>JALGBA010000308.1:1265598-1898397 GCA_023970755.1 Azemiops feae | reverse complement strand
AAAGAGTGCAGAGAAGGGCAACAAAGATGATTAGGGGACTGGAGGCTAAAGCACATCAGGAACGTTTGCTGGAATTGGGTATGTCTAGTTTAATGAAAAGAAGGACTAGGGGTGACATGATAGCAATATTCCAATACCTCAGGGGTTGCCACAAAGAAGAGGGAGTCAAGCAGGACAAGAAGTAATGGATGGAAACTAGTCAAGAAAGAAGCAACCTGGAATGAGGAGAAACTTCCTGACAGTTAGAACAATTAACCAGTGGAACAACCTGCCTCCAGAAGCGGTGAATGCTCCAACACTGGAAGTTTTTAAGAAGAGACTGGACAGCCATTTGTCTGAAATGGTATAGGGTTTCCTGCCTGAGCAGGGGGTTGGACTCGATGACCTCCAAGGTCCCTTCCAACTTTATTATTATTATTATTATTATTATTTATCAGGCAAACGTAATTTATGTCTATGGAGATTCTCAGTCATCCAGCTCATGGTTGTCCCAAAGATGCTTTTTAAGAGGCAACTGGACTTTGTTTTTCTTTGAAGACATTTCACTTCTCACCCAAGAAGTTTCTTGATTTCTGACTGAATGGTGGGGAATGGAAGGATTTATATTCCTTGTAGTCATCTGATCATTAGCATTATTTCTGAGAGTTGTTCAGGCCATTTGGAGGTTTATCTGTGCCCTCAGGGTCACCTGAATAGAAAAGGTGTGGAACCTTTTTGGAATTGCTGAAAGGACTGTGTTGTAAACAGGAGATAGGTACTGTCATATCCCTCCCCCTCTGTTGAGCATCTTTGGGTAGGTACAAACTGTGCTGGCTACGTGACAAATTAGCTTACTCCCACCTCTCCCCCGAGCTTTCTGCTCCCCTCTGCCATCTTTTAATTTTTATTATTGTACTTTGTGTTTATTTTTATTACTTTGTTATTGTTATGTTTACATTTTTTATTATTAGTTATTACATTTTTTTTATTTTATTGCTATAAAATGCCCAGAGTAGCCCCATGGAGAGATGGGCAGCAAATGAAATAAATAAGAATAGAATAGAACAGAATAGGAATAGGAATAGGAATAGGAATAGGAATAGAATAGAATAGAATAGAATTAAACAAGCAAGCATTCTTTCAGTAAACAGCCTTTCCGTGAAGGCAGTTCATTGGTGGTTTTGAAGGTATAGAAAGAATTCCGGGGAAAGAGTTGAAGGCAGAAAAAAAAATCTGGGAAATTTGGGTGTTAGCTCTCATTCAGGGAGCCCAAAATAGATTAGAAAATCTGCTGCTGTGATTTATGTCTTTGTTTACCAAATTTATATAGCAGCCCATCTCACAAAACAAACAACTCTGGGTGATATACAAAAAACCCCTGCCTTCATCAATATTTGATATACATCAATGATGTCACCCTATGACATACTGTATTTTGGCATGTATCATTTTAATTTGCTGTTACAGTGAGTTACTGTATGGATTCAAGTAAATCTTTTATATGCCTTAAGCTGACAGAACCATACATAAATAGAATGTATCTTTTAGGAAGCAGAGCTTCTTGGAACACTCTAAGTCAGGGGTGTCAAACTGCCGGCCTGCGGGCCGGACACGTCACGAGGAAACCACGCCCACCCCATTGCCGGCAATGGGGAAAATGTTCCGATACGTCGCGCGACGTCACGTGACGTCGCGAGTTTGATATGTCTGCTCTAAGTTCTCTGTAAGGAGAATAGATTTCATTCAGTTATATATTTCATGTATTATTTATTGTTTATTTAACAGTAGTAATGTACTACCTTACATTGCAATACATAATCTTTTCAACCTGTTGAGAAGATTCAACATTTATTCATTTTAAGTGCAGGAACCTCATCGGTGACCCATTTTATATATAATAAGAACCTGTTTTCACTAGAAAAACAAAAACAAAATGTGCTTAAGAGTTCTTTCATGGGGAAGAAAATTGTTTTTTCCTCTTTTCTCTTGCCTATTTTTAACTTGGGGGTTAATTCACACATAACAAATGGAACTTGTCCCCAGAAGTTGTGGGTGTTCCAGCACTGGAGGTTTTTAAGAAGGCTTTGGACAAGCATTTGTCTAAAGTGAAATAGGGTTTCCTGCCTGAGCAGTGTGTTGGACTAGAAGACCTCCAAGGTCCCTTTGAACAATAGGATCTCACTATTGGATTACTAAATGATCCAGCAGGGCTAAGAGAAGGGCAAGTTTATTTTCCATTTCCTCTTCCTTGGGATTTATACTGGTCTATGACAGCAATAAACTGAATTGAACTGAATTAAAATGGATTTCCTTGGGATTATGTTCCACTGATTTCAATGGGAGGGAACTGACAGGCCAGTGGTGAGACATAAACGGATCCACTTCCAATTTGGAAATGTGTCAGAATGCCAAAAAAACGGCTCTGGATCAATAAGATCTCCACTAAAAAATTACTCTTCGGTCTTCCTTTAATTTACTGTTGAAGCTCTGAGTTTAGAGAAGGAAAATTTCTAGTAGTTTCCACAGTAGGGTTGAGACAGAACAAATTAATAATAGTACAGTAGTAGTTGCATGTCAAATTACCCCAAAGATGCTTTTTCATGAGGTAACTAGACTTTCTTGTTTTTCTTTGAAGACGTTTAGCTTCTCATCCAAGAAACTTCTTCAGTTCTGACTAGATGATGGGGAATGGAAGGATTTATACTCCTTGCAGACAGCTAGTCATTTACATTTTTTTAGAGAGTCATTGAGGCCATTTGGAGGTTTACCTGTATCCTCAAGATCACTTGAGTAGTGCAAATTGTGTGGAGCCTTCTTGACTGCAGGATGTGCTCTGCCCTGTATCCCTTCACCGCTGATGACAGGCGCAGGCTGCTGGGGATGAGTCTGTGCTGTCTGCGACTCAAACTGAAGTGCAAATGGTTCCTGTAGTCTGCAATGTTTTCTGGAAACCTGTCATACATCTGTCAAGAAGGCTCCACACAGTTTGCACTAAGGTGACCCTAAGGACACAGGTAAACCTCCAGATGGCCTCAATGACTCTCTAAAAGAATGCACATGACCACCTGTCTGCAAGAAATATAAAGCCTTCCATTCCCCATCATATGGTCAGAACTGAAGAAGCTTCTGGATGAGAAGCGAAACATCTTCAAAGAAAAACAAGAAAGTCCAGTTGCCTCCTGAAAAAGCACCTTTGGGACAACTAGGACCTGGATGACTAAGAATCTCCATAGACGTGACAAATTACAGAATGCCATAACCTACATTCAGTAGAAATTGCCTCCATTTCTAAAGATTTGCTATAAATTTGCAATGTAACTCCATACATTTATCTAGGTCATTTCATTAATCCTTTTTTCCCCACCAGTTGTTTCAAGCTTTCCACACTCTCTTGGGAGAGTGACCAGGGATCATGGAATTCATCTATATCTCCTTTTCCAAGGAGATTGGATGGGATTTTTTTTTCATGCAAACTATGTGCTCTGATTAAGCACATACCACCAGGCAATGGCCTTTCCTCCAACCAAGTGGTTGGTTTGGGAAGTTTTGTTCAAACATAACTCTTGTTTAGAAAAGAAAAGCTAGAAAAATTACTTTCCTCAGGAAAATAAAGTTTTAAAGCTTTCATTGATACAATAACATGCAGCCTGAGACACATCAATTAGCTACCATGGAGTTCCATATATTCACTCAGAAGCTTCAGTAATTCTATTTGTACCAGTTCTGGACTAAAATAAAGTTAGTTTTCTCAGTAGAAATAGGTGGTTTCCTGAAAGACTGTGGAGTCCAAGCTCTTTGGGGGAGCATGTTTGTGTGAGGCTTACAAGGGAATCTCAATTATAGCTAAAATCAGGATTGTCTGCAGTTCATAAATGAAATCTCTTTTACCAAGGCTAAATACTTTTCACCTCTGCTCAGTAAATCCTTTTAAGATGGTAAACATTATTGCTTCTTCCCTACCTGGTGAGATCAAGCACAAGGAAATAGCCTTTGAAGATAAATGACAGATCTGTCAAAGGGACCACAGAGTCTGTGGCTAGAACTTATTTTCTCTGCCAAGAATGGCATCAGAACAAGTTTTAAGTCAATTCTTTCTTATGTAGTTTCCATTTTAGTTTAGCAAGAAAAAGCACACATCATGCATTTTGATGCCTAACAACATAAATGAAGAGCTAAGTTTAAATGAAATCAAAAGGCCTTCCACATTTATTTGGAGACTTCTTACAAATAATGTCTTCAGATGATGCACAATTAACCAGTGTAATCCATTACAAAACAAGATTAACATGGATGGTTAAAAAAAGGATTAGATTAATTAATGGGCAAGACTATTAAAGACTATTGAATTGAAAAACTCTTGGTTTTTCTAGGTCAGGGGAACCATGCCTCCAAATGTACATTTCAAGGGAATAGCCAACAAAGGGTTATTTTTTTTCTATTTTCTGCTTGTTATCACCCAGAGGTATATAGTTCATCTCTGTGAAAAACAAAATGCTGAATTAGGATGAGCCTTGGAATGGTTCAGCAGGGCTACCCAACTATTATATTCAAGTTCTCCGACCTTGAGTAATGTAAAGAATTAAAACTGTATAAACAATAATGTAGGGATTTAGCAGAAGTCAGATTCAAATGGCTCAGCTATGGACTAGACATTTATTTAAAATCAGATTTAATAATTAATTCAATTATTACAGCAATAAATGTACCAGTGAAAAATCTAAAAGCCAAGCTGAAGACAGGTCACTTTAGAGACAGTCTAGCTGTGTTGTTGCTAAGAGTCTATATTGACTTGACAATATAGAAAGAAATGTGTTTGTCAGATATTGGACACCCACTAATACGTAATATAGATGGAATTTAATGAGAAACTAGACAAAGCAAGTGTCATTGGCTTGGATGTGTCTTTCTTTTGATGGGACTATGAATTAGACTATTGGTCAAACTATCTTCAGTATATTATGTACTAATAGTGGATTTTTCTGATGGGGTTCAAACTGTAAATTTCTTAAGCTCTATCTGGAGATATTGTCTCAGCTTCTTTTACAAGTTTTTTAGGCTTTATAGAATGGTTATATATTTAACATACAGTATATTTTGTTGTGATATATTTTGGAAAGGAGGCAACAAGATCAGCAGTTCCGAATTGTGTACATCAACTGTCAAACAACCTTTGACAACTTTTATCTAAACTGAGCAGCATCCAGATATGTGGATCTACTCAGAATCCCATAGCAAGTATTGCCATTGTGGAGAATTTGCAGTTGAAATCTGGACAGTGCCCAGGTTGGGGATGACTGGCCTTGACTTGCAGTAAGTGAAGAAAGGAGACCTGTTTTCAACTCTTCACATTATTTCTTTTGCGAATTAAATTTTCTCCACATCTGCAACCATAAGTTACAGGCAGATTTGAAGCAGAGTATAATATAATATTTAAGCATGAGAGAAATGTGATTAAAGTATAATAGCTACTCTGGATTCAATACACAAAGTGAACACCTTCCACCAACAACAAGAAATGGCACTCTTTTGTTTTGTTCCATTTGTTTATTTATTTCAAGTTCTTTTATGGTGCTTCAGTCATACCACTGTAAATATTTTATAGCATAAAATACACAGAATATATTAGAGCAATACAAAATTTATCCAATTTTACAACAATAATGCTAGCAACATGTATTCAGAATAATATCATTATTTTACACTAATGTAGAGAAGCTGTTCCCTGATGGTAGATTGATTTTGAAGGTTTCTTCAAAAGCAAACACAAGTACCTTGCCATCTAAACAGGAGGCTATTATCATGGCTACAGTGGGCAAATTAACTGTCTTCCATATCTCCCAATAAGTTGAATTCCTGGACCAAATGACTTGGTGTGATGGAAAAATAAAATTATTATTTTGCTGTTTCTAGGAAATTTAAGTTTAAAGCTGTTAGTTTATGATTGTGTTCATTTTACTCTATTGATGATACATTCCATAAGTTGAAGAAACAGATTATTTATTTAGAATAGAATAGAGCTGGAAGGGACCTTGGAGGTCTTCTAGTCCAGCCCCCTGTTCAAGCAGGAGAACTTATACCATTTTAGATAAGTGACTGTCTAGTCTCTTCTTAAACACCTCCAGTGATGGAGCACCCACGCTTTCTGAAAGCAAGTTGTTCCACTAGTTAATTGTTCTCACTGTTAGGAAGTTTCTCCTTAATTCCAGGTTGGTTCTCTCTTTGATTAGTTTCCAATCATTATTATTTGTTTGTTTGTTTGTTTATGTACATGATAGGAACAATTATTGAATATATATTCCTTAGGGATAATATGAAAACATTAAAGGAATCTAATACTTCAAACAATGACCATGTTACTGAGAAAGTCTTTCCACATTAACTCATACTGCTGTGTCATTCCGTTCTGTGTTTTTAATAGTATATACAATCTCATATGAAGCAATGCCATGCAGAAAAATCTTTAATTTTGTTCTTCTTCTAATGTTTATTCTGTATTTGAACAATTCCTATTTTCATAATGTGAAGCCTAGTGTATTTTATGGTTGTCTGTACAGAGTTTGTTTTTGTTTTGAATTTGGGATTGGTATAAGGTTGGTTGCAAAATGAATTTGGTTTTGAGAAAGGTAGCAAGTACCCAGTTGTCTTTATCCATTGTCCACTAGTGAAAAGAAGTTGCTCCCATGGAATTGCAAATATATGCAGATGCATATTTGACTACCAATTTTTTATCCCAGCCAAGACCCATGACTTTAGCTCTAAAATAATCAGTCTATACCTTGTCAGCATCTCAGGACTGACCAGTTAGTTAGTGTACTATCTGGAGACTTCTAATGATAGTTGTGCTTATTTAATTGGCTTATTATTTTTTAATTTATTAGCTTATCGTATCTTTATGCTGCCAATTTTCATAGGAAATTTGCCAGTATGGCTAGAACCCTGCCAGAGAGTTGTTACCACCTTGTTGTGGTTGGAGGGCTTAGTACAGGGGTGTCAAACTGGTGGCCCGCGAGCTGAATGTGTCATGCCGAAACTGCACCCAACCCAGCTCCAGCAATGGGGAAAAAGTTGCAACCCGTCACGTGACGTTGCGAGTGTGACACCCCTGGCTTAGTAGCTCCAGTGACCCTGAAAATAATGTGATCTCCTGGTAGGGTCACTCTTTTTTCTAAGATTCATGGAGGAGAATGAAGTGAAGCAAAAGGTAAATATAATCTTCAGCAATACAAGAACAGTTTGCAGGCATAAATGAGAGCAACCCATCTTCCTAGGAAATCTATATCATACATAGAAGTTTATAATAAATCACTTATTTATAAATGCGAAGAAAGGTGCGTACAACACTAAAACATTGAGTGCTGGATAATGAAAACTCCTGCTCAGAAAGCTCTTCTCTAGTTCTCAGAAAGAATATCAGATCTTCATGAGTAAAAATGGAAGTGATGATACAACCAAACTGAAATGTAGTCCTTTTTGGAATTAGTACTTAAAGAAGAGTTCTTTGGTTTACAAAGAACAGTTTAAACATGGAACATATTATAAGCATGAACTAAGGAGGACATGTGTCATAAAAATGGAACTGAAGCATACTATGTATTTTAGAAATAAATGAATTTAGATGAACCAGAATAGGTCACATATACAGTTCAGAGCTGAGATATTAAGACCATGAATTATGTTTATCAGTTATACAGATTAAAGTTAGAAGATTTAAGATACTATATGTGTCAGAAAGATCAATGTAAAGAGAAACCTGAGGAGCTTTTGGGTACAGGTAAGAAGCACTGTAAAAACTGAAGCAGAAAACAATACCTTTGGGGGAGAAATCCAAGTTATTTTCAGACCTTGCAGTTATGAATGCAAGAGAAACAAAGTAGGATGACTAAGTACAGATTCTCAGTTTGCAAAAAGAATAGGCAACAATCTTATAAGCAGAGAAAAATAATAAAAGAAAATGTTTTAAGAATATTAAAAAAAGAAAATGGGGGTAAGGGTTGAATTGTGGGAAAGATGTAATGGAGACCAAAGTCCATTTACAATTGGGATTATGGAACAACAGAAACATTTGCAAAGACAAGATCAATTCAAGAATCCAATCCATTATAAAACAAGGCAAACAAAGCAATAAACCATCATCAAATAAAAAAGTACTAACTGTGTAAGAAATTTCACTCAGCTATTTAAAACCACATGAGAGACTAACTGCTTTGTGTCAACAAATATAGAACAAGACTGTGTGGCCAAGAGATTGAAAAGATTGATGTATTTACCTTTACTGAAGAAGGGAGTTATAAGAGAGTATGAACATTATATCCCTATTGCATAAATCCTCAGGCAAGGACGGTTTGCTTGACATCTTACAAAGAAGAATAGAGCAGTATATGGAGAGAGAAATGGCAAATAAATAGTTTCAGGAATATGGGCACGATAGGTTTAAAGTTTTAAAAAATCCTAGAAAAAGGCAAAAGTAATCCACATCCATACTGCCTTTTTTATGAAAACACAACTTGCAATGTTTTTTGTGTGGAGGCAAACCATCCATTTTGTCTCACAAGTACAACCTAAAAGTGTATGGAGGTTGGTAATGAAAGGTTGAACTCAACTCAAAGGAATTGAACTTTTTGAATTATTAGAGCTGGCATACATGCCAATCAGTTATCCCTTGCAAAGTGTATGCAAATCTTTTTATTTATTTTATGTTTGTGTGTCAATGACAATACATACAAATGTATCCTATCAAGTTTTTTTAAATTAATTTTTATTAAAGGAAAATTTTACAGAATCGAAACATTAAAAGGAAAAAGGAAAGTAAAAGAAAGGTGGTGAAAAAAGAATGAAGAAGTGAAAGAGAAAGAAAAATAGAAAACAAAGAGAAAAACAAAATATAAAATAGATGACTTTTGTTCTCCTTTAGAGCAGTTATAAATGCATTCAAATATTATCCCCTCTCCCTAAGGTTATATCATAACTCCCTTCTTTCCATAATTTACCCATAAATCATCAAACCCATAAAGACTCCAAGTGTCGATAATAGATATAAAATTAATTCTAAAACTATGGAACTTGGATGTTGGAATGTAGTAATAGTATTCTGTTCAGGGATTCTAGCAAAGTTCTCCCACATCAGACTTGGATCTCCCTAAAGTCCATTTCAGTAGCCAATTTTTAGGATCTAAAATTCCCCATTTAATTATATTTTGATCCAAGCCAGGAAAGAATTCCGGTCTGTGGCTTAGAAATCTAACTGCATCTGCATCTATCCCATCTCTTCATAGTAACCTGTTGCCCTGTACTCCCCTTATTATATACACTGTGTGCACAATTATTAGGCAAGTAAGTATTTTGACCATATCATCATTTTCATGCATATTTTTCACCTCCAAGCTGTATAAACTTGAATGCTTAGTGGATATAAGCATATCAAGTAATGTGTATTTGTGTAATGAGGGAGGGTGTGGCCTAAGGAGATCAACACTTATATCAAGGTGTGCATAATTATTAGGCAGCTTCTTTCCCTCAGGAAAAATGGGCCAAAAAAAGGAGATTTAATTGACCCTGAAAAGCCAAACATTGTAAAAAGTCTTTCAGAGGGATGAAGCACTCTTGAAATTTCTAAGATATTGGGGCGTAATCACAGAACCATCAAACGTTTTGTTGCAAATAATCAACAGGGTTGCAAGTAATGTGTTGAGGAAAAAAGACACATATTAACTGCCAAAGATTTGAGACGAATCAAATGTGAAGCTACCAGGAACCCATCATCCTCCAGTGCTGTCATATTCCAGAACTGCAACCTACCTGGAGTGCCCAGAAGTACAAGGTGCTCAGTGCTCAAAGACATGGTCAAGGTAAGGAAGGCTGAAACGCGACCACCACTGAACAAGACACATAAGTTGAAATGGCAAAACTGGGCCAAGAAATATCTGAAGACAGATTTTTCAAAGGTTTTATGGAAGAGATGAGAGTGACTGTTGACGGACCAGATGGATGATAACAGGCACAGAGCTCCACTTCAACTCAGAGGACAGCAAGATGGAGGTGGGGTACTGATATGGTCTGGTATTATTAAAGATGAGAGTTGGACCTTTTTGGGTTAAAGATGGACTCAAAATCAACTCCCAAACCTTCTTCCAGCCTTCCTTACTAAGCATTCAAGTTTATACAGCATATATATACATGAAAATGATGATATGGTCAAAATACTCTCTTGCCTAGTTGCGCACACAGTATGTTGTGATCAACATGTTGATTAGCAAATATATTTTGAGATTTGCTAGCAAAAGATGGTAACTTTATGAAATCTGGCCTAAATTTTTATTTTATCGCTTGTGGAAGAAGAACATTATACCAGTGACATTTCATTCTAAATATATAAAATCTATTTCCATTTGCATTTTAACATCTCTCAAATGTGATTGCCTCTATTTAAATACACATTTGCAGTGGGTAAAGACAATGGCTCAGTTTATTAGGCTCTCATAGTCAAATGTAGAGGCTCTATACAGCAACAACAGCTGCTGGGTGACTCCACATACAGTGTTAAGAGGAGACAAAGAAGTGAATTTTAGCAATTAGTCATAATTTGCAGGCCTTCCTCCAGATAACCAAGATGACAAGCTAAGCTGACTATCCTCTTAACAATATGAAATCTTAATTGAAGTTCAAAGATGTATTCTTCTACAGCTTTTAATTTCTATGAAGATGTAAGCAAGATTCACAAATGTGCATAACTCTTCTTGATAGTTTGCATTCAATTATTTCTATTCTAAGCTAATAATTGTCATATTATTTAAATTGGTTCAAAAAAAGATGCAGAATAGATAAATGTAGTAAGGACATGAATTCTGGCTAATTAAACTCTGCAGTATATATGCATAGCAGAAAATTTGTGAAACCTTAATCCCATGTAGACTAGAGTGTCGGAAAACGATCTCTCTTTGATTTTATGAATATACAAAATAATGTGTATGGTGGCAAAACAAAACAAAAATAATGAAGATCACAATGTCACATAAAGAAAGTCGAACGAGATTGTGTGTGTGTGTGTGTATGCATGCATAGTTAGTCTTCGACTTATGACCATAATTGAAACGAAAATTTCCATTGCTAAGCAAGGCAATTGCTAAGTGAGTCACACTTGATTTTACAACGTTTTTGCCACAGTTAAGTGAATTACTGCAGTTGTTAAATGAATCATACAGTCATTAAGTGAATCCAGCTTCCCCCATTGATTTTGCTTGTATTTACAATGGTTGCGATATCCCAGGGACATATAATCACCATGTGCAAACTTCCCAGCTGGTTTCCAATAAGTAGTCAGTGTGGGAGGCCGGATTTGCTTCACAACTACATGATTCACTTAAGAACTGCAGTAATTCACTTAACAACCATGGCCAAAAAGGTTGTAAAATTGGGTGCAAATCACTTAACAACTGCCTTGCTTAGTAATGGAAATGCTGGTCCCAGTTGTGTGAAGGACTACTTGTAGAACTTTTCTCTTAGCTTACAAACATCGTGAAGGAAAACATGATGGGCATTATAAATTCATAAATAACATGGACAAAACGTGCAAAAATTTCCATTTCCATTATCCTTTCCTTCTTTCACCTTTCATGCAATGCTAAAACTCATGGTCATTCAATAAAATTGATTGTGCTAGAAAGTTCAAGATAAAGGGAAGAATACATATATAAAATCAATTTCTTCCAGATACAGCAATAACCTTTACTTTATTAAAATGAGGACTGCTGACTCATTCATTTGAAAAATCAAAGTTGCTACATTTTTCTTAGTTATGATTGTTATTTATTCTGACTTCCAGACCAATCTCTTGATAGATTTTGGACAGTTCTCTTTCTATAGACTATCTCCAACAGAACTGAAAACCACATCGCAATCACAACAGAGTAAGAAAGATCTTTTCACTTACGTTTGGATCAAGATGAAAGAGTTTTAGTTCCTTTTATTCCGGAGAATATGTCAGACAATTTATTCAAAGCCTGAGAATATTTCACAGCTAGAATATAGTGATAGTTTGCTTGGAGTGATAATAGTTTGACACAATGGGTAGTTGCTATAGAGTTAGCTCCAGGAGTATCTTCTCTGATATTCAGTAAGAATGTTGGTTGATGTAAGTCTTATAAAAATTGGGCATTTAACTGGCTACTGATGATACCACCACTGAAAAATATTATCATAGTTCATGAGAAATGAAATGCAATTTGCTCTTGTGGAATTTGTGTTAATCCAATCGTACATGCAAGTATTTCTTTATAGTGTTACTATCAGCTGATGAATTCTGAACAGAATAACAGAGTTGGAAGGAACCATGGAGGTCTTCTAGTCCAAACTCCTGCTCAAGCAGCAGACTCTATACCATTTCAGACAAATGGTAGTGCAACCGCTTAAAAACCTTCAGTGATGGACCACCCACAACTTCTGAAGGCAAGCCATTCCACTGATTAATTGTTCTAACTGTCAGGAAATTTCATCTCAGTTGTAGGTTGGGTTTTTCTTTGATTAGTTTCCATCCATTGCTTCTTGTTCTGCTTTCAGGTGCTTTGGAAACAGGTTGATTTCCTCTTCTTTGTGGCAGCCCCTTAAATCAAGGGTGTCAAACCCGCCACGTCAAGTGACGTGTCGCGATGTATTGTGACTTTTTTTTCATTGCCAGTAATGGGGTGGGCACGGTTTCGTCATGATGCATCCAACCCGCGGGCCGGTAGTTTGATACCCTGCCTTAGATACTGGAAAACTCTTAGTACTTTTTATGATTAAACTAGCCATACCCAATTCCTGCAACTGCTCTTCATATGTTTTAGAGTCTGGTTTCATAATCATCTTTGTTGTTCTTCTCTGCATTATTTCTAGAGTCTTAACACCTGTTTTATATCATGACGACAAAAAGTGGATGCAATATTCCAAGTGTGGTCTTACCAAGGCATTATAAATGATCTTCAGGTGATCTTCATTCTATCCTTCTGTTAATGCAGCCTAGGACTGTGTTAGCTTTTTTGGCAGCATATTGCTAGCTCATATTTTAAGTGATTGTTCACTAGGACTCCAAGATCCCTCTCACAGTTACTACTATTTAGTACCACCTATTCTATACCTCTCCATTTGATCTTAGAAATACTTAATTACTGTCTCAACATTGAAACCAACTCAGGTTGCCTTAGATGTCAATCCTGACAATGGACAATGGTACCAGGAATGTGTTTGCTAAAAATGTGGGCTCCACATGGCTACCCTGTGTTCCCCAAGTTATTGTACTTTGTTTAAGATACTATCTGGTCATCTACTGTATATTGAATAAGTTTGTTCAGCTTCGGTAATGACAAGAGATGCTATCTTGCTCTTTGATTCAGTAGAAAGACCAGTTTTGAATTTGGTTAACCACCTTTCTTTTATATCCTTTAGAAATCAAATTAGCACATATGGCAATAGAAGTGGAATAATGTTATACTAAGGGCTTTGAAACTAATGCACCAGCCTGAAAAAAGCAGTATTTCTCTTCCCAGGTTTATAAAATACATAATTAAAATCTATTTCTGGTAAAAAGAAATTCAGAATCTAGAGGTGTTTAGTGACTATTCAACAGAGAGGTAATTGTGTAGGTAACAAACCTTGGTAAAGATCCCTCTAGGATTTTTTTTCTTCCCCATTTGGGCTGTTCTTTAAGTTCATTGCTGTCCATAATCTTTCTTTAAAATCCCAGTGTGTTTAGAGGCTCATCTGGTTTCATAAGAGAAGCTTCACAGGAACAGCTTCCCCCCCCCCCTTTGTAATCATTCTCAAGGGCTTTTGTGGCATTTCGCATGCTGAAGAGAAATTGAGTAAGACTTTATGAAAATTAGTGTATGAAATGCCTATGTGTTCCACCAAATAAAAACATCATGTTCTTGGGACAGACTGTCTTTTAAACCGGTATTTAGATGTATTCCTGGAATGAAACACACATGAAATTATAAGAAAGTTATATGTTCCAGAAAAGAAAATCAGGTCCCAGGGACAGACTGTGTTTTCAACCAGTATTTAGATGTATTTCTGGAATGAAGTACTCATGAAATTATGAGAGAGCTTCAAAGAACACATACTTTTTTTTGTAAAGATTGTAAGGAAAATAAAGAATACTATCCTGAGGAAGAAGTAAGGAATGGGAAAATAGGACTTCCGGTTCTGGACGCGATGCCTTCGGACGCGTGGGGGGAAGCTTCTCCCTGCCGTCTGTTTTTCCTTTGTCGGAAGACCCTGGAAAGGGTCAAAAGTCGCCCTGGAGGGGCGACCACCATTGGGGAAGACCCTCGCAAGATCGCGGAAGGGCAGTAGCCCTTCCGTTTGATCCGCGGCAGCTCCCTAGGACCGACGAAGAAAACATCGGCCATTAACATGGCCGATCACTTAGTTGCACCAGCCGAAAGTCCCAATAACAGCTAAGCATATGAACCAGGAGTGGAGGATTTGGGTGAGATCCTTTTTTACCCCTCTTTTTCCCTAATTACCTTCCTGTGAAAGCCTTTTGAAATTCGTTTCCCCGCTCTCAATTCAGCGGCGTTTGCATATGTGGGATTTTACAGCTTGGAAAGAAAAGGAAAGATCTACTAACTTCAACAACCAAATAATTGGATCTTTGTTTTGTGGATACCTTGGGGGCCCAAAACTTTTTATTATAGAGACTTAGCATTTTTTTTAACTTCTTTAATTATTAACTTTGCAAAATATCGGCTTTTTTGTGTGTTTTAACTGAATAAGAGGCTATTCGGCATTTGGGAAAAGATTTTGTGGTCTGCTGGGGACATATTGTGGCAAAATTTGGCATAGCAACTGGAATTTTTTTTGCAATTGTGCTTGTTGACTACTTTGATTTGTCCTTCATACTATCAAAAAAGATAAGATGTAGAAACAGCTGTGGTGACAATAATTCTTAAAAATTGTGGAGGTGGACAATGGCTGAGTCTTACTAAACACAGCCTCCACTAAAGGACTATCTTTAATCACCATGGAAATGGATGAATCCTATCCACAATTTAATTACAAACTCATCCTTGAAAAAATCCGTGAAGCAACAGAGCTAATCATTTCAGGAGTGAAAGCCAAAGACATTTTTACAAAACTACAAATTGAACCTCAGACTCAAACTGATCAACCTATAACCCAAAAAATAACAGAAGATGAACAATTTAATATTAAAGAAGACTTCATACAACATGCACAAGTGGCTGAGAACTTTGATGCTCAATCACTGACTTTAACTACAGCACCTGTAACTCCAAAAGCTGGGAACCTAGACATTTTAGACAACCAAACAATAACAACACCGGATATGACTCTCTATTCTACTCAGATGAAATTGCAAGAAGAAGAAGAGGACCAGACTATTGAACCGACTATAAATACCCTAAACCAAACATGGAGATTTGAATTATTAGGGCAACAACTTAACAATTACAAAGGGGCCAGTTCTGACGTTCTCCCTTGAACCTTATTGCATTCTTTGACCAAGTGACAAAATTAGTGGATCAGAGGAATGCTGTGGATATAATTTACTTGGACTTCAGTAAGGCATTTGATAAAGTAGATCACAACCTACTACTTGATAAGATAGAAAAATGTGGGTTAGACAGCATCACCACCAGATGGATTCGTAGCTGGCTGACCAGCCGTACTCAGCGTGTGGTCCTCAATGGAACCACATCTACATGGAGGGAAGTGTGCAGTGGGGTGCCCCAGGGCTCTGTTCTGGGACCAGTGCTCTTCAACATCTTCATCAATGATTTGGACGAGGGGATAGATGGGGAACTCATCAAATTTGCGGATGACACCAAGCTGGCAGGAATAGCCAACACTCCAGGCTTAAGATACAGGAGGACCTGGACAGACTTGAACATTGGGCGCTATCTAACAAAATGAAATTCAATGGTGAAAAAAGTAAGGTTCTACATTTAGGCAAGAAAAACCAAATGTACAGGTATAGTAGGGGGTACCTTGCTCATATAGTAGTAACTGTGAGAGGGATCTCAGAGTCCTAGTGGACAATCACTTAAATATGAGCCAGCAGTGTGCTGCAGCTGCCAAAAAAGCCCAACACAGTGCTGGGCTGCATTAACGGATAGAATCAAGATTACGTGAAGTATTAATACCACTTACAATGCCTTGGTAAGGCCACACTTGGAATACTGCATCCAGTTTGGTCACCACGATGTAAAAAAGATGTTGAGACTCTAGAAAGAGTGCAGAGAAGGGCAACAAAGATGATTAGGGGACTGGAGGCTAAAGCATATCAAGAACGTTTGCTGGAATTGGGTATGTCTAGTTTAATGAAAAGAAGGACTAGGGGTGACATGATAGCAGTATTCCAATATCTCAGGGTTGCCACAAAGAAGAGGGAGTCAAGCTATTCTCCAAGGCGCCTGAGGGAGGACAAGAAGTAATGGATGGAAACTAGTCAAGGAAAGAAGCAACCTGGAACTGAGGAGAAACTTCCTGACAGTTAGAACAATTAACCAGTGGAACAACCTGCCTCCAGAAGCGGTGAATGCTCCAACACTGGAAGTTTTTAAGAAGAGACTGGACAGCCATTTGTCTGAAATGGTATAGGGTTTCCTGCCTGAGCAGGGGGTTGGACTCGATGACCTCCAAGGTCCCTTCCAACTTTATTATTATTATTATTATATGCCTGATTCAAACAATGAAGGGAGATACATCCGAGGTTTTAGAGGCACTGGCATGGAAACCTACTTGGCACAAAAAGGAAAGCCAAAGTTAGATTTAAAAATGGGATCTAGAAATCTACTTAATGGGTAAAGCAGCTTTTAAGAGATATTGTTTTTTTTAATATTTAGCATTTAGATTTATAATGGGACTTAAAATTAACTGTTAGACTATAACTTTAATTGTTATATGGAAATAGATTTGTGATAATGAAAGATATTTTGTTATTAAAGGAGGAGTTATTAGAATGAGAATCAGAATATATTTGTCTATAAAGAAGGTAAATTTTGGAATAATATGTGTATTTTAGTTATGTTAATTATATTATAATGAAATGAGGGAAATCAAGGTTATCCGAAGTTTAAACATTGGTTATAAAAGGCTAAATTGGAATATATTAATTGGAATTAAATAAAACTCCTAAACAGGACTTGGATATATATAAGTAAAATACTATTGATAAATGTACTGATTGATTGAGCCTCGTTAGAAACTTATTAACATGAATATGATATATTTGTGGGAAATAGTGAGGGAATGTTATTGATGTAACCTGAGATATATATGAATGATTTTGTTATTGACTGATTTCCCTAGCACCACCCTGCTTCCTAAGTATCTGGATGTTGAAATTTGAAAAATTAATAAAACTTGTTTAAAAAAAAAAAGGAATGGGAAAATAGCAATTGGAGAAGGAAGATAAGAGATGTATGGATCTGAAAAAAATAGCATTTGATAGCAGAGGGAACACTGCTTTATTGCTGTGAAAGTCAGCCTCTGCATTCATTTGAATTTCTTACCTACAAATAGTAACTTAGAATCTCAAGGTTGGTTTATGAAATATATAAAGTATTAGATGCAGTGGCGTTTGAATTGCTTTCAACATCCCTGAGGGTGTTTATTCATGCTTGCTGTGTAAAAAGAAGTTGGAAACATTCAAAAGTGCTACTCGACTATTTCCCTTTTTAAAGAATGTCATGTCATTGTTCTGGTGCCATTTTAATTCCTAGTTTATGTGTTGCCTTCATTACTGTTGTGGTTGTGGTTGGTCTTTGTCATTTGCTAGATTTTAATGTAATGCCATTTTTGGTGCAATACAATGAGATAATACAACAATTAATGAACTGAAAACCAAACTGGTGAAGTCATCTCACCATTCTGCAATCATTTAAAAGCATTTTTATACTTGTTTACCTCTATTTTTCTAAAAAGAAGTGCAGAGATGATAATAACAAAAGTCGACACAGTAGGTGAAATCCAAATTGTCTTGATATGAGTGTCACATAACTCATTGTTACAGTTGCTTTTCTATTAAGGCACTAATCTGTTTTAATGTACAAGACAGTCACTGAGTGCTTGCCAAATCTTCATTACTGTATGCCTGTTTTAAATTGTATATTGTTTTAACTGATTTGTAAATTAATCAGATAAATGTAATTATTGAATTATTTAGAAGAAACAAAACAACAGACCATCAGATCCTATAACATTATTATTATTATCCTATTTTTGATACAATAAAATGAGTAGACCGAGAAGAGAACGGACATCCATTTGTCTGAAATGGTATAGGGTTTCCTGCCTGAGCAGGGGGTTGGACTAGATGACCTCCAAGGTCCCTTCCAACTCTGGTATTGTATTGTATAAGAATCCTCACAGTAAGACTGTAAAAAGAGTACACAGTATGGCTGATGAAATGTTAAGCTTCAATTTCCAAATAAAGCATCTGTATGTCATATATTTGTTATTTGGTAGCAAATTTCCCCAGAGAAGTGCCAGGCACATCCTTGGAGAATTGTCCAATATGTATGTTTCTATTTACTGATTTCAGACCAGAGACTGCAGAACATGAAAGGTAACAATATGACAGTACTTCCATGGGAAAGCTAATCATTTATCATACAAGTTTTAAATATTTGGCAGCTCCACTCACATGGGTAAATTTCTTGAAGCAATATTTTAAAAAAACTAATACAATTAATTTTTTTCTGTACAAACAAGCTCTTAAGAAAGAATAATATCATGCTTAGATGATGTTTATTTATTTATTTACTTATTTTAGGGTATTTTATCCTGCCTTTTAGGATAAAATGCAGATGCTGCGTGGATTTGGCAATGATGGGACTTGCAGAATGAAGCATTTCTTCATTTCTTCTGCCCTCTTTTTGGCAGTTTGATGTCTTTTATGAGCTTTTGCCTGTGTAAAATATGTTCTATAATAGATGGTCTAAATTGTTGTAGTTGGCAAACATATCATACATTAATTCATGCATATAAAGAGCTAATGATCTCTGGAGGATATGAAAAGTGGAACAATCTTTTCATTTCCTGATAGAAAATACTAAACAGATGATAAAAACGCTAAATAGTCAGGATGTGGAAATGCTTCAAGAGTTCTAGTTCTCTTTGATTTCTTCGTTATTATTGATGCCTGATTCAGTAATTGTAATTTGAAAAGCAGTTTCAAAAGCAGAAGTGTAATATCAGAAAGAAATATAATGGAAAAGTAAAACTGCCTAAAGTCTTTCTTGTCACTGGGGAAATAGACTTTCCAAATGTAAACATGAGAGGTGCACAAGAACAAGATATGGGTGTGTCTCCTTCCACCTTTCTGGGTTATGTATGAAAAAAAAGTCATCTCAAGCATTGCAGCAAAATGAATATGCAATCTTCAGGGGCTGAAAATAAAGAGTACTTCATGCTACTAAGCTATCAGAAGTTCCTGCCCCATTTTTTCTGATAAAACAACCTTCATTTGCAAGAACTGAATATTTATGAGACACAGCTTTTAGGCATATTTGCAGAGTTGTAACATGCTCTCCAAATAAATATTTTATAAGCATTTACCAGGTTATGCATTATAGTTTTATTTTCTCTGCATCATTTTAGGTGAGCAAAGTGCAGTATAACCAAGCACCAAGTTCCAAAGCTATGGCTTTCTTTAAACAAACAAGAATAAAATAAATCTGAAAGCTAACATAGCAAACTTATTTTAAAAGTAATTATTTGGGCAGATTTGAGACCAATCATTTATTTTGAAACCCATTTAAAGTGGCTACTGTCATGCCTCTTTTTGAATTGATGTAACCCAGCCAAGACTTTATGCTTAGATGTTGTACATTTGTTTCCTAATATAGCAGCTTCAACACAGCCACTAGAGAGAACATAACAACTGCACAACTCCAACTACCCATCAATCATCTGTTCAGACTGAAGTTTAAAAAATAAAAATAAACAGCTTCAACTCCCTACATATATAGTCGATGAGGCAGAAAAAGTATTGAATGTTATAAGTTGTAAGTACTGTACTGTAAAATGTTCTGCAAAGTTGAATAACTGCACTCAGATACATGTCTGTGTAGGCAATTGGTGACAATATTAAGATAGAACTAACAATCTATACCAAACTGAAAACACAGTTGAGATAAGTCAAAACATGAGATTTTAAATTGTCATCTACTGGTCTGAATGTAATTTAAAGAATTGATTTTTATGAGGAATGTGAATAAAGATTGACTTTACAAAATACCTACCCTCCTCTCAAAAAACAGTTGGCAATGTCCTTGGATATACAATATTAGTAGACTCACAGTTCATGGGATTATCAAGAAAGAAGGGCAGCAGCTTTGTAGGCAGCTTTGTAGGTGTCTTGCATCAGTCTGGAACTTAAAGATAGCATGGTGGACCATATCTGACACAATAATTTTCATGTTTCCATTTATAAATTGCTTTTAGTCTTTCTGTGACAACTATGCTAAATAATCAGGCAGCTAAATGAAACCGATTACAAATTTATTCTTATTTATTCTTCGAGGCATATTGAGCTCTTCTTGTTGAATAGATGCAAACCAGAGAAATTTATCACTTTGAAAAAAACATAGGAAGAAGCCATACTTGCATATCTCAAATCCAAACTGAAACTATAATTGTCTTAATCGTGAAAGTTATTCGTCAAAATAATTCACTATCAATACTAGACTCAACATTTCATTACATAGATGCTGTATAAGAGGTTTTAAACTAGGACAAGCCAAATCCTAGATTAAGATACACTTGCTATAGATATATATGTATGTATGCATGTATGTATGTCTCTGTGTTATATATGTTTGTGGCTGTCTATCTGGAGAGAGGAAGGGAGGGAGGGAAAAATCATTTTGGGTTAATCATCATAACCACTTTTCTTCTGTAGCATCTTTTTATTCATGCAAAATGAATATTTGCTTCTATAAAGCAATAAAAGGCTTTCCAAACCATTAGGACTTGGAGCCAAGGAATGAGATTGTTTATAATTAGTCTACATTACTAATGCATTAAATTGTCATCTTTGTAATATTATGGAATATTAGGCACAAGAGGGAGATAGGATGAGTGACTCCTGGCTATGGAACTGAGATAATATTTGCTTGGATTTCCTTGAAAATTAATATCAGTAGTCATAATTTTTGGAGCTATTTCTCTGCTGCAGATAAAATAACATAATCTTGTGGCATAGACTCCATGCTCATTAACTCTGTTCACTTGTTATATAAAATGTTGTCCTTACGACACTAGCCATGAGCTGGATGTTGTACTATCTCTTACAGGTTGCCGTGGCTCTTAGAATTTTTTAGCATCCTTAACATTTATCAGTGTTAAAACTAGTTAAAGCAACATGAGGTGTCATGATCACTTGTAATGTGAACGTGTAATCCACAACTATTTATTGAGAAGAATTTATATCAAACTCATTAAGATTTATTTTAGTAGACATAAGAGTCAAAACCTGTATCAGATTAGATATATTTCCTTGCAATGACATTAATTTCTTAGATGCCTACACATGATGCCCTTATAGATAATTACTTTAAATACTTCTCTGAAGAAGTATTCTCGTTTCTCTGAAGAAATGATGAAGTATTCTCATTTCTCGGGAGAAATAGAATCATGAATGACAGCACCACAGTACTTTGTTTGGAAGTATCATCATCTATCCATAAAAATAACAAAGTTCAACTGAGCAAACAAGGTCCAAGGGGCTAGAAGAAAAGATGGGGAGAAGCTTCAGCATGGTGTTTTCTGATATTTGAGAGTTTTGCATCTGGCTATGCTTTGCATAACAGCTACTTTACGAATAGGTAAAGTAGCCCCCGGCCTGCCATTTTTGAGAATACTCTCACTGTGATTTCAAAATTTGAAAGATACTTACTAAAGGTAGTCCTCAACTTACGACCACAATTGAGCCCAACATTTATGTTGCTAAGTGAGACACTTGTTCAGTGAGCTTTGCCCCATTTTACGACCTTTCTTGATTAAGTGAATCACTGCAATTGTTAAATTAGTAGCACGGTTGTTAAGTGAATCTGGCTTCCCCATTGACTTTGCTTATCAGAAGGTCACAAAAGGTGACCCACATGACCCGGGACACTGCAACCGTCATAAACATGAGTCAGTTGCCAAGCATCGGAATTTTGATCACGTGACTATGGGGATGCTGCAATGGTCCTAAGTGTGAAAAATGATTGTAAGTCACTTTTCAGTGATGATGTAACTTTGAAAGGCCATTAAATGTTGTAAGTCGAGGTCTACCTGTAGTCCCCAAATTTTGCTTATTTGGGGATTTACAAACAAATGAAAAGTGAGGGTTTTTTTTCCAGGTAAGACTCAGATTAAAATGTACCTGTTAAGTGCTTGTGACCTCATTGTTTTGGTTTTTTGTTGAGAAACACCTAAGCTATTTTTAATATGCAGGTGTAAATTTCCCCACTGTTACACCTATTATTAATCTTGTACAGCATAAATATGTCTAGGCAATATTAATTTTGATATGCATCAGCAAAAATGTATCTTACTGTTATTTTATCTCAGAATGAGGCAAAAGCCTATATCTCTTATCAATTGATACATCCTTTCAATTTTATGGTGATTTCTTCCCCCTCCCCCAGCTGATTCAATTGATTGAATCACATCTTTAATTAGGTGTGTTAATGTTGAATGTTAAATGCATTTCCTCCCCGCCCCTCCCATCCCCTTCCCTTCCTTTTGAGTAGGTGTTGACTCATGGTGACTGCCTGGATAAGTGCACCAAACTGGCTCTCTAACTTTTATTAAAAGCCAGAAATATATATTACTGGCAGGTAAGGAATCAAATCAAGCAGATATTTTCCAGCACCAGAATATTATTGTTAAATGCCATTTTTAACAAATTCTAAAAGATAAGCATAGTTATATTATTGAAAGTCCAAATGTATTTGAAAAATAAGATGATAGGTCAGCTATCTGCTAGTAAGGTTCTACATTTAGGCAAGAAAAACCAAATGTACAGGTATAGTATAGGGGGTACCTTGCTCAATAGTAGTAACTGTGAGAGGGATCTTGGAGTCCTAGTGGACAATCACTTAAATATGAGCCAGCAGTGTGCTGCAGCTGCCAAAAAAGCCAACACAGTGCTGGGCTGCATTAACAGAGGGATAGAATCAAGATCACGTGAAGTATTAATACCACTTTACAATGCCTTGGTAAGGCCACACTTGGAATACTGCATCCAGTTTTGGTCACCACGATGTAAAAAAGATGTTGAGACTCTAGAAAGAGTGCAGAGAAGGGCAACAAAGATGATTAGGGGACTGGAGGCTAAAGCATATCAAGAACGTTTGCTGGAATTGGGTATGTCTAGTTTAATGAAAAGAAGGACTAGGGGTGACATGATAGCATATTCCAATATCTCAGGGGCTGCCACAAAGAAGAGGGAGTCAAGCTATTCTCCAAGGCGCCTGAGGCAGGACAAGAAGTAATGGATGGAAACTAGTCAAGGAAAGAAGCAACCTGGAACTGAGGAGAAACTTCCTGACAGTTAGAACAATTAACCAGTGGAACAACCTGCCTCCAGAAGCGGTGAATGCTCCAACACTGGAAGTTTTTAAGAAGAGACTGGACAGCCATTTGTCTGAAATGGTATAGGGTTTCCTGCCTGAGCAGGGGGTTGGACTCGATGACCTCCAAGGTCCCTTCCAACTTTATTATTATTATTATTATAGATGTACACACAGAATGCACAATAATGTGTATGAAAAGTACTCTATAATACTTTTTGCTAAACAATAATTGCTGAAATCACAGAACATTACTCAAGGTAATATAGAAAAAAAGACATATGTATTTTTCCAATCTTAAAAACTTTATGCTCTAGTAAACTCCTGTTATCTTCATCTTAGTCATAACAAATACCTTTACCACCAACATTCATTTTTCTGTCTGTTGCTATCAAGGCAGGTGACACTGATAGGCATCATTTAAACAATTGGCCTCCAAAGTCTACTGAATCTCTTGTTACTTTCTGGTTATCTAAGTATTTAGACAGTTTCAAGAATAAGGATAACATATTAATATTCTTTATAATGTGCAACGAACCTAGTTTGGGCTACATAAGTAATAATAGTAGTAGTGACAATAATAGTAAATGGCCCTAGTTGCTTGTTATGGTAAAGTAATAGACACCTGCCTCTTAGCTCTATTTCCTTATCAGATGCTTTCCTGTATTTACTATCTGAGAAGCCTAATTTCTGTCTGTTCTATGAACCTGTTGTGCCTGAAATGCTGTTGCATTGTCTGTAGGATAGTAAATGCTCTAAACAAATGTGCACCTTATCTTGCTTTAGTTATAATGAAACCCACCTCGGTTGATGCCCAACAAAATCTGACTCTGAAACTTCACTGTGGGACTGAACTAAAAATGTCAAAGCTTTAATAATGAAAGCCATCCAAGCTTGTGTACTTGCTTAATTATTGTGCCATTCAACCATGATCTAATAAGATGAGAACTCTCCAGCTGTGCCTTTGGAGACCCTGAGGAATTTTATGAAATGTCAACGACTGCTATGACAAGAATGTCATTGGGGTAGAAGAAGTTTATATGTGTGAATGTGGCTTCACTTTTCAGCTCACTGTTGAAGTGTGTTTCTCACTATCTTAGGGGCGACAGATTGTTTCATGAAGTCCACATTTAATAAGTCTGCCATCAACAACCTGGTGGCTTAGCAGTAAATCAAGGCACAGCATTTGAAACACTTTTGCAGTTCTCCTCTTGTGCTTGAGCTCTGGGGAAAAAAGGCTATGCAGCTGGTTAATGACTGTGTAATCCCTTAGCTGGCAACATCAGAACAGAAGCACAAAATAAACACAACATTGCTGCCTTTCTTTCAGGAATGCATGAGGGGGGGGGGACTGAAGGTCACTTTTGACCTGTGAGTGATTTGCCAGGCCCCAATATAAGAAAAGGGGTTTTTTCCCTCAATAAAATCAAAATCACTTATCACTTAAAGAAGTATCAGGCTTTTAGTCAGACCATGGCCCTAAATTTCCTTCTTGCTGAAAGTTGGAGAAGGGATTGAAAGAAGAATGAAACATAAAGCCACAAGACATTTTTGTTCTTATTAAATTGTACATGTGATTGTTTCTGTGTCAACCTTTCCTCTCTCTCTCCTTTCTTGGTAAGCTGTTCGTTTATTTGCATTGTTTATTCAATATTGCATGGCTTGATCCTATTATTATTGTTCATTATTGTGTAGTTGTTTGTACTCATTCCTTTTTTGTTTGTTCTTTTAATTGTTGTATTAATTGGGTAAGTAATGGTTATGAGAAATATGGGATGTATTGTGAGGAATAATAGTTTGTTGAAATGAGTAAAAATAGCTGTGTATAAGTGTGCTTCTGCCCACATGTTATCGGGAAATGAGAATTGGTTATATCAGAAGAATCACAAAAGTAGGTTGCATGGAATGTGTGCAGTAGCACAAATAGACATAAGAGAAAGAATGAATGGGTGCCAAATCAACATAAATTGAATACAAAAGTGAGTGACAAATGAAATATATTGAAATAGTTTGGTTTACAGAGTGGGAAAGAATCAAATTGCAAAATAAATATATGAAAAAAATTATGGGTCAAGAGGAAGGCGATGAGGTGTTTAGGAAGCAAATATAAATGTAAACAACAGAAGGAAATGTATGAAGCAGGATGGAGCAAAAGAAAGGATTACTTTTTTAAGTAAGAATGGTAATGAGAAGTATAATAAATAGTGTTGCTGTAATCTAGTCTAGCTCTTTTTGCTATTCTGATCTTATCTGATACTTTTAATTTCTTTTGCTTTTTGTTTCTTACTACCTTTCTGTTTTTCATAATATTGTTTACTATAAAAAAGAACAGCCCTGTGTGTGCATGTGTGTTTGTGTGTGTGTACACACACAGTTTACTATAAAAAAGAACAGTTCTTTGTGTGTGTGTGTGTGTGTGTGTACACACGCACACACATACACGCACACACGTAGATATATTTGGATATGTTTTGAGTTTTCTTAAGTGTAAAATTGTAGAAACAGAGAAATTGCTGTTTTATGACATTTTCATACCTAGATCTCATCATACTCTCATAGCAGTGGGTTACAGTGAAATAACATGATGTGCCTTGAATTTAATGACTGAGCAAACTTTGAACCAGAATTTCTCATAGCTGTACAATAGACCCTAAATAAAAACAGTTCTTGGAAATAATCAGGCACTTGTTAATAACTTAGAATGTCCTCCTTTTTATCGTATCCTGCTTTGGGGGAGCCAAAATTACTGGTCTGTCCAGAACAGCAATGAAACAAGATTTTTGTGTGGGCTCTCATTTCCTCCTTCTCATACACGCACATATTCAATGCAACTAAAGCATATCATTGGATTATAAACTCATGACATAGAATGGCTACACTCAAAAGTTATATAGACATCTGGAAGGCTCCCGCCCTGATGATGTTCAAGAAGCTATTAAAGACTTGGCTATTCTCCCAGGCTTTGGGGCAGAATGATGGTTAAGCCTCTGTTGCATGGTTTCTTTTGGTTTATATGTTTGTCCTCAGGTCGCTCATGATTTGTAATTCTATTTCTTTCTAATTTTTTGCATTTTTCTTTTTAATTATAAGACATCGGAGTTGACCAGACTCTAAACTTAATAAATAATTTGTATAATTGCATACACACATATATACTAAGCCACTACTCACTGCTGCTCAGACTCTGCTGCTTGGCTGTTCCTGGAATCAGAGCTGGAATAACAGATGCTTCTTCCATGGTTTGCTTAGCACAACAGGATGTGTTACAAAGCAACATGCTTCACTTATTGGGACTCACATTCCATGTAAATGATAGGCAAAAGTGGGTGAGGCTACCAACTTTTGACTTCCTTTCCTTTCCTTTCCTATTTTCCTTTCCTTTCCTATTTTCCTTTCCTTATCTATCTACCTACCATCAAGCAGGGGGTTGGACCAGAAGACCTCCAAGGTCCCTTCCAGCCCTTCTATGTTCTATGAAAAGTTTTCCTCTCCTCTCCTCTTTCCTTCATGTAGCAGGGTACAGGTGGACTGGTTATTTTTTGCCAAATGTTTAAATTTTGGCTTTTTTGGTAAAATGCTTTCAAACTTAGGCCATAGGAAGACAAGTTGGTACTCTGATTTAACAAGAACCCAACAAGTCAACAGAAGTCAAGTTTATCCTCTTTACCATTAGCAATTTGGCTTGTATTGCTCATATGAAAAAGAAGACAAAACATGTACTTTTTCCACATGAAGTAAATACATGAATATAAGAGAGGGATGGAAATGATTTTCTGGCTAGTTTAAGGACCCGAAGGTTAAAAAAAATGTTTGGTACTGTAGTTTGCATGTATTGCCTATCTCTTAAACATTTTTAGCTAGATATTAAATTCTTAATATCCAATTTTTATCATATTTATCAAGTAACCATGAGGTTTATATTGATGGTAATATTTCAAATGAGCCAAATCTGCTCTGTGAACTTTTCTTCACCATGCTAATGGAAATTCCAAGTTTCAAATGTGTATGAAAATCTCTGGGAATTAATTATTGCAATTATCAACATAGTGGAATTGGAATGCAGATCTATTAAAAAGCGAGCTGTTAATTTGTATTAAACTGCTGATTGCTAGATCCTGAATCATAAAACACAAAGTAAGAGCATGACCTCATTGGAAAAAGCCAGATTTCAATAGCTGGCACAAAATTTACAGATCTATTGTATGAAGGACATACTAATTAAATGACTTTAAGTGGAGAATAATGACTTTGTGGGAAATCATTTGTCAAAGATGAGCTACTAATATTAAGGAAATATTATGTTTTATAATATTGTCTCTATATAAAAGTGACAATTTACACAGGCTATGAAAAGAGTAGAAAAAGATCAGTTCTCTTGTTATAACCCTATAATAGGTTTCTTTAAACCAGGATCTCAAAGGTTCTACAACCTCCTTTTCTCCAGGGAATGTCATCACCTCTCAAAATAAGGAATGGCTTTGGGTCATGGACATTACTATAGAAACACTAGATAGAACTGCCTTCCTCTATTTTTTTTTTCCCCACTGGAAGAAATGGAGGAGGTTGAATCTCATATATTTATTTAATTTTGAGATTGCTTCTTGTTATGTCATAGCCTGGTAAATTTAACAGTCAGGGAGAGGGAGAAAGAGACAGACAGACAAAGAGAAAAGTTGCTATTACTGGCCAATACAGTTCATTAAGTATATTCTCCATATTGCTACGGATTAACTGGTTGTGAATAATCTGTTATTCAGTATATGCTTTTAGGGCTACAATTGACCTTCTGTATGCTGCAAAACTCTGGAGTACTATTAAACGAATTTTCGTATCTCTTTGTGCTGGGATCTACTGACCTACTATTCCATTTTTTTTTATTTTGCCCTCCAGATCTGATAGCCGTACATAAATTCCTCATCGAGCAGCATATGTCAGGCTGTATACTGGGATTTGTGAAAATAGCTTTCACAGCAAGAGGGGTGGAAGTTCAGTTTACTCAGACGCTCAAGAAATTATAGCAGCCATCCACAACTTCTAGAGACATTTCTCAAATCATTTCCCCGTTGACACAAAATATAAAACTAAGATGGCATATCAATTTTAAATGAACACTGGGGAGAGGAATGCTGCTAACTCTGGTTTCCTGAAGTGATTATCATAGGGACAGGTTCTTCTCAGGGGTCTGCTTGGGAGAAATTCCATTAGCTGCCTTTCCTCTCATGGTTTTTTAAAGCCTTCTGAACTGTAGATGCCTTTAATCGGGCCAAGCTTAAATGAAGGAAAAGCTGAGGCCAGAAGCCACCTATTTGTACGTTCGATCAAATCTTACTCTATAATAAAACTTTCAAAGGTGTCACATTTGATTATCAGCTTTGTTCAAGTAATTTGCCAAGTCATATGGGAGTTCCAGTAGTCTTTGAAAATAATTCTGATACATACAAGTACTTCTATATTCATTTCAGTAAAGGGACCTCATTTTTTTCGACACTTGGTTTTTCTATTGTAATCTAGGAACAAGGTGAGCAGCCTGGTGGCCTCTAGGTGAAGATGCTCACCTCCCACTTTGAAGGTTAAGAGTTCAATCCTAGGCAGGAGCAGATGTTTCTCTATCAGGGCGCAAAGAGAAAATATCTGCTGTGAACTCTGTGTAGGTGTCAGGAAGGCATCCAGCCAGTAAACGCTCAGCTCCATTTAATCGCTACCCCGAATAAAGAGATTAAAGGTTCATAAAAAGGAAAACAAATCTAGGAACTCTAGGTATAGTATGCTGGATTTAAAAAACTATATTTCCCTACAGCCATGAAGCACATCTACTGACCCTAGGTTAGTCATCAGAAGGGAGGAAAATAAGAAAAATAATGTATATGTATATTAAATAAAATAATGATGGTTCTATTTCTATCTTGACTCTTAACAAATAAAATTTTTATAACATTATTTCACGATATTTGGGACCGTTGTGGAAGTACAATCCAATCCAGGGGCTTTGTTTTTATTTTATTTTGTTGTGACACATACACAGTCCTGATTCTTATCTTCCCATTAGCTTACAGACAGATAAATTACATACCTGTTTGCTGCGCTTGTTTACAGCTTCCTCAAATTGCCACTTCTTCAGTTTCTTCATCCATCACTTTGGTGCTAAAAATCATGCAATTTTTTCCCCTTTTCTTATTTGCTTGACTGCTTTAAATGGGCCAAACAATTTTTCTTTTAGAAAATAAATGCATCTTTCTAAAGTTAGAGAACCATCAGACTAGTTAAGGCATCACTAGAAAGTAGACAGTAGAAACTAGACTAGAAACCCGGGAGTCTGTAGAGTCCTGGTCCCAATTTAAGCATAAAGCCAGTTGGGTGACTTTTGGCCAGTCACTTTCTCTCAGCCCTAGGAAGAAGACAATGGCAAAGCATTTCTGGGAAACGTAACCAAGAAAACTGCAGAGAAAAGTCCAGGTAATCTCCTAAGAATTGGGCATGATTGAACAGAGGGGAGGGGAAGTAAACAGTTCAGGTGTCCCCTTATATTTTCAACAAATGACTTCCTTCCTTCAGGAATGTATCAGATTAAGCAGACTTGGGTCATAAAAAATATTTCTTGGCCCAAGGGAGGACCTGTAGCCATAAGGGAGCCTGGTACTGAGCTACTTTCCAGGCTATGGCAATTGAGGGCAAAAGAGAGAAAGGAAAAAAGAGGGCCACGTGGTCAGCTCTTCTCTTGCACAGTTGCAGCAGTGATTTGAAGTCCATGACTAGCTGAAGAGAAGGAACAACAACATACTCCATCATGCTATGGTATGTAGGAAGTGGCATGGTTCCCTTGGGCATGGCATTTGAACGTTAAGTGAGCCTGTCACTGTGAGTTTGTCCTAGTGATTGGATTTGTCTTTGCCCACCGTGATTTATCTTACTGTGTTTGTTTGTTTATTTGGTTTGGTTGGTTTTAGCTTAAGATCACCACCTCCACAGGCCTAGAGCAATAGTGCACTGCAGTGCTATCTTTTCTTGTGCTATTTCTGCTTCTAATATCTTATTTTGTACTAATGCTGTATCATAAGGAACTGTTGCCTGAAGGGAAAAAGACTATTGCAATTTACAAAGCTTTCTGAAAAGAAAACAAACACTATAATCAAAGAACAAGGAAAGCAACCAAATTTTAGAATAAACAGACCAACACATTTTTTTTTATTTGTAAATAGTGCTCACAGGTTACCAACAGCAATAAATACAGCTACATTAAATAACAAGATAGTCTAAAAGCCAAGCAGGTATAGCAATTAGAGTAGTAAAAATAACCATCATTTAATAGGTCTTTTGTTGGTTGTTGTGAGAACAGGACGCCAGGACTTCAGTCTAGTATGACAGGATGCTTTATGGTTTTTCTAATCCATTAAAAACTATAATCCAGATAGCAATGGTTTTTTTTTAATTGCAGAACATCCGTCAGGATATGATCAAAATAGAAAAAAAAGTTTTCATTTCTGATTGTGAATGAATCTGAAATGAATTCCACATCTAAGCAGAAAAAGTGACAAAATTATTTCATGTGAGGCTCAGATGAAAACCTCAGCAGATCTCAAAAGCCCATCTCAAATGGCAGAAGAATCTTTAATTTTCTTCCCCAAATCCTTGATCCTCACAGCATTTTCACAGCTCTTTCTTTACTGTTTAACATTTTCTGGATAGATGGTAGACTGGGTCTAGATTGAGGTTTTTTTCCTTTGTTCTACACTTTAACCAGATGACATCTGGTTGTAACTGACTGACACAAATGCTCAGTAGCATACTATTTCCAAATTGTTTACGGTTTTAATGGAATAAGTTAATAGTTGCCCTCACCTATTCACTTCTTATCCAAGTTTTAATACTGTGGTTGTCTTGTTGTGTTGTGTTTCATTTCATTGTAAAGTGGTTAATGTTGTTAAAATTACCGGTAGCGTTCTTAGGCTCCACACTTAACATGAGGAAAGAAAAGGATATACAATCAGATCGATCTTTAATGTTGGTTGCAGTTTTATCACAGTTGTTTCCTATGACAGATATTATTTACACATTAACCCCCACAAGCTGGTTTAAGAACCAGGACTACTCTATAACACAATAGCAGTGTCCTTTCCTCCATGTTATTTTCCTGCTGAAAAGTTCTGAGGAGAGCGAGAGAAGTAAGAATTAAACTTCTCCATAAACTTCTTGCTTTTAGGCCAATCAGTGTTAGTTCCTTTCTTTTTGTTTCTAAGGAGATGGTGGGGAGTTGATGGAAAAAGCTAATACTATTTAGAACAGCAAAAGATTCCTCGATCATCTTGCTTGCTTGTCTGTTTGTTTGACTGGCTGCATCCTATTTATCCATTGCATCCTTGCAATATCTGTGACAACTGCTCTTAGTGGTGAGTAATTTAACTTCCACTTAATACTTTAATTCCTGTGAAACACTTTAACTTTTCATTTCAAAATATAAGATTTAGGTCATCAGAGTTGACAAACAGTGAAGGGAATGATCTCAGTCTCTTAATCTCAAACATTCTGTGCTAATTTCCCAAATCTGCAGACATAAAGATTAAAATGCACCTTAATTTGGAATGCTTATAAATATATGAGTCTATTCAAGTTGTAGATTCATTTTGGAGAGTTAAATATGGCAAGCTGAGTTTTTATTAGCAAATTGTTTTTGCCTGCTGAGATTTTAAAAAAATCAAACAGATTAAACTACTTACAGAATAATCTCTTCCATGAGTTAAAGCCATTGTGTAGGACAAGAGTTTTCCTAAATTGATCTATAACACAATATATAGTGTCCCGTTGCTGTTATTCCATCATAATTATACAACATGACTATGTGATGAACCAAAATAATAAATTTAAAATCATCAAATATCCACATCTGCCTATCCCAGGTCCTTGGGAAGGACTTGATAGGTAGTCAAAAATGCCAAATTCAGCCTGAACATGTGGCTGACTGCGCGATGAACAATATTAATAATAACAACAGAGACTTTACATTTGTCAATAGGAAAGAGAAAAAGTCTGGGTAATGGATATGGCAATACTTGAAGACAGCAGAATAGAAGAGAAAGAACTGGAGAAGATAACAAAATACAAAGACCTGCAAATAGAAATAGAAGACTGTGGCAAAAGCAAGCAAAGGTAGTACCAATAGTAACAGGTGCCTTGGGTGCAATCCCAAAATAATTGGAGCACCACTTGAACACCATTAGCATAGACAAAAATCACCATCAGTCAACTACAAAAAACAACCTTGCTCAGAACAGCATACATTCTACAACGGTACTTTTAATACCATCAAACGTTCACATCTGCCTATCTCAGGCACCTCTAGCACTGGTTCAGGACTTCTAGGGCTTCTCCAGCTGGGCCCTAGAGCATGATGCATAAAACTAAGTGTCATCAATATATTTATGTCATTTCATCCTGAATGACAGGACCTCTCCAATCAGTTTCATCTGGATATTGAATAGTGTGCCCTCTATGGATTCCACATCACCACCTATTGGATTCTTATTCAGGTAGGCGAAAAACTGCCATAACCCATGCCACAATTCCCAACCCTTACAGGAGGTCCAGATGAATACCATGGATAATGGTACCAAAAGGTTTTAAGAAGCTGAATGGAACCAATACAAATGCAGTCCTGCCATCTAAGTCTCAATGAAGGAAATCCATCAGTGACCAACGCCTTTTTAGCTTTATGGCCAGCCCTGAATTCCATTTGGAAAGAAGCTAGATAATTTGTTTCCTCCATGATTCTCTGTAGCCAATTCATTGGAGATGGAACACAAGTTATCAAACATGGTGAGGTCAGGTGAAGACCTTCTTAGGAAAAATGAGGATAATTCACAGAATGTGTCAAAGGTTAAACATGAAATATTTTTCTTCATTCTTTTTAGAGAGAAGGAATAATGAAAGCGTGCCACACAATTTGACAAATAAGAGATGATGCCTGAATGCCCATTTGACTTCAAGCAAATGAAAGGAAAGGATATGCCAAAGAGATGATTCATCATAGCAGTTAAGCTAACTTCTTCATTGCAGTGAATAAAGTTTTGATATCAAATATAAAATTGGCAATTCCCAACAACAACTTGCCAGCTGATAGCCAGCATCATTTAAATCAAACCCCTGTTGATTGCTGATGAACCAAGTCATGTTACAAACTGGTGTTTTATTCTGCCTAGTATTGAAATGGTGTCATGGGCACAAGGTTCTTGAGGAGAAATGAGTTGTTCAGAGGGGGCTCACTCCACATTTGGACTACAATTGGACCATTATAATGTATTTTATAGGGGATGCTCTTGAATACTCAAGAGTATTTAAAACAGTTCATCAATACCAAAAGAAAGACATCTGTGCTCAATTGTGTATTAATCTTTAAAATCCTTTGAACAAGTGTATATATTTGAATCAGAATTTTCTCTTTTACACCTCCACCAAACTTGATAAAATGTCCCTTCTTGTTACTCAGATTTCCAAAATAAATTTGAAGAACTTTTATACATTCTATACAATTTCTCTGGTGACTAATACCAACAGTATGTTTTTTTTATATAAAAAAAAATTCTTTAAGATTATAACAGTTTTATATATATTACATATGTTCTTGTGCTGAGATCTACAAGGTATTTTCAGTCACAGCCTGGGTTTGTATTCTATATTCTATTAACTTTGACTTTATCATGCCACAAATATCTATGATTCAGCTACGTTACTGCCCAGTTGCTCAAACATTTTATATAGCAAATCTGGTGCATTTCCTCTCTCTGGAGGTTGTTCTAGTGATCCTTTCCCACCATCCATTCTTGCTGCTTTTCTGGTGATATGATATTATAATCCAATTATAATATGATATTTATAATTCAAAAATTGAAGTGCCTGAACCTGGAGGGGGAGGCAAGTTTCCCCCTTTTGCTCTCTTGGCTTCCTGTGCCCTTTTGTCTCAAATGGCACTCAAAAGTTACAGTCAGCATTACAGTCTGAAAGTGTTTAAGAAATGAGGCTCCTGCAAATCTCTATATAGGTTTTTTTTTTTACAACTGTGAGCTTGATTAAAATCCTTTTGAGTCCCTGCCACTAAACTCAGGAGCCAACTGCAAAAAAATCAGTTTCTGCAATCACTCACAAGGGGCAACTGTCTGGAGTGCAAGTGAATGATCTCATAAGCTCTCCTTTTTCCACAGAGACTTTATTGGCCAGAATTTGCCATTTGGCCTCTGATCGCCAGAGCAATGCCATTTTCCCTCCCTTAGGAACATCAAGTTTTTTGCTTCCTGACTTTTTTTTAGCACTCCTTCAGAAGCCAGACACAGTTCCTAGGCACACAGACTGTTTAAGGAGATACAGCAAGGTGGCAATTTAGAATTTAGAATTTATTTAATTTGTTTGCCACCCATTGTGAGGCGTCTCTGGATGGCTTGCAACATTAATATGCTAATTAATAGACAAGATTTAGCTGAGCAAGGCAGATTTCCAAACTGAGCAATCCAAAGTCAAGCCAAAGACTTATGATACCAGATCAATGGAAGGACTAGGTCAGGGTTAGTCAATAATAAAAGTTAATACATAACTAGATTTCAAGCGGTCATAATAGACAAGCCAGATGCTGGAGCTGCTTCTAGCAAGAGACCAATTGTTCCTATGGGGACATAAATACTCTCTGCCAAGTATGTACAACTGTGACTAAATCTTGCTGGTGACTTCAACATCTTTGCTGCTTGGTCATAAGTCACACACTTTGGCAAAGTGCAGAGATACCAGGAAGAATTGTTGTGTGTGTGTGTGGGGGAGAACAAGTGAGTATCTGAAGAGAGATCATGAGGGCATGACTATAGTTCACCATGAATCCTCACTGGAAACCCTGCCTTCTACTGAATCCATTAAGTCATCATGAAAATAAAGAGTATAAAAAATTAATAGATCTCATTATATGTTGTGATTGATCGAATTATGTCTTTCTTTTCTGATAGTTTTGTTGAGGATTCTTGGTATGTATTCATTCCATTATTTGGGGAGATGGGACATCTGCCTTGGGCATCTTGATTACATTATCCCATGAAAGAGCTTGTAGGAGGACAGCACCCCCTCCCCAGAGAAAGAAATATTTTGGGAATATTAAAAGGCAGAATATTATATTTCCCCAAAGGATCTTAAAGGCAGAAAAGCAGACCCAGTATTCTTAATAGCCCCAGGCAGAGGCCAGGTCTGTAGAAATGCAGATTTGATAATCCTATTCAGAAAGGTTGGGGCCAGGAAGGTTGGAGCTGATGAGATTAGAAAGACAAAGACCCCTGAAATCTACATACCCCACCCAAACTCTAAGGATAGGAAACATGATCTTTAGGACATAATAGGATTAACCCACCATCATCAGAATACCAGAAAGGCATACTGAACCTCAGGTCAAAATTCATGCCACAGGAACAGGAAACAACCTCAAAAGCCCAAGAAGGTATAAAAACTCACCACTCCCAGCAACATGTGGTCAGCTTTCCCAGAGCCATCTTTCTGTCTGGCTCTGATCTTCAATAAACTACAACCTTCTTTCTACAGCAGTCTCCATTTTGTTTATTCCTGGCTTGGACTGGACCCTGATGAAGAATTTTCCTTCAACAAGTCATCCTTCAGCAGCTGAGAGCTGAAATACATGTTCCAAGTAGGTCAGTTATCCTGGGATTGAGAGGAAAGTTGAGACTGTAAGGAGAATGGGAAGGGAAGCAAAATGCAATCATGGAACATTAGTTCAAACAAATTAAATTGGTCATTATCTTTGCACCAAGGAGAAGGGGCAGGGGGAGGTTTTCTCCATTTTGACTTTTCTTCCAACTTCATTCACCTTTCCATTGGCTCTTAGAAATATTTTGTGCACTTAATCCCATCATGTAGTCATTGCTTTCTAGAAAAAACACAGATGCTGACGATATATAATAATTATATGCTCAAGCTCCTGGTCTCCTCTGGTTAAAAAACTTTGAATTGAGACATTTCTGGCATTATAATGCTTTCTTATATAAGGGTAATAAATATACTTGATTTTATGTACAGAATGAATATATCAAATCTTTTTCATCCAGAATTCAAAACATGTAGAATTGAATTACATAAAAACATCAATCTTACATCTTAAATAATATGCCTATTTATTTATGTATTTATTAAATTTCTAAACAGCTCATCTCAGCTAAGTGACTCTTAGTGACTAATCAATGTTTAGCTGATTCTTTCCAACATCTATTTTCTACTGGAATGGTTTTTTCCCCTGTCTTCAAATCAGTTGTGACACCTGGTGGTTGACTGGATAAGTCCATGCTTTCATAGTTCCGATAGATGGAACCAAATAAATTAGAACTCCAAGGCTAGAAGCTTCCTCAAAGAACATGTTTATTGGATACAAAATATCGGCATGATCAAAAGTGAAACCAAGTCTGAAATTCCCCCCAAAGAGTTACATATTACAGGGGTGTCAGACTGCCGGCCCGCGGGCCGTTTGCATCATATAGAGGCCACCCCAGCTCTGGCAATGCAAAAAAAGTCACGATATGTCGCAACACGTCACATGACATGGCGGGTTTGACACCTGTGCACTATTACGAAGTCAAACTGCCCACCGCAGTGCTATGCAATCATCCACATTCCCCTATAGAATAGTTTTGGCAGGCTTTCTAACAAAATGCCCAACCCTCTAACATAACCAATAGAATGACCTTGGTTCCCACGGGACACAGAATTAGTTAGACTAGCAAAGATACTCTGCACCCCCTCTCATTCATGTGGCAACCTAGAACGAGCAAGGTGGCTGCAGCCAGGTTCATTGTAGAGTTGATACATGGGCAACATTTTTTAAAGTGGTTTGCTGTTGCTTTGTGTGTGTGTGTGTTTGCTTTTTTCCTGTGGCTGAGAGGGAGTGACTGGCTCAAATTCACTCAGTTGGCTTCATATTAAGGAGGGATTAAAACCCACAGTTTCCCTGTTTCTGGGCTTGTGCCTTTAACATCAAACTGCTTCATACACACTCTATATAAAAGTGTCCAGTATTCTTGTTCAGATTAGAATTACAAGTATTTAACTGAGTGCTCTGGGATGCTAGTATCCATCTAGTATCCATCTCACCAGAGAATATTGAAAGTATGTACAAACCTATTGCTAACAAAATGTATTACACAAATCTGGCAGAGCATCTGGAACTGGCAACATGAAGGAATCCAAGGTGACCAGTGACTCATTAATTCTAAAGAGCATCAGCATCTGCAGAAACATCTACAGCTAATCTAAATCTAAATTAAATTAATCTATCCTTTAAAAACCTAAGTGATGAAAAATTCAGCCCAAAGGAGAACAGCTATATGTAATTCCTTCTTAACCAGTTCCTGATTCAGTCCAGAGTGCTTTCTTATATCAATCAAAAATAAAACTACATAAAAGTTATTTTGATGATACTAGTAATGCTTCATTGCAAACCAAATCTCTTGAGATTTCTTTTTCACAACAAAATAAATAAGAATAGAATAAAAATATAAACTTGCAGCCAGTACTATATCTATTCACCGTGTCCATGGTTATTTGCATCCATACTCATTTCCAGCTTGTTCTGCATAACTTTCAAAGGACTGAACTTTCAAAGGACTGAACAGTGAACTTTCAAAGGACACATTGATAGTGTCTGAAAGATCCCTTAGATCAGGGGTGTCAAACTCGCAATGTCACGTGACGTGTTGCAATGTATCGTGACTTTTTTTCCATTGCTGGCAATGGGGTGGGCGCGGTTTCGGCATGACGCATCCGGCCCGTGGGCCGGCAGTTTGACACCTCTGTCTTAGATATCAGTATATTTTAAATCTGTCCTAAGAAATACATACAAGTAGTCCTTAACTTACAATCATTCATTTCGTGATTATTAAAGTTATGATGGGCACTGAAAAAGTGATTTATGACTGATCCTCACATTTACAATCATTGCAGCACCTCTGCTTTCACATGATCAACATATGGGTCCTTGGCAACTGGGAGAATTTATGATAGTTGCAACATTCTGGGATCACATGATTGCTTTTTGCAATCTTCCCAGTTAGCTGCTGATAAGTCACTTAATGAATGCAGTGATTCACTTAACGACCATAACAAATAAGTTCATAACATTGGGCGCAACTGATGTAGCAGTTGCCTCGCTTAGCAGTGGTATTTCTGATCCCAACTGTGATTATAGGGTGAGGATTATGGTAGCTGTTCCAGCTATGGCAATGTTTTAGATAGACTCGTCTGAGTAATGCAATTTTATGTTGAAAACTGTGAATGGGCACTGATCCGGAAAATCAAAATACATGTAGCAATTGTAAAAGAGATGAGTTTTTGGACAATAGCACAGGAAAGCAAATAGATAATCATAGTTAGGGAGAGTTGAGTATATCTAATGGGACACAACTACACTTTAGCTCAGTGCGAGTCACACACTATTAATATCCATTTATAGATTGCCCAGGATTCTTAGAATTGTTCAGATGCTGAATCTAAATTTCCCAATCTTGAATAGGTGATCCGGCTAGGTACTGCATATATAAGCTACTGGAGCTTGAAAAGAAGAATGGTATATAACTATAACAAGAATAAAATACTGTCTTTCAGCCTTAAACCACATTTCCAACCAGCTATCATAAGCTCCTGTTATTGAGTTAGCAGCTACATTCGTAACTGATAAGTAGCAATATCAGTGGATGTGTTTTATAAAAAGGAGGGTTCACGGGAGCTATAAAAATGCAGACAATAAAAATGAATTGTTCATGTTTCACTGGTTTGGATATCTCCATATCTTTCTCTAAATGATCCACTCAGCTTTTCTTTTCTCCTTACTAAGTCATTATTCTGTCATTCTGGCTGGCTGCCAAGAGCATGCCTTCTAAACATATGCATTATATAAATGTAAAAAGCCACTGTTTCCAAATTGCTCAGTTCAGGAAGAATTTGAGAACAAATGGCATAAAAGTAGATTAGCTACTGTGTAATGTCCTTTCAAATATTTCTATTGACCACCCACCATAATCAATGGCTTCTAAAAATCCTATGTGAGCACTTTTCCCTGTACACTACTGATCTGTTCTGTTGTGACCTAAATTTCAAACATGAAGTTTGTAAATCTTTGTCTGACAAGCTATTGTGCTTATAATTTCAGTGTGTTAGCTGGCTGGAGGTGGTCTCTTGTTTGTCCTTCTTGGCAGCTTATGCAAAATATTTGATGTACCTCTTCTGCCTCTCAATAAAATTGTTGCTTATGGATGCTCTCTCTGTCAGCACCAGTCTGTCTTAGTGATTGTGCAGGGTGGGAAGAATCTAGATTTTATTATATACAGTATTATCAATTCAGGAAGAATCATCAGTGATGATTGGAAATTAGACATTTTTAAAGTTAGTATTAGGAAATCTCTTTTATACTGTAGCTATATATAGCAAAAAGATCACCCTCTTGGTAGATCCCCAGAGCATTTCACGCTAGGTCTGAGGGAACAAACAAACATAATATTTGCATGTAACCACATCTGCATGCTAATAAATATGTATCAATATGATGAATCTTCAAAGACAGTTAAACTTACCATAGAAAGGAAACTAATTGAATAGAAAAACAAGTACAATGGATGGGAATCAGAAAAGGGTAACATAAAGGGAGGAAGTAAGATAAACACGTAGGCAAAAATTAGCTGGGTCTTAGAGTGGGAAAAGGAAGAAGACAAACTGTAAAAAACAGCTGTAAGAGGAAATGGCTAGCCAGGAAAGGCATACTGAATTGAAAAACAGGAAAACAAGCTGAATAAGATAAGAGGAAAGGCATACTGAATTGAAAAACAGGAAAGAACCTATTGTTCTAAAAGGGGGACATAAATATCCACAGAGTTCAAAATAATCATTTAAATGTCTACTTTTTTTTTTATTATTATTATTATATATGTGAATATGATTTAATATGTTAGCAGGAAATGTGTAAGAAGCAGACAGAAAGAGTGAAACCTCATAGTACCTCAGCCAATGGGGAAAGAGGAGGCATGTGGTGGCTGGGACAGGGCTGTATAAAGAAAGGAATATTTTGGGTTAGAACTTTGAAGAGAACCAAGCTTTGAAAGCTTCTCTTCTGTTTATTGCAATAAATAAAACAAAAGGCCTTCACTGTGTCTTGGCTAGTTATTGGTCAGGTGAGCTTGCCTCTGGTCACGAAGGAAAGTAGCCAGGAGCACATAACAATGCTGAATCAATAATACTTATTATTGGTTCATATTTGTTGTGCGTATAATTTTTTGTTAAAGATTTTGGTTGCAGTAGTACAGACTAATGCAAACTAAACTTAAAAAACAATAGAATAAAAAGGGCAAGAATAAAAGAAAAAAGGAAGAATATGATAAAGAAAAAAGGTATATGAAGAAATGACTTCCAACTTTTATTACAATAAGTATAGACAAATTTAGTAATTCTTCACTCTCTATATGATTACAGCAATATCTCTTCATCCCCTATCTTATTCCTTATCTATTAACAAATCCATGAAACAACTGTTCAATCCTTCTATCAGCAAAAAGTCCATAAATGTTGCCAGAAATGTGCAAATACAGTAAATGCCTTATTTTTACTATGATAAAACAAGCCAACTTTATTTTCCTTCATTTTACTTTTAATATTCTTAATATTTAAGGAGAGCCAGTTTGGTGTAGAAGTGAAGGTGCTGGCCTAGAAACCAGGAGACTATGAGTTCTAATTCCACTTTAGGCATGAAAAATGGGCTGGCAACCTTGGGCCCTGTCACTCTTTCTCAGTCCAACTCACCTCACAAGTTTGTTGTGGTGGAGAAAATAGCAGAAGAAAGAAAGTATGTTTGCTGCCTTCAGTTGTATGAGGAAAAAAAGGTGAATTTTTTAAAAAAACCTTATAGAAAGAAAAATCTTCATCAGGGTCTAGTCCAAACTGGGAATAATCAAAATAATCAAGATGGCTCTGGAAAAACTGACCACATGGAGCAGAGTGGTGGGCTTTTATACCTTCTGGGGCTCTTGAGGTTGTTTCCTGTTCCTGTTTGAGGCTTTGTATTTCCTGCGTCATGTACTTTGACCTGAGTCTGAGCGTGCCCTTTTGGTATTGGTGGGTTAATCCTATTATGTCTCCTGTCCTTAGAATTTGGGTGGGGGTATGTAGATTGTAGGTGTCCTAATTTCTAGCTTTCTGGCTCCAACCTTCCTGAATGGATTATTGAATTTGCATTTCTAAAAGCTGGCCTCTGCCTAGGGGCTGGTGCTGATTTCTGGGGGCTGGTTTCTGTCTTTTTTTTTTTAAGATCTTCTCCATTATTTCTTTGGGGAAATATATTCTGCCTTTTTAATATTTCCCAAAATATTTCTTTCTCTGGCTTCTTCCCACAACCTAAAAAGTGTTCATTCAAATATTGTCATAGGGCTTTTTGTCCTCTTCAGTTCTTTGGCCTATCAGACAGTTTTCTTAGAGCGTTTATATATGTTCACCGGCTTGAATCAATTATAAACTAGAAGGAGCACAGTGGCTCACAAGGTTAAAATGCTGAGCTGACAATCGGTAGGCTCACATTTGAGATCTGGTTGCTGCTGTGCTCCAGTTCCAGCTCCTGCCAGCCCAGTAGTTAAAAAGTGGCAGTCATGAGTAGGTAAATGGGTACCACTTCAGTGGACAACTTCACAGGCACGTGAAAGGAACCCCCAACTGGGTGCCCCCTGGGTAACGTTGATGTCACCAGTAGATCTTTTTACAACTTTGTGCTTCCGACATGGAAATAGTAGCAGTCAGGGCTTTTTTGGTCATAGAATGCACGGAACAGCATTCCGGCACCTTTTTTCAATGGAATTTGTGGAACTAAAAAAAGTTCAGTCAGACCTTCCAACTTCTTGTGGGAAAAAAAAAGATCTCACAAGGAGTTGGAAGGTCTGATGGAACTTTTTTTAGTCCCACAAACTGTTTTTCTGCAGCAGAAGAGAAACACGCCAGAGCTGGAAAGCAGGTTAGCAACTCCTGTTTTTTACTCAGCATGTCCTCGGTCTCTTTAAGCCTCTGCATGGGGTCCTGGGGAGAAGGCCCCTTCCCGCCACCTTTCTCCCCCCGGGCCGATCCCAAACAACTTCTCCAGCAGCCCAGACATGGCTGGACCTCGCGCGAGGAGAGCGACCGACCGAGAACCCCAGCCCAGAGGAAGTAAGGAAAATGGGGAGGGGAAGGAGGATCTCTAGAAGATGCTGTGGTTGCTCCCAAGATGCTGAGGTAGACGTGGCAGTGAAAGGTGATCCCTGCGGTCCCCTCCCACCCTCGAACTGTCAATCGGGTTAGTTGGCTGCACAGGCCAAAGGCCTGACACTGACCGCTCTCTTAGACCAGCCCTCGGCACCGCATCAGCCCCAAGCGCCCCCTGACTGACTCACGGCCCATTGTAGAACTGCCCCTGATCCTATACGTCACTCATACAGCTATGGCAACAGCAGTAACCCCGCCCACCTCCGTCTTCCTTCTCGGCTCAGTGGGTGTAAATAACCAGCAAAGTCTGCCGGGAGTTGTAGTGTTGCTTGAGAAGGAACGCTGTTGCATAGATATGCTTAGACACACAGTATTATTCTTGTTTTGTCAGTTCCTGAGTCGTTGTAATAGTTTCATCCCCGCCCATCCCATCCACCTTAGCATGGCAGTCCGGCTCGGGAGGGGAGCGAGATCAAGAAATGGCCTGGGGGGGGGGAAGGCTGAGTTCCGGCACCTTTTTTCTTACAAAAAAAAAGCACTGGTAGTAGTTATAAACTAATAAAGTTACTTATAATTTTTAAATCTATTTTCTTACAAGTCTTAGTCCTGTCCAGTAAAATGTGTTCCTCTTCCATAACACCTTGGAAATTTAGTGTCCTTTAAAAGGCTCCACCACAATTACAGCCAAAGTAGCTAATCCCTTCATCTCCCAGCATTCAAATCAATGGAAGACTTTTGATCTGCAGTCTCTTTGCAAGAAGCAGCCATCTGGAAAACGTGTACTGTACTCTCCTTATCTATATATATTCCAAAGAACGGATCTATTCACCAGTTCTTTGATTTTTGCCACGGTCACTTTCAGGTGACTGTGTTCAATTCACCACATCTCTCCCAGAATTTTCATTATTGTTTCAGATAATTACATTAAAATATATACAATATCTAATATTGAGGACATATGGAAAATATAAAAAAATTAACAAACTTGAACATTAGATGCTTTAGAAACAATAGAAAGTCCCTATGACTAAAACTTCAGGAGCCTTAAATTTTAATGTGCTAATTTTTAATCACTGAGCAGCTGCATGATCTATAACTTTGCTGCTATTTAACTTTTCTAAAATTCATTTATGGCTTCGTATTTCATTTTATAAGTTGGGTACATTTTAATGTCATTTGGGGGACCAAATATCTGGAGATTTCTGCACAGGAAATCTGTTCCTATGTGTCGCGTTCAATGTATTTTGTTAAGTAATAATTCAAATGTTTCAGTATGACTTCAAAGAACCACAAAGGAAAAGAACCATCTATTATTTATAGTTATTTTTACTTTGCCTCTCATACCCAAAGGCATCTTCTAAGTTAAAAGAAAACAATACAATGAAGACCACAGTTCAGTCACTACATCCAAATCCCAACACCCAAAACCAGGACTATAAAATTCAATTAAAAGAACAGCAGGAGAGGGCAGCAGGATATGAAATAACTTATTTGCTGGATCATTACTATCTAAAACAAAATAAATTGACAGGTAAATTTCCAAAATTGAATGAGTATGTAAAAGATGGTTCTGGTCCAATTAAAGCCATGCCCAGAGCTGTGTTACAGGGCAGGAAACTAAACTGTAGGGCAATGTTGTTTCTACCATTAGAATTTTCCATAGAAATGATCTACTTTCCACTACAATATATTTAAGCATTGTCTAAGCAGTGAATTATAACTTTACCATTTGACTGTCAAATCCCAGTTAAAGTGTACTAAGGTCTATTAATAACTATTTATATGTCATTGAATATCTTTCTAGAAGTTAATAACGAGTAGCTTTGAGGAAATTTAGGCCAGTGCAGCAATTCCTCCTCTCTTCCTCCTCCTCCTCCTCCTCCTTGCCCACCCCTCCTCATTCTCCTTTTAGATTTTCAACCTTTCAAGTAACCATCTATCCATACAATTTGGTCCTTTATATCAGGGGTCCCCAACCCCCGGTCCGTGGACCGGTACTGGGCCGTGGCATGCCAGCAACCAGTCCGCACAAACAAGCAAAGCCCCATCTGCAGGATGCAGGCAGCATGCAAAACCACGCCCACTCTGGTCTGCGGAAAAACCTCTCTCCATGGAACCGGTCCCTGGTGCCCAAAAGGTTGGGGACTTCTACTTTATATAATTTGGTGTAGCAACTATAAATGCTGCACTTTCAGATGATGGTCACAGTGAGACCAGAATCTATCATCATCCCATTCTCATCTATTTTATTTAGATATGGCCCAATTCTAGAATAATTCTGGGTGGCTTACAACATAACAGAATAAAATACAATATTAATAAGAAAAAAAGATAAACAAAAAGCAAATAAAAATAAAGACTACAGTGGTGTAACTAGCCAACAAATAAACACATCCCACAAGACAAGACCTGCAAGAAGAGCCAAGTCGATTAAGGCCCTGCAGAACATCCTAAATTGTTTAAAAGTTTGGTATATAACAAAAGCCTCTTTTGTTAAGTACAGTAATGTGCCTCCTATTTGTTCAGAGCTGCTTAATCTCTTTCAGCTTGTGGGAAAAAATCATGACGTCTAATAATATGCAGTTTATTATTTCAACCCACGTTAATTATGCACATGGATTAACCAGCATGAAATAAGAAATACAAGCTGGGTAAACTTTGAGTTGGCTGCCTGCATGTCTATCTAACTTTCTTTTAGAACACATTAAAGATAGCTCTGCTAAGTTTTCAATAATTGAAGTAAAATATTTCAAAACATGCCGTCTGCATAAGCTAAAACTCATGAAGGAAAATTTGTAGGAAAGAACAATCCTCACATGATGTGACATTCAAATCCAGACTGATTTATGGGGTTAATAGTAGATGGAATTTGGATCCCAGAAATCTTTCCACCACCACCAACTAGGTACTGTAGTCACTCACATAACCCTTCCTTCCTACACATTGGTTCCTTTATAGTCCCTTGTCTGGTGCCATTGCTAACCTTATACTGCACCAGTTGCAATGGTCCTAGTTGACACACCATCATGCCCATCATCTGCCAAAAATTTTAAAAATAAAACTAAATAAAAATAATATTTTAAAAATAATAAATACAAAATTAAAAAGAAAACAAAAAACCCTCAAAGGGCAGACTTGATGGACCACAAGATCTTTTTCTGCTGCCACTTTTCTATGTTTCCATGTTGCTGTCTCTTTCCTTGAAAAGTCCAAATGCATAAGGAAAGAAAGAGCAAGGTTGGGTGCCACATGCTTTGTTGGTATTACTGAAATATATGAAGTAGGTATGCTATGCCCAGTACCCAGTTTGGGCCTATGCTCAGCCATGCCACCACCATAGCACCAGACCCTCCTCCTCCTGTTAGGATTGAGGAAGACCTGAGAAGCATGCTGATATCTAGAGCCATAGATTGAGATTGCTGTTAATGAACCCACTAGTTCTATTTCTACCCACTCATTTTATTTGGCACCTGTCAAGGCTGGAGAAGGAGAGAAGAGGTCTGTGGGAAGAGAAAGGATCCAGTTAGTGCTATACATTATCTTAGACTTTCAGAAAGCTTTTGACAGAGGCCCCCATCAAAGACTTTTGACTAAAGTTAACAACTGAACACGTCCTTTCATGAAGAGATAACTGGCAAAAGAATGGTAGGAATAAATGGACCATAAGGTGCTACTCTTTGAAGGAGGCAGGCTGTTACAGAGATGCATTTTTAATTGTTCTGTTTTGTTTCTATGGTTAAAATTGGGGCAGTTGCTACAGCTGCTTTATGGTTTGCATTAAACTTTTTTGTGTGTGTTCTGCAACAGATGTATGCACATTTTGCTACTTCAATGAAATACTGGGAGATTCTTATGTCACAATATCGTATAAATCTTCTACATGAGACCAGATGGGAAGCTAAACTTGAAAGTATTAAAGCTGTACAATTTGAAATTTCAGAAACATGAGAATGTAAATGCTAAGTAGTTGATGCATTTTTAGAAACAAAGAAGAAAATCCAAAAATTAGCAGATGATTTTGAACATGAAAGTTAATTTTGATGAACAGAAGTAACAAATTGTCAAAACTGACAATACTTATGAAAGTAAACAGGAAGTTTACTAACATGGCTATATTTCATTTTTGTCTGGGCATTTTAATAACACTACAATATTAATAATGTCATTGGTAATGTGAATGAATATATAACATTAAGCAGAAAGTGAAGGAGCATTGCAAAAGATTAGCAAGATTCTAATACAAATAAATTAGATGTGGACAGAAAATAATTTGCAGAAGAAATTGTAGCTTTGTTGGATTTGTTCCTGGAAGAGGTAAACAGTATATTTTGAACAAATAGCTCCAATGCACTTTTCAAAATGTAACCATTGCACTCAACATTTTTTTTTTGTATTCCTGACTCAGCAGCTTTAGCAGCAGAAAGTTTTTCAGAAATGAAACTAGGGAAAATCTAGTTAAGATCTATAAAGAAATAAGGGAATCAACCTATTCTCCAAAGCACCTGAAAGCAGGATAAGAAGTAACAGATGGAAACTTATCAAGGAGAGATTCGACCTAGAACTAAGGAGAAATTACCTGACTGCAAGAACAATTAATCAGTGGAATGGCTTGTCTTCAGAGGTTGTGAGTGCTCTATCACTGGAGGTTTTCAGAAGAAATTAGACAATCAGAATGGTATAGGGTCTCTTGCTCGAGTAAGACTGGAAGACTGGAAGACCTCCAAGGTCCATTACAACTTTCTTATTCTGAATTCTGAGTGAAGAATAATTTACAAAATAATAATTTGCTAAAACAGCAGTTGAAAGTGATAACAATTGTTACAGAACAGAAAATGGGAAAAACAACCCTTAAATATTTTTTTTCTTTCAGTTAAAAGAAGTATGTCTCTAAAGAAGATTTTAAAAAATAAAATAGTATTTAGATTTTTATTCGGTATGGTTTTTTTTCTAGATATGGCTTTCATTTTCATTAAGGTTCGGTGGATATTCCATTTTGAACAGACACCTTTATTGCATTTTTTTCAGAAATCCATTTGCAATGTTAATCTAAGACAATGCTGTGTGTGAAGATGGGGAGGACAAGAATTCTGGCGTTGCATTCAATGCCCAAATTCCTTTAACTAGTCCTTATTCAAGGAATGTAAGAGAAAATTCAGTTTCTAAGAACTTAATTGTTTCTTTAACCTTTCCTCCCTCAAAAGAATAATCCTTATATAATTCACAAAGACATATAGACCCAGCTGCCACTTAACACAGCAATGTGCAGATCAGGATGAGCTGAAATAACTAATGTACATGCTGCATGGCAGTGCTTTGAGGGTGGTCAGAATAATGAAGCCAAGTGTATTGAAAAGCTTATAGTATTTTCATAGTTTTTGCCAGGCACATACATTGCGATGTGAAGAGAAAAAAATATGTTGGTCAGCTGAGCAAGGAAAAATTAGGGAGCTGCGACAGTGCAGTTGAAGGGATGGGTTCAATTTTATAAATAAAATTTGGCACATACTGCTTTATTACCAAGGTTTGGGGCAGTCAAAACCAGATTCTAAAACAGTCCAAAGAAACTATTAGAAATAGTTCAGTCCTTGCAATAGTATTTGGCCAGATACTACTGTCAATGTAATTGCTAATATTAAGCTTTAAAATGAAGAAAAAAATTCAAAAGAGTAAACAGAGTAACATTTTATTCAGATCCTTGGGGATGAAGTGGTAAGTTCTAGATTAATTGCCTAAATTGTCTTAAAGGCAGTTATAAGAAATAAATATTTTCATCTCAGAACAGGAAAGGCTTGAAATAAATAATAATAAAAAAACAAGAGCCTCATGTTACTCTGAGCCCCCTTTGTAAATCCTTGTACACTAACTGCCCTCAGAAATTAACCCAGAACTGAAAACGTCTCTTTCCCATATTATGGCTATGACCAGTGGGATGTAGAGAATCATCCTCCAACTTTTCAGAAATCCTCCGGAGCTTCCTGAGTGGAAAAGAAATAGGAGCTTCCCTTCCAGTGTCAATAGTTCCATCTAGGCTCCTAAGTAATCTGTTTCTGTCACAACTGACAAGTACAGTCATGATAAAACAAATGGAAGTATTGTAGTAGCTGAGTTCCTCCATCTCTCTCCCCCTACCTTCTCCAGGCTTGATGTCACGGGCTGTCTAGTTTTTAACTCTAGTGTAAAATAGTCAGTGCTGCTGCCATGTTAGAAAGAGACTGGCAGAGCCAGGAGGTAGAGTCAAGTGTGGAATTAGTTTAGAGTTCCTATGTAGTCACAAGAGGGTGAAGTCCAACCCCCCCGAATGCCATTGAACCTTGTCTAGTTTTACCCAGATATAAACCATTAATCTTACAAGATTACTGTGTATAGGCTTGAGCTATAAAACAGTAAATTGAACTCTTCACATGTCAAACTGGTTGGTTGTGCCTGACATGCGGACCCCATCTGCTAAAGAATTCTGGCTGATGGGGTTAAGGAGAAGAACCTTTTCCATTGTGACCCCTGCCCTGTGGTATATATTCTACCCCTGGAATTGAGAACTGTTCCCACTCCTTTGGCCTTCTGGAAGGATATTAAAACCTGGTTTTGCTGCTTGGTCTGGCACTCAGCATTATAGGTGGTTGACAGGGTAAGAAAGATCTCATCCCCATGCCATTCTTCTTGGCATGGTTCCAGCTTTTATATAGTTTTTTAAATTTTAACTATTTTTATATTTATTCTTTTACTGTCTGTAAGCCATCCAGGGTACCTTATAAAATGAAATGAAATGAAATAAAAATTAAATTAAATTAAATTAAATTAAATTAAATTAAATTAAATTAAATTAAATTAAATTAAATTAAATTAAATTAAATTAAATTAAATTAAATTAAATTAAATTAAATTAAATTAAATTAAATTAAATCAAATCAAATCAAATCAAATCAAATCCTGGCTAAACAGTAGTTAGCTGGTCCAGACACCCTTATGATCCTTCCCAATGAACATGTCTGAAAGTGACTTTTATATGTGTTCAGTGGAATAACTTCCTCATGTTTGTGGGTTCTGCCATATGCATAAACGTCTTCCTCCTCAGACTCTAAAGAATCTGGGAAGGAGTGCATGAATATAAGAATGAGAGTGTAGGTGTTAGGATAACTGAGGATGTGGGCATAAATAAAAGATGGTCCACTTATGCAATCATAAATTTACTTCCAAATTCCTCAAATATCTCCACTTTAACAGAATAACAGAGTTGGAAGGGACCTTGGAGGTTTTCTAGTCCATCCCCCTGCTCAGGCAGGAAACACTATTCCATTTCAGACCAATGGTTGTCTAATCTCTTCTTGAAAACCTCCAGAACTTACACTTCCTCAAATATTTATAGTCTGATATGGAATTACTCAGCCAAATCTTTAAAGTATATAGAGAGTCCTTGCATTACAACCATTCATTTTTTGACAGTTTGAAATTACAATGGCATTGAAAAAAGTGACTTACAGTTGTTCCTCGCACTTATGACTGTCACAGCATCATCATGGTCACATGATCAACATGCAAACTCCTGCAACTAGCATGTAATTATGCTATTTGCAACCTTCCAACAAGCAAAGTAAATGGGGGAAGCCGGATTTGCTTAACAGGTGCATGATTCACATAGAAACTGCAATGTTTCACTTAAAATGGCAAAAACAGTTGTAAAATTGGGTGTGATTCACTTTACAACCAAACTTGTTTAGCCACAGAAATTTCCATCCTAGTTGTAGTTGTAAGCCGAGCACTATCTGTAATTCATTTCAATCACAGGGATTATGTTTGGCAAACCTTGTTGTATCTTCGAGCCCAGCATGCACAGTGCAGTCTGCAGCCCCAAAGATAGTGGGTGTGGGTAAAAGATCTGCACAAAGAACTTCAAGATTTCCCAGTAGAGATAATCACATTAGAGCCCCTTCAGTGTGCCAAGAATGTATTCCTGTCATTGTCTATGGAGATTCCCAATCATCCAAGTCATAGTTATCCCAAAAATGCTTTTTCACAGGGCAACTGGACTTTCTTGTTTTTCTTTGAAGACGTTCCGCTTCTCATTCTCATTGAAGCAGAATGTCTTCAAAGAAAAACAAGAAAGTCTACTTGCCTCTTGAAAAAGCATCTTTGGGATATTCCTGTCATTCTTTATATTCATGTTCCAGCTACACATGGACCAGCCATGTGGATTTAAAATGGACAGTATAAAGCCACATTAGTGCAAAAGCACAAACAGAATTTATATGAATTTCATCTCTAACTTAGGTATCTCAAGAAAAAGACCAAGGAATGAATATTTACCTAATAAGACAGGAGACTGACTTGGTTCATCCATTGTACAAAGCCATAATATACTCTCCTTACTTTTGACTTAAAATATTGTTTGTGTGCAACCAGAACTGAATCAAAATGGGTTTAATCAGCAAATCAAGGTTAACCAATCCATGGCTTACTAAAATGTATGAAACATGTCAGTAGTAAAGAGTGGCATATGGATCAATTTTGAAATTCTCATCGCCTTAGGTGCCATTTATTGTCCTGCTTTCCAATCATATTTCATTTAGAATAGAATAGAGCTGGAAGGGACCTTGGAGGTCTTCTAGTCCAGCCCCCTGTTCAAGCAGGAGGTCCTATACCATCTCAGTCAGATGATTGTCCAGTCTCTTTTTAAAAACTTCCAGCGATGGAACGCCCACGATTTCTGGGGGTAAGCTGCTCCATTGGTTGATTGTCCTCACTGTCAGGAAGTTTCTCCTTAATTCCAGGTTGCTTCTCTCCTTGATCAGCTTCCAACCATTGTTTCTTGTCCTTCCCTTTGGTGCTCTTGGGAACAACCTGTCCCCCTCTGCCTTGTGGCAGCCCCTCAAATACTGGAACACTGCTATCATGTCTCCCCTATTTCTTCTTTTCTTTAGACTAGCCAAACCCAAGTTCCGCAGCCGTTCTTCGTATGTTTTGGTCTCCAGGCCTTTGATCATCTTAGTTGCTCTTCTCTGAATTTTTTCCAATCTCTCAACATCTTTTTTATGATATGGTGACCAAAATTGGCTGCAGTATTCAAGGTGTGGTCTTACTAGGGCTTCATAAAGTGGTACTAATACTTCGCGTGATCTTGATTCTATGCCTCTGTTCAGGTATTTATCAAGTATTGTTTCAACTGTGCTATGTTATTTATTCTATTTTGAGAGCCCATTCATAAAACATCAGCAAAAAAACAGTAGGGAATTAAGGGAGAAATCAAAACACTGAACTACTGTAGCATTCCTGCATTTTTAAAGAAAATGTAGCTTTTGTTTTGGGAAATGTTGTTTATGACAATCTGTACCAATTGCCTACTCAGTGTCAATCCCTTTAGCCTGCTTGCTGTGAAGACACGTGTAGACCTATAGTCTTTGCAATAGACTTTCAGTGGGATATACAAGAAACATATGTTGTAGAATTGTTATTTTGTGTCAAGCAAGAAAATGGGATCCAGGGCTTCTGGAAGGATGCCTTGTTAAGCAGTGGGATTTCAGCTTGCATCCTTTCATCTCTTGTAAAGAAGGGAAGCACCTGGAATAGCAGATGGTAGTACTAACACTCATGGGTTTCATTTTTCAGGCTTAAGAAACAAAAGAGCTTCATTGGTAACATTTCCAATACAAGAAATACTTCTTGTGATAAATAATATTCCTGATCTTCCCAGCACAGTATGAAGGACTTTTTTTTTTTTTTACTAGAACCATGTTGACAGAATCTCTTTCTGCTTCTTGATGCTGTCTTTATTAATAGTTATTCTTTAGGTAGGGTGCACAAAATAACTTCAGGCATGGATACAGAAACTTGAGCTATAATTGTTGACCTCATGATGTGCTGGAAATAGCCCTGCAGACAGAGTTTTATATTCCATTTCTCAACAAAGTTTTGACATGGTTATTAAACTTAGGAAGATCCAATCTTTAGAAACTTTAGTAATCAAAATGATTGCAAGAAAATCCAAGAGAATTTAGTTTCTACTTTTTTATTCATTCATCTTTTCATTTAATACCATTGAATTAATAAAAAAATAAAAATAAAACAGTGATTGACCCTTGAAGAAGGTGCAGTTTATAGATTCTTACTCTGCAGGATAAGAGAATGCTTGAAATAAAAAGTTCCATTTAACATGGGAAATTTCAGCACAATATATCAATACCCAGATATATCCTGTTGAGTTCAATGATTCTTATTGCCAAGAAACTATTTATTATACCTAGCCTCAGTTGTATAAATAGGATTGGCAATCATATTCAAAGAAGCATGAGCAAAATATGGTGAGCAAAATAAGTCTTCTTATAGATGTAAAGGCTGCACCAACCCAAGATCAGGGCCAGATCTTTGCATTCCATTATAGCATAGGACTTATGGAGTGCTTCACAAACTGGGCCAATTAACTCACCAGTTCTGAATAGAAAAGAATAAGAAAATCAAGAACAGAATATAAAGAGTTAAAAATACAGATTAAAAGTAATAAGAAATGACTTCCGGTTCCAGATCGCGGCAGACGCAGTTGTGCGGAGAGCCTCGTCTCTCCACCGGCTATTTTTCCCTCTGCCGGTAGATCCTTAATCGGGTCAAAAAGTCGCCCTGGAGGGGCAACCACCGTTGAGGAGGCCCTCGTTGACTGGGGAAGGGCAGCAGCTCCTTCCACGGTCCGAGCCACCTCCTTAGGGCCGTCGGAGAAAAGATCGCCCAGCAAAATGGACGATCACTTCGTTGTGCCAGCCGAAAGCCAGAAGAACAGCTAAGCACAAAGAACCACCGTGGAGAATCCGGGTGAGACCTTTCCTTCCCCCTCTTTCCCCTAACTACTCTCATGTAAAAAGCTTTTGAATTTGAATTACTTCCCTGCTGTGAGACAGCGGCGTTTCCGTATTGAGGGAAAAAAAGCTGTGGAACTGAAAAAAATAAAACAGCTAATTTTTCTAATTGACTATTTAATTTGTGGAATACTGAGGGGTCCTGAAAAGATTTCTATTTTTGAACATTACTATTATTACCACGCTATTTACTATTCTGGAGATGCCTTTCTTTTTTACTTTTTTAATGTGAAAAACAAAAAAAAATATTAATTTGGAAAGAAAGACTTTACAGCCTACTGAGGACATCTTGTGACGAAAAGTGTTACTGCAACTGTATATCTTTTTGCTGGAGAATGGCTCTGGCCTTCAAATGATGATAAGGGTAAAGATAACTTGAAACAGCTGGGTGGTGATTTTGTTTACTAGGAATTGGAGGTGAATATTTGTTGACTTTTACTAAATATAGCCTTCACTAAAAGAATAAAAGACTTTTTTCACCACTGAAATGGAGGAACTTTACCCACAGCTTGATTATGAACTTATACTAGAAAAAATCCTGGAAGCAACGGAGTACATGAAATCTTGGAGAAAAATTAAAGAGAACTTTTCAGAATTACAAATTGACTCTCAAAGTTTAATGGATCAAGCTCGAGGTACAATTGAGGAGGAACAGTGTAACTCTAAAGAGGTCACTTTACAACAACATATGCAACTAAAAGAGACGGAGGAATTAGATCTACAATTCAACCATGATCTTACTTTGGGAGAAATTGTGGAAACTACAAAAGTAATAATAAATACGTCCCAATGGGTATAGGTCTAGTGAAAGAAATGCAACTTTACAGATTTTCTAACTGTTGAGACACCAGGAAGCAAGTACAATTTCTGTGGGAAGGCATTCCATAGCCAATTTATTGTTCTCTATGGCCTTTGTTAGTAGGGGCATCTTCAGAATGATCTGGTCTTAATGGTGAAACTGGTCCATAGCAAGAGGTGATTGCCTAACCTTGTGTAGGACATTAGATACTAAGAGACATAAAGAGAAACCAATATCTTAAATTGTGTTCACTAAGCCAGGGGTCCCCAACCCCCGGTCCATGGACCAGTACCGGGCCACGGCATGCCAGCAACCGGTCCGCACAAACAAGCAAAACCCCATCTGCAGGATGCAGGCAGCACACAAAACCACACACCCTCCGATCCATAGAAAAACCTCTCTCCACAGAACCAGTCCCTGGTGCCCAAAAGGTTGGGGACCTCAGCACTAAGCACATAGAATAGATCTTTCAGTACAGATGTCACGTAATTGCTATACATTGTACAAAAGCTGTCATTTTGCACCAAACGCAGCTTCTTACTTTGGATGTTGATCCTGGGCTCAATAACATGGCCACATTTGTGGCCATTCGCAGAGTCCCGTGTTTAAAATGGTTTTGCTAAAAACCTGCACTTACTTCTGGTTTTCTGCAAAAGTGCGCTCTAGCAAACAATGGGTTTCCTTAATTACTACAGGGTTCATTTGACAACCAGGGCATTCACAACTGCCATGTTTGCTTAACAACTGCCACAAAAAAATGTGGTAAAATTGTGTTATGACTGTTACGACTCATGATCATAATGGACCGGCTCCATTATGGTCGTAACTCTGGGACTACCTGTGTGGTGTTGACTAGTATTATATTAGTCCTTAGAACTCTTTTACATCTTTTAAATATCACTCTTTTAAACAATTTTTTCCAGTTTCTCTTTGATAATTTCCAATATTATATTCCAATATAAAATGATTTAATAGATGATAGATAGATAGAGATAGATAGATAGATAGATGATAGAGAGAGATGATAGATAAATAGATAAATAGATAGATAGATAGATAGAGAGAGAGAGAGAGAGAGAGAGAGAGAGAGAGAGAGAGAGAGAGATGATAGAGAGAGATGATAGATAGATAGGTAAGTAGGTAGATAGGTAGATAGGTAGATAGATAGATAGATAGATAGATAGATAGATAGATAGATAGATAGATAGATAGATAGATAGATAGATAGATAGATAGATAGATAGATAGATAGATAGATAGATAGATAGATAGATAGATAGATAGATAGATAGATAGATAGATAGATAGATAAATTTATAAACTGTCTCTATAGCTGTTCTGGTGTCATTTATATTTCTGTGAATTGTGATCATTAATTTGCTTCCATTAGACACAAATCAGTTCAACAAATCCATACTCATGAACAATATCATAATCATTAGTATCTGAAAGTAATTAGATGTTAGTCCAGAAATTGAATTATGTTTTATCCTTCTGGGAAAAGTGTATCATTGATTCAGCTCTCTTGGCTAGGAGACATTTATCTTCGATGCAGCAAACCATTCAAAACACATTTTGACTCATTCCTTGTCATGCTTGTTTGGGAATAGAAGTTACTATTTTTTGAACATCTATGCATCTAATGACTGAATTTAGGGCACTGCAAAGCATTTAAATGAGATATTTACAAAATACATGCATGCAAAGAAAACTCTTCTCTTGAAGCCTTAAAACAAGCCTACCCTTTGCAATGCCTATGTATGCCATTGTCTGCAGGTACAAATAGTTGCTTTTTCCTGGATTTTCCTTTTTCCCTCCTTCAAGTTCAAGTTCATCCATCAGAAGGTTTTTGTGGAGTAAATTCAGAAATTAAGACCCATTAATGATTACTCAAACTGAAAGGTTAGAATAATATATCTTTATTCCAAAAATTTGCTGGAAATCCTTTTTTTAAAATCATAACTTCTTTGCAAACTTAATTTGCACCATATCAAAGGCTTTTTCTGCACTTAATAGAATACAATGCTAAAATATCACCCAATGACTTATATTATTAGATGCTTGGCATCCATTTATTACGCCAGATTATACTGAAGTTAATGTCTTCACTAATTTTCATGCCCGTTTGGGGAATAACTTGCACAATATGTAGGTTCTTTCCTTTTTCAAAGTGACATGTAAAAGATTATATAAAAAGCCTTTTCAGTGGCTGTGAAATAAATGATTGCAGTCATCAACAGGAAAAGAGCAATTGATGCTAAGCAGGAAGATGAAAAAGATTTGAGTGACCCACACAAGAATACAAGGTGCTTGGGCGCAACATCTTCCTTGCTATTTGGATTGTGGGCTTGAGACTATTCCAGATTTAAATAGTTATTGCATTTATTATTCCACAATCTTAAAATAAGCATAACTCTGGTTCCCTGGAGGGGGGGTTGTTAAAAAAAATCAATATGGCAGCTGTAAGCACTCAATTAAAGCTTGCCCTCCTTGCCATATGAACATGACATATAAAATGTGGCAGAGGTTTGACTAAAATTATTACTTGGACGGGGAATATAATTTCTGTTCTACTGGGGTTGGAAATTCATTATTTTATTTCCAGTCAAAGATGCCTTGCAAATTTCATGATATTAGTCCTGAGGATGTGTTAAAGTATCAATCAGTTTAAATTTCACACTTGATTAGCTGTTCCAGGTTTTCCAATAACTGAAGATAAGCACCTTGAGGTTTTTAAAAACATAATCAGCATTACATAATCATCCACTCACTTTTCCACATACTTTTTTTCATAGTTAAATTTCCTGATTTGAAATAACAGCTATTTTTTTCTGAAATAAAAAGAAAAATCCAGATACTGTACAGGGATTTCCTGTCAGCATTACTTAACACTGAGAGTTTGCCTTTTTTTGTGTAATAATTAAAAGCTGCAGCAAATGACATGGACTTCACACTAGAGCTTTAAAATACCTCAGTGCAGAGCTGGTGACCTAGTTCTACATTTATAGAATGCAGACTTCATTGTTTAAATGTACTTGAACAATTATATTTATCCAAACGATATTGCAATTAGGTGCTGATGTCAGTGCTTATGGAACGCATTAAAAGAATATTACAGTGTTAATCATGTTCTGACATTTCTATTGTCTCATTATATTTTTACTAAACCACCAGCTGACTTTCACAGTGAGCCAAAAACTGATTGGTACCATTCTGCAAAATGCTATTTCAGTGTGATCTATAGATAATTTCAAAATGTGTTCACATAAGTGAATTCTCCAGTCTCAAGCACTGTTGGTAATTTATCTCATATTCATTTATAAAGTAGTGACTGTAAATTGAATACGATCAGCTACATCTGTCATTGAAGCAAGAAGGACTAAGTAACTTTAAATCAAAGAATTTCAGCCTGGAGTAAATGGATTGCAGATGGAACTGATTAATGTTCAGTGGTTAGGAAATAACTTGTCCTTGTTCTTCACAGAACAATGAAGAAATATTTCTTCATGCTAATATTTCTGTGGCTGTAAAGGCATTTACAATATTTACTCAAAGGACATGAAATCTGAATGGATTGCCAATTTTGAAAACTATCTGAGTAAATTCTAGAGACTCCAGAAGATGGTAGAGGACAGGAAGGCCTGGAGGAACGTTGTCCATGGGGTCGCGATGGGTCAGACACGACTTCGCAACTAACAACAACAACAAATTCTAGAGAAAGACATTCGATTTCACAAATCTGAATCACATTTTTGTACTTCAGTGCAAGTTTGAGACTCACATTATTTTCTCATGTAATTCATACCTGACAGATTGAAAGGAAAAGTAAACACATCTGACCAAGGGCAGCATATAACTCTTATAAAAGAAAAATATATGTAGGGCCATAAGAAAAAGCTAGTTTTAAACTATAACTGTATAATGTAAAGTTCTTGTCAAAGATATATATATATTTTAAAAAGCTTAATGCTGAATTATTTCAGCCATGAAATCAGTTTTATAAGAATGTATCTGAATCTGTAAATAATTTCTTGTTTAAAGGGAGGTTATTTTAAAATTTTGAGAAGATATCTGAATAATTTCCATACCCTCCCAAGTAAAATGTGAAATTTGAAATTATAATACTAGAAGAAAAAATGTAAGGTATCATTGATCTCTATTCTTACTTTATTATATAACATTTAAATAGTATTATATAACTAATGATTCCTGTTTTACATATTGATACGGTTATATTAATATTAGGGTAAATACTACACAAGAGTTTACTATAGTACAGAAATTCCAGGTGTAAGGCAAGCAATCATTTCATATTACAAAAGGTACAAATCTTTGTACCTTTTAAATCTCTGGCCAATTTGATGAGAAAGTATATTTTGAAAATTTCAAAAGAAATAGGAAATATCTGCAAAAGATGGAGAACTGAAGCTGAGATATATTAGCTTGCTGATGGGTTTATGACTCAGCTGAAGATGAAATGATGGATTCAAAGAAGATTAAACTGGGGACTTAGTGATACTGTGATTAATTCAGTGCTTTTTATTTGTTAAGTAAAGAAAGTCCTGCGTCTTAATTTTCTCCATCGCTACAGGGATTGAAATACTAGCTTTACTTTGCTTGCCCAATGCATTTGAGAATTAATTAATGATTAAAAAGATTTGCAAAGGCTGGTAGCAAGTTACTCGGGTAGTGTGTTGTTTGTTGTGAGGAACAGTTATACTGCTATAGGCTTTCATGGCCAATATCTTTTGGGTAATATTGGGCTCCAGGATTTTGTGACTGTGGTATAGAAAACAAATTTCCTGACATTTTGCTAGTAACTATGGCTGGCATGTTTAGAGGCAACTGAGCAGGGATTGGTGAATTAGCTGCTGCCTTTATAGCCAGGTATCCTAACTTTTGTTGGGTCTTTAGCTAAGATGGTTTCTGATTGGCCCTCACCAAACTGCACCAAGAAGAAACCAGCTCAAGTAAAGACCAATCAGAAGGACATCTGGCTATAAAGATAGGAGCCCAGTCAATCACTAAATACTGAAGGCCAATGCTGCCCATCAAATGAATATTAGTTTGTTGAAAGTGAAAATGACAGTACATAAACACATTCTTTTGTCTACTTTGTTGTAAAAAAAAATCTGAGAGTTGAATACTCTATGTCTGGAGAAGTATAAAACTAAGTTGAATGTAGAGGGAATGAAATGTTGAAATGTGAGTGTAAGATGAGAAAGGATCATGAATGAATGGCTATTGAATGTGGATTGAATGCAAAAGTGAGTGATTGGTATGAAAGAGGCATGTAAAGGTGAGTTATCATATAAAGAGAATGAATCCTCAAATCAAATTGCAAAACCAATCAGTGATGGAAAAATAAATTAGCTACTAGGAAAAGCAGATTGAGAAGGTCCCGATTGGATGGAGCTGATGAGGTCCTCACAAAGAGAGTGAGAAGGGTTTTTTTAAGGATAAGCCCGAAAAGGTTTACATACAGGATAGAACCATGTATTTAGCATTTTTTAAAAAAAGGTAAGGAGAAGTGCAGTGAATATTGTTAGTGAAAATTGACAGTGATTATATCTATTTTTCTTTTTATCTCAAGTGTTTAATTTTGGGAGGTGAGAGGCCTACTACCCTTGATCTGAATGGCTTTCACAGTGAATCTTATCGGAAGGCTGACTACATGTTCTTGTTTCTAATCAGTTTTCATACTCTGGACTCTAGATTAATAATTGCTGATATGCACTAAAGAAACCCTCCTCCAAAGCATTATGAATGATACTTTGGAAGACGGATAAAATATAAAATAGCTCAATATGTTTTAATTATTTCTTTCATAACCTACAAATTTAAATTCTATGATGATGGATACATTATTGCTTATTAAATTGTGATGGAACTGAGAAAATGTAACTTTTAATGAAACTTCCCATATCCTGATAAACATTTTTAGTACTTTAACAATTTTTTGCACACTATTGTATACTGCTCCCTGCTCAACAAAGATCATTTTTAAAAAACTTTTGTAATCAGGCCTTCTTTATTGCAACTCATTAGCATCTCATATTGTACAAAAAAGGACACATTATTTGATTGTCTTTTTCATTTTATTCTGTTAACTATATCTTGGGAAAAATGAGGAAGTCATATAATGAGGAAAATGTTTATTTCGTGAATGGGAATAGGCTAATTTCTTCTTGAATGTATTTCCCGAAATAATGGGATGAGTACCAATATTTCACTAGAGCTGATTCTCCTTTTAAGAGTGGAGACAAATAACTTCCTTTGAAGGGAAAAAAATAGATTAATTTATATGTCTCCTTTGGGCTACTCTAGATACTTCTGAGCTGAGGCTTCACCACTGGAGCAATCCAGAGTCATATCTTAGATGGATTGAAAGAAGTTTGCATTGCATATTAAAAGAAAAAGTCTCTGATGTGAGTGGAGGAAGTATGGTAACCCTGGAGCTGGTGTGAATGATTTCTTATAGAAGATAAATGAAAGGAAGAAAGAAAAGAAAAGAAAAAAGGGGGAGAAATGCACACACTGCTCCTCTTTTCTTTCTCTGGTAGAGTTATATAGTTCAGAGGATAAGTTTGCCTTTAAATATTCTCCCCAACCTATTACAAATGTTGTTCTGCCTATTCACTTGTTTCACATGATATTGTTGTATGTCTTCCTATGAAAATCAACATTAAAAAAAAGATTGGTAGTGATTAGAAAGAGCATGTGCAAGAGATACTCAGTTGATCAGATGTAAGTAACATTATATGTGCAGTTCAGAGTATTGAAATCCTACACACCCCTTTTCAAGAAATGGCTGCATTATTGCAGGATTGTCTTTCTATGAATATTTCTGCTCATCCCATGAGATCTGGCACAGCAGATATGCTTCAGGCACTTCTATGAAACTATGTCATCTGGCAGAACTTAGGAAACAGGTTCTTCTCTGTTGTGCTATGGAACAGTGCCTGTCCATTACCTCAGAATTGGATGACCCGAACTTTGTTGCCTTCCATAAGGCCTAGTTTTATCCTGGACACTGGGCAAGAGCATTGATTAATTCACCCAGAATGAAAATTATTTGAATGAGATTATGTTGTGGTTGGCTTTGGTAGTTCCATATTGTCTGTGTGTTCTGTTTCTTTTCTTTATGTTCCAACATTCTATAAGCCATCCAGAGTTGCTGCTCAATGTTGAAAAGCCTTATAAATCATCTAAATAAATAAAATAAAAATAAGTTGAGAAATCTGTTCATAAAGAGAAGATTTTTTTAAAGGAAGCATTATAAAGAAAATGAAGAGGGATGATTCCATTACTACTGTATCTATTTTTTTTTAAAAAAGGAATGAAAGAAAATAACATACTAAGTTTAAGAATTGTGATTTTGCACTTATTTATCAGAAGTATTTATTGTGAATACACCACAATATTTACCTCAAAATTAGCTAGGGAAATAGGTTATTCTTCCATTACGAGCCATATCATTCACAATTTATTATAACTAGTGTCTGAATTGCACTATGATAATTCTCTTGAGCAATTTTTCATATAAAAACTGTCCACAAGTATGCTATGCTTTTCCATAGTTTGATATTGTTATTAAGAGAAAAATGCTGAGCTGACCCAGTTACATAGTTCATTTCTCTCAAAAAAGATATTTCTTCAGTAATAAGTTATGGGACACTGTTTATTTTTAAAAAAATGCATGTTAAATATAATTTTTCATTGAATTTTGCATACTTAGTCATAATAATTCTCTGGCAGTGTTGTATCAACATCACATTACATTTTTAGAACAAAAAGGTGTTCTGTGTGTGCTTTATTTCAACCTTTATAAGATTCTGTTGCATGGACATTTTTCTACAATAACAATAGTGAGAAAAATTACATCAGTGAAAAAAAGATTGAGGATAAAAAATAATAATCTGTATTTGTATTTGAGCAACTGCAATCTAATCTTTTCTAGATACTTGTTCGTGTTTGTGCAAAGTAATATCAATATGAACTGTAACTTCTCAGTGGGATTACAGTCCTCAACAGGCAAATTTTTAAATGGGCTGTGAAAGCCGCTGAAGTACAGGCATCTCAGCTGAGGGTTAGATACTAATTGAACTGTCCAAGGTCCTGATCACTGATTTTGATTTTATTTTATCTAAATACTATACTAAACAGAATCTTTTCCTAGACATTATATTATATATGTCCATGCGTGGTTTAGTTTACAGAAATTTGCATTGATTATTTCTGTGCTTATTAGACACTCTTCCTTCTGGTTAAAAGTACCCATCTGTCCAAATGTAATTTGCTCAGATACTAGCTGAGATAAGACAAGACAAGCTAGACACAAATTTATTTGCTTCTCAGAATAATCAGAACATATTAAATGGATGCAGCCACGCATCAGAAATGTTTTTAAGTTATTTCTCTTTGCTAATTCTTAGTTCATGCTAACAATTTTCTACACATCCAATCCTCATAGATGCTTGTAGACACGTGACAACGTATTTTGGCTTTTTGTTATAGTTTAATATAGAATCATTTTACCTCAGTTAGTAATAGTATACTGAATACAAAGGCTCCCTGGCTTAAATAAGAATAGCTCTAACATTTTATGGTGGAGTATTTTATGTACAACAGCTAAATATTGCTTGATCCCTACCTTCTAGACAGTAACTGCTCTCTTGAAAGGTATTTTGGAGTAGATTTTAGCTCCCTGACATGATTTAAAAAGTAGGTAATAGATGAGAGCACCCTAGTTTACATGACAGTTTGCCTCTGAGGTTTTAAAGACTTCCTTTAAAATCCCCTGACAAATCAGATAGAAAACATATATATGCACTATTCTCATCTGGTGTTTTTCTAAATGACACATTGTATAGGAGTATGTGTTGGGGTAGCAGCTGCTGAAAATGCTATAGTTTTCTTTTTTTAAATGACAGCATGTGAGAAGATATTGGAGTCAAACAGCTGATCTGCAGAAACACAGTATTTTAGTGTAGGAATCTATTACAGACTTAGAAAGTGTGAGCATTTTCCAACTAAGTACATTACAAACACTAATGTATTTTCAGGCCTGCAGTATGTATAATGACAGATTCTCCTTAGTGTGATGAAGGAACTGCTGTAATACAAAGCATGCATTATAAGCAGTAGACTTCTCTCTCTTTTGAAAGGGAACAGCTACTGATGCTTCAGCATTTAATCCTCATGAGATACTGTCATTCCTTCTCTGATTTGCAGCTTTATTAATTTGAGAATAGTGGGAACTATAACAGAAACTGTACTGTGGAAACCATAACAAAGGATACCAATTTCCATATCTGCATTCAGCACTGCAGATAGAATTAATATAATTCCTTGGGAGAGGAAGCATAGATGACACAATATCATAAAAATATCAACAAATCAAACACTAAGATGGGCTGTGAATACAAATATAAAAATAATAACAAAAACCACAACAATTACTGATGCCCAGGTCACTCCAGCGAAATTAAGAACTAGTTAAGTGCTCTTTCTTTGCCACATGCCCTCTAGTGCAGATATCCCCAACCTTTTGGGCACCAGGGACTGGTTCCATGGAGAAAGGTTTTTCCACGGACCGGAGGAGGTGTAGGTTTGCATGCTGCTTGCATCCTGCAGATGGGGCTTCACTGGTTTGCGCGGACCAGTTTCTGGCATGCTGCAGACCAGTACCAGTCCATGGACCGGGGGTTGGGGACCCCTGCTCTAGTGGCTGAATGAGCCATAAAACTTGGTTCTTTGTTTCCTTTTCTGGGGAACCTAAACTGGGTAAATTAAGAAGCATTGGGTCTGAGACTAGGCAAATCCTTTTTTTTTTTTTTAAATGCACAGGTGTTGACTTTTCCTCCTGCCAGAAACAAGTGCCTTCAGGAAGATTTCTTGCAAGGTTTCAAGAATAGCGTTGAGGATCCAAGAAAGAAAAGAATCCAGTGTCCCATGCATTCACTGGCAGGAGTTGAAAGGTTAGTGACAGCAAGTAAAGACAACACGGTAGCAAAAAATTAGGAAAAGGTGACATCCTTTTTAAAAGAATCATCACAAATTCCTACTACAGAATACTTGATGTGGAATAGATAAGAAAATGTAGAGCATGTGCTTGTTCGCTAATATTCCAAAGTAGATATTGTAATGAGGCAAGTCTCTCTATCTTTACCTTCTCAGGGAAGAGGTTGTTTAAATGATATTAGCTTCAGACAGACAGACAGACAGACAGACAGACAGACAGACAGACAGACAGACAGACAGACAGACAGACAGACAGACAGACAGACAGACAGACAGACAGACAGACAGACAGACAGACAGACAGACAGACAGACAGACAGACAGATAGATAGATAGATAGATAGATAGATAGATAGATAGATAGATAGATAGATAGATAGATAGATAGATAGATAGATAGATAGATAGATAGATAGAAAAGAAAACCTTACAGGTCAAATTACTAAAATGCCAACATACGGAACATTACTGGCTGATGCTGCACAAGCTACTGCATTGCAGCTCTTGTATAACCATCTTCATTTCGTTGTTTGAAGAGCAAGAAAGCCACTGCAGCTAGAAAGCACATACTTCAAAATACCACTCACATAACTCTGGACTGTTGTCGCAGCATATCCAGGCTCAAAGAGATCCCTGTAGCTAATATGCTATTTTGGGAAAGAAATGGTCTCATTGTAAAGCTTTTGTAATAGCTTGTAATAATTGTTTGATAAATAATAAACGCAAAGTATCTATTTCTAACAGAATTGTATAAAAGAATTGTCCACAAATTAATCATGCTCCATTCAGTTTAATAAGTTTTTTTATATACAAGAATGGTAGAAAACATAATTCAGTAATTGGACTTGACTAGAGAAATACTTTTTAAATAAAAGGATATTTACATCTGATATCTTACTATATTTAACCTGAAATTAAGAGGAAAATGTTTAATGAATATTGGTGTTTAGTATGTAGTCAAAGTATTTTAAGATATTTTATAGATCGGTGTTATCTCTTTAAACTTAGAGGGAAGTGGTTGCATTGTTAATATCTCTGCACTAAAAAAAACCTGAAGGTCATTTTTGTTATATTTGTTTGATGCATTCTTTTTGTCACTTTGCTTTGTATCCTACCTGAAATATTTAGAACATTTTCAACTGAAGGGCTTTTCGCCCATAAAATTCTGTTACTGCTTTTAGAAATTAAATCCCACTTTCACTTGAAATATTTAATCAATATAAACATACAGTGCTATAGGATTCCACTTTGAATCATGCAGTGACTAAAATCGTGCCTAGAAACACGCTACAGAAAACTGAGTTTAATTCTCCAACTGGCAAGAAGACAATGTTCAGACACAATTTCTCAGCTCTTAGCACTCAATAACTTCCTTTGTAAACCCCACCCCTGTCCCCAACAGCTGAGTACTTTAACATGGAATTGTGGGAACTGGCTGCCTGACTTATTTAAGATAAAGTCTCTAAATGCTAAAATCAGGAAAAAAGACATAAAATATTTCCAATAACATTCTTTTCAAATGTTTAGAGGTTTTGAAGTCTAAATAGATATTTTCAATGTTTCCATGATTTGAGAATATAGTAACCGTCCAAGCTTGCCCAGTCAAGAAAGAGCCTTTATAAGGAGAAGGCAAAGGGGAAATTAAGATGGAATTTCTGTCAGGTAAAATACATATATTTCCAATAATTTCAGCTGGCTTTCTCCATACATTCCAGTTCATTTGCATATTTGGCTTCTATGTGAAATGATTACATTGCCAGGAGTAGTGATGGGGAAATGGAAGCTGAAAAAAAACACACCATTATTTTTGGACGATTAAAATATCTCAAACTTAGTAGTACATCCTACTGTATTCCACAGGATCTGATCACTTGCAAGTAGATGGACAGTTTCCTGAATTTTCTCTTCAGATTTCTGCAGTGTTTGTTTTGTTTTGTTTTATCTTGTACAATTTCCTTCTGTTCAGCTTTTCCTTTTTCTCTCTCCTCATACATCATTCTATTGAATCACATTCTATTTAGTTTCTGTAGCTTCAATTTTTATGACTGAGTTGTTGTGAAAAGCAATGATTTGATAAGACACTCAATGAAAAATAAATTATTAATAACAGGGGAACTTTGGACTTTTAAAAATTGGATTTTGTCTGATTAATGCCGTCACCTCACTACAGACTGCAAACTTTTATTGTCTTATTTTTTAACTTTCTCTCCCATCCTCCATACTGAGCGACATGCCTAATGTATTAAAGCCAAGTCTAACTCTTTCATTTTGCTATAGAAGTCAATATAATGAGGTATTATGCATTAGTATAATGGACCAGAAAAGGAAGGAAAGAAATTCAAAATTGTTGAAGTCATATAATATTTTTATGGATAAATGGAAAGATAGCTATCTTGATTAAATTTATTTAATTTGATCATGATGGGAGAGGTATTTTGAGTAACTGAACCAGACTTCCCTTAATCATCTGTTATGGAAAGAAAAGAAAAAAGAAGGAAATGTGAAACTAATTCACATTTATAACTCTTAATGGTGCTTTAAGCTCTGTGAAGAAACATAAGAACTAGGTTCAAAGCTTTGGCATGTGTGATATGTATGAAATGGGGTAAAATCCCACATAAAATGAAGTGACTGAACTGGAGTTCAGATAATTTTAAAAATGCATAAATAAAAATTCGTGGCATTTATATGAGAAAAAAACAATAGTAGGAAGCAAGTTTCTCTAGACATTATATTCTTGGTTGGTTTGGGGACCATCTATGTTTAAATGACGCCAGAGGTAGATTTTATTCTTTAAAAATCGTCTCAGAGCTCTTACTATATTAATGGAGCAGAGATCATCCTCGGCTGAAAGAAGAGGTGGAAAGACTGTGTGCTTCAGAGTTTATTTATCCTAGGACCTGGCAGCATTTGCCGCAGATAAAAGGGTATGTAAACTGTGACTTTACTAGAGAAGGAGAATACACCAATGAGGATCTAGTGGTGGGGATAAAATAAGGGGGAAATGTTATTAGATCATAGTGACCCAAAATCAGAGGGAGGAAAAAAGCTAATATTGAACAGCAGTCCCAAAGTTATTGTTTTTTGCTTGGTGATGCTGGGGGAACTGTCTAGGTTGATAGCCTTCCACCATGAACCCAACCATGGCCAACCTGCTCCTTTGAAATGAACCTTTCTTCTTGCTTAAGTGGGGCATCTTAGTGCTCCAGAGCTGGCTTTCTCCTCTTCCTTGACACCTGGACAGCTTTCTTCTATGAAGGCTGACACCCTTCCAACCCCAGCATTCTCTTCCTAATGCCCACTTCTCTCCCTCCCTTTGATCACGATTGCAAGTTTTGTCTATTTGTTCAACTTCTTTGCAGCTGTTTGGGAATTTACCATTTTTCTGTTAATTCACTTATGTCTGCTAGTGGGTCCGTGCAGCACCTGAGATTCAGTTCTCAAAAGATTCTTTGGAGCATGAAGCCATGAACGAATAGCACCCTATCTACAATTCTTTTAAATTAGCTGCATCTTTACCAGGCAGCTACAAAAGGAAGGACATGACAAAGAAATTGCCCAGACTCTCTAATCTCCCTTTACCTTATTTGTGCCCTTGCACTTCCTGTACTGGCATAAATAAAAGCCTTTTAAAGATGGTTTGGCTGAAGAGGAAATATTACAAGGGAAAAGAAAGGAAAAGGAAGATAGACGAGAGAAGAAACTGTGAGTTGGAGGAAGGAAGGAAGGAAGGAAGGAAGGAAGGAAGGAAAGAAGGAAAGAAGAAGGAAGGAAGGAAGGAAGGAAGGAAGGAAGGAAGGAAGGAAGGAAGGAAGGAAGGAAGGAAGGAAGGAAGGAAGGAAGGAAGAAGGAAGGAAGGAAGGAAGGAAGGAAGGAAGGAAGGAAGGAAGGAAAGATGGAGCTGAAGGAAATCTAAAAATTAGAAGTGGCCAAGTAGAAGCAATTAACAAGTGTATTGATCATGTTCATGTTGGTGGTTCTGAAACTGGTTCCAGCAACTCTGCAGGTCAGTAGCAAAAACAGGAATGTTCAAGAAGCCTAGTAAAATAAAGACTCTAGAGGAGAATATTTATTAGACTTGCATTAACAATGTTACCTAGTTTGAGTAATGCAACATCTGCAAGAAAACAATCAAGCTTAGAAAGCATAAAGGACCCCTCAGTAAAGACTCTGACAAGTCAGAGTCCTGAGCAGAAGCCACAGTCATTCTCTGTCAAGGAAACTTAGTACTTAGTACACTTATCATCTTCAAAAAGCAGGGAAGGGGGGAGAGAGAAGCAAATCAAGGGACTGACTTCTACTCAGTATCCTATCGACCAATAATTGTGGGATAGGGCAAGGGAAGGGATGAAAGGCAGAGAAGCTAAAAGCCTAAAAAGAAGTAGACCAAACAGGATTAAAAGAAAAATAAATTAACAGATTATATGTATATAGATACATGTTTATATGTGTTTGTGTGTGTGTTTATGTACTTGTACATGACAGATGAAAGAGAAAGAAAGAAAAGAATATTACACTTAACATGTAAATATTTTTTTAAAGAAATCAGAAACAATAATGTGGATAATATTTGTTCCAATAATATTGAATGTGAATCCATCAACATGATGCCAATCTTGCTCAGCCATGTACTACTACCTTAAAACTCTCATTCTTTAAGCACCTTTGCAATACTTCAAGTCAAAATTACAAGAGTGCCATTAAAGATGAGGGCAGAGAATTGTGGAAATACAATTCATCTGGGATTGTCAACCTGGATCTACTGCAAGAATCAACCCAAAGCTTACCATCTCTTTAACGCTTGGAGTTTCTCCTTTTTGGTTGGGCTGTTTGCCTTCTGTTTATATTCATGTTTGTAATGAATTACTGCTGAAAAAGAGGCTCACAGTAGCATGAGTTCACTTTAAGTATCTTTGGTATCCAAGAAGAGAGCAATTTTCCAAATGGCATTCCCATTTCTGTATGGAAGATGAATTATCCCACCACGTTGATGTAAACAGGAGAGCAAAGGTTCCTCTCCTTTCTTATTTAGAAATTAAAACCAATGATTTCCAGTGGTTACTGCTATAAAAAGGAAATAGACCTTGACTGAAAGTAATGAGGCATTGGTGTTTGCCATAAGTATAAATTACCAGGACTCCTAAAAGAGCTATCCTTTTTTTGTTGTTGTTCGGCCTGCTAAGTGACAATAAGTGAACATAAAGTAAATTCCAGAGAACGCTCATGGGTCACCTTAGAATTTATGTACTGTGAGACACAGTTATTCAAAACAGCCCTAAATTTTAAGACTGCATGTAGCCAGGATGAATTGTTTGGTTCAATTTTTCAAGCTGTATATATAATGGGGGGTAATTAATGTGCAACACTTTCAGAATTGGTGACCTCCTGTCTAACTGTACTCTCTGTTGGAGTGTGGAAGGTTATCTAGACTGCTGACAGAGAACACTAGATGGATCGTGAAGCAGCAGGACATAGCTGCATTCAGCAATATCTTGAGCTCAGTGGATGATGCACATTACTGCTGCCAAAAGAGGAACTGCCTACCTTGCTTTGCTACTTTAAAACCATTTTGTTGGAACTACCAGCAGCCCATTGATCACAGTCTGTTTTCTCCCTCCATTATCTAAAAGTAAATGTTTTAAAAACAACAACAAATGAACAATCACATTCAGCAAATGTAATTTCCCCCTCACCTGAAAGGGCCATTCTATCACTGGGATGGTTTCATTTGTTTACCATCTGGGGTGATAAATGGGCTCCTTCAGCTTCAAGAGATGGCGAGAAATAAAAGGATAAGCAAACGGACATACAAAACAAGCCTGATGTTAATGAGGTCAGAGAAAAAAATGCTGTTTAGATGCCACCTCCAAGGTAGTTTCTCCTAACTTCCCCATTATGGAGAACCAATTAACTTCAGGTTTAAGTAACCTCAAGAGACCCAAGCAGGACTAGAAGAGAAAGCACATCAGTTTGGGCAATTTATCTATCTCCAAACTGCATCCCTTCACCATGAAGGAATGATGCTGGTGTGGTTCATCTTTCTTTATCTGACTACAGAGCTTAAGTCCTGAATATAAGAGTTGGAGCACAGAACCCAGGCAAAATGCCTTTGAAGGAGAGGACCTGTGCTTTGGGCCAACACTCCTCTCAGCCTTAAGTAACTAGTTGCTCTGCACCTTTCCCCTATTTTTTTTTACATGGCTGGTAATATTCTCCTTCTTTCTCTCCTACTCCATATCATAGCCAAGTCTGTAGATATGGACAGCTACCATCACCACCTGTCTAGGAGCCCCCTTGGATTGTGGGATCCCGTCCCTGCATTCAATATTCAACATTAGTAGCATTACTGATGCAAGGCCAGCAGAGAGCTGAAAGCACTGACTCCCTAGCAGATTTTTTATTCTTGCCTAAATGAATTACTCCTTCCTGAAGTAAAATATCTAACAGCAAAGGACGATTCCACAGGGGGAAAATTGTCTTTTGTCAACTTTCAATTACTTGGATTGTAAGGCTTGAAGGCAGTTATTTATGCTATATTCAGCTACAAATACTGCAAAAAAAGGTAATTACAGCAGAAAGCCAATAGCTTCAATATATAAGGGCCAAGACATCTCTCTCTGTGTGGTCTCTGTGTCCAAAATTCAAACTTATGATTTCTCTCCTTCCTGCATGTCCAAAGGAACTAAGAGCTGGTAAATTATCTGTGGCTAAAAGGTTTGACATCTGTGGCTTGGCATTGTCGTGTCCGAGGCTGTTTCTAACCCTGGAACCATCTAACACAGACATGTCAAACACAAGGCCCGGGGGCCGGATGCGGCCCGCGAAGTGGTTTCATGTGGCCCGCGAAGCCATCCTGGAAACAGTGAGGGAATGGCACCCTGCTGCCTTGGCCCTGGCCCAGGCCGACCGGGAGCCAATGTACAATTTTGAAATGCATTTAGTCTTAGCTCCACAAGGCCGTCTGGAAACAGCGAGGAACCAGCCCCTGCCGCGTCGCCCCCGCCCCCTGGGTGCATGCTGGGGAGGCTCCTCCAGTGGACCATGCCTTGGCACTTGCCCTGGTGCCACCCCCTTCTGCCAGAGACCCTCAGATCTGTCCCACTCCTGCCCAGGCCCCCACAGGCACCCTTGACACGAACGATGTAGAGCTGACCATGCCCACCCAGTAGGCCACACCCACTCCATCCACACCCACCCAGTGGGCCACACCCATCCTGGCCACACCCATCCGGCCCCCCCGAGGGCAACCGCAATGCTGATGCGGCCCTCAATGAAATTGAGTTTGACACCCCTGATCTAACATTTTGAATGGCTCCAAATGTTTAGATGAGGCCAGTACAAGTAAGGCTACTCAAATAACTGTTCCTTTTCAGACTTTTTTTGGATTTGGCGTATCTGCATTCCACAGAGACATCCAATCCTATTCTGTCTGGAAAAACAAAATGCAGTCTTAACAATCTAAGTGCAGAGAGTAATTAAAAAGAGAAGATTTCTATTGTTACTCACTGCATAGAGTCAGAATGAATGTTGGTTCATCTAAAGAACTTACATTAAAAATCAGCACAAAGATTTCACGAGTATTTGTTAATTTCTTCAGATCAAATGCTTTGGATTAAAAAAAATACAATAAATAAAAACTAAGAAGATGGTTCAAGTTTTTCAAATAAAATAGTGTTTTTAATAGAAATGAAGATAATGAGAGGAAGGGGAATTTCTGTATGTTAAGAGGCAACTTTGTGATCAATTTTAAATGATCGTTCAGGCTTAATTCTTAAACTGCAGGATTTTTAAATAAAATATTCAAGCGAATGAATGGCAGAAATACCAAAAACATTAATTCTGTATATATATTACAAAAATAATGTTCCAGAACTTGATAGAGTATTAGACAACTATTCCAATGGAAAAATGATAAACTTTTGTTCCAAAGCAGACACATGGCTTGGTTTAATATATAGAGAGGTGATCCAGAATTAGAGTTCCTTGCTAATGTCAGTATATTTATCTCTCTATCTCTGTATCTCTATCTCCATCTCTATCATCTCTATCTCTTTATGAGAGTCATAAATTGGTGTACTGGTTAGAGGCTCCAGACTGGAAACTGGAAATCATGAATTTTAGTCCTGCTTTTGGCACAAAAGCAAATGGGCTTCTCTCTCTGTCTCTCTTCCTTAGGAAGAAGACAACAAGGGCAAACCACTTCTGAAATCTTCAATGGCCTCAATTTCCATTATCAAATAGCCATTTATAAAAACCCTCTGGGCCTTTGGAAACATATTTCTTCAAGGAAAAAAAGTCTAATTCTTACATGAATCTCCATGGTTACAAAGATCATCTGAGAAGGTTTGTATCCACTCATGGTTGAGCAGGTGTTGCCCCAGCTCACTGGTGCACCTGAGGGGTCTGGCATTTTATTAGCTTATTAAGAGCCCCTTAAATGGTTCTTTTCCTACAGGCTTCTAATTGCTGTTCTAACCACTAATTTTATTTATTTGGTTTTAGGTGTAAAATATCATTTTAACTAATTTAATGATTTAAAAAATGTTCCTATAGTAAACCACTGAGAGATTTCAGCAGTATAGCAAATTAAATAAAAAGAATGTCAAAATGAATGAATGGGATAATGATTTCATTAAACAAATGCAGTGCCATGCTAAAATAGCTTTGTGATCCATCAACATTACTTTTTAATCGGTAACCAATCCATGTTTTATGCCATCAAGCCAGGTGAGAATTTGGTTGTCTTTCTCTTATTGCTTTCAATCTTCCCCAACATATTATTTTTTTACCTGTCCAAAATTCATGCCTCTGCTTGCTGATCATGGCCTTAAGGGAACAGTCAGTTTTTATTCTGGTCCTAGATTGATTGATTGGATTGTTTTAGAAACCATCTACCATAATTTGAAAGTGTCTATCCTTTTCCTTTGCTCTTTCTCAATGCCAGTCTTTTCAATGGCATGCATTACCACTGGAAAAATCTATACTTTATTTTGCTCTTTTTCTGTCAGTGAAATATTCTTAACTTATGTGATCTTACTTAAATTTGAGTTTATTTTCCTTAATAGAATTTATTTCCTCTAATATTAGGTCTCCAGCACACTGCATCGTTTAGCAGTTCTTGACCCCAAGGGGAGAAAATACTATCTTATCATGACCTTTCTCTTCTTAATACTATCATTATGCAGATTTATAAAATTTTTGTCCTTTCATAATACATAAATGCCTTTGTGAATGAAGAAACATAAAAGCCTGATTAATAAACTAACCAACAACCTACTAAATAAACAATAAAATCTTATTTACTTTCTTCTAATAGGATCTTTTGTGCATCTAAAGTGTGACTTTATTTTGATTTTGGGGTGTCAGTGCTTCCAGTCTCGCCATTATAACATATTTAGATGTTAATCAAATAAGTATGAGGACAATATGCATCTTTGTTTCACCTTCTTTCCTAACATACATAATATCAACTGTATTATTTCCTTTCAGGGAAAGAAGTTGAATATATGAGATAAGAAAAAAAAAGATATGTAGATAAATCTACAATAATTCACACCAGCACCAATTACTTAATCTCGCTATACCTTTCTATCCTTGAAAACCATCTTTGTTTTCATCACATCCATACATCACCTCATATATTGCCTTTTATCCTTTAAACTTTTGATCTCTTCCTCATAATATATCTATTTGTTTCTCTATAATTCAGTACTCATTCATTATCTACAGATAGCAATTGCAATAGCAATAGGAATAGCATTTAGGCTTATATACAGCACTCTCTGGGTAGTTTACAGTGTAAGCAATATTTGCATATTGCCCAGCCATCTGGCTCCTCATTTTACCAACCTCGGAAGGATGGAAGATTGAGTCAGCTTGAGCCCCATCACAATTAAACTCCAGGCTGTGGGCAAAGTTTGCCTGCATTACTGCACTTTAACCACTGTGCCACCAAATAGATGACCAAATCACTCACAATCTTTATTTCACAGTGGTCACTCATTTTTGCATTCAATCCCCAATCCACCACCCACCCATTAATACTTAACTGATCTCTACTTGTTTTACTACACACATACTTCTTAAGTACTCTTTCCCACTGCATTCGACTTACTTGTATGTTTCTGCTGACATATCCATATAATGAACCAGGGCCTCCCATGGCACCATTTCTGTTGGAACTAAACATTACAGGTTATTAAACAGGTGTATGTGTTCAGGTAATCCAAAAAGCAAGCTATAATTAATAGCTAATCAATACAATTTATTAAATAAGATTTGGACTAACAGTATACAGGGCAACTAAATTATCATTTAGTTAAAGTTATAATTAGCAGTTTGTAAGCCAATACAGAGATTAAGCAATTAATAGTCTAAGGGGAATGTATTCTTTCAATTCAATGAGAAAAAGACTGAGTTCAGAAAGAAAAAAAAAGGCAGGAGATGGGAATTCTGAGAAGAGATTAACTTAATGGACCATGGACAGTGGAATAGTCTAATTCCAGAAGTAACTGCAGCCCCAATCTTGCTGCAGTTCCAGAAACAAGCTAAAACTGTTTTATTACAACACACTTTTAGCTCCAGCTGACTGGCAGTGGACATTTATTGGTATTTATTTATGTGATTTTTGTTTGTTTTTGACATTGGTCTGGATTGATTTATTATATGTTACCAAATTGTTATTGATTGTTAGTGATCACACAAATAGATTTTCCTTTCCTTAATCAGATCCTTCAGGTCTTACAATGGTACACCTATAATTGACTCTATCCACCTTGCTGCTGACTGGTCTCTGTTTTTCTTTTCTTCTGCTTTTCCCAGCATTATAGACTTAAGCTAGATCTTTGTGCATAATGTGTCCAAAATATGATAATTTGAGCATTGTTATTTGTACATCCAGTGAGAATGCTAGAATGGTTTTTCTATGATCTATTTGTTGGTTTTCTTATCTATCCGTGTTATTTCAAGATTCTTTTCCAACACCAAAGTTCATTTTATGCAGTTGAAACTTTAGCAGACAAAGCTGTCCCATCTCTTCCTATCACTTGCACAGTCAGGATTACCATAGGGGGATCAAATGCAACTGAGAAGGTCAAACATTCTTAGGATATGGCCAAGAAGGGGTCTTCTACGAAAAGAATCAGCAGCTATTTATGCTTTGGCTAAAATAACAATGATTAGTAACTTGATCAGCACTATCAATTTTATAATTCTTCTAGTTTAAATACCATTTGTGTAATGAACAATAAGAAGGAAGATTTTTAAAGACAGAGACCAAAAATATCATGAAAGGAATGATTAATGAATACCAGCTTAGTGTGGTTAAGGAAAAAAACAATAAAGACTTAAAAAAAACACCTGGAAACCTTATATAGACTTCTTGTTGAAATAAGAAAAGACTGAATAAATTATTTATGGCTATGAGGATTATAAATGGTTAAAGAGGGAAGAGAAAGAGTAAGATAGTATAGGGGGTACCTTGCTCAATAGCAGTAACTGTGAGAGGGACCTCGGAGTCCTAGTGGACAATCACTTAAATATGAGCCAGCAGTGTGCTGCAGCTGCCAAACAGGCCAACACAGTGATAGGCTGCATTAACAGAGGGATAGAATCAAGATCACGTGAAGTATTAATACCACTTTACAATGCCTTGGTAAGGCCACACTTGGAATACTGCACCCAGTTTTGGTCACCACGATGTAAAAAAGACGTTGAGACTCTGGAAAGAATGCAGAGAAGAGCAACAAAGATGATTAGGGGACTGGAGGCTAAAGCATATAAGGAATGGCTGCTGGAATTGGGTATGTCTAGTTTAATGAAGAGAAGGATGAGGGGGGACATGATAGCCGTGTTCCAATATCTCAGGGGCTGCCACAAAGAAGAGGGAGTCAAGCTATTTTCCAAGGCAGGACAAGAAGCAACGGATGGAAACTAATCAAGGAGAGAAGCAACCTAGAACTAAGGAGAAACTTCCTGACAGTTAGAACAATTAACCAGTGGAACAACCTGCCTCCAGAAGCGGTGAATGCTCCAACACTGGAAGTTTTTAAGAAGAGACTGGACAGCCATTTGTCTGAAATGGTATAGGGTTTCCTGCCTGAGCAGGGGGTTGGACTAGATGACCTCTGTTATGTATTGGGCCTTGCTGATGTCATTCAGCAAGGCTCAGAAAGTCTGTAAAGAGGCTGGGCCTTGCTGAGTCATTCAGCAAGGCCCAGGATGACTGGAAATAAGTTGCAGAGACCCGGACAGACCACATGTCTGCCCGGGACCGTTGCAGAGACCCGTACAGACCACATGTCTGCCCGGGACCCAGACAGGCTGTCTCCAGCCTCGTGCGCATGCGCGAGGCAGGAGAATAGCCTGCAGTCATTGGTTGAGCCTCCCCTAACAGGGGGAGTATAAAAAGGGCATGTAGCCATTATTTCTCTCTCTTCTGCTCTCTTCTGTTCTGGCTTCTGTTCAGTGCAAGTACCAAATAAAGAACATCTTTTTTGCATCAACTGCCTCGTCTTCATGTCTGTGTTGCGAACAGAACAACCTCCAAGGTCCCTTCCAACTTTATTATTATTATTATTATTATTATTATTATTATTATTATTATTATTATTATTATTATTATTATTATTATTATTATTATTATTATTATTATTATTATTATTATTATTATTATTATTATTATTATTATTATTATTATTAAGATGGGAACTACTTGATCTTTCTACCAGAGTCTACACTTCCTAAAAAAAATTCAAAACAACGCCCCATTTAAATTACCCAAATTTATCTCTTTACTTTAGTTTTTCACTATTTAAATGAATCCATTAATTCTCTGATACATACTCATTACATCATATATCCTAACTATCATTGGAAATTAGCCTGCAACATTGCTCATTTGCAGACAAAAGTAGGCATGGATTCACATCCACAACTAAGACACCTCTAGGATCACACATATTTTTTACATGTCTATTTAGGCACACTTAAACACTAAGAGACTTTGTTTTACCCCGTGCTCAGTGTTGAATCATTAAGAATTATCCATACAAGAACATCTCAAAAGCCACCAACAGACTGTTACAACCACATGGCATCACTGGAGCAAACAAACCAACTAAAGCCCTCCAAAACATCCTAAGTAAATCAAAAATCCCAGCAGCCCCAGAAGAAAAAAAGACAGGAATCATCTACAACATATAGTGTAAGGACTGCAACACCCACATATAGGACAAACAGGCAGAAGACTGCCAGAGCTCATCCATGAATACCAACTAGCAGTCAGAAGACATGATGAAAACTCCTTAATTTTACAATACATGGACAGACTTAACCATAGTTTTAATTGGGAGACTGTGAGCATTCTAGACCAACCCTAATCCAAAAACTCTAGTAAATTCCTGTAAGCTGGTACTGAGACAAATTGGCCATAACAGGCACATAGACATAAACAACATCTACACACCATTCAAAAGAGACAATCAAAGGCAAAAAGAAAACAAAAGCATTCCCACCAACACTGACAGGGCAAGCCATTATATAAAATAAGAGCAAACCCACTGCCTATTAGTACTTATGAAGTTACTAGTTTGGTAATGAAACAGCTGCAAGAAAACAACCAGTCTCAGAGAGTACTAAGGGCCCTGTAGCTGAATCATTTGCTAAGCATTCAATTTATGGTTTGCTTGCATCACATACCACTCTTACTCCATTCAGACACTAACCATCAATTTCATACTCATGCAAAGCAATCCATGATTCAAACCTATTAAGTTTTTCTTTTCAGGAAGGATTTCTTCCTGAATGAGCTGCTGAAAGGGGAAGAAATCTTATCTTCTGCCTGGAATAAAGCTATATAGCATTTTCCAAATTTTGTCACAATGTTGTCACTTGCACAGCTTTCGTAGAATTTTGCCAAGTACCTTCTGAGAGTCATTTAATACATTATTCTCTTTATAATTTTCTGCATTTGCTGTTGGTCCTTTCTCTCTGGTATATGGCAATGATAATAGAGCTTTTCCATCATCAGGAAATCATTTATTACAGACTACCTGGCCAGCTTGATGATCGACATGAAGTTCCTTTATATCAGATGACCAAAAAACCAAGCAATAGGGACAACAGGTTATTTACAGTATCTTGGCATCCGCTAGGAATCTAACTGTCCAGAGTCAAAAATCCAATCAACTTTTGTCTTCTTATGCTGACAATTTTATTTGTGAGAAGGTAGAATTTTTACAAAAGGACTGTATTTAATTCTCACCAACAGAGAGGAATTGATTGAAGAAGGAGTGTGACCAACACCCTGAAGGAAAGTGATTTCTTTATTGTAGAATTCATGGTCTTCAGAGCAAGAAGAACTGCATACTGGATGACAAAAGAGTCTAAAGAAAAGAAGAAATAGGGGTGGCATGATAGCAGTATTCCAGTATTTGAGGGGTTGTCACAAAGAAGAGGGGGTCAAATTATTCTCCAAAGAACCTGAGGGCAAGACAAGAAACAATGGTTGAAAACTGATCAAAGAGAGAAGCAACCTGGAATTAAGGAGAAACGTCCTGACAGTGAGGACATTTAACCAGTGGAACAGCTTGCCTCCAGAAATCATGGGCGCACCATCACTGGAGATTTTTAAGAAGTGACTAGATGGTCACTTGTCTGAAATGGTATAGGTTCTCCTGCTTGAGCATGGAGCTGGATTAGAATATCTCCAAGGTCCCTTCTAGCTCCATTCTATTCTATTCATGTTGCCAAGTTGTATAAAGGATAGTTTAGCCTACAGAGGGGATAACTGAGTGGAGATGTGATATAGTCTTCAAATATGTGCCATATACTGCAGAAGGAGATGAACCTATTCATTACTAACCCAAAAGACTGAACCAGAACCAGTGGGTTAAATCTACAAGGAAATAGGTATAGGATAGATATAAGGAGGAAGCTATCAGCCAGTCGAACTCTCTGCCATGAACATCTGATAAGATCTGATTTGTTGGAGATTTCCAAACAGAGCCTAGATGGGCATGAAGGATAGTCTAGTAATAAATCCTGCAGTGAGCATGGAGTTAGCCTCTCCCTTCTAAACTCTGTAATTTTAAGAAATTAATCAAGCTTTTAGATTTATATTCATTTCTTAGCCACATTACTGTATGTGTGAATAGTGTTAGCTTATATTTGTGGGGCTTATTCCCACTGCCTGCTTAAGCTTTGTCCTCCTTCCAGAGGAATGCCACCCATAGAAATTTGATCACTTTTTTAATGTCATGTAGACTACAAAACTTCACCATGATCCTTGTTCCGGTCCACCTGTAGAAATCTTTTTGTATGTGGGAGAAAACATTTGCCTAATAAATGTGAAAAAAGGATAGGAAAACCTGATCAGCTGAGACACAATTAGCTTTCAAGCTCTACAAACTTAAGTATGCAAAATCCTTTCAAACAGTGATTAGACACTTAGGAGTACCAAAAACTCAGATAAAAATTCCCCTGATTCAGAACAGTGAATTTCTTCAATTATTTCTGGGTGTTTGTACAAACTCTTTTCAAGATGTTCTGAGGTTTTCTAGTGTGCTTTCATCTGTCCATATAGTATATTCATATTTTAACTAGAGTAATTATTTTTAAATGAATTTTTAAATATTGAATATATAATCACTGTTTGAAGAAATGAAGAAATTGTTGTTCAGCTAACTTTCTAAGGGAAACACTAGCAGTTTTTTTTACAGAACACAGTTGGGAAGAATGATAATGTATTATTTGTTTTAGTATTCGGGGACTGATACTATGCAATAATTAAAATGCTCCATTTGTAAATGGGTATTTCAAAATACACAACTAATACAATATTTCATTGCCAAAATAATAATTGAACTGTGTGTAAAATTATTCTAACTGTATTGTTAATAACAAAATTACATTTATAGAACTAATAAGCTATGAAGTCTATCATGGTTTGTGATGATACTTGAACAAGAACATTCTAATGTATTCATTTACAGAAAGTATTTCTATAGCTTATATAGAAATATAGATATTTAGAATTTAGAAATATAGAAATTAGAAATAAATAGTGCTTTCTCCTATGATTTCAGGTTTGTTGAATAAAAATATTTCATAAAACTTGAATATTTTAATTAAAAATGTAGCCTTATTCAGAACGAATATCAGTAAATGAAATGAGTATATAAAAGTTATAGACCTGTTATAGGAAATATAAGAGATATTAATGTAAAAATCACACAGCAAACCATTAATTTAATCATTGCATTTGTGGATTAACAGTCTTACATTTTCTCATTCAGATGTTGGAAAGGGAACAATTGAATTTTGAAAGAAGCAAGAGTTTCTCAAAAATTAATTAGGTGATTTGTTCAGTAAGTCGTTAGAGGTAACAGATTACTTATCCTTTAAGAATAAAAAAGAAAAATCTCAGCATTACGGTGATGTGACTAGTTCCTTGTTTTCCTGTAGTAGCATTTTAGACTTATATACCATTTCATAGTGCTTTACAGCCCTCTCTAAGTAGTTTACAGAGTCATCATATCCTTCAATATGGAAGGGTAAATGCCATTTATTAGCACAATCTGGCTCCTCATTTTACCGACCTTGGAGCGATGGAAGGCTGAGTTAATCCTGAGTCAGTGAAAATCGAACTGCTGGCAGTCGGCAAAATTAGCCTGCAATACTGCATTCTAACCACTGCGCCATCACATTACATTATTATATAATGTAATATACTATATTATCTTATAAACTACTATACTATCTTATAATGTAATACAATGTAGAGATTAACCTTGCCCAGAAATAAAACAATTTCACATTTTACAATGCTTTTCTAATTTGCTAGCTGCCACTGGTTTATTGCAAGGAAATAGGGAACACCAAATATCATAAAATACAATATAATAAAATATATAGTACAATCAACAAAAACAGAAGAAAATAAACTGCCATTTGTAAAACAAGAGCAACTCTCATTCATTTAAAAAGAACTAGTATATTAAGGCCCATTTCTTTGATGCCAAGACATTTAGGACTTATACTCTACACCAGTGATGGCGAACCTTTTAGAGACCGAGTGCCCAAACTGCAACCCAAAACCCACTTATGCATCGTCGGGTGCCAGGTGAGTGTGGCCCATTGGGTGGGTGTGGCCAATTGGGTGGGTGTGGACCATTGGGTGGGCGTGGCTGCCTGGTAACGGCAGACTGGGTGGGACTAAAAAGTTCAATCAATCAATTCCAACTTTGCAAGATCTTTTTTTTCCCGCGAGAAGTTGAAATTGATTGATTGAACCTTTTTTTTTTTTTTGCACACGGCGGCGGAGGCCTAAAGTGAAAAGGTTTTACAAAACCCAGCTGAAGGCCTAGGACTGGGGCAATGGCGCGTGTGCCCAGAGAGAGGGCTCAGAGTGCCGCCTCTGGCACCCGTGCCATAGGTTCGCCACCATTGCTCTACACTGAGCTTAAAAACAGACTGGAAATCAAGTTATCTAGTACAGATGTATTCTGTACCTCTAAACCTTCCCAATAATTTGCATTATAGCAAACTAATCTACATTCAAACAAAGACTGACTTTAGCAAGATCCACTTTCTCCATGCTAGGATGCCTATGTTGAAATCTTTGAAACTAAAGAACCTAGCTAATAAATGACATTTACCCTTCCACACAGAGCACTGAAGCCAGAAGAGCATTCTTGGGATAAAGTATGCAATTAAGAAATAAATACTAAATTCTGCCAATGCAGGTTCCACATCTTCATACAGACCAATACATTTCCTACCCAGAGCAACTTTCCCATTTGTATTAAGTGTCAGATTGCTTGTCCTAATGACTCCAAAATTGTCTACATATATTATTATTTGTAATTATTTCCATAGCCTTCTTAGGATTGGAAGAAAAAAGAGCTAGACTTGTATGTTATATACATATACTACATTTTAGTCCAAGCCTTCAGAACCCTGCCTGAGTCTTCATGCAAATGATAAAAGCATAAAGACAAGGCAAGTGTGAATAGCCAATTCACACAGGGATGAACAGGAATTTGTTCAGTAAGTGCTTCAGGCAACATCACCTCACACAGGACACATAGAAACAGTTGGATTTCCCTCTACTACTGCCTGTTACAATTCAGAAAAAGAGCATGCTTTCAAAAATACTGAGAGATCTAAGAGAATAGGATTATATTCTCCCTTCTAGACCCCTATATTCACCATGGTCGCTTTCTGTCTTCACATGAGATTAGAAATCAAAGGAGATGAGCCCATATTTTTGATGTCCTACTACACTGCCTGGACTGAAGAAGCTCTTTTCTCAGTAATCATGATGCAGACAAAGTTATTTTCTGTTATTCAAAAGCTTTAGGACACTATCATCCGTGGAAGAGTTGGGTCCTAACTATTAACATCTTTCTATCTACTCAGTTATGATATGTGAATTTCCCAGAGGAGGTGGAAGATCTACAATTGCTTATTGGTCAGATGGTCAAAGGAGAAGAAAATCTTTGTCTTGTTCTTGTACATTTAATAGCATCCAGAAATGCGGAAATTAATAAGAGTAAAGTTTTCAAGACCCAGATAGCTATTTAAGCCTGATCAGATTCACTTGTACCAGATCCTCTTTTAAATATGAGAACTTTTAAATTCACTTCATTTTAGAGCTGGTGTATCCTCTAGAGAATATAACAATAATTTGGGTGGCAGAATATTGTGTAATGTAAATCACCAATGGGGCAAATATGATTCATCACAGTGGCTCAATGTATGATGTACAATAAGGATACAATAATGAACGTTTGAGAAGAACAAAAACCAACAAACAATTAGAGAAAGCTTGAAAGATAGTGAGCAACTTAGTGTGCAATGATCATAGTATAAACAGAACCACCGTAGTATAAAGAGGATCTCAGTGGTTAGAGCAGTTATGGATACCACCTGGTAGAATTCTGTTTCTTTTTCTTTCCCAACCCATTTTCTAAAGAGAGCAGAGCTCTCCTCATCCAATTACTTTTACTAAGCCATTGCTATCATAGTGGCTGTGTCCATATAACTTGCAAATTCAAATTCCAATAAAGTAACAATTAAGGAGTCATTTAAAAAAAAATCCAGTAATTCTAAAAAAACTTTATTATCAAATTGATATTTTTAAAATATTTTCTAGATATTACCTGAATTAAGCTAATGCAAATTGAATAATTTTGTTAGTTTTTTCCTTTGAAAAACTTACTTTCCGGAAATTTTACTTTTGTATCCAGGCTGTTGAGTAAATCTTTTTGTCCCATAGATTTCATTCTACTTTATAAAAGTAACCTGTAAATGCCGATAATTTTTGTTCCTTCATTTGCATCATCGGTGTTTGGAAACACATTTTAAAAAGTTACTTCCAAACAAATGAAGAGAAACAAAGGGAATGAGGGAGAAAAATTGCTTTCACCAAGGCTTATGGTAAATTTTGGTTTTTTTGAGCAACATAGCTAAATTAATTCTGTTAAGCAGAGCTTAAACTTTTACAGTCTGATCAGCAATGTGGCAATTACTAAAACAGAAGGTCTTGTTTCAAAGTAGCTTTCTGAATTTAAATTATAAACACCTGGAACTTCAAGTACAAAATGCTTTTAATAATGTCCTTTAGATTCCATGATTTGAATGCTCATGCTGTGCAGTTGCTTTTTTATTTTAAGGAAGCTGTTCAAAGCACTGAAATTGCACAGAGCCAACTTCTCAGCTGGTGTCGGACAACTATCTTGGAATCTTGGCAAGAAAGAGACAATGATTTACACGAAACAAAATCTGGCTCTGTTATTAAAAAAAACAGGAAATGAACACAGTGTACTTATTGACTCGAACTAATGATAACTTTCCAAACAAACTGATTTCAAAGATAATCTAAATCTGTGAATGCTGAATGTCACATAAGGCTTGCACCCTGTTATTATTCAGTCAGTCAATTGTCAGATGATCTTATCATACAGTTCCAAAGACACTTACATGGTTTTATTATAGGGTACTTAACTTTTGTGACCCATTAATATAGTTAATTAGTCTAAATACATGTCATCAGTTCATTGGTGAATCATCATGAAGCTAGCTATCCCAAGCCCACTTCCCAAGGTCAGTCTGGAATTCTGTGCTCTTCAACATCTTCATCAATGTTTTGGATGAGGCGATAGATGGGGAACTGATCAAATTTGCAGATGACACTAAGCTGGCAGGAATAGCCAACACTCCAGAAGATAGGCTTAAGATACAGAAGTATCTTGAATAGACTTGAACATTGGGCACTATCTAACAAAATGAAATTCAATGGTGAAAAAAATAAGGTTCTACATTTAGGCAAGAAAAACCAAATGCACAGGTATACTATAGGTGGTACCTCGCTCAATAGTAGCAACTGTGAGAGGGATCTTGAAATCCTAGTGGACAATCACTTAAATATGAGCTACAGTGTGCTGCAGCTGCCAAAAAAGCCAAATACAGTGCTAGGCTGCATTAACAGAGGGATAGAATCAAGATCACATGAAGTGTTAATACCACTTTACAACGCCTTGGTAAGGCCACACTTGGAATACTGCATCCAGTTTTGGTCACCACGATGTAAAAAAGATGTTGAGATTCTAGAAAGAGTGCAGAGAAGGGCAACAAAGATGATTAGGGGACTGGAGGCTAAAACATATAAGGAACGGTTGCTGGAATTGGGTATGTCTAGTTTAATGAAAAGAAGAACTAGGGGTGACATGATAGCAGTATTCCAATATCTCAGGGGCTGCCACAAAGAAGAGGGAGTCAAGCTATTCTCCAAGGGGCCTGAGGGCAGGACAAGAAGCAATGGATGGAAACTAGTCAAGGAGAGAAGCAACCTGGAACTGAGGAGAAACTTCCTGACAGTTAGAACAATTAACCAGTGGAACAACCTGCCTCCAGAAGCGGTGAATGCTCCAACACTGGAAGTTTTTAAGAAAGACTGGACAGCCATTTGTCCGAAATGGTGTAGGGTTTCCTGCCTGAGCAGGGGGTTGGACTCGATGACCTCCAAGGTCCCTTCCAATTATTATTATTATTGTTATTGTTGTTGTTATTGTTATTATTATTATTATTATTATCATTTATCATCATCATCATCATCATCATTATTATTATTATTATTATTATTATTATTATTATTATTATTATTATTAATATTATTAATATTATTATTATTATCATTATTATTATCATTATCATCATCATCATCATCATCATCATTATTATTATTATTATTATTATTATTATTATTATTATTATTATTATTATTATTATTATTATTATTATTATTATTATTATTATTATTATTATTATTATTATTAAATACTATGGAGCTCTGTATTAATTGCAATTTCAGCTTTTATATCTGTATAAAACTAGATGACCTCCAAGGTCCCTTCCAACATTATTATTATTATTATTATTATTATTATTATTATTATTATTATTATTATTATTATTATTATTATTATTATTATTATTATTATTATTATTATTATTATTATTATTATTATTATTGTTGTTGTTGTTGTTGTTGTTGTTGTTGTTGTTGTCATTGTTATTATTATTATTATTATTATTAATCCGATGCAATAGATTTGTGAAAAGAGCATAGCTAAAGAAAAGCACACTTTCTTTTTCTAAATAATATTGAGATGAATCCTTATGATTAAAAAAAGACCTTAAAACTGCCACTTCATATATCATTTTTAATGAATAATTTTTTTACAAAGTTAAAATTGGCAACAAAGAGAAAAAGATATAAAGCGAAAAATAGGAAAGCTAGAAAGATGGAAGAAAAATGGATGACAGTATAGATCATGGAAAGAGAAAGAAAAAATACTTAAAGAAAGTTCCTTCTGATCCTTTTTGCAGCAGCTACAAACATAGGTAATGCTCAGAGTCACACAGGTAAGATGGACGGTGTAGAAATTTGAGAAATAAATAAATAGTTAATGCTGTTTCCACCCTTACAAATTACATATAGGTAGTCCTCATCTTACAATTGCAATAGAACCCAGAATTTCTATCATAAGCCATGATGGTTATAAATCAAAGCATCCATATGACCAGACTCAATTTTACCAGTTTTTGTGGTGATCATTAAGGAAATGTGATAGTTGTTAAGCAAATCAATGTATTTCTATGGTGTTTTTTTTTACTGGAAACCAGCTGAAAAAGTTGGAAAGTGGCAAAAGAAATGCCATAAATTTGTGGGCATGTGACTCAAGAACACTACAATCAGTCATAAAGGTGAGCTGGTTGCCAAGTGCCCAAAATACAGTCATGTGACCATGGGTGTGTGTGCATCCATTGGAACTCCAGAATCAGATCATAAGTAGCTTTTGGTGGGTTTGTCCTAACTTTGTGTCGCTGCTAAGAGATCAGTTGTTAAGCAAGGACCTCCTGTAACATAGTTCCCTTCTCATATATAGACTTAACACCACTCATAAAAGAGCTGCAAGCTGCTTAGATGCCATGGAAGATGACAGGCTGACCAGTGGAGCTGGTCTATAGTGAGTAGAAGCTTCCTTGTTGAGCAATTTATATTTTATTTGTTTTGCTTGTTTTTACAAATAGCCTAGCTACACATCTTATTTTATTTAATGAGCAGATTCTCTGTGAGAGGTATTCTAAATCCAAACATCAAATCCCTAAAAAAATTCTAAAGGCTTCAGATATAATACATGGACACTCAAGCAATGAGGAAGAACAAGAAATAAAGGCCAAATTCAATTTCACAGACTCTGCCTGAACTAAGAAAGGAGTGAAAAATTAATGACTATGTGATGGACAAGAAAATGGTGAGTAAAACAATAGCAAAATACATCCTCCCCATCTCTTATCTATGTCTGACAGTTATGATATATTGAACTGGAATTTGGAAACAAAAATTGAAAAATAACAACTCTTGGAGCTCTTCTTCACTTTGCATGAAGAATTGAACTATCTGATTGAGTCTCTGCCTTCGTTAGCCTTCCCCACCATTAACGCATCTCTGAAGAAGAAAGAGCCAGTCAAGCAATTGCCAAAGGAATTCATGACAGGCTTTGCTGCTAGATAATTCTATTAGCTGCACAAACTGTAATTTCAGTTTTAGAATATTTAACCTCTATAAATCCAGAGGTGGACTCTTTGAACCTTTCATGCAAAGTTGTGCAGAGAAGCTAGTAGCTTTTACAATGATTTGAAATGTTGACACTAACTCCAATCTGCTAAAGGGAGCAAAACTGCATGGGAAAACAAATTAAAATTAAAAAGGACAACCAAATACAGGCAGAGCTTACTGCCTCATTTCCTATCAAAAGTGGTAAATCCCAAAAAATACAACCATGCACTTTAAACAATTCAAATTGCTTTAAGGAGTGCACTTTACAGAACTGATATTGGATGCTGGGCTACCAGAAGGATTATCACTCTATCAGTTAGCTCAGTTCTTCAATGCCAATTTTATATGATTGATCTAAGCACTGCTGAATGGCTTCCTAGCATGACAGGACCCAAAAGAATTCTACTATCTTTTAACCATTCCACCACCCCCTGCATGCGGTTTAAAATGAAATATTTTCTTGCTTCTTTTCAAATACCCACAGCACATTTTCTGAGAAAGGGCTGCACTCTCTGGTTTAACATTTTAGCACAGACTCCCCTGCCTCCTGCTATGGGCAGCATGCCAAATGGAAAAGCCCACAGCAACCCAGCACCGTTGTCCTTGACAAGACACTGATCAGATAATCATACCAAGAAGGTTGCACTGATAACTACAGGCTTGCCTGGGCCTGGCAAGTTGACATTTGCTCTGTAGCTTTGGGGCAGGCATGACAAGCAGGCGTGCATGTGGTTTGGGGTTTGTAGTGCACCAAGCAATGGGATTGTGGATCATGTTGGCTTTCTTCAATTTGGAGTCTTTCAGAAAAGGAAAAGGAAATTCTAGCCTGGTGCAACTTGTCTCATGCCAGAAATTCAAGAGTTAAATTAAGCCCTATATGTATTTTTTTCCCTTCCCCTTAAGATTCAGGGACCATTCTTTCAGAATGTTTTGTGACCTCCAGCGTGTACAATATCTCCAGTGGACAGAGTATCTTCTGCATCTCTTGCTCATGATGCCACTTTTGTGTTCTGCACTTTTTGCCTGTGACTGTCTGTGAGCTGTTCCTGTAGCACTATGTTAAATCTTCACCCTCTTTCATCAGTGAGAAATAGGTATGTGCTGCTCCAGTCCTTTGACTTTTCCTTCAAGCAATGCTACAAGCTTGTCCTTGCTGAAATATATGCCAGGTCATGGAACGAGCTTTTCAGGTTGTGACTGCAGACTCCAGTTCAGTTTTGATGAAAAGAATAAGAGAGGCTGCTGATAAGGCTGCTTATACAAGTAGGGAGAACCAGACCTTTTACAAGGATTATGAAACTAACTACATGGTTATGACTGGGTTCTCTGATAATGTCGCTTTATTTGTTCTGTAGCAGAGTTAAATTGTAATTGACATTGAATAAGGGTTTGTTGGACTTAGCTGCTTGGCATAATGACAACAAAACCAATACAGAAACAGATTGATCCCTAGCTGCAGTGTTGCAAGGGGAAAAAAAGACATACAGCCTGATCCCCTCAACTCTATAGCTGATATGATGGTAAAGTTCTCCAGGCTTATGGAGGGCAGGATCTGAAATCACCATGAAATGATGGATGAGGTCTTTCTGTTGGAGCAGCACAATGTACTGTTGATTTATGGAAAATATAGTTCTCTCCTGTCATTGTCAGATCATTCCCTGGTGAGCTTGCAGTGGACCCCAAGTACCTTAATGAATCCAGTAGGGTCCAGAAGGAGCTTGAATTTGTTCTGGAGCATGGTCCAATCAAAGTCATGGTGGCTGCCTAGAATGAGACAGTGCTTGAATGGTCTTTCCACACTTACAGACACCACAGATAGACATACACTCTTACCTTTCACAGAGGAGCTTACCATTTACCATTTACAGAGGAGCTTAGGGAGATGAGGGCGGCATGATGACTCAGCAGTTAAAATGCTGGGCTTGTCAGCTGGAAAGCCGACAGTACAGCTTTGAGACCCGAGTGTCGCACAATGGAGTAAATTCCTGTCCTTGCCCTAGCTCCTGCCCCTAGCAGTTCGAAATCATGCAAATGCGAGTAGATAAATAGGTACCACTTCAGTGGGAAGGTAACTTTGCTCTGTGATGTCATGCTGGCCACATGACCATGGAAATATTTTTGGACAGTGCTGGTCAATGGCCTTGAAATGGAGATGAGCATAGCCCCCTATAGTCAGCAATGATTAGCGGAGTAAAATCCACAGGGACTTCTTTATCCTTTACCTTTTAGGGAGATGAAATGGGTGAAGAGACCTAGAGCATCACTGGTGGATGGCAAGGAGTGAACCTGATCAAACATGGACTAGAGCTATTGTTACACCCTATCTAGAATGGTAAAGTCAGCAAAATGTAATTATTTGTCTACCCTTATTACATCCACGGATAGGTACCCAATGGCCCTGTTTTGGTTGACCCAGAATCTCCTTAGACCGAGTAATTTAGGGTTCATTTACAGGGTTACTGTGAGAGGTATGCTAGGTATATGGTAGATAAGGTCACTTGGTTCATTCTGTGTTGAACTTTGATCTTGATGCAGGGTCAATGGAGCCTACGATTGCTGGGTCTTGTATGGTGAACTGAGAAGAGTTTGATTTTGTTAAGAAATGTAGAATGGACAGAGTTTATCACTGGGTGCTGCTGAAAAGAGAAGGTTGGAGACTGAAGGAAAATTGCCCCAAATAGTTGAGTCTAGTGATGGCTTCTTGAAGACAGGGCAAACCACTGCCCCTTTAAGAGGAGGAGAAAAAAAAAACCTCTTACTCAAGGAAGAATTCAGCAGCACCAGCACCCAAGACTATATATCATATCCCAGAAAGCCTTAGCCAATCAGGATGGACATGAATCTAATATACTTGTTACTAAAATTATTTTTTATCTTTACTTTTAATATTATTTGCTCCCCAGAATCACTTGTTGAGATGAGCAGCTGTACAAATTGATACATTTGTGTCATTATATCTTGTTTTTTTTGTTTTCCTGTATATCACAATACAAAATAATTTTATATAAATTTGTTAAAACCTAAGACATATACTTATTCTTTGATTTTTTTATACATATTTTTTATATATATACAACTTCTTTTTATCTTGCTATGTCAGCAGCCAGTTTTTCAGATTTTTAGATAGTGGCCTTTCACAGCCCTACTTAGAATTGAAATTGGGACATTCTACATGCCAAGCATGTGCCCCAAGCTATGACCCAATTTTCCTAATCTATTGGTTCTACAAAACTAGATAATTTAGTTTAGTTTTTAGGATTTAGGATTTAGTTTTTCCTAAATCCAGGGAGAATAACATGGCAAGAATTTTAGAAGTTGTACCAGAGGATTCTTAGAACAAATATGTGAATTTCTTCAGGCCAAAGTATACTCTACCAATGAGCTGCAGCGTTTTAATTACTATCTTTTGCATATACATCTTAATTAACTGTATGAAACTAAAGACTCTGTGTTTAAATACATGCACAAGTTAATACCATTGTTTTGAATGCAATCTATTAAGTATGCTTAGGATGGAGGCCAAGTCCATCTTTACAAACTATACTTCATTTCAACTGTATATGTAATTGCCCTTAATTAAAATAGAATAAGTTGCAAGGAGAACAATTTTCAGTTCCTCCTTCACAATGAAGTGATTGCATTCCAATTTCACAGCTTGGTAACAGTTTGCAATGCAAATGTGCCATAAAGTGTATATACAAGTATGAATGAAGAAATCTTATTTACTGTTTCCATGTACTCTTGTGTTTTACAGAATAGAGTGGTCGTAATTTTAATATTTACCTTCCAGCAGGGAAGGGAGAATATTCAAAATGACTTTTGTTTGAGGAGAAGTTACCACTTCAGTGATTTTTCCAGACCACGTTCCTATGAATTTGGAAGCAATTCAGTTATCTCTTGCTAAATTGTGTCACTTCTCAAGCCTATCCAATATGCTGCACTCTGTTCTTCCCACTGAGTCACTCCCATTCACTGAAGGAAGCAAATTAAAATGAAAGCAACATAAAATAAAAACTATAATAGGCACCGCTCACCTTGTTTCAAATGACCAGGGGGCATTTTTATTTATTTGCTTGATGTTTCATTTGTTTACTATTTACATGGTTATGTAATTATGATATTTCAGTTTTTCCTTTCCACCACTGGATGGTACTCAAAGTGTCTAATATCAACAAAAAAAGAATACTAGCATCATAAGTAAAGAAAGCTTCATAATACAAATCTAAAGAGGTATTTTGGAGGTTGTAGAAAACTCTGGAACTCTGGATTCAATTCATGAACTATATTTGGTCTTCTTAGCATAAGCAGTGGGAAAGTTAAATCTGCGGATATTTGATAGGCTCAAAGACAAAACAGAACACTGAAAGGCACTATAAGTCAACGGCCAAGTTGTTCAGTTGAAGTCAGAAAAACGATCTCACTTAAGTTCAAATCTAACCAGGCAAGTTGAAGGGAAAAAAAACCCAGTTATTAAAGATTGCCTATATTAGCCTTTTTGAATTGGGTTCCATGAGAAATTGTGGTTGAAAAATAAAACAGCACTTTATTTTGACTTAATGCTAGCAGTTGCATTAAGTTGGACAATTTTATGGCCTACAATTCAGCTACTGGCCTACTACTAAAGTTTTGATACTGTCTTACTCACAGAAACTCTTTTGCTGTTCTTATAAATGTTATAAAACAGCGGCCCCCAACCTTTTGGGCACCAGGGACCGCTTCCATGGAGAGAGGTTTTTCCGCAGACTGGGGGTTGGGGGGTTTCGCGTGCTGTCTGCGTCCCATGGATGAGGCATTGCTTGTTTGTGCAGCCTGGTTTCTGGCATGCCGCAGCCCAATGCCAGTCCACAGACTGGAGGTTGGAGATCCCTGTTATAAAACATGGATTATGGAAGTTAGAGGCAAATTGTATTGTGCAGTTTTCATATTTTTGTGATTTTCTTTTTTTGCTGGGCTTAAAAATTATTTCAAGGTTCCCCCTGGATAAGAATGTTGAAAAAGAATGACCTATAACACAGAATGAAATGCATTCTTGTAAAATACATTGTATGTCATATATTGTATGATTTTTTTTTCATTACAAAACTCCTCAGACAGCTGAAGTACTGCTTAACTATACAGGTGGTCCTTGACTTACAACAACAATTGAGCCCAAAATTTCTGTTACGAAGTGAGACATTTGTTAAGTGAGTTTTGCTCCAATATACAACTTTTTCTTGCCACATTCGTTAATTCAATCACTGCAGTTGTTAAGTTAGTAACATGGTTGTTAAGTGAATCTGCAACTTCCCCATTGACTTTGCTGCTCAGAAGGTTGCAAAAGATGATCTCATCACCCCAGGACACTGCAACTGTCATAAACACGAGTCAGTTGCCATATGGCTGAATTTTGATCACATGACCATGGGGAGGCTGCAATGGTCATAAATGTGGAAAACAGTCATAAAACACTTTTTTCAGTGCTAGACAAGAAACACTTTTTTCAGGGCAGGACAAGAAACAATGGTTGGAAACTGATCAAAGACAGAAGCAACCTGGAATTAAGGAGAAACTTCCTGACAGTGAGGACAATTAACCAGTGGAACAGCTTCTATTCTATTCTATTCTATTCTATTCTATTCTATTCTATTCTATTCTATTCTATTCTATTCTATTCTATTCTATTCTATTCTATTCTATTCTATTCTATTCTTGTAACTTCAAATGTAACTTCAAACCTTGACTTACAACAAATTGTTGTAAGTCAAGGAATACCTATAGTTTGAGGATAATTTTTCTGATCATATCTTGTAGTATATGACCTTCACCAGAGTTGGTATCCAAAGTAAACATGGCATGTGCTGTGGAGAGACAATATAAGCAAAATGCTGGTGTTCTCATGAAATGTTAACAAAAAAGAAATAATAATAAAGTTCATACAGCACTCAATCTTGACCAAACCTGAGCAAGGCTTTAATACATTAACCAAAGGTCATATGACCAACCATTTGTATAGCCAGATGGCATAATATCAATGGTAATTAAAAGGGGACAGTTAGATATGAGGAAACATGATATACTCTAAAGTAGAGATATGCAGGACATACCATCTATGTACAGAATGGGCAGTTCTGAAGGATATGTGCCTAGACTAAAATGGATGTTTCATATATCCCAGGCTATCAGGCCCAAAAACCAAGAGTGACACATTATTTTTTAAACTTTCATACCTGTAGACAGAATTTTGCCAGACTAAGCGCTTTATTATCTGCATCTACTCTATAATCTGAGAATTATTAAGGGGGTGCTGTCTTCATCCTCTTTCTCCCACACAAAATATCTGAACAGAGTTTTTTCTCTTATTCCTCTAGAATGCACCTCCTATCTCATGGGAATCTAGCTTACTACATTCAATCACATAGGCAAAAGTATTCCGGGGTGATAAGAATATAAAAACAGATCTGCACAGCAGTAGGGCTGGTAGCAACCTGCTGTTAATGGGCATTAGAAGAAGAAAAAAAGCCTGATAAGATGAGGAGAGATGTGTGGTGGTGTATGTCATTCTTGGCAATGGTGATGCTCAACTAAGGAAGGGTAACAGGAAAGAGGGAGTAGAAAGATTGGAAAAGAGATGGACTCACAGGTCACATGGATGATCAGGGGAAAGTTGGGTGAGGGTCATCAGCCTTGCCCTATTTGCCCCATAAATGCCTTCCGATTTATCTTGGCTCAACCCTGGAACAATTCAGATTGTCTGAGTTTCAGTTCAATCTGACTGTGACCCCTTCTGGATCTGTGTAGTTGAATTCCTAAGTTACAGTGTGCTTGCTCCATCTTACACATCCCTACCTTTCTCCAAATACATATGGTGAAACTGCAGTTTCAAGCATCTATGAACATGTGAAGATGTCTATGAAGATGTGGCTGCTAATAAAAAAAATTTTTTTTACTACTGATTCTATTTCAGGTTAAAATAAATTACCTAACAAGCTTATTGTTTGTAGCTGCTGAGCTTGTACTGGAAAAATCAACCGTCTACAAATGTCAACTTTTTTGACCTCTTTTTTGTCCCTTTCCCTTATTTCAGGTAAAAGTTTGAGGAATTCACCAGAGAAATGCTTTGGCAATTCAATTGTCTACATTTACATGTAGAATTAGAAGGGCAATATGTTATTCCTCGTGCATCCTATCTTATCTGCCTTAATCCTGTGATAAAGAATCAGCAGCTGGATGGCTAAATCCTGAACCTCTTTCTAAATATAGACAGCCACCATATGTATTATGATTGCAATTCTTAATCCATAGCATTCTTAATCCACAGTTTTTAGATTTAATTGAAATGTATAATACTGATCTATCTGCTGAAATACTCAATATCACATTAGGCTTGGATGCAGAATGTATCACTTACTGAAAGCACATATCTTTTTCCTCTTAAAGGGAAAGTCCTATCCTTCCTTCCTTCCTTCCTTCCTTCCTTCCTTCCTTCCTTCCTTCCTTCCTTCCTTCCTTCCTTCCTTCCTTCCTTCCTTCCTTCCTTTTTTTCTTTCTCCCTTGAGTCAGGAACTCACAGTGTATAATAAATAGCAGATACCTTCTCTAAGAGACATTTAGTGGCTTGGGGACTCCAATCACACCACCCTCAACTATATTCTATAGCCACAGGAGACAATGGATATGATTGTGACTATGAAGAAAAATTCCAGGGTTAGGCCTCTGGAAAACAAATGACACTCTTTTCTTTTCTTAATTGTCTCTCACCTAACCAAATGATCAGAAATAGTGCTACCAAGACTCAACCAATGTACTTCCACATTTTGGTGAAACTGTAAATAATTACATGGTCTTAATCCAGAAGTAGCGTAGTCTAAGAGCCCTTATTAACTACTCAGAATAGCCATGCAGCAATACCAAGTTTCCTTTACAATCTGTCTTCTACCTCTGCTCCTTAGTAACGAGTATGCCCCCCCCTGCAAATGGAGTAATTTGGGGAAGTTTAACAATAATATCCATGAGCTATGACAGTGATGGCGAACCTTTTAGAGAGCAAGTGCCCAAAAACCAGCCCGTCCCCGCTCCGCCCGACCGCTCCAGCCCTGCTCCGCCATCACCCCGCCCACCCTCAGGGCCATCCACGGCATGCCACAGATCGCCCAGGTGGCCCTGCAGCGCCATGGTGGCCACGCCCTCCACCTGCACCCCGCAGCATCATCTGCTGCCCAGCTGCCATGTGCTTGGCTGTGCAGCTCCGCACGGGCCACACCCGGGGGTGACTCTCCTCCTGGAGGGCTGCTGGTGAGGGGGCTACGGGGGGAGGTGGGGCTGGGGCGACGGCGTGCGTGCCCACAGAGAGGGCTCCGAGTGCCGCCTCTGGCACTAGTGCCATAGGTTCGCCACCACTGAGCTATGACATGAAGTGAAAAATCCAAGAATTTACCTCAAAGTCATAACAGTAACAGAATGATGTGTTGCTCTGTGTACATACTCTAGCAGGCAACTAGTCTTTTGAATCAGACTGGAACCATGAATAGTAGTCAGTTCTTTTAGAACTAAAATTGTGTGTAGTTAGGTTCGACACATATGTCTTAAACTATAAAGATGACACCTTACTTTGTTGTTATAAATGGTGGAACTCATAGTTGCTCACAGCTCATTTTAAATGATATGCTGCAGATTCCAGTCCAGATCTTCCTCCTTCCAGGTTATTGTGTGCCTCAATGAATAAGTTCACACATTTGAACACAATTGCAGACTATAGCCTTCAGGCTCTCACAAGATGCATTTTTGTCAGTTAATTCACTGAAACAAAATCCATCAGTGCGAAGAGGTTTGTACATGAAAATTATTAGAAATCAGCCTAAGGATCATAATTTAAGCAAATCTTGGTGGGTGGGGGGAGGCAAGGGAAGTAAAATGCATAATCTGTGTGACAATTATTTTGAATTGATTGTAGTTGGCTTTTGAAACCACAGACACTTCCCCCCTTACCCATTTTACTTTTCAAATAAACTCTAGATGTCAAAAGAACTTGGATATTGAATTTACAAAGCTTTAAAGAAAGAAAAGGGATTGTTAGTCTTTCCTAAAAACCCTTACTTATAACTAAAATCTTCAATTGCATTTGTCAACTAGCATTGGATTTTCTTTTTGTAATGCAAAAATATTAAGCACCATTTCCCCTCAAAGAAATGAATTGCAATCTTTCCAAGCTGTGGGAAGTCATGTAATCCAGAATTATACCAAAGCCGCTGTTATTTTTCTTGCCTTTAGAAGAGGATCTATGAAGTTTTTCTTTCATTTAAAAACGCACCATTTTAAAACGGGATGGTTAGGTTTCCTAAAGCTTGAAGTACCGCATGATAAAATTTCCACTTTTGTGCTGATTTTATAAGGCATCCCGTTATTTTAGTTAAGTTATTAAAGTTAGAGTATAAGTGTAGTATATAAGTTAGAGTATAAGTTACTAAACTTCCCTTAATTCACCTGCTGGTTTAAGACTTTAAAAATGATTACTTTTTAGGGAATATTGCATTATATTATACATATATAACATATTATAAAGTTCACACACACACACACACACACACACACATTTATAAATTTCTATAGGCTTAAACTGCACTGTAATTCCTTCTTAATGACACCTATATTAGAATAACTGATGTAGTGCCCAGGATTTACAGAGCATAGACAAAAACATGACTAGAGTCTTTCCAATGCTAGTGTTTTGTGATTTGGCCTCTTTGATGGTGGACCTTTTTGAGAAGGTCCTTTTTTGTAGAGTAACATCTTGGAAACATCTTAACAACTAGATTATAATTGAATTACTTTCCTAAAAGCCTAATTAAGTGCCAAACCTCTAATCGTGTAATCCATGTGCTTTGATTCATTAAGTATTTTATTCTGCTTTATAATGATATTAAGTTATTAAAATATTAATAAACACTTGTGCAAGGGAAGGATGTGGGGGACAGAGCAAGCAGCCATATACCGATGAAGCTTGAGATGCTTTTATGATTAAAACTTATTAACCTATCTGTCAGTTAAATGGCTTACTGTACAAATTGCTTGTCTTATAATTTTGTGGTTAGAGCATCACAGAAGGTGGAGCCAATGCATTTTCTACTAATTTCCTGTCAGGTGAAAGAGATAAAACCACTATAAACTGGTCTGAATAAAAGTATATAAAGAGCCATATTAAATCATATCAAAAGTCCATTCATCCAATGTCCTATTTTTGTATATCTAATCATATATTTTCCCCTTCTCCAGAATCTAGCATTCAGATGCAAATTGTTGATAAAACCTCTGTTATTGCAACTAGATCTATAGTTCTTATTGTAAACTGGTCCTTAGAATTAGTACTTCCAAAAAAACCATAAAATATTTGGATACTACACTTGTATTTCTCTAATACATAGCATTGTTGTTGTTTTTTAAACCCTCTTTAAATGCAATAAATCAGGGATCTTCAAACTTGGCCCTTTTATGACTTGTGGACTTCAACTCCCAGAATTCCTCAGCCAGCATGCCTGGCTGAGGAATTCTGGGAGTTGAAGTCCACAAGTCATAAAAGGGCTAAGTTTGAAGACCCCTGCAATAAATAAATAATTTTTCACCAACTATTGTAGCTTGATGATTTTAAAGAGACTGCTTTCTTCAAAATTATATTAAATGAAGTTGATGTTGTTGAACAAATTTATCTGTCTCACACAATGAGAGGCAATAATTAGACTAAAATATTGTTGTCATTATACATGCATTTTATTTGTAATAGTTGCTTGTGTGACAAAGCGTATTGAGTTGTGTATTCATCATGAAATGAGGAATTCAAGTTAGAAAATGTATTTTGTAATATTCATTACATTCATTTGTATTTTCATCAGCTTCTTTCAATTCAAGTACTATCCTAGATATATACTGTTAGTGACATCAGTTTCTTTGAGCCATGACTTCATGAAAAAAAATTGTAACAATATAATAGATATATTGGCTGGAATGTACATGTAGAGAAGCAGTGGAAGAGAGTTTTGGCAGCAAAGAGCTTTCAGAATAACAGAATATCAGAATTGGAAGGGACCTCCTGCTCAAGCAGGAAAGAAAGAGTTTCCCAGAGAATGCCCCCAGATTAAGAGATTGCACAATGGAGCTTGACGCTTGATGGAGGAGAGGGCAAAAGATTCAGGACAGCCATATTCTAGAATCTCTCAGGATACACCAGTGGGTTAGAAAGTTATAGCTTTAGTTTAACAAGATTCTGTCCAATAGGTATAAGCAAGGATTGGACTTGATTGGATTTCACTGTATCATCTTTGGGCTTGGGCCTGACACTGAATTCCATTTGAACCAGAATCTTCATAAGATATCTGCACATATCAATTTCCTTTCAGCAAATAGTCCTGCTGGTTAATGTGCTGGAAAACCTGCTTGATCCAGAGTATTCATCCTGGCAGAAAAGTAAAATATGGGTGATTACAGCCAGATGTACCCTACACTAATAAGACACTTGTCCTTTCAGTGTGCATAAAAAAACAGGTATGCAGAAAATGGAAACAATTTTCCAATTCATATTTCAAAACCAGTTATGAATATCAGTAAGGCTGCAAAAAATATGACATGTCATATTGGAATTCAATATAATGCAAACCCAAGTAATAGAATATAATCCAACCAGTGTCGGAAAGTTTAAAAGAATTGTCTTTAACAAAATAAGAGAGAGAGCATAAGAAAAATTCCATGGATGAAAATCTTAAAGAGGAAAACAACCCAAGAACCGTAGGAAACTCTGAAAAACAAGATCATAAAAGCCCAGACCAACACAATACCACTGAAAAAGAAAAACAAGAAATCCAAGAAGAAACCAGCATGGTTGCACAAAGATCTCTCTGATAAACTGAAAAACAAAAAGGACAAGTACAAAAAATGGAAAGACACATAACTAAGACAGAATATCAACAGATAGCCCAAATCTGCAAAGATGAAGTCAGGAAAGCAAAGGCTCAGAATGAACAAAGACTTGCAACAAAAGTCAAACATAATTTTAAAAGTTTACTTCAACATATAAATAACAAGAAAAAAGTCAAGGAAACAGTAAAGAAAGAAGATGGCAAGTAAATAACAAGCAACAGAGAGAAATCAGAGCTGCTTAACTCATTCATTGCATCATTCTTCATGCAAAAAGAAACTATAGCCCAATTTACCAAAAATATAACTGTAAAAGACAGACTAGAAATAAAAATTAAAATAAGCAAGAAAATGGTAAGAGAACACCTGTCTGATCTTGATGAATATAAATCAGCAGGACCCGACAGATTACATCCCAGAGTTCTGAAGGTGCTGACTCAAAAACAGTAACTGTGAGAGGGACCTTAGACTGCTAGTCACTTAAATATGACCCAGCAATGTGCTGCAGCAGCCAAAAAAGCTAATACAATCCTGGGTTGTATAAACAAAGGCATAAAATAAAAATCACATGAAGTATTAGTACACTTTATAAATCCTTAGTAAGACCACACCTGGAATACTGCAGTTTTGGTCACCCATTAAAAAAAGATGTTGAGACTTTGGAAAAAGTGAAAAGAAGAGCAACTAAGATGATTAAGGGCCTGGTGATAAAAACATATGAAGAACGGTTGCAGGAATTGGGTATGGCTAGTCTAGAGAAAAGAAGGACTAGGGGAATAGCAGTTTTCCAGTATTTGAGGGCTGCCATAAAGAAATGGAGGTCAACTTATTTTCCTAAGCATCAGAAGGCAAGACAAGAAACAATGGATGGAAACTAATCAAGGAGAGAAGCAACCTGCAATTAACAGTGAGAACAATTAACCAGTGGCACAGCTTGCCTTCAGAAGTTGTGGGTGCTTCATCACTGGAGGTTTTTAAGAAAAGACTGGACAGCCACTTTCCTGAAATTGAATAGGGTCTCCTGCTTGAGCAGAGGGTTGGACTAGAAGACCTCCAAGGTCCCTTCCAGCCCTATTCTGATTGAAGATATTTGTTATCTCAAAATTAGGACTTTAATGGAAATTTCAACTCAACAAGAAAGCCTAACTTCTTGTTGCACTTAGTTAAATCTGAGTCATCCTAAGACATGCCTTTTGAATCAGCCTTGTTTTATTTGGTATATAAAGATTTTGAAAATTGTAGTCTCAGCTGCTAAAAAATGTTAAGGGAAAATAGGCCAAATTATCCTTTATTCTAAATTATCAGCAGGAACAAAGATGTATCAATATGAACAAAAAAAGAGATTATGAACCTTATGAAGTTGCTACGAGTTGCATTATTCAACAAAAATGTGCCTTTCAAAGTTGAAGAAAAAAAAAATCCAGAGTAGTTGTTTATATCCAGAACCAGTATTTTTCTTTCAGATGCAGTACTCTAAGGTTTTCATAAAGGTTTGGCGACTTGTTAGCATCCTGTGCCTAAACGAAGTAAAAGAGAGCAACACAAGAAATACAAATGCTTAAGAATGAGGAAGGTGTTTAGTTTTATGACTCTGAAGAATGAGAAGCAATTTACAACGTGCATGCAGATATCCTGAGATTAGGACAGGGTAAGGGAAGAGGGAAAACATTTGTACTTCTTTATAAAGACCATTAACTTCATGCCCTGCAGGGAGCTAAATCAGAAGCAGATGCTCTGGCTGCTCTGTGTGTGTGTGTCTGACAACCGCTTTTTGCAGAAGCAGCAATCAACACCTGCATTGATGAAATGATGGCTTGGCATATCCATGTCTCTGCTGGCTATCCTGAAACACAAAGGGATAGCAAGAATGAAGTACAAGTACAGAACATATTGTAGTGGAAAAATCAACCAGCCTATCAAATGTCTATCTTTGTAATTATGCACAAAAGCAGTGTCAATGGGGTTTTATGCACTAAACCATTTTCTGAAAAATTGAGGTTTCTGAAGGCCATTTCACCAGCTATATGGTCTCATTCCACTTTCAATGCCATCAATGCACATCAGAAGAAAAACAAAAAAACCATGTTGATTTGATGACAGGGAAAAGAATGGTGTGAATTAATGGCCAAGAAGAAATGAAATAGTAAACGAGGATGGTATGTGCTTGATTCAGCTTTTTAGCCTATCTTTAAGAGCTTATTAAAATGCATGCAAGAAATTACTTGCTTAAGAGCTTAAAATAATAGATACAGGGCTGAATCACTCTTTTAATCATTTGACTACACTTTAAATGACCTAACAATTAATACCCAACTTTACAGATGTTCAGAGAGATAGGTAGATAGATAGGTATGCCTTTTAATCTGTTATCAGCTTATTCCTTTTCTTGCGTATTTACCATATGAATGGCAATTTGTTACTTTATAGTAGTAGCTTGCCGTGAGCATTTTAAAATATTTTGCTCAGATACATGATTATATGGTGAACTTGCCTGTAGCTGAAATGGATACCCACAGATCCAGAATTAGATTTTCAGTATATACAGTATATTACTATAATCATCAGAAAAATGATGATGCTCTGAAAAATAACATGTTTTAAATATTCATTAGCTTACTGAGTATCAGGACTCGGTAAGACTTTTAACCTTTAATTTTATATACAAATTAAATAATGGGAGAGAGAAACACCTTTTCTCTTGGATTAGACCTATTCAAATCTCTGTATTGGTATATTTATAAATGTGTATTTTAATATAACCTTTGGATCAGCAGGATTAGACATCTATAAAAATCCCGGGGATTGTGTCAGAGACTGACTTTAAGTCAACAGAAATATGATATAATTTATTTAGAGATATTTTTTTTAGCCAAATACTGGAAAATGCCATAAAATGATATAATATAGAGTATTGGATTATAGTCAATCATTCTTCTCTGAACGTTTCTGTTTTGCCTTTCTATGTAAGAAAAATTGCTGGAACAGGAAGGAATATAAGGGGAAAACGGATTCAATGTGACCTTGAAATCAAATCAAGTTTTATGAGAGATTTCTACATTTTATTCTACTTCCATGTAACCATATTTGACAATTTAAATTATAAGTCAAATTAAGATCATACCCCACTGTCATGCCAAATTTAAAGCAACAACATCCGATTTTTGAAAGTATATATCAGTAGCTTCAATCTTCACAGAAGAAATGTGTTTGAGGATGACATTTTAATTGTTTTCTGGAGCTCTTGTCTCTGATATGAATCTGACAAGGTCACTTCTGAAAGCTACCCAGCTGTTTATAACATATTTACTATTATTTATGCCATCTAAGCCAGTAAAAATATAAGCTACTTATTTATTAATCCACATATCCACTTTTTCATTTAAAAAAACACAAGGCTTTAAAAAAATGGCATAATGCACATTGAGTATTTTTAAATTAAAAAAACCATAAATAAAAAGAAAAGGATCATTTTCAAATTTTCTAGCAAATAAATCTTCAAATAGATGATTAGGGCCAGGAATGCAGTATGCAGAAGTGGAGACTTTTTGTATTAGTGCAAAACCCGCAGCTGTATAATTCTTCAGCATCTGGGCTAGTCTTGGGCTTGTGATTTCTGCACTGGATTCCTTTTATCTGTTTAGGACTTCCAGCCATTGACCTGGCTCAAATCTTTACCCATTCTGGACTGGATTGAAGAACTAGGAGATTTAGAGCAGACCTGTGATTGTTATGAGGTAGATGTGGTATGATTGAGGTCTCTCTTGGCTGCTGAGTCTTAGTGTAGAAGCAGCTGGGGTGGCTTTGGCTGGGAGAACTGTGTGAAATAGGTGTAGAAGTGGGGTAAATGGATTCTAGGCCCGAGACAACGGAGGTGGAGTCGGTAGGAGAAGCCGAGATATGGGAAGGTAAGGACATAAGTAATTTAGCATAGATTTTCACTTCCCCTCCACCATTATGTTCTCCTTTGAAGTTTAGCCAGGTAGGGTAACCTATGAGATTTCAAAGGGCCATGGACGAACAGCTAATGTTCTTTAATGTTTAAGAGCTGTGGTGGCACAGTGGTTAGAATGCAGTATTGCAGGCTAACTCTGCTGACTGCCAGGAGTTTGATCCTGACCAGCTCAAGGTTGACTCTGTAAACTGCTTAGAGAGGGCTGTAAAGCACTGTGAAGCTGTATATAAGTCTAATTGCTGTTGCTAAGTGCTAATGTGACTCGAAAGACTTTTGTCGAATTCCCATTTCTACTTAGAATTAGAGTTTAGATAGTTAATATGATTGATTGTTAGTTTCCTTTCCTCTTTTGAACTTCGTGCTTAGCTCCTTGATGCAATTCTTTACCCATGGCTATCAAGAGGCTGAGAAACAACTGGAATAAAAGTAGAGGAAAGTCCCTTTCAAATCAAATCAAATCAGAGCTTCTCAACAAGGTGAAGGAAACAAAGCATCATTTTAATAGCCTATTTTTTTAAAAAATATGCCATTGACAGTGCCAATCTTTCATATCATTTCCTATACTTTGCCTTTACAGCCTTACAACTATTTCTCTCTTCATCTGAGAGTCAGGCAACAGACGAGTAAGGTAGATCAAATCTGTGTTCTGTCTTCCAGGGCTTGGCAAGGAGTTCTTGCTTTTTCAGTGCTCTACATTTTTATTTTTCCTTTTTTCCCCTTTTGTTTTGGTTTTGGAGAACTGACTGAGCCAATGTGAAAAGTTCCTCATTTCTTTTGACACAGCGTTTGCAACAGGTGACTAACTGGGTGATGACAGTTCAAGTCAGAACACAACAAAGACTGGGAATAAAGCTAAACTTTCCTCTCTCGCAGCTACCTGACTTGGGCCGAACCCAGAAAATGCTTAACCTAGAATTGATCCAGTTAACGTAGGTTTTGTAGGGACCTTCACTGTCTCATTTCAGTGGACCTTACTCTCAGGTAATGTGTATAGTTTGCAGCTAAAGTAAAAAGATGTTGCAGTCCCTGCAGTAATTAACAAATTCACTGCCGAATAAGCTTTTATAGAGCATAAATATTGCAGAAGATTGGATGGGGGAAAAAACCCTGCTATGATATGTGCCAAATAAAAGTGTTTCAAGAGTTAGTTATTTATGATCCTTCAACACTGCCATGTATTTAGAATGAAATTCACTTTAGAGGACAACCTCAATAAGCCTTGGGAGATGTTCGTAAAATTCTGGCAAGAAGGTGTACAAATATCATCTTAACTTTGTAATTAAAAGTACTACGACTCATTTGTGATAGCAGTTTTCCTGAAGAGAAATATAAATACCACTGCATATTTTTCATGGTCTGGCAGCTCTGTTTTATCAAACCCACAGTACTTTTTAACTTCCAAGCAGCAGCGTATTGATCTGTACAGAACAACAACTCTACTGCTACATTTTGATCTATGAGGGTGAAATCTTTGCTCCCAAGTCATTTATTATCTTTCTAAACAGATGCATATGCCAGAAAAGTTTAAGTGTGCTGGAGCTTAGTAATTAAATAGCTTATAGATTTGGTATTAATCAATCACTCCAAAATGTCTGAAAAAGTCAAAGATCTGTTGGTGAGGTCTTTATCATGGTACAAAAGGCAGATTTCGTATTTCAGTGTATACTTAAGTGCCGCATGGAAATGGAAGGTTGAACACGCAACAGATTAAAATTTGTGCTACAGAACAATGCAAAAAGCTCTTACAAAATTTATTCATTGTTTTTGTAACTGTGAAAATTACTCCGCATTATGAAAGATGGAAAGGCAACTTGAAAATGTTGATATTTAAAAAAAACAACAATCAGAGGGTTAAGATCTGAAACCAAGCATAAAAGGACAAGCCTATTCAACTCATTAGAATTTAAGTTGAAATAGCAGACTTAAGTCCTAAGTATACCTAGTCTAGATAGAACTCCCAAAAACAACACCTTGCCCGCAGAGAGAGTGAATCATTTCCTGAAGAGTCATTCTCCACAATCCCCAGTTTTCTTTTAATAACATTTTCTTCCACTTAAGAAGAAAGGAATGGGAAGATCAACTCTTCCTTTCTTCCCTTTCCTGAGACAAAAACAGAATTCCAGGACAAAGCTGTTCTCCTGCTAACCTTGAATAGAAATAAACCAGGAATCAAACAGCTGGAGACTTGCTGAGAAGATGTCTCCCTGGTGCAAGTCGGGGAACTCTTTTTTCCACCAAAAGTTGTATTTTGATACCCCTCTCTTATCTGCAACAGCTGAAATTTGCTGTCGCCAAGGAAGTTGATATAATGATATCTCTCAGCTTCTTTTTTTCAATTGGCTTAAAGGATTGAATAGATTAATAGAGAATTGGTAGCCTATACCTCCCAGGAATTTAATTTATCTATTTTATTACTTAAAGGTGAAACAAATGCACTATTAAAATTTAAATATTGTCATTGAAGTTTGGCTGCAAAATCCTTGGGACATCTGTTGGCCAAAAAAATGAGGTTATAGTGAAGTTTGGGCAGTGTTTCTGGGTATCAAATAAATAAAGATGATGGCCCTACAATTGAACTGCTCCACCCCCCATTTTTATATGTAGTGCAAGTGCAATATAAGGAAAAGTCATCATGACTTTTTCAGCAAACATTCTGAATGCTCATCATTGTGCTTGTGTTCCAAGGATAACAAGTATTTTAAGTATCATAGATGCCCAATGCACATTTCCAAGTGGGTTGGATTGGGTTGGGTTTTGACCCCAGAGTTTACATCTCCATATAGCCGTGGTGGTGCAGTAATTAGAATGCGGTACTGCAGGCTAATTCTGCCAAATGCCACGAGTTCGATCCTGACCAGCTCAAGGTTGACGCAGCCTTTCATCCTTCAGAGGATGGTAAAATGAGGACCCAGATTGTTGGGGGCAACGTGCTGACTCTGTAAATCACTTAGAGAGGACTGTAAAACACTATGAAGCATTATATAAGTCTAAGTGCTATTTCTATTGCTGTCTTCTCTTCTATATATTATGCCACTGCCTCCTGCTTTGTGAGTGGTCCAGAAATAGATTACAGTTATGTCCTCTTCAGGCTTTGTTAAGTTCTTCAAATCTTCAGCAATCTCTTTTTCATATTAGCAGCAATTCTCTTTGGATATATATACTCAGTGGTGGGATTTAGCAAGTTAACACTACTTCGGCAGAACTGGTAGCTAATTTTTTGTTGCCCAGGCCTAGAATGGACTTCCGGAAGTGGCATCCACACAGAGAACCAGTTGTTCACATATTTGAATCCCACCACTATTCTCTTTAAAGTTATTTCAGTCTACAGTCATTTTAAAATTAAACTTATTGTAGCCCATTCATCATAATGTTCCTTTTAAATACACTGTATATGTGAACATTTTATATAATTAAAGCACATGCTTTTGTCAATTAAACCAAGTGGTGGAACATTAACCTTATTTTGTTATGCTTTATTTAAAGAAGAAGCAGGCCTGAATAATAAAATACCCTTTTCACCTCAAATTCACACTTCTAAGGAGGAAATTTAGTTTGTTCATATAGCTGACAGTTTTAATTGCAACTTTACATTGATTGTCATTAGGCTGTATAAAGCTCTCACAAATAAAAAAAATCAGTATTTTATACAGTTCATGTCAAATTTACCTTTGGGGAAAAAACTTCTTAATGTCATGTTATTTTTCTATTCATAGCTGTTAAAACCTTCGGAACCTGATTTAATTTAAAGTGGGACACTTAATTTTACTAATTTTTCTTGATAATTTATAATGTTTATGATTTGTGGTCATCTGTAAGAACTAAATAGTACTTAGTAACATGAAATGGTATCTTGCTTTGCTAATAACAATAACAAATATTAATGTTATGTTGCAATCGTACTTAACAAGTTTTTTATTATTTATCAAATTTTAAAATAACAAAGTTGCATTTAGAATATTATTCATACTACAGGTAACCACTATCCAATAGGGATGTGCAAAAATTTGATTCATAAATCTGATTCGTCAAAAGTGTGATTACATCTGTGAAGTGAGTTGGATTTCTAAACTGAAATTGATATCACTGAATCAATTTCGACTGATTTACATAATTTCTGAGAATGCACACTGATATGTTTTTGCCTATCTGAATTGGGGAAATCAGTCTGAAAAATAGATCACCAATTAAATCAGACTGATCAAATGTCTGAATCAAATAAGTTTGACTTTCTGAATTAACTTGAAAAAGTCATAAATCAGAAAAAATGCAGTCTAATATAGAAGAGGGATGGCAAGCTTTTAATTCCTGAGAGCTTTAATATTTAGAAATTCTGATAATTGCTGCAAGAAAACTGAGAATAAAAAGCAGGTGAGGCACATAAAGTTTTTCTGTATTTTTACATGAGGGTATGGGTGGTATTTTGCCTAGTTTAGTTCTAGTATAGTTTTTGTGAACTTCCTGAGTGAAAATTCAAAACATTGCCAACAATTTTCAACAATTATGATCAGTGAGAAATCTAGGATACAAAAAGGAGATTTGAATAGCACTTTGGACCACAATCTGAGATCTTCAGTCTTCAATTACTGTATATCAAATATTGCATCCTTTGACTCCTAAATTTCATCAATACTGGTTTTCAGTATCATATCATAAGATCAATGTAGACAATTAAAATAGAAACATTAAAAGACAAAGCCTTGAAATCGAAACTTTAACATTTAGAGTGAATTAATAAAGGATCTGTGCCTAAATGTGGTGGAGGTGGGATCTTATCTAATCTACTAGCTATCTTTTGAATGGGATACTCCTTAATCAATTTAGAGCTACAGTATGTAAGATAGTAACAAGCCATAATATTCCCTATGAGGCTCTATGGAAGGGAAAGTTGGACTTTAAAGAAGCAGAATAGGAAGAGTATTAATGCCTTTGAACTTTGATGTTGGAGAAGACTCCTGAAAATATCATGAACAGCCATGAACCATCAAACAAATAAACCCAGAGCTCTCAGTTGAAGCACAAATGTCCAGACTCACATCACCCTACTTTGGACACATTATGCAAAGACCAGCTCTCTGGAAAAGGCTCTAATGCTGGGAAGGTGAAAGAAAAGAGAAGAGGATAACCAACAGCAAGGTGAATGGACTCAGTTACAATGGTGATGAGTGAACTGTTGGAAGACCTGAAATATCAGATTATGTACAGATTGTCATGGAGAAAAATTGTTCATGTGGTCACCAGGAGTCCAAAATGACTTGATGGCACATACCCATTTTTTTTAAAGGAGAGTAGCAATACTCAAATATAGAAAGAATATTGGTTTCCTATTCTAAGAGATAAATGTATTTATGAAGGGAGTGAGAGGCAAAGGAGATTGGGGGCAGCTATTTTTTTTACCAAGGCTTATTCTTTGGTAGACCATTGTTGTTTCATGGTATAAATGCAATAGGAAGGACAAATAAAAGAAAATAAGTATTATTTCTCTCCTTCTCTTGGGAGCATCCTATGATTAAAGTACCACCTCTGTCATTCCTGAATCTAATTAATCATTTTTGGGGAGACTATTACAGACTAATTAATTTTGTATTAGAACTAAAAGTGTTGTTTCTGCTTAGCAACCCGTGTGTTTGTTGATCTTTTGCTATGGAAGAGTGGCTTCAGTTTTATTTGTAATTATTTCCTTCAATGTTTTTATGCTTATGTTTTTTTTATTTAATCTATATTTTATAAAAGTTTTCTTATATTCTTTCAAGGGACAACTATATATTTGTGAGAAGCTGCACATATGCATTTATACTATGAAAAAAACCACCTCCCTCTTATCATAAATTAAATACATCTTTTATCATTTTGAATAGCGGAACTGAATACTTAAAATCATATGATGCAGACAACCATTTGATGCATCCCCAAATTGTAAACTATGCTTAATTACAGGACCTGCATGAATGAAAAAAATGGAATAAAAATGAAAAAATCTACTTATCTATGAAAATGCAGCCTCTATTAGGCCTGATAATATCTCTGCCCAAGATTTTTAAAGAACAGCTGTTGGGTAATAAATATCACAACAAAAATGTGGAAGTTTTTTCCCCAATATTTTCTTTCAATTTCTGTTGCAACACAGCAGATAGAGCTCCTTATTGCTCCATTTGATGGCCATGCAAGCCGAAGCATGGCATTTCCCAGGGGAAGGCACACGGAAATAAAAGTATTCATGAATATTTATGGGACTTGGCAACCATCTGCTCCCTAAAACGCTTGTTTCAGGCAACTTATATTTGCACAGAAATCTTGTACATTCATTTCTTTTTTTAAAAAAAAAGTACTTGAATTTTGATTCCCAAGTTTTACAGATCTAAAGACTATATCTATTCCACCCATCAGATTAACCTTTGAGATAATGGACAATATCACAGAGAGAGGGTTCATAATGAATGTAAACTATTTTTAGGAGAAGTAACATAATAAAATTGTGACAATTGGGCTTCTTGAATTGAAACTTTATGAGAAGGGCTAATAAAGTCAATGAAAAAAAACCTCAGTGAATATACCTAGAGGCAAACAAAGTCATTACCAAAAGCCAACATGGGTTTGTCAAAAACAGATCATGCCAGACAAATCTTATTGCATTCTTTGACCAGGTGACAAAATTAGTGGACCAGAGGAATGCTGTGGATATAATTTACTTGGACTTCAATAAGGTATTTGATAAAGTAGACCACAACCTACTATTGATAAGATAGAAAAATGTGAGTTCTTTATGCAGCCATGCTGGTTTCTTTTAAGAACTATTATTTTTCTTCTTCATTGGTATTGTGCTAGACTAGGCTTTTATAATCTCACTTTTTGAAATTTCCCAAGCTTCTTGAGTTGTTTTCCCCTTGAGGATTCTCATCCATGGAATCCTTCCCAAGCTCTCTCTAAGTTTATTGAAATTAGCTCTCTTAAAGCCCAAGACTCTAATTTGACTGTGCTTCGTAATGTTGAATTCCAATATTGCATGATCACTTCCCCCCAAGGTTCCTGTGGCTTCAACACCTTCTATCATTTCATCTCTGTTAGTGAGAATTAGATCCAATATGGCTAATCCCTTCTCTACTTTTGGGGAGACAAAGTTGTCTGCTAGGTTTGTCAGGAATCTGTTTGATCTTCCACTTGGTGCAGAGTTTGTCTCCCAGCTGATGTCAGGGTAATTAAAGTCCCCCATTACTATTGTGATGTGCTTCCTATACCTTAGTTAACTGACTAGCAAAAAGTTCGTCTATTTCCTCTGTTTGGTTGGGTGGCCTATAGCAGGGCTTTTCAACCAGTGGTACGGGTACCACCTGTGGTACATTGGCACCTGGCAGGTGGTACGTGACCCTCCTAGAAAAGTGGTGGCGGGGGAGGGGAATGAGCTGAACCGGTGGCAGCACCGCACAAGCCTGAGCGAGAGATGGCTGCAGCTGCAGGGCTGTCAAGACTCAGCGGAAGCGCCAGGATCAGCGCTTCTTCGGGACTGTCAGGGCTCAGTGGAAGCGAGCCCGGCGTTGATCCTGGCGCTTCTGCTAAGCCCAGAAGAAGCGCCGATCAGCTGGAATGTTGCAGCATCTCCAGGGTCTTGTGATTTACATTCAGATGTTTGGCAACTGATTCATATTTATGACGGTCACAGTGTCCCAGGGTCATGTGAAGTGACCAAAACCTGCTGCAACCACCCAGCAGATGGGGGGGAATAAAAACCAAACACCCCCACCCCACCCCCACTGCCAATCCTCAACAGAAATGCTCACAACAATGAAAACCTCGGACAGGAGGAAGAGCGCCGCCAGGTGGGCAGGCAAGTGTCTTGCTTGGCTGTGGCTTGGGGGGCACTTTTTTCAGTGCCATTGTAACTTCGAACAGTCACTAAGCAAACTGTTGTAAGTCGAGGACTACCTGTACTTTATCACTTTTTTCCTTTTTTTTTTTTGGGTCAAGTTTTTGACACCTTGCTAGGCGACTGGTGGTACTCGGATGTTGCCATATCCTAAAAGTGGTACAATGGGTGAAAAGGTTGAAAAGCCCTGGCCTATAGTATACACCTATAGCAATGTCATTTTCCCCTTTTATATTGAGCCAAATGCATTCAAGACAGTTTTCATCATTGTTGTGCTCTATTTCTATAGAAGTGTAGTTATTTCTTATATAGAGAGCAACTCCACCTCCTCTTTTATTTGGTCTGTTTCTTTTAAATTTAAATTTAAATCCCTCTAGCTGTGTGTTCCATTTGTGGGTTTCATCCCACCAAGTTTCCGTAATGGCAACAATATCATATCTGCCCTCATTTACCCGAATTTCTAATTCACCCTGTTTGTTGTGCATACTTTGTGCATTGGTGTATAGACATTTGAGTCCTTTATGACTGACCCTGTTTACTTTCTACATAACCTGTGTGGTGCCTGAGTTCCCCTATAAGGTTGATATTCTTGTCCACACACACCTCTATGTTACATGCACTGATAACCCTATAATTTTTTTATAATTTATTTGCTTAAGCTTATATGCTTGCTTCAATTATAACTGACTCTAAGACACATACACTCTGCATTGGCAAAAGGATTAAAACCATGCATTGCAAAATATGTAATAACATCATCAATCCTACTGCACTGAGGGACACCCTCTCAACAATATAATTAATCACTTACTCTGTTGGGGAGCAACCACAGCAATCCCAAATGGCTTCCTGGAACAATGCTTTTCCTAAATCTCAAGAGGGGAATTGCTTTAATTCCATAATACCTGCGTGCAATAGAGCACCTATTTACAACTCTTTAAACAGCTGTATCTGTTTTTTAGGGTAAGTCAGCAATAAAGCCTGGGATTCTGGGGAACTGATCCAGAAGAATCCGTATGCTACTGAATAATTAAGGCTGAAGATAGACATTAATTTAAAAATAGGTCACAAGGCTGGGAGAATACCCTTGAAGCCCATCTCAAGTACACCAGAGAATTAGAAGGTGATACTATATATCATTGCTTCTCCTTTCTGCTTGCTCATCCACTGAATTGCTGGGAAAAACAAATATTACTATATGGATATGGAAGATGGGGATAGCATGGGTCCTATGTGCTGAAACTCACAACCTTTTTAAAAATTACCATCTATGAACTATGCCAATTATTTTTGTTTGTCAGTTGCAAGGATACAAAAAATGACAACTACCAATAATTTATTAAATGTATATCTCTCCCAAGTCCCAGTGATTCTAGGAGACATATACTGTACATTTAATACAAGATTTCCAGAATAAGAATAAGGACAAGGTCTCAGTGCAAATTTTACATCAAGATTTCAGTGTATTTGGCAAAGTGCTACACTTTCAAATTTTCAAGTCAAATTTGTCTTTCAAATTTTATCCTAAATATAATTTTCTTTTCATGTTCATGCTACAGTAATAATGAACTATGATAATTGTACAGTCTGCTTAAATAACTTCCTGGGAAATCAACATCTTATACTGTATGGCCAAATAAATAATTGCTGTATTTTCATTTTTAAAAGTCAATTAAAAGCTTTTCATCAGGAAATGGTGTTTGTATTATAAATTATTTGTTAAGTGTACCATTGTACATTTTCCCCACATATTTTCCGCTCCAGCTATTTGGACCAGTGCATAAACTGCACACTGTTATATATAATACATATTTTCATGTGTACTGTCTGACACCTTTACAGCTGCAGTTACAGTTGTTAGCAATGAAAAAAAGAACGTTTTGGATACTTCAACCGGAGTAACTTTGACTTTATCATCATGCATCTACAATCATATTATTATTGAACCTGAACTAAAATTCTGACATCATGTTGCTTTTACATAAAATATTTGTCATAGTGAAGAACATGGTGTGGTACAGGTGTGTACTAATTTTCCTTTATGTAGAAAACTTTAAGGTCCTAGACTTGTCTAAAGGAAATGCATATTTTTCCATTTTCTTATGAGCTGGCTATCCAGTTTTCATTTCCTAGCACAATTCGGCTAGGCATGTTACATAGCCAGCTACCTGGAAGAAGGAGGGAAGGTATGAACGTGCAAAGCTGGCACTGTATAAAGAATAATTTCTGAGCTCTAATAAGTAAAGATAAACAACAGAAACCTCCAATTAAAACCATGAAATAATTATAAAAAGATTGAGAACTCTTTTAGAGACAGAACTTTTTAGAGACAGAACTTCAGCACAGACTGATCCCAGGAGAGTGTTGTACACTCTTAGTCTTATGGAGTTCCATCCATTGTTTTCTGAGCAGTAAAAGGAAAGCTTGAAAGAACCTATGATTCTTTCTTTTGCTCTTTGTGTCCGTGTAATTTTTTCCTTGTAATGTTTCCCCTTTAAATATTTGTTATTTGCCTGGGCTTATTCAATGAATCGTGTTTTACTTTCTTCTCATTTGTGAGTTCATTGCCTCCAAATCCCCAAACCCACTGCTCATAATTCACAATAGCAAAACATCTAACATCTTTATCTTTACATGGAACAGAGACTATATCACAATCTGACATAGGATAATAAAAGAGATCTTGTTAAGACATGGAATTCAAATCAGAATTATTGATTGCCTATCTTTCTGTCTGGTTTTTTTTTTTTTTTAACCAAAGAAACGAACATAAATGAATATTCAGCATTCTGTCTACAAAAGCAACATACAGAACTGTGGGTCAGGTATCTGTGAGAAATGTACCTGACTTTTGTTGTCTCTCATGCAAAACCACACAATGTAACATCACACAATGTAACATCCATACATCTTTCTGGTCTGAAAGCTGAAGAAAAAATGGGCTGTATATGCCATTCTAAAGATAGACTTTGTGTATCTCTTCCTGCAACACCATTGCAGCATCCAAATCTGGATAGCTCGTAAAGTTAATGCACTGTATACATTAATTTAAAGTGCGGTGATCCATAAGTTCCTCCATAAGTTCTGCTTGAGCATGGGGCTGGACTAGAAGACCTCCAAGGTCCCTTCCAGATTCTATTCTATTCTATTCTATTCTATTCTATTCTATTCTATTCTATTCTATTCTATTCTATTCTATTCTATTCTCTGACACTTCCTAATACATGGTTCCCATGGAAAGATCAATGGCTATGTACATCTGATGAGCCTCAAATAGGATAAAACCAGCACCATAGTGCCTCCTGGTGGTCAAAATATATGCAAAGAAGCACACTTTTTATGCAGCATGTGCCTACTAAATTTTCAGATCTGTGCAATAAAGCTCAGGTTCCTTTTTTCTTGATAGGAAGCAAGAGTGGGATGGTATTACTTCATTTACTGTGATACCTACCAGTATTCATCTTTTATGTTCTCCATGCTGTGTCCATCAAATGCTATTATGTACCTCATTTCCATAATGATTTTTTTTGCTATTATTGCATGCTTAGCATGACATTAATGTCTCTGATCCTGCTTAGTCAAGCCCATGCAGCACAACATTTAACAGGACTAGAAATCCTAAGCATACTTAACTAAAATAAGAACTTAGTGGAATTTACCCTTGTACCAAGGTTATGACACATAGCCTTTCCCTGTACTTACATCCCAGCACAATAAGCCATTACTTAGTTGCAGTTAGAAGAAAAAGTTACTCCAATTTCCACGCCAGTTGATGAAGAGTATCCCTTGCATAGCAGCAATCTGTCCATATATAGCTGGGAATACAAGCTCTTAAGCTCTTAAATTTACTATAGATAAACCGAAAAAGGTTTATGCTTGTTCAGCTTAGATTTTTGCCACAGTCTCCCTTCTCTTTGGGTTCGTTCATTCATTCATTCATTCATTCATTCATTCATTCATTCATTCATTCATTCCATCTATTATAGTCACCCAAGTCCAATCTGTGTATGCATATAACACTATAGTATATGTGTATGAGACAATTATTTATTTATAGAGGATCCTTTTATGCTTTAAATGGAGAAAACTCATTTTATAGGTACTTGATTTCATAAGTATTTAATTGTTTTTTTTTCTCCTGTAACTATCCCTTTGTCAAATGTGACCACTTTTTATATGTATATGCTATGTGTGTGACATATATCATGGTTGATGGAGAAAATAAATCTCTAGAACTGGTTTCAATAGAAGTAAAAAATTGTAGTTGGGAAAGTTAAGAAACCTGAAAATTTAGAAAACATTTGTATCTGTAACTTTTTTTTTCCTGTCTAATTTTTCTAGTTCTTCTTTGCGGAGCATTTTAAATTCAGGGTCATTTCAGGTGACGATGGTACCAAGCAGGTAAAATTTTTACTGCTGATTTTTAATCTTGCATTGGAAAGTTATTATTTTGTAAACTTTCCCATTTCATTTAGATCTCCTTTCAAATATAAGGAACAAACGTATATTATTTTATTTTATTGGAGTGGTATTTTGAGTGATCGTTTATTTCAGAGTATTCTGTTCGGACATAAATATAAACGTTTATGAGACATTGTGAAAATCAAGCAACTGGATATATAAACCTCCCAGGCAGTTTTTAATTTGCATTGCATACATGCAGCCAATTATTTATGAACTTGGAAAATGGCTAAAAAAACCCACAAATCCTTTAAATCCTTTTCTATGCTTTACCAAAAGGCACGAAGAAGGTACTTGTATCTCTTACAGTTTATGACTGTGGAATTGTGAGGTTCCACATTCTGATCAGATTAAAAGGCAGAGTTAGTAGACATCTGAATGTGTCCTTGAGCTAAAAGATTATGGATATCCTCTATTTTAATTTTTTTTTAAAAAAAATCATAAACATTACAAGATGACATATGCCATAGTGAATATGTAGGCCACTGTGCTGATCCACAGTAATATCCTTATTGGAATTAACTAAAAGCTGTGTAAACTGTGAGCTGGCTTTATGTAATGTCAGAGGCCTATTGCTTAGTCTCAAACGAAAGAAAGAAAAAGAAACGAAGAAGCAAAGAAGAGACAGAGTAGATGCTCTCTGTGCAATCTTTTTCAGTTTCAAAGAGTCATTTGCAAGCAAGCAAACTAATTTGGTTAGATTGCAGCAGGTTCTTAGAAAGCACCACAGTCGGGAGCAGTGGTGGGACTCAAATATGTGAACAACCGGTTCTCTGTGTGGATGCCGCTTTTGGAAGTCCGTTCAGGGCCCGGGCAACAAAAAATTAGCTACCGGTTCTGCCAAAGTGGTGTGAACCGGCTGAATGCCACCATTGGTTGGGAGGGACGAAATGACGAAGCCAGGAATTGTCATATAGTATATGAACAAGGTTACAAGACTTTTTTTTTTTTTTTGCTCAAGTGTTGGTCTTCAAAAGCACCATTTGGAAAGTGCTTTAGACAGCCACATTCTTTGGTCAAGTGGCTGTTTTAAAAACGAAGCTAAAGGTATCACTCAGAAGCAAGACATCTGCAGTGGCACTTGATTCCGTGCTATAAAAGAATTTCCTGCCTCAGGGAAATGAACAGGAGGAAGACAGGATGCCATGCATAAAATAATAATAATAATAATAGTAATCCTTGGTTTGATTCTTCCCACTCATTTTATGCCTGTTAATCAAAGACTAGATTAATTGCGGTCTCTGGAAGAAACAGGAAAACCTGCATCAACAGTGACTGTAATTGAATTATGCAATTCAGTTCCTTTCCCCTTGACAATAGACTGAGAGAAGTAACCATTCAATTATTCTTAATGATCTTCTGATATTTCATTAATATTGTATGCTAACTATGGGACTCCTTCATGGATTACTGCCTTGTCGTGGCGAAGGGGCTTGCGTAACTCAATGAAGTTATGAGCTATGCCGTGCAGGGCCACCCAAGATAGCAGAGAGTTCTGACAAAATGTGATCCACTGGAGAAGGAAATGGCAACCCACTCCAGTATCTTTGCCATGAAAACCCCATGGACAGTACTAAAAGGCAAAAAGATATGACGCTGGAAGATGAGCCCCCTCAGGTCGGAAGGTGTCCAATATGCTACTGGGGAAGAGCAGAGGGCTAGTACTAGTAGCGCCAGAAAGAGTGAAGCGACTGGGCAAAGCCGAAAGGACGCTCAGCTGTGGATGCATCTGGTGGTGAAAGGAAAGTCCGATGCTGTAAAGATTTTTTCTCCATAGGAACCTGGAATGTAAGATCCATGAATCAAGGCAAACTGGACGTGGTCAAACAGAGATGACAAGACTGAACATCGACATCTTAGGAATCAGCGAACTAAAATGGACAGGAATGGGTGAATTTAATTCAGAGGACCATCAGGTATACTACTGTGGGCAAGAATCCCTCAGAAGAAATGGAGTAGCCTTCATAGTCAATAAAAGAGTAGGAAAAGCAATACTGGGATACAATCCCAAAATGACAGAATGATCTCAGTGCGAATCCAAGGCAAGCCATTCAATATCGCAGTAATCCAAGTCTATGCCCCAACCACTGGTGCTGAAGAGGATGAAATTGACCGGTTCTATGAAGCCCTACAGCACCTTATAGAATCAACACCAAAAAATGATGTCCTTATCATCATGGGGGATTGGAATGCTAAAGTAGGAAGCCAAAAGATAAATGGAATAACAGGCAAGTTTGGCCTTGGAGTACAAAATGAAGCAGGGCACAGGCTGATAGAATTTTGTCAAGAGAATACGATGGTCATAGCAAACACTCTTTTCCAACAACCCAAGAGACGGCTCTACACATGGACATCACCAGACGGTCAACACAGAAATCAGATTGACTATGTGCTCTGCAGCCAAAGATGGAGAAGCTCTATACAGTCAGTAAAAACAAGACAGGAGCTGACTGTGGCTCAGATCATGAGCTTCTCGTTGCAAAATTTAGGCTTAAATTGAAGAAAATAGGGAAAAACACTAGACCACTAAGTATGAACTAAATCATATCCCTGATGAATATACAGTAGAGGTGACAAATAGATTTAAGGAATTAGATCTGATAGACAGAGTGCCTGAAGAACTATGGATGGAGGTTCGCAAACATTGTACAAGAGGTAGCAACTAAAACCATCCCAAAAAAAGAAATGCAAGAAAGCAAAATGTCTGTCTGAGGAAGCTTTGCAAATAGCTGAGGAAAGAAGGGAAGCGAAAGGCAAGGGAGAAAGAAAAGATACACCCAATTGAATGCAGAATTCCAGAGAATAGCTAGAAGAGATAGAATGCCTTCTTAAATGAACAGTGCAAAGAAATAGAAGAGAACAATAGAATAGGGAGAACCAGAGATCTCTTCAAGAAAATTGAGATATGAAGGGAACGTTTCATGCAAAGATGGCATGATAAGGACCAAAATGGCAGGGACCTAACAGAGGCAGAAGAGATTAAGAAGAGGTGGCAAAATTACACAGAAGAACTATACAAGAACGAGCTTAGCATCCCTGATAACCACGATGGGGTGGTCACTGACCTCGAGCCAGACATCCTAGAATGTGAAGTGAAATGGGCCTTAGGAAAGCTGAGCAACAACAAAGCTAGTGGAGGTGATAGTATTCCAGCTGAGCTATTCAAAATCTAAAAGACGATGCAGTAAAAGTGCTACACTCAATTTGCCAGCAAAATTGGAAAACTCAACAGTGGCCACAGGATTGGAAAAGGTCAGTTTACATTCCAATTCCAAAGAAAGGCAATGCCAAAGAATGTTCAAACTATCGCACCATTGCACTCATTTCACATGCAAGTAAAGTTATGCTTAAAATCCTACAAGCTAGACTCCAGCAGTATGTGGATCGAGAACTTCCAGAAGTACAGGCAGGATTTCGAAGAGGCAGAGGAACTAGAGATCAAATTGCCAACATACGCTGGATCATGGAGAAAGCTAGGGAGTTCCAGAAAAACATCTACTTCTGCTTCATTGACTATGCTAAAGCCTTTGATTGTGTGGATCACAACAAATTGTGGCAAGTTCTTAAAGAGATGGGAGTACCAGACCATCTTATTTGTCTCTTGAGAAACCTATATGCGGGTCAAGAAGCAACAGTGAGAACTGGACACGGAACCACTGATTGGTTCAAAATTGGGAAAGGAGTCCGGCAAGGCTGTATTCTGTCGCCCTGCCTATTTAACTTATATGCAGAGCACATCATGAGAAAGGCAGGGCTAGATGAATCAAAAGTTGGAATTAAGATTGCCGGGAGAAATATCAACAACCTAAGATATGCAGATGATACCACTCTAATGGCAAAGTGAAGAGGAACTAAAGAGCCTCTTGATGCGGGTGAAGAAGGAGAGTGCAAAAGTTGGCTGGAAACTCAACATTAAGAAAACCAAAATCATGGCATCCGGCCCTCTCAATTCCTGGCAAATAGATGGGAAAGAAATGGAGGTAGTGACAGATTTTATCTTCCTGGGCTCTAAGATCACCACAGATGGGGACTGCAGCCAAGAAATTAAAAGACGCTTGCTCCTGGGGAGGAAAGCTATGGCAAATTTAGACAGCATACTAAAAAGCAGAGACATCACCCTGCCAACAAAAGTACGTATAGTCAAGGCCATGGTTTTCCCAGTTGCAATGTATGGCTGTGAAAGTTGGACCATAAGAAAGGCTGAACGCAAAGAATTGAGGCCTTTGAACTATGGTGCTGGAGAAGACTCCTGCGAGTCCCTTGGACTGCAAGGCGATCAAACCGGTCAGTCCTAGAGGAGATCAACCCTGACTGCTCCTTAGAAGGCCAGATCCTGAAGTTGAAACTCAACTACTTTGGCCACCTAATGAGAAGGAAGGACTCACTGGAGAAGAGTCTAATGCTGGGAAAAATTGAGGGCAGTAGAAGAAGGGGACGACAGAGAATGAGGTGGCTGGATGGAGTCACTGAAGCAGTAGACGTGAACTTAAATGGACTCCAGAAGATGGTAGAGGACAGGAAGGCCTGGAGGAACGTTGTCCATGGGGTCGCGATGGGTCGGACATGACTTCGCAACTAACAACAACAACAACAACTATGGGAAGAATGTTAGAGGAGATTCCACTGATGGGGATCCTTGTGCTCCTGAAATGATGTGCTCTCCTTTATACACTCTCACACTTACAATCTTAGGAAATAAGATTATAACTGTTTATGGTATATTCCTCTATGAATTATGACCAGATAATCTGTTTTTTGCTATGAACCTCTCAGAGTCTTCTGCTGGGGATTCCCCCCCCCCATAAAAATAAGGATAAATTTCCATATTGATAAATATTTACCTATATTTTAATGGGCTTTAAAGGTCTCATATTTTACTAATATTTACAAATACTTTTTGTAAATATTTATGTTGCTTTTGGAAAGGTAGCAAGACAGCAGCTTTTTAAATTGTTTCATAATATTTGTAACTTCTTAATCCCGAGAAGAAAAAGAACAAAAATAAATATACTAGAATCTGGACCTAGCAAAGCAGTCTACATTATTTATTTTATTTACTTTGCCTTAAGGAAGAACTCCATGCTGCAAGGGGGGGGGGGATGCAATTATTTTCATCACTGCAAAGAGTCAACATGATTTTCCTTGAACAGGAGTAGGCAACGATGGCTCCCCATGACGTGTAGACTTCAACTCCCAGAATTCCTGAGCCAGCAGGAACTTCTGACAGTTGAAGTCCACAGGTCATAAAGGGGCCATAGTTGTCCACGCTTGTCTTTGAAGACTATTCCACATCTTTCTTTAATCCCTTACTTACAGGCTTCTTTTCTATCACTTGTAAAAGTTATGCAACACCTGGAAGTTCAACCAAAAGCTTTTGCAAGTTTCAGAGGAGTCAGGGGAGAGGAGTACAACAGAGCAAGTTGAATGGCATCACCTTAGGGGAGTGAGGCATATTCTCTTCCCCTTGCCCTGCTTTATGTAAACTAACTCCCATTATTACTTCAAAGAGGGCCATCCTTATTGTTGGAGGCAGAAGCATTCCAGAAGGGACTGGTCTAAGCATTCCCTGACAAGGGGGTACCTGATCTTAGCAATATTTAGTTAAATAGGTACCATGCCTATAACATAAAGAAGGGGTATTTATAGAAAATGCATTATATATATAGGCAAACCCTAAACTAACTAACTAACTAACTAACTATATACTACAGTAGCAAAAGGGTCAAAGAGCATGCGTGCATGGGGAGAAGATGAGAAGTCGTGAACTCAGATTAGCAACCTCAAAGACAAAGAGCAGGGAGCATGCTAGACAGAGAAAGGATAAAGCGAAATCTTTAACTCTCAGTCGCTCCTTTGAGGTCAGCAAGTCATGAGGTGCTGAGGTGGTAAAGAGTTAGTGCTATTGGATTTAGACTTCCAACATATCCTCTTATGGTTGTGTATTGATCCATAGCTTCCATAATCACTCAAAAGTTTATGGGCAGAGGCTTAGTGGTGCATCTGTCTTCATCTGTTCTGATGGGCAACTTTCATTTCATTGAGTCCCCTCTTTAAATATCTTACAATTATGTGCTTCAGGGTCCTCTTGGGCTGCCTTTCTCCATTTGTATCTTTCACTTTGCTGTCCTTCTTTGTGTGGAGTTTTTCACTTGCTCCTTCTTGACAATGTGAGACAGCCTTTATAGTGGAGCCCTTTTGTTGGAATACTTGGTGTGTCTGTGCTGCAGTGCCTCACTTATCTTGCTGACTGCCGTGCAGCCAAGGCTGTGCTGTTGGCTCATTGTTTGCCGGGACATGATAAGCAAAGTTTATGATACCTAGAATTGTATAACCCTTCTAGTGTTGTGAATATCCAGTCACCATTCCTTCCTACGGTTTAAGTAGGATTTTTTTTCTTTTGTCATATATGCATACACTTTACATGACAAAGTGGTGGCACAGCAGTTAGAATGCAGTATTGCAGGCTAACTCTGCCCACAGCCTGGAGTTCAATCCTGACCAGCATAAGGTTCGATCCTGACCAGCTCAAGGTTGACTCAGCCTTCCATGCTTCCCAGGTTGGTAAAATGAGGAGCCAGATTGTTAGGGTCAACTTGCTGATATTTGTAAACCATTTAGAGAGTGCTTGTAAAGCACTGTGGAGCAGTATATACGTCTAAGTGCTATTGCTATTGTTAAAAACTAGTGCCCTGGACTGGGCTTCTTTTTCTGTCAAAGCTGTGGTGTTGCACCTGTGGCTTTCATTAAGAGCCTGTCTGGAAGTGATGGATTTGGTTAACTGCTTCTGTCCCGTATTTATCTACCAGTCCTTGCAGCATACACTTTATCATGTCATGATTTTCCTCTCTGCAACATCCCTCTGGTCTTGTATATGGGCCACTAGGACTTCATGTACTATTCTTTGCATGTTGCCTGCTATATACCGATCCCCACTGCCCATGTAGTACTTGAGGTTTTCTCCCCAAAGTGTTCTTTTCCAAAGACAAACATTCTTTAAATTGCTCCAGAACCTGACTCTTCTGAGTCAGTAGTGAAATGTGAGTCTTGTAATATTATCTATAAATGTGAGGATATATTTGTTTCTACCTGATATTTTGACATTCATGGGCCCATAAATGTCATTGTATGGCAACTCCAGTAGTTTCATTGCTTCTCTTTCTTTTCTCTCCACACTTATTGGTTGAGTGCTTTTCTGACAGTTTTGATTCCAGATTTGGAAGAAAGAAGACAATTTTAATTGTTATGCTGAGCAACTCTCTTTTGCCTATCGCTCAACATAATCCTACAGCATGTCTCCAAGATAATGTGACCTTTGGTCCTTTTGCCAAGTAAATAGAGCTTTATATTCATTTAATTCAATTAATCCCTCTTTGATGAAATAAAAAGTTACAGCAAAATCAAACTAGGTGCCATTTATTAGCTTACTTGCTTTGATTTTCATTGCCCAATTTTCTTTCTGGCCCTTTATTACACCGGGCTAGGATAACAGAATAACAGAATTGGAAGGGATCTTGGAGGTCTTCTAGTCCGACCCACTGCTCAAGCAAGAAACCTTATATCATTTCAGATATTATACATTTCAGAAATATAGAAATATGCATTTCAGGTGAGTCATTCTCTTTGGAATTCAGTCTATCAAGTTGGTCCTGTAAATAAAAGTATAAAAAAAATATCAAGTATCATAAATCCAAGCAACATTAACACCTCAACATTAAAACATCTAAGCCCTTATTGAAACCACAGTTATAGTCCACATCCCTATATTTATCACACATAATAGCAGAAATGAAAACCACACAATTAAAAATCAGTCAACATGGGCAAGATTATATCACCATCAAAGATTAGAGGCTTACAAGAGATAATAATAATAATAATAATAATAATAATAATAATAATAATAATAATAATAATAATAATAATAATAATAATAATAATAATAATAATAATAATAATAATAATAATAATAATAATAATAAAAAGTTGGAAGGGACCTTGGAGGTCATCTAGTCCAACCCCCTGCTCAGGCAGGAAACCCTATACCATTTCGGACAAATGGCTGTCCAGTCTCTTCTTAAAAACTTCCAGTGTTGGAGCATTCACCGCTTCTGGAGGCAGGTTGTTCCACTGGTTAATTGTTCTAACTGTCAGGAAGTTTCTCCTTAGTTCTAGGTTGCTTCTCTCCTTGATTAGTTTCCATCCGTTGCTTCTTGTTCTGCCTTCAGGTGCTTTGGAGAATAGCTTGACTCCCTCTCCTTTGTGGCAGCCACTGAGATATTGGAACACTGCTATCATGTCCCCCCTCATCCTTCTCTTCATTAAACTAGACATACTCAATTCCAGCAACAGTTCCTTATATGTTTTATCCAATCCTCTAATCATCTTTGTTGCTCTTCTCTATATTCTTTCTAGAGTCTCAACGTCTTTTTTACATCGTGGTGACCAAAACTGGATTCAATATTCCAAGTGTGGCCTTACCAAGGCATTGTAAAGTGGTATTAATACTTCACATGATCTTGATTCTATCCCTCTGTTAATGCAGCCTAACACTGTGTTGGCTTTTTTGGCAGCTGCAGCACACTGCTGGCTCATATCTAAGTGATTGTCTACTAGGACTCCGAGATCCCTCTCACAGTTGCTACTATTGAGCAAGGTACTTGAAAAAGTACTTGAAAAAGTAATGGTTAGGGCATCGGGGGGAAAAATGCAAGGGATTGTCCTGGCAGTTGCCAGGAGTCAGCACTGACCTGAAAGTGCAAACACATACGAGAAAATTATTTGTAATATTGTTAATGATTTAATTTATGACTTAGTCACACTTTTTTGCTGTCTTCATTTTTTAAAACACTAATAAATGTGATTTAAGCACCCAAATGTGAAATTTTGGCTTATCCAATTTAGTTGGCCCTTTCAACACTCAGTCAGGGAGAAAACTGGAGAAGGGCAATTTACGTTTATTTCCTGGCTCAGGGAGGATTAGTTTTTTTTTGAAGGCCCAAAAGTGAACAAAAGGTTAGAAATCAGACACTGTACATCTATTTTTGGATGCAGTTTTTTTTGTCTGGATGGTAGCCATTGTAGTTAAAGCGTTTTCTAATAATATATTATTTAATTAGTTTTCAGTATTTATAAATCCTCTCCAATCCCAAAGACCCCTGAGCAATGTAAAAATAAATAAATAAAAATACATAAATAAAAGGAAAAACAACATAGAACTAAAATCTGATATGGAGCCCAAAATGGATGCTCTCAATCAATCCATTGAAGCCAAAGGCTTACTGGAATAAAACAGATGTTATTAATTTTCAAAATGCCTGCAAAGTGGGGGCTACATATTTTTTGGGGGGCAAGAGAATATTCTGGAACTGGAGCTGCTAGACAGAAGGCTTGTTATCTTGTCCATGACCCAATAACTTTGCGAAGTAGGCGGAGGAGAGGGGATAGGGAAGTTCAATAAGATTTCTCTGAATGAATGGACCAGACAGGCAGATTCAATTCTGACCAGGCATAGCCTTGATATATCCCAGTGCTGTGCTTCTGTCTGGTATATATATTCCTAACTGTAATACAAGCAGACAACAATAAAAATCACAGGATAATATAAAATAGGTAGAGATATAAACATATAGGTAGAGGCAGAGATAAATCTTACAAACATCATAGAACCCAGTTCTACTATAATTTAAATGTTCGTGGATACTGCAGCTAAATAAAGTTATGGGGAAAAAGTGTTTTAAGGCACCAGACTAGAAACAAGGAGACCATGGGTTCTAGTCCTACCTTAGGCACAAAGCCAGCTGGGTGACTTTGGATCCATCACTCTCTTTCAGCCTTAGCAAGGATGCAAGGTCAAATCACTTCTGAAACCTTGTCAAGATCAGACTCCAAATGCAATTCGAGGTGAATCTGATTTCAAAAAGTTGGAGCTAGGTGGGAAAAATTTCTAAAACTTGAAGTAACCACTATGACATATGGAAAAACTAAGTGATCCTAATTGCCCAATCTAATGGTATATATATTAACATAAATTTCAATATAATTATGCTAAGAACTGGTTGTTGCTATACTGTTGCTGTTCAAACTGTACCTGCAATTCAAACTGATAACACTGGGAAGAACTGAGAAGAAAAACCATTCCACATAGCTGAAAAAGTATAATGAGCAAATATAAGACCGAAACCAACAAAATGCTGAATCAACAGCACCTAATGAATTCCAAGATGATAGTAAAATTTGATGATCAACAGTGTCAGATACCACAAACGAATCCCACAGCATCTATACTGATGATTGATGGTTTGCCATCAGCAACTCATTCAGAACCTGAGCTGGTGCCAACTCCGAAATGATCTACATGAAACCCTGATTGAAATGAATTGATGAGATTATTTACTGGCAAATAAGGAAGAAACTGAGAGAGAATAAAATGATAATCTCAGACAAAAACAAAAGAGAAGACATTGGATGAAAACTGGAACAAAGCCTCTTTTTTCTAAGCAGCATGTAAAAAAAACCAAGTAGTATACTTCTCTATATAGTATTTTCACTAGCATGATTTCATTAACTGGAGAAAACAGAAAGCTCAATGTGGAACAATTTAAAGTTATAGAAAAAGTGCATGAGCCCTAAGTGGGGAAAAAGTCTGGAACATTTCAATGTAAGGCAAAAATTTCTTCCAAAGTCTTCAGATGTCAGACCTGCTGCAGTCGGCCCCCTCATGAATCCATTGAGTTGAATCAAAATAACTTTTACTGAGAGAAACTGGATGCAGTAAAGTCAGGTGGAATCTGAAGGTCCCACGCAAAGCATAAAGCAATTCTTTCTGTTTCCCAATCCCAACCCCCCTGACCAGTCCACCAGCAGCCAATGCAATACCAAGAAGATGTTTTGAGAATGCTGAGGTGCTAGGCAGATAACAGTTCACACTCAGGGCATGACAGCCTTGGAACCTGGCAAAAACCAGCTGGGAAGGAGCCTGTCAATTCTACAGGATGACTAAAACTACTTTGATTTAGATTGGCTATAAGAACAGAATCTTGCAAGTCTGATCATGCTGTACCTCCTCCTCCATCATACAGCTTGGTGAATTAGGGAGGCATCTGCCGGAGTGGCTTCCAAATATTATCTTGTTGTGGACTTAAAAATATTTCAGCTCCTTTTGCTTAGGCAGCAAATCCTGCATATCTCTGTCAAGATTATCTTTCTTACTGTCTACGAGACTGCAAGGTTGGTTTCATCATTTGGCACCCATCTATCCCTTTAACAATCCCACGCAGTTGCCTCTGACTGGCAGAAATGAAGAAAAAGATAATAGCCCCACTTGATTTGTGCAAATCTTTGATGATAGTACCAAATATCATTCTTTACTTTGGCACAGAATAGGGAACAAATATTATGTATTTTGTACTATAACAGGAATTCTGAAAGTGTGGGTCATGATCTCGAGGTACGGGAACTAAGAGGTGTACAAAATCAAGGAAGATTGCAAATTTTGAGGGGTGGCACACCCACTGTGAGAATGCTACCAGAATTCACTCCTATTCTGCTTAGATAAGCCATCAGTAAAGTCAGCATTTTCTGCAGTTACTGCAATGCACAGCAAAAATCAGTATGGAGTGAGGAATAACAGTGACTAGAATTATCTAAATTTAGACTCCAGGAGTTATGCAAAATCAAGACAACTCATTTTTCCCCATTAGAATTATGATCTTAAATTTTGATTTTTTTTATTGCTTATTTCCAATTAAAAAGATGGTGCTTTATTTGATAGATTAAAAGTTAATTATTAAATATAAATTGTATACAGGTAGCCCTTGACTTACAACCATTCTTTTAGTGCCTGTATGAAGTTACAACAAAACTGAAAAAAAGTATTTATGACCTGTCTTACATTTATGACCTTCATAGCAACACCATGGTCACGTGATTAAAATTCAGGTGCTTAGCAACCAGCTTGTATTTGCAATGGTTGCTGCGTCTGGGAGTCGTGTAATCACCATTTGTGACCTTCCCAGTTGGCTTCCAGCAAGCAAAGCCAATGGGAGAAGCAGGATTAAAGACTGCATTATTCACTTAACGATTGTAGTGATTCGCTTAAAAACTGTGGTAAAAAAATATTGTAAAATTGGGCATGACTAACTGAACAACCATCTTGCTTAACAATGGAAATTTTGGTCCCAATTGTGGTTGTAAGTCAAGGACTACATATATGCATTTCATCTCCAACCTAATACATCTCCCATCGTTAATTATATTCATTGGGATGCTCATACAAATGAATTATCATTTTGGCAGTGGATGGTATTATGACAAGCCTAGGCTTATATAATAGGAGAAAAGAAAAGCTGTGGAGCTATTTCATCACTGCATCTAATACCACAATAAATTTGATGTGGTATGTATAGGTGCTGATAACGCTGATCTAGATTCAAAACCATCAGCCCTCAAAATGACAATTTCCAATAAAGCCAATGGCCTTTTGTTAGGGCCTCGGGGAATTAAAACTTTTTAAAAAACAATTTTCATGAATTGAGACTGAATTTCACCCATCGGTACAACCTGTTTCCTCAGATAAGTCTCTATGCTATTTTAAATCAGGCAGAAATTCCATTATGATGTTGCTGCAAGGAGAATATTTTTTTTATCCACTCCGTAAATCTTATTGACAATTGTTCACGCTTAAGCTTTATTTTTCCTCTTCATTCACCAAGACAATACCTTGCTTTATGAATAATTCCATTGAATATGAGGGATACATGGATAAGTTGTATCAAAGGTTTGTGCTTTGAAATGTTAATAATGCAACCTGCATATTTTGATTGCCTAATACCCTTAAAGCAGAGTGCAGTGTGTAGTGTCCTCCAGGATATTGCAGCACGGCTAATGGCAAGGGTAGCTGAGAGTTCACCAATAACTGGAAGGCCCAAACATCTCATCCCTACATCATTTCATCATTTTAAAATCTGATTTGATACCTCAACTAGTTTAATAAAGTTTGCTTCAGATGATGCTAAACTACAGGTATTATTTTGTGACAGTCGAAGCCTGACAAATTTGAAATCAATGGATTGCTAAAATAGTTATTTCATTTTGTGCCTACTTCTAGTCACAACCCAGCCAATATCTTTTCGCAAATACACCAACATGTCTGACAGGAAGGCCACTGATTCCTTGCTCTCTATTAGCTGGCATTCACACACACACACACACACACACACACACACAAACACACTCTGGGAGGATAATTCTTCTTGTGCACCATGTGTTGTTGCTCACTAGTGGGAAGAGAAGCACCTGTCAAAATCACCTGGTTTCAACTCTGTAAAATCTAGTTTCCTGTGTTTTCCTGTTACACTTCTCTGTTTCTGGAGCCTTTGACTATCTCACTCAGTCTTAAATGCTAGTCTGGAGCATTTTATCTCAGGCCAGAGAGAAATTCCCTGAAGATGGGGTCCACCACAAGTCCAAAAGCTCAGAAGACAAAATCTCTGGTTCCGAGATTCACCTTCATTTGTTTTATCTCAATATATGGATATAGCTTCATCAGCTTTATAATCTGGGTTGTATTTATTTTTCCTTCTTTACCTCCACTGTCCTCTTTTATCTTTCCTCTAATAAATCTCTGTTTCTAATTGGATTTGTGGAATGAAATGGATTTTTTTACCTTTAAGAGGTCAATCCATCTATGTAACTAGATTGCTTGGTCATATAACAGTTTAAAGCGAGATGAGTGGAAGCAGGCTTCTGTGTTGCAAGGAGGGTAAAAGACAGAGACAAGAAAAACCCATCTTTAGTTACAAGCTCTATGCCAACAGGCATGGTAGTCAGAAAGTTTGGGAGTGCCAGTCCAAATACATCTTCCTTACTTTTAGGTTCTGAAGTAATGTCATCTGAATATCTTGATTTGTTATTGTTTCCTAGTTTGATTCCAACTTTCATCCCCTCCAACCCAGTGGTGGGATTCAGCCAGTTCTCACCAGTTTGGCAGAACCGATAGCTAATTTTTTGTTGCCCAAGCCCAGAATGGACTTCCGGAAGTGGCATTCACACAGAGAACCAGTTGTTCACATATTTGAATCCCACCACTGCTCCAATCCCACTATTTAAAAATCATATTCACTGCTTAAGTAGGTACATTTATTTTTGTCTTGGCTCTTGTCCTATTTTGAACCACCCTATTTTGTCTAAATTCAGTTCTTGCAATGCGTTTTCCTTCATTATAAGTGTTCAGAAGAATAATCAAGTGTTCTGGCATGCCCATTAAGCTGCAATATATTCCCCATTTTAGAATGTTCTACATAATATGTTACCTTAAAACTCCCTGTAGTGAATTAAGTGAAGGTTAATCTCTTATTACATTCTCTTCCCTTACTCTTTACCCAACTTGTGTTACCTGACTTATCTCATGTTCCACTATATTTTATGAAATGTCTCTGTTCATCTGGCATTTTTTTCTCCACATACACAGCTTTTTTCCATAAGTTCTTAAGCAAAACTTTGTATGAGAAATGACTGCATTTTGTTTTAAAAAATGCACACCTTCTTTGGTATAGAACCAACAATCTTTTCTAATCTCTGTGCTACAAAATCTTGTTCTGTATGTTTTGACAAAGAACTGTTGGCACTTAAACAGCGTCTTCTCCAGCAGCTTTAGACAATTCAGTAGATATTTCATCTGCGCCTGTTATTTCCTTGACAGGTTTTCATCCTCTGTTTTTCCATGCATATCATATCACTAGTTCTAAACTCATTTAGATCTTTTCCCACTTTTCCCTCACAATTCTCTTATCTCTTTCATAGCTCCTCAGCTTGCCTTTTTCATACATTAGGCATACCGCGGGCTTATGGGCAGGAAAACATTAATGTGCTATCGTGCTATTCTTGAGTCAGGAGGAAAGGAGACTGACACAAACTGCACTGCCTCAGCAACAAAGCCAGGTAGTATTGCTGCCCTCATATAAGTTTGTGTTTTCAACAATTGGTGAATTCCTAAATTTGTGGCATGGCGGTGTTAAGTTCAGGAATCATTTCCTCATAGTCATTTTTTTTAATTCACTTAATCAATCTAATAGACGTATAAGTGTCTATTTAGCTTGTATTATTGTAGTTTCTATGCCTGAATTGAGCAGCCTAGCTTCTGCACCACAGTCTGAGTGCTAGTTCTTTCTTTCTGGAGCTCAAAGCAATAGCTGTTGCCATGATTTCTGATCTTAGCCCTTAGCACAGTGAGTTACTATGGCAATAATTAAAGAGTCTGTTATCAGTTGCAAACATACATCCTTCACTCTCTCACGCAAATGCTAAGAATTCCCCAACAAAGTTCTTCTTTATGGCAGAATAACAAGAAGCCAGGAAGAACCAAAGAGAAAATAATGCAGATCCAAATGCTTTATTTAGAACTTCCAAACAATAATAAAGCAAGGTAGAAATACAAAACATGAGCTCTTACATTTGCCCCGTCTAAACATTAAAACCCAAATGGGACATTATTAAGGTATAGATCTCAGTAGTCTGGCTAGCTCTATTGAAGAATCAGCACCAGATAGGAGATAGAGGAAGAGGGTGAATAGCACTTCACACAGCAGATTTATAAACAAGCAAACAATAGACCCAGCTAAGCAAGCCCAACTCCTAAATTAATAACCATCACTCAATTAATTCATGGTGAAAATCATAGAAATTTAATACAGAATTCTTGTACTTATTATCATATCTGGTGGACATGTCCCAAAGCAAAAAGATTTTGGGTTAAAATACATTTATGGTTGGAGAAAATGACCAAAAAACAAACAGAGTTTAAACCAGAATTATTTTTGTTAGGAATAATAGGAGCTAATTATGAGAAAGATTGTAAATATCTAATACTACACATATTAACGGCAGCAAGAATGGTATTTGCCCAACATTGGAAAAATGAAAACTTACCAACTGAAAACTTACCAACTGAAGAAGTACTAATTAAGAAAATTCTAGAGTGTGCAAAAATGGATAGATTGACTTTAAAGATAAAGGAGAAAGAAGACTCAGTGTACTTTAGAACATGGGAAATTTTTTATCAATGGCTAGAAAAATGAGTCAGAGAAAAAGGAATGTGATATGTAATTTTGAATTTATATTAGTAAGAAGAAGGCTATTGAGTGATGAATTAACATAGTTTATGATAATTAACTATATCTATTATTGTTAGTTAAATACATGTACCCAGACATTATGCTGTTTGCTAAATATTGAAAATGTTATTTGGAAAAACCCCAACCCCAACCCTAACCCTAACCCTAACCCAAACCCAACCCTAATCCCGACCCTACCTTACCCCTAACCCTATAAAAACTAATAAAATCTATACAAAAAAAAAAGAAATTTAATATAGAATTCAAAGAATACACTGGGGAATATTAAATACAGGAAACTCCCTTCAGAATTTAACAGTGGCCCCAAGGGTTTAAGCATTAATTTTTATTATTTACATAGCCTTGATTTTCATAATTTACTGCCTCTTTTGACAGTGCTATCAGTCTCTCAGGAGATTGATGACACTATGAAATAATTTCATATATGCTGCTATCTAGAGGTTGACCAAATTACAGCAGTTTGGAATAAAAATGGTGCTGCTGTTCTCGGAATGAAGACCAGCAAGTACAGTTTTGTAACCCACCAAAATTGTACTGGTAACCTCCTACCCTGCCCACAGCAAACTGACTTTTCTGGCAGTGGCCTTGCTTTGCTGTGACCCAGTTCTGGGCAGTCTCTGTAGGAGAAGAAATGAGAAAGCAGTAAAACTTCCCTTAGGGAAAAAAAACCTCACACAGCTGGTGATGCTGACTGCAGTTCTTTGTGGAAAATGCCAAGAGCAACTTTTTACAGGGCTCAATGGGTGGACAAAGAGAAAAGCAGAAACTCCAGGTAAGCCTTTCCTTATGTTTATGGTTGCAAAATCAAAGTCCAGGATTGTGGTTTGGAGGCCTGGTAACTTCTAGCCAGATTGCAAATCCTTCTTTGGCTCATTGAATGGATTTCCATAGGGCTTACTCCTGAGGACACCTACATAAAATTATAATTTGGTTCAGTAAACAATGAAGTGTGTATATCACTTAGGCATGCAATTGGTGAACTTCAATAGTATGTATATGTATAAAACCTAGTATGACTGAGCATGTTGGCAATACACTAATAATTCTCCTTGCAATAGTCCTACCTATGTCCATTCTGAGTATCATTGCTCCCACCTCTTATGTAATAATAATTCATATTCATTTTTTCCTAAAACTTCTTATTTAAGGTGCTTCATTCTGCTTTGACTATTACAAGTTTTCCATGGGTCATGCCTTTCACATTTCATGTTTTTCTCTTTGTGAATCAAGGAACTGCTATTTCAGTAGTGGCACTATTTCTTTTGGCTTTAGTCCAGAAACATCATCACGTCCAGATCTACTTTTGAAAGTCTGGTATTCTTCTCCAGTAACTTGAGCAGTGCCTTTTTGACCCAGGTAGGGGGATCATCTGGTTTTCAGCCCTGTATGTTTTGTTGAACAAAAGGGACCTCGGAGTCCTAATGGACAATCAATTAAATATGAGCCAGTAGTGTGCTGCAGCTGCCAAAAAGGCCAACACAGTGCTAGGCTGCATTAACAGAGGGATAGAATCAAGATCACGTGAAGTGTTAATACCACTTTACAATACCTTGGTAAGGCCACACTTGGAATACTGCATCCAGTTTTGGTCACTGTGATGTAAAAAAGATGTCGAGACTCTAGAAAGAGTACAGAGAAGAGCAACAAAGATGATTAGGGGACTGGAGGCTAAAACATATAAGGAACGGCTGCTGGAATTGGGTATGTCTAGTTTAATGAAGAGAAGGACGAGGGGGGACATGATAGCAGTGCTCCAATATCTCAGGGGCTGCCACAAAGAAGAGGGAGTCAAGCTATTTTTCAAAGCGCCTGAAGGCAGGACAAGAAGCAACGGATGGAAACTAATCAAGGAGAGAAGCAACCTAGAACTAAGGAGAAACTTCCTGACAGTTAGAATAATTAACCAGTGGAACAACCTGCCTCCAGAAGCGGTGAATGCTCCAACACTGGAAGTTTTTTAAGAAGAGACTGGACAGCCATTTGTCCAAAATGGTATAGGGTTTCCTGCCTGAGCAGGGGGTTGGACTAGATGACCTCCAAGATCCCTTCCATTATTATTATTATTATTATTTATTATTATTATTATTATTATTATTATTATTATTATTATTATTATTATTATTATTATTATTGTTGTTGTTGTTGTTGTTGTTGTTGTTGTTGTTGTTGTTGTTGTTGTTGTTATTATTATTATTATTATTATTATTATTATTATTATTATTATTATTGAAATGATTCGCCATTACTTTCTTCTGGATTTGATGTTGGATTCTGACTGGAAGGAGGAGGGATAAGGGAGAGGGAAAGCTTTCTATATTTCAGCAAAGCTCCACCTACCCACATCCTCACTACATTATTTTTAGCTTGAGGGTAACAATGATGTCACTTGTTGTGAGTGCCCCAACACTGGAGGCTTTCAACAAGAGACTGGACAACCATTTGTTTGAAATGATATATCATCTCCTGCTCAATCAGGGAGGTTGGACTAGATGACTTCCAAAATCCTTTCCTTCTATTCTATTCTATTCTATTCTATTCTATTCTATTCTATTCTATTCTATTCTATTCTATTCTATTCTATTCTATTCTATTCTATCTATTCTACTCTACTCTACTCTACTCTACTCTACTCTACTCTACTCTACTCTACTCTACTCTACTCTACTCTACTCTACATTTCCCACCACAGTAGGATACATTTTGAACTTCAAACTTTATTACAATCTTTGATCATGTCAAGTTAATAATCCCTTGGGAAGACCAGCATTGAAATAACTTTTATGTTGCATTTGAATTTCTATTTTCCATTGCTCTGAAGGGTCCTTGGTGCTCAATGAGCTTGCTTATTTTCTTGCAGATGTTTCATTACCCGAACTAGGTAACCTCATCAGTGCTAGCAATGAAATGATAATGAAATGTCTGCAAGAAAACAAGAAAGCTCAGAGAGCACCAAGGACCCCTCATGTCAACTCTGAGCTACAAAGATTCTCCTTTATTAGTTTCATTGCTCTATATTGCCATTTTAATTTTTTTTTCTGCTTTTTTCTTTATTTGTAAATCACCCAAAGCATATTTAATTATTTATTTTTAAAATGTACTGGCTGCCCATCTTAACACAGGGCAGCAATAAATTGTTGAAGAATGACTAATTAAATTTAATAAAGCAATTCAAGTATTTAATGAAGCTAATTATATTAATTACAGTTAATATGCAAGCCATTGGCACCTGCATGCTTTGCATCTGTAGTAAATTCTTTCGCCACTCTTCATCATTCTGCGCACTCCGACCTACTTCGTCTTCTTCGCTTTTTTGTCATTTTCACTCAACCTTTAAAAATATTTTAGAGGGGAAAGGGCCCTTCTTTATACTAAATGGTCTTTTACCAGTGTTTGAAGAGCAGCCAATTAGTGGCTAAAATGGCTGTGTGAGGAAAATGCTGTTGAACTGAGTGGATATCATCAGTCATTGTGCTGTCATCATTCCCAGTACTGCCTGAGCTAATCTTTATAGCCTAATTTTAGAGGAAAAACTGGTTATCATTAGATATGTGTTCCATTTCACAACAAAAGTAAAGAATCAGATGTGCACAAACATTCATCAAAGATTCCAAGACTGACTGATTTACTGGCTGATTTATTGGACTGATTAATGTTAAAGCAGAGCTGTGATATTAGATTTGGCCAAAGAACAAGAACCAGCTCTCCTTGTAATCTGCAGAAGGAGGATTCCAGTCTTTGTCATAGATTGCTTTCTTAAATGGATACTAAATCAATTATCTCAGCCACAAGCCATCCAGTATGATGTTTGATGGTCAGGATGGTGGCTGAATTGTGGACTACAGATTATCCATCCCTATTATAAACTTTCTCTCACTCCAACTCTTGCAATAAGTAAGGGTCAAGCTGAAATAGGGCTAGTTTTTCCCCAGCCATCGTATGAGGATGATTCTAACGAATCTGTGATCTGAGCATGATCTTCTGCACTCAAAAAAGAGAGTTGCTTTGGGCAACATATAAATTTAATAAATAAATAAATAAGGTGACATATACACATGAAGTGCTAGGCAGACTACATAAGACTGTGCAAGAATCTTCTTAGAGAAAACAATGTAAATACTATACCCAGGAAGAACTACTACTACTACTACTACTACTACTACTACTACTACTACTACTACAGAAAACAGGATTTAGTATAAGTATATTTTACAGAATTGCAAATTGTATTTCTCGTTAACATGGCATACAGAACATTGTGCTACTGTATGCAAAGCTCATAGCAAAGGGACAATGTTCCAATAGCTTGGTCATGGCCAACATCTTGATATTGTTGACATGTGCATCCCACTCACCCACATAGATACTCTTGCTCTGGAGTATTCTGAACCAGAAAAAATATATAAAAGCTGTGAATTAATTCATTTCCAAGTCTTTTGATATAAATGGCATACAGGTTGACTTTTTAAAGCCAGCTCTGCTATGATTCATAGAAATGTTCCATCTACTCAGCACATCCAGAAATGCCAATTTCCTTCCAAGTGTCTTTATGCCTCCTTGGTACTTTTCTGGTTTAAGACAAAATCTATGCTAGTGCGTGGGGAAGAATTAGTTCATTGGAAGACAAAGCCAATTTTTAAAGATCTGTATGACCTAATATTGAAAAGCTTTGGATGAAATGCAGCAGAGGGATAAGAAATCCAACAGAATGGCCTGTATTTCTAGTGAGATGGATTTACTAGAGAACAAATGGCCTACTAAGTTGAATAAATCACTAATAGTTACCTAATGCACTTGTCAGAAAGGATATGTCCAAGGATTATAGGCCTTTTTTTTTAATTAGCAGAGGAAGCAGTAAAATGTTTAGGTAGTTTTGGTCATTGCGTACATTTGTATTATTGTCACATAAAGCAACCCTATATCCTAATTACAGAAGAGGTTGTGATCATATGCCAGCAGAGAGAATGCTGTATACTAAATTTGCTTATGTGGAGTAGTGGGACAGAGGAAAACATACACACAAAAAATAAATCAAATCATGGCATACAAAAGGCAGAATTCTCTCATTCCTGGAAATGCCACCTAGCCCACAAATTTAATTCTTTTCTTGCTGTAGAAGTGAAGGGCAATTCATCTTGGCAATAAAAAAACCCAGATCCCATAGTATACAATTTGTTCTTGTTTTATTTGAGAGATATGAATGAGTCATGAGTTTTAGCTTGACATCCTGACACCAGAGAGACCCTACAAGGACACTTAGAACACCTAATACACATTTTGCTGAGGAAGGGACATATGGAAATATAATACAGCTGACAATATGAATCCTATTTTTAGTTTTTGCTTCGCATGTCATGGTAAATATAGATAGAACAGTAAACAGCATTTTTAATACACCTGAAAATCAACACAGCATCTCACAAACAGTACTTATTTATAATGGGGCAAACAATAATATAATCAGCAGAACTGTCCTCTTACCATTATGTCATGGAGATAATAATAACCTTCTGATGTTTGTCTGAATTGGTCTATGTAAGGTAACAGGGGATGTCTATCATTCTGCGATTGTATGTATTGTATACTGAAAGCATATGCACGGAGGCTGCCTATTTATGGTTTTTAATAGGAGGACCCAACTATGTAAACATAATGTTTGTGTGCATATAAGTTTTCAATGTTAAGTAGCCAGGTTGGAATCTATAGGCCAGATCCTGATCCATTTGTGTTCTTTCAAACATACATTCTACTTTACAGAAAAAAAACACATCTATACAATACTATTATCTGCATGCATTCATTGATAAGAATCCAGGTTAAAAAAATGAGGTATAGTATAAAACTTTCATGAAAAGGTACTCAAAGAGAGACAATTGCTTCAGAATATAAAATTCTAACTATGTTCTCACAGAATTGATCCATGTCTGAACAAAGTTCAACAGATATGAAATACTCATCATGCATGTAAACCAGATGTCAAAGCAAGAACATCCGATGTTAGCAGAGTTTCATTTGTCGGAACCATGACATCAGAGACATTATACGCATTGGTCTAAGAACATAAGTACTTTCATTTAATAGAATACATTTATGTTCATAAAGAGACTTTTCTGTTATAGACCAGTTTCTCCTGCCCATCAAAGAGAATGTCTTCTGGAAGGTGGTGTTGTATAATCTTTACAGTATTTCAATATTCAGGGTATTTTATTTTTATTTAAAAAATTGAAATAAATACTTTTTGGATTTTGAATCCATGGATTTCTTTTAAAAACCAAGCATTTTACTCCTAAAAATATTTTGGTCAACATCTTTAATGTGGTTTTCATAGGATTGTGAGTTTGCAAAAACTACCTTTCGAAGTTGAACCCCATCTGTGCTGTCAAAGATCATTATTATGAAATCACAACTTGATTAAAAAATTCTGGTAGAAATCATACTAACTGAATTTTGATTCTTAATGCATTTTGAAAAATCTTACGCTCTTCTGACATTGTCCATAGACCCATCATTTTGCCAGACTCAATCCATTCATGAAAAGACATAATTATCTTTTGCTACATCCTTTTTCTTTACAACTCCTCCCCTTTTCAATTGGCCAAAGAATCTTTTTTTTTTTTTTTTTTACATTCTGGGTATTTCTGTACCGTACTGTTTTCATTCTCCATTTAAGCAATAACCAGTTTGAAGCCAACCTGACATTGTCTTCATTTCTGTCAGTTTTCAGGACACTAAAAATTGAGAGGAAACCTTGTAAGTTAATTATTTAGCTCTGACCAGTAGAGGAGACAGAAATGTAACTCAGTTAGTGTTCTTCTCCAAGCCCTGGAAATAATGAAATCTCTACACACATCCTCCATACAAGAGAGAAATGAAAGAATTTGCTAGCATTTTGCTACCCCCCTCCCCCATAACACAGGCATTCTTTGATTCTTTGAGTACCAAAGAAAATTGGTCCAGTATACAACACATATTGTTCATTTAGAAAACACCATGTAGAGGTATCTCCTAGGTTATAAGCTTTAATCAAATATGAGAATATAATATTCTGTAATAGATTAAAACTAAATAACCTGAAGTTAGGTTTATCTTTCATTACTGTATGTGAATTATGGCTACAGAAATCTGGAAGACCACTAGATAACACTAATGAGATTACAACCATCTCAAGGTCATTTTTGTAATCTAACTCTTGCTTGCTTATGGGAATTACCTGGAAACCAAATGTCACACCTCACTTGTTACAAATTTCAATCCTTCTGTAAAAAACAAAGTTTATAGTTCAATCTCTTTCTTTAAGGTAAGAGGCCTAGCTTCTTTTAATCCAAAATTCCATCATTCTCTATAATTCAATTCCCACACATATTTAAAATGTGCAAAAGAAAATTTATCTTTAATTTTTCCATAAAAATAACACCCTAAAAATAACATTTAAAATAGAGAGTTTATCCTACTGTGTTGTTGATATATTGGTTTAGAGTCTTTTTCTTCCCTAAACTTTTAACTGTTATAATAGGTTATTGATTCTTTCTTCAAGAAGTTCAGCATTCCTGGGATACAAAATTAATTGAAAACCCAGCCATGTTAAGTGTACGTTTAATTACATATTGCAAACTTTGTTAGATCTATAATAATAATAATAATAATAATAAAGTTGGAAGGGACCTTGGAGGTCATCGAGTCCAACCCCCTGCTCAGGCAGGAAACCCTATACCATTTCAGACAAATGGCTGTCCAGTCTCTTCTTTAAAACTTCCAGTGTTGGAGCATTCACCACTTCTGGAGGCAGGTTGTTCCACTGGTTAATTGTTCTAACTGTCAGGAAGTTTCTCCTCAGTTCCAGGTTGCTTCTTTCCTTGACTAGTTTCCATCCATTACTTCTTGTCCTGCCCTCAGGCGCCTTGGAGAATAGCTTGACTCCCTCTTCTTTGTGGCAGCCCCTGAGATATTGGAATACTGCTATCATGTCACCCCTAGTCCTTCTTTTCATCTTTTTGATATCTTGGCATCTTTTTGATATTAAGCTTGCATTCCTGTCCATTTTTCTAATCCCTCCCAGGGACAATTTTATTTTAAGCTCTTAGATAAGAAGCATCGTATTTGCTGATGTTTGGTCTTCCGCTAAGTCCTCTGTTTCCTAGGAGAGCAAATTGATGAAATATGTTGTGCATTCTCTCTTCTGAATCTGACTGCCATTTACAATAGGTGGTCTCTTTGATGTAATTAAAGTCACAAGAGAACTGAAATAAGCAAAATTTGGGGAGGTTTCTGCCATGGTTCCAACAGATGAAACTCTTCAAAAGAACTTCGAGGCATTGTTTTACCTTAAAGAATATTTTATTCGAGTAGCATAATATCGGCACTGCATAATCGAAGCCAAAAACTGATTTCCCCTGCCCTTGGCACATAGTATCAAAGCACAATTCCCTCCTCCAATTAACAGTCATAAATCACATTCCCCAATTAGCTTGAAGCACGGGCTTCCTCTCCAGTTTTCCAGCCCACCAATTCTTTATCAGCTCTGGGCTCAATAACTGTGATTCTCACGCTAAGCTTAGTGTTGTTATGTCTAGCTAGACTCTCATTCACATCTCCCCCCTCCCAGCATCATCTAACTCTAAAAGTGAAAGGGAAAAAGATGACTACATTTCCATCTGTTGTCAATGCAAAACATCCGATGTTAGCAGCGTTGACAGTTTCTTTCCACTCACAGACCTCATTTTGCTGCTCGTTTGACTCATTAGATTAATGCTTTGGAAAAAAAGGCAAAACAACAGATTGTGTAAAATGTTCCCCCCAAAATTGTTTTGCTTCCCAGATTACTGAAAATTGTTCTTGCAGGCTAGATACTCTCAATCCTGCAACAGACCACAAAGCAGGTTACTCAGCAGACATGAGACATTGGTTTTACTAAAGGAGAGAATTTGCAGTTGTGCCATCACTGGTGTCTATGGTGGACATCATTTAGAATATTCATAAACATCTTAATGCTGCTGCTGAAAACATTAGACACAAGATGCTCAGAAATTTAAAGAGGTCTTGCCCCCCTGCCAGCAATTGGACAATTGAGAAATTGTCTTAATGTGCCTTAAAGAACTGAAATTGCAGAAGAGAATATTCTGCTAGCACATAAGAGAAATGCTACAATGGTTATGAACACAAAAGACTATCACAACAAGACCCAAGACCTCTTACACTGATTTATAACAACCAGCTTACAAAAAATCTTAAATGTGACTCAACAACTTTCTTATGAAAATTAAATCATCTCATCATTAAATTAATCTGAGATGCACACAAGTTTTAGCAAGATGGAAACCTAGCCAACATGTCTATGTGGGTTACCAAAGAGCCCAGAAGACTTTGTTCCATTATTTCAATTGTGAATACCTTTGATTCTCCTACATATCATATTGCCAAGTTGTGCTTTTGCAACCTTACATCAGACTTTTGTCAAAGATTCAATCCATTTCATTGAAAAACAAGCTCACCATTAGACAGAATGATAAATTAATCAGTTCTGATGTGATTTCCTTTTTTTTTTTTTACCAACAGGTTAATTAAGAAAATGTCATAATAAGGAAATCTTTTCCAAGGACATTATTAACTTACTAACTACCACTTATTTCCAGTAGAACAACTAATTCTTTGAACAAATTGAAAGGGTTGTCATGGGCAGTTACAACCAATTCCTACATGGACAAATTTGAACAGCAGGCACTGGATGCTGCAGCCTTAAAACCATGTGTTTGGTTCAGTATGTGGATGACACAGTTGCAATCTGGAGTTAAAAAACAAAATGAACATCCAAATAGTATACAATCAAATATTCTATTTACAATAGGAAAGGAAAAAGATGGCCAGCTTACATTTTTTGACGCTTCCATCATTAAAAGAAGAAATCATCAACCAGGATACACTGTATAGCATACTGGAAACCAAGACATATTGATCATGATTAATATTAAAAGTCTAACCATCATCCCTGTCAGAAGGAAAAGTATCATGGAAACTCTCACTGATTGTGCTAGACTTCTGTAACTTATAATATTTCAGATTGGTGAGTCTGAGAGAATATCAGATGAGTTGAGATACCCTGACAAGATAATGGTTACCCTGTCAGTGAGATCAGACAGGTGATGCAGTCCAGCAATAAAAGTAACATTACATATAAATATTAGGACAAATCACAAATGTGTACCTCCAGTGATGGGATTCAGCCAGTTCGCACCACTTCGGCAGAACCGGTAGCTAATTTTTTGTTGCCCAGGCCCCGAATGGACTTCCGGAATCGGCATCCACACAGGCAACTGGTTGTTCACATATTTGAATCCCACCATTGTGTACCTCCCTTACAAACCAAACTTGAAAATTACTTGGGAAGCAAAACTTAAAAACTATTTACAAACCAAAGAGAAAAATCCAAGAAATGATTTAAGGGTGACATCTAAGAGTGGCAGAAATCCACTCTGATCATCAGCACTTGATTAAAAGTACATGATAGATATTGCTGAAAATTCAGTGATAGCTGAACATGTGCTGCTAAACAATAGGCACAAAATTAAGTTTACAGACAAACAACGTCTAGCAGTCATGTCAAAACATCATGCATGACGACATAGAGAAGCTATTGAGATTTATAAACATCCCAAAAACTTTAACGAGAAGGAAAAGGGAGCATGGGTGGTTCATATAGTTAGGATGCTGGATTGGAGGTTAGCAAGCCCACGTTCAACACCTAAGTGTTGCTGTGGGGTGAGATGAATTCTTGCTCTTCACTCCAGCTCCTGCTGGGAACATGAAAGGATCCCCCAACTGGGCATGCCCATGGCATCTGTGATGTCAACAGCTAATTTTTTTCAACCCAGAAGTCCCTTGGTGCTTGTGTCATGAGTAGGATGCGATGTGAACAAGAAGGAAGAGAATATGAAGGTTAACAAAGCTTGTTTTCCAGTTTTATGTTGCACCAAAATAAAACCACCCTTGTGGTGGAATCTACAATAGTCTCACCTGTTGTACATTTCCTGCAAAGCCAGGATAGACAGCGATAAGGATGGAAATACGATGCATAAAGTTCATTCACTCACTCATTCATTTGCCTTTTTCTTCATTTCTATGCCACTCATTCTTTTAACTGTGATGCCAGTGCAAAACCATCAATATTGATTCTCAGAGAGTTTGGTGGGGGCTTCTCCCAAGTAAATGGAAATAGTGATGCAACTTAAATAAATAAATGTGTGTATCTGTGTAGTACCTCTGTCTTCACTTAACAGATGTCCATGGAAGTCTCTATAGTGAACTGCCACAACATGTTTCAGCCAAGGTATTTAATAATTAATTTTGCCCTGGGCTCCTGGAGATGTTAGAGTGGTAAAAATAAATTGAGAAAAAAAACAACAGAAAAATAAGAAAATACATTGTTTTTTCCCTGATGTACTTTTATAATAACGCTTTCTCTTTATAAACTTTACAAATACATCAGAACAGCTGGGTTCTGTTTAGAACCATCTCTTATGTTTGAATACATTATCAAATATATTTTATGACTGCAATTCTTATTTAAAGAAACAACTTCTTCATACCCTCTGCCAGCAACCACCAGCCCTCCCAGGTAAACCAGTCAGGAAAGAGGACAAGATGAACTAATTCTAATTTATTGTAAAGTAACAGGACATTAACACAATCTTGCAAGTCTGAAAATGCAAACATTGTGCCACCACTTGATCCATTAGGGCGGGTCCTTCCTAGGTTTTTTTCCCTGACCATTAAGCCCCTGGGGACTCCTGCCTCTCCTCTCTGATGGTTTCCTTGGCAGAATCTCTTCCCCTCTTTCCCCCAAGGTCATCTACAAATTCCATTACAGCAACAGACTAGGGAGCTGGAAATGATGATAGAAAAATGTTTCCTTCTCTTTTTCATTTTGCTGGACTTCAAGGAGAGGTATCACAAATTGAAGATGTCTCTGTAAAATGGAGCCAACAACCATGGCAAAGGGCAAGAAACTAGTGAGTAGATAAGGAGAAGATGGGAGATTGTCCACATATGCCCCTGATGGCTGCTCCTTACAAGGAGACAACAGAGCAGCAGTTTTACACAGGTTTGAGGGCCAGAAGATGGTGGGATTAGCTCTCTTACTTCCTGCTGCAGCAAAACCTTTTAAAGCACAGTAAATTCACAATCTCATTTTCTAATCCATTTCAGAAATGGACTTTTAACCATTTTAAAGCTATTGTACACCTTCGAAATGACATATTTGAAAGGTTATTGAGTTTGGTCTTCAACTTTGAATAAAAAAAATAAACTTAAGAATTTTAAAAAATTGAAACAAACAGCAAAAAGCTGTACAAGATTTTTTAGCTTAGAACATTGAAAATGGCTTAAAGGTACAAGGTTAAAATAAGACCTTTTGGGGGGAAATTCTGACGAACCTTTATAGACTTGATGTTTCATGGATTTGCTTATTGATAAGGGATGGGATGTGGGATGAAGAGATACTGTTTGTAACCTTATAGGAAATTTGTTTATACTAGTTGCGATGAAGATTGGAAGTCACTTTTTTATGTACAGGTAGTCCTTGACTTATGACCATTCGTTCAGCAACAATTTGAAATTACAATGGTGCTGAACAAGGGGATTTATGACCAGTGCTCAAACTAATGGCCTTTGCAACACCCCTGCAGTAATGCAATTGTGACCTGAACTCTTGGAAATGTGTTCACACTTAAGATGGGTTGCCAAGTCTTCCATGACAATGTGATCACCATTTGTAATCGTCCCTGATTAGCTAAACTTTTTTTCTTTATTATATTCTTTCTTTTCTTTATTTTTTTTCATGATCTTTTCTTTTTTTCTGTTGTGTTCTCTTTTTCTCAGTTTAATTTGTGCTAACATTTACTATTATAATCAAAATTCCTAACAAAGACTATATTACAAAAAGAAAAATATTTGCTTCGCACTACCATTCTGATGGGATTATTTTACATATTGTCTGGACATCTTGGTTGGTCGCAAACGGAAAATGAGCTAGTGCAGAGGTCCCCAACCTTTTGGGCACCAAGGACCGGTTCCGTGGAGAGAGGTTTTTCCGCGGACCGGAGGGTGCATGGTTTTGTGTGCTGCCTGTATCTCGCGGATGGGGCTTTGCTTGTTTGTGCAGACCGGTTGCTGGCGTGCCGTGGCCCAGTACTGGTCCACGGACCGGGGGTTGGGGACCCCTGAGCTAGTGGTATCATGCAGCTGCAAAATGGCAAATGCAATCCTAGCCTTTATAAACAAAATGTCAGGATCGTGTGAACTTTGTATCTAGTATACAATTTTCAGCATTCCCAGCAAACATAGCTATTGCTTAAAATTGTGGAGAAAGAAAAACAAATTTTGAAAGACACCCAATTAGGAAAATGCTGAAGGCCTGGAAGGTTTTCAGATCCAGCAGATCTCGCTTCTGAGAACATCCTTTAGCATCTTAGGTACATACAAGCAACATCACAGCACAAATATGAAAGAGTGGAGGAAGGGGTTCATGCTGCCCATTTTGTCATTTTGACATCTTTGTGTTTAGGGAAGGACACCTAGGCTCAAATGTTTGTGAGAACCAGGTTCAGAACTTCATCCCCCAAAGACTGCATTTTCATGCAGTAATAAATCACGCATCTCTACTCCATCACTTTTTCTGTTCCCTTTTTTCATAGTGTCATTTTAAGCTACATGATAGAGCAGACTCTGATGAGACTTCAATTTATGAATTTGGTTTCCTACAAAAATCTGATAAGTACGTTGTCTTTATGGTTTTTCTGTTCCTTCTTAAAAGAATTGACTCCTTGCTTCTGGTTAAGCACTTGGGGCTCTCATAATATTCCATACAGTAAAGCAACTGCATGATTGAATTAACAAGCACTTTGAATGGCAAGTTAATTCTTTTTCAGATCCTTACTGGAAAAGCTGATTAGCTTCACTGTTCAGAAGTTTTATGGAAGCAAATTATAGTCAGATTTATGTTGCTGAGCCACACTCAGATAAAGGGCCCACGTTTTTCTCAGCCACAAGGAGTGAAACAGAGCAGATCACTAAGATGATACACTCAGAGGCTAAGATGGATAATGGAATCTGTCACCCTCCGCAGAGGTATTTGCTTCTTCAACAACCAAAAAACTAGGATGGAAAAAGCAATTCATTTGCTCTTGAGGCCTGAGAGAAAAAACTGCTTGGAGGTACAGGGAGAAGAGGAAATCAATGTAACAGAGGAGTATAAAGCCAAAAGAAAGAATGATGCGAAATAAAGGGGGAAAAGAAAGTAATTTAATCCATACTTGTTGACAGTCATAAATAGTGACAGTGATTTAAGCAAATCATTTAACGGTAAAATTTTTCCTTCTGTGTGATAACATTTCAGAAATATCCTTTTAATCAGTTATGAATACAAGCAGTCACCCAAAACCTACTTACAGTTCACAAGCAAACACTGGCAATAAATGCAATCTCAATGAGGCAAATTCAGTGAAAGGCCATGAGGTATTCAAATGCAATGCACTATAAGAAGAAATAGGCAAACTCCCTTGAAAGGAAGTATATGAATTTAAATTTTCATTGAGACATAAGATCAAAAAAGTTATTTCTGTTTTCCCTGAGTATATGGGCTTTATTTTATTTGTTTTATATATCACCCATCTCACCACTGAAGCAACTCTGATTGGCTTACAAAATGATAAAAAGATAATGTAAAATTATTACAGTTAACAAAGATTAAATGGAGACTAAAAACCAAGAGGTCAGGTGATATGAGGACGGACATCTTCTCTCTTCCCCATCAGATGCGGGCATAACCATCCCCCAGCAGAGAACACCCCATTGGGGTCCTAGGCAAGCCAGCAGAGTCAGGCTTAAAGACTCTTCCAGAAGGCCAGAAGTATGGGGGCCAACCTGCCCTCTAGTGGGAGAATATTCCAAAGGGTGGGGCCACAGCAGAAAAGGCTGTTCTCCTGGTCTCCACCCACTGAAATTCTTTGACAGACAGAATCTGAAGTAGGTCTCTTCTGCTAGAGCAAGTGAGATGGGCCAATCTCATTGGGACAAGATGACTAGCTCAGATACTGTGGATCCATGCCATAAAGGGCTTTGAAGGTGATAACCAGCAGCTTGAAATGGACCCAAAAGCAAATAGCATCCACACAACAGCCATATATTTAACCATATATTTGTCATAAAAATAAAGGAGAAATGGTTTCTTTCAATCTGTGAGACCAGCGTGATCCTCGGAAAGATCCATAGGGGGGAAAAAAGTAATATTGTGCTTTACTATATAGTATTTATATTTTTCTTACATTTTAATTCCATCTACACCAGTTATACATAAACATTTTCCGGCTGGAACTGAAAATTAATTTGCCAAAAGTTTCCAAAAAGGAAACTTGTGGGAAGGAACTGTAAAAGCTTCTAAGGGAATGCTAGATTATCTCTGGTTGCTGAATAGGCAGGTGCACGCTGATGTCAATCAGATCCAACTTGAAGGGTCCAGTTGATCTTTGACAGTTTTATGTTTGGTCCATTTAAGGTAGGAGTCGATTGTATGGTAATTTCAAGAATTGCTGAAAAGAAGAAGCGGTTCCTACAGAGAACTCCACACTGTTCTGAATATATATGGACATTAAAAAGCCACATCAATTTGAGTGCAACTTTTCAGAATAACATCGATTAGTACTGCATATAAAAATGATCTTATACTAATTCAGCACTTCAAAAATCACTATTAAAATCCATTCAACATTCAGTCATTAACAAAAGCAGCCTTAATAAGAATCATCAATTGATATGAACAACCAACAACAGTCTCTGTCTAATCTAAAAAAATATTTGAGATCTAATCTTCATGTTAAGAATAACTCAAGTGTGGTACAAGACCATATGCAGAAAGGGGACTCATGCCTTAGTTACTTCTTGATTGGATTACTGCAATGCAGTCTACATGCAGCTGCCCTTGAAGACTATCCAGAAGCTGCAGCGGGTCCAGAAAGCAGCGCCTCTTTCTGAGATTATCTAATGCCCTACTAGGTCAGATAGTGTAGGAAAACTCCAGATCACGTCCCTTAAATGTTCTTGTCCAGTGGGAGCTTGGAGGCTTGCCTATAGCTATCCCAGCCCTTTGGAATAGTCTCCTACCTAAGATTCAAAGGCTCCCTATCCTTTTAGCCTTCTGGAAGGCAGTAAAGACATGGCTGTTTTGCCAAATAAGGGATAGGGTGATTCAGGAATTAATAGCTTGATTTGTCTGGTGCCTGGTGGGAAGGGTTATTTTGTTTTTATTCTTTTGTTCTAATAGTTTGTTGTGAGCCCATATGTAGGAGAAGAGCAGACAGACCTTGGAAGCGGAGTCAAGCTAGTAATCAGCCTAGAGTCATTACATTCCCAAGGACCCCTCAAATAAAATTGATAGTTTCCCAGTTAAATTACATTGTGTATCATACATATTTTTCAAAAACAACACTATTTTTGACATTGATACAAATTCCCAAAGCTTGGTCTGCCATTTTTCTAGAGACAGAATTTTCTTTGATTTCCAGTAAGAAACATAAAGTATAAGGACAACTGTTGTCATACACAACTCTATATACTTTATACAAATATACATTTGATGATGTTTATCAGAAAAATAACTGGCAGGAAAGGGAATTCAACCTTTAAGATCTGCTTTATTCTATAATAGATTTTCTTCCAAAATTGCTGAGCTTTACAACATTGCCACCAAATATAAAAGAACAGTCAAGTCTGGTTATTGCATTTTCAGGATTTTCAAATGTAAATTATTTGTTTTGGCAATCAGCACTGGAATTATATACCAGTGGTAAAATTTCTTGCACCAATTTAAAGATTTCTTTAACATTCACAGTGAATTTGACATTTGGTCTAGCATTGATGTTCCCATTGTTGCACATCAATTGTCTGTTTGATCATACAATCTTTAACTTGTTTGGTTTATAAATTGTATTTCAATAACAACCTTTAGCTAAGCTCCTAAGATTTTCTGAGTATTACACATTTTTCAAAATCTCTCTACTTATTTTTTGTATGTTCATTGTCACAAAAATAAATATTTCAAATAAATTTGGGATTATTCTTTTTTCTGTATTCATCCCATGCTTTTAAGACACTTAGAATTGAATGATCTTTTATCACATTTCTGTTGAAATCCAATCAAAGATGTTTAAGAAATCCTTTTGGAGTCCCTGTCTGTCAAGTAAAGTAACTCAGCAGTAAAATGATGTCACCTAGTTTATAATAATTTTCAAAATCTGTGTTTGTGTGTGCATGCTTTGCATCCTTCACAATGTTAATGCTTGCAGTGGTGCAAATTGACAGTCATAAGTGGTGACAGTGATTTAAGCAAGTCATTTAACTGTAATTTTTTTTCCTTCTGTGTGATGACATTTCAGAAATATCCTTTTAATCGGTGCAAATCGGTGTGGAACCTTCTTGGAACTTCTGAAATGATTTAAACAAAAGATAAACCTCCAAGTGGCCTCAATAACTCTCAGAGAGAGTGCTAACGACCAGATGACTGCAAGGAATATAAATCCTTCCACTCTTCACATTCAGTCAGAACAGAAGAAGCTTCTTGGATAAGAAGTGAAATGTCTTTAAGGAAAAACAAGAAAAAGTCGTGCTGCCTTTTGAAAAAGCACCTTTGGGACAACTATGTCCTGGATGATTGAGAATCTCCATAGACATATCAAGTTGTGGTTTGCAGTATTGTTATGTGGTTGGTTAAGTTCTGAGCTACTAAGTGATGTGAATCCCATTGCTATGATATATAAACATATTGGAGTAGATCATCAACATCTTAGCGATCTAAGTGGCGGTACTTTTACAGAAATTACATCCATTCTTTTTCTTCTGTACTCTATACTGTTTTTTCATTGAAAACATTATTTAAATCAGTTTTCTGTATAATAGGAGGGGGAATGCATTCTTTGTTAGCATCTCACCTGTAGGGAGGGTTTTTTTAAAACAAAATAATAATGCATGGTGATTGATTTCCTCTATGCTTATTAAATTTCTTCCTGAGGCCTTAAAAGAAATAGAAATGGAATATCATTTTTCATGCACTTCTTTTCATTTTTAAATAGCACACCAATTGTTATGGGTATGAGATGTTGATAATTTATGAAAGTGATCATTTGGCACACTGAGCTCATTTTCCCCCCTGCCTTGCATCTATCTCCTCTCTAATTTGAAATATGATTGTAGAATTATAAAGCTGGAGTGTACTGAGGTCACTTCCATGAAGATTCTGAATCAGTCTGAAAGCTGCCCAGGACTTCTATATTTCCATGACATCAGTAATATTGGAGAGCCAAGTTGGTTTATTTCCAGCTTAGCTATCATATAGCTGAAATTCTCCCAAAGTCATGTGGCTTATGGGAGATGATTTTTTTAGATAAATGTTCTGATTCTGGTTCACCATTGGTGGACTCACTTGTCCCATCTTTCCTTTTAATTCCTGAGCTTTGGGACCTGTCAGGGAAATGCTGGATTGAGCCCTTTATAAACCAGAGGGAAAAGATAACATAACCTCAAGAGATACTTTGTCAATTTTCTCTTTTCTTTCAGCACCTAACCAGCTAGTGCATAAAGGATGGTCCTTGACTCATATTCTGCCCCCTCTCTGCTTGTATGCATGAGTGGATTTGTTCCCAATCTTTCCAGTTTGTAAGAAGAAACAAGAATTCAAGATAATAGCCAAGAACAATATATCTCAACATTCAGTTATAGGTTAGATATAATAATTTATCAATAGAAGTCTTTTCTCTGTTTTCTTTAATTCATTGATAGATACAAAATATATTGTTTCTCCTTATTGTGCTAAGTCCTGCTTATACAATAGGTATATGATAACAAAGGATATGCTTTGAATTGTTTGCTTCCTTTTTGGGTGTTTAATTACACATTTATTTAAAAAAAAAACAAATAATTTGTATAACGGAGATATCCTTTCTGTGTCTGTTAATGGCTGAGCTATCCAACTGCCAAGCTTCTAGAAACGCTTGCATTTTTGGATCTGGCTTAACTTAAAACAGTTAGTTTCCCAATTGTCTCATATAGTAGCTTTTCAGCCTTAGCATGGTGTGCTATAAATAACTCTTGTTCTGCTTTCTTCTGCCACTGGATCTTTGGGTTTACTTAAGATACATTTGGATGGATTCATATACTGTACTGTATTCAACCAAGCCAGCTCAGCCAGTCACAAATAGGCACCACAAGGTGCAAGAATCTAATCGAGATAGGCAGGAAAAATTACCATACATAAAAAGCTAGCCATCCTCCTTCCTGGTGTCAAAGTACGGATGTTATCTAGATTAAAGTAAAGCAAGCTTGGAAAATACCAAAGAATTTACCAATGCAGCCATGACTGCAAATATGCTCCAATACTGCAGTGCATACTTTATATCATCTTTTTTGTTTACTCCCACGCTTTTCTCTGGTTGCTGAAAAATAAATCAGATCCGCATTTCTAATTCTGAATGTTGCATGTAATGACTCTGAACATCTACAAAATCTCAATTTGTGCTTCTAAGTATTTGGGGTCCCAAATGCACTTCCATCACTGCACAATTCAAAACAGATTACTAAGGTAATTGATCTCCCAGTTCAGATTTGCTGATTTTAAAAAAAATTCCAAACAAAATACAAGCTAGGAAAAAAATACCCTAATTAACTATCTCCCAAAGCAAAATACAATTAATTTTAACATTTTTAAAAAGTAGAAATTACAATAAATCATAAATACTGTCTGCAGTAAATTTTAATAATTATTTTTTTTCCTTCAGTTTATTATATTAATCACAGTTATGAATATTGGCCTATTTTGTATCAGACACAAATCCATAGCTTTTCTGCTCCAGCATTCTGTTCCAAGGTCTAAAGCTTATGGGAACGACACCACTGATGTTCTAGTTGCATACTCTCCCATGGTTTGGTTTATATTTATGTTTTAATGGTTTATAAAGTTCTTTTTAATTGTTTTGTTTTTATTGTACGCTTCTCACAGTCACATTCATAAGATAAATATGATAAATAAATAAATCCAGGCTTCGCATCCTGAAGGCAGCTTATACAAGAGAGAGCACATTCCATTCTCCGGATGCCCATTAGACACAAGGGATGAATAGATCAACGGAGCTGTCCAGCTACCATATTTTAAATCCAGTAGAATGCATGTGGCTGAAAAACGTTGCTCTAACATTCTAGGAAATGGGCCATAGCTCAGTGGCAGTGCATGTATTCACTGAAATAATTCTGGTAGGCAGGAAATCTGGCATGAGACTTGGAAGAGCTGTTACCAGCTGCTATCTTTCTCCTTCTTTTCTTCTGAATTAGTTATTTAAATAAAGCCCAATTCTTATTCTTCCCCTGTGTTGCTATCAACCCCATTGAAACAGTCGGAATTTCAAAAGATCCTGGCTCCTGAAATTATGACAATCTGCACAGCATGCCAGCTAATTGAAAAACATAAATTTAGTGTTTACTGTTCCCTCATTTGCTAAATCTGTAAGTCACAAAGTAATTAACAGAATTAAAAGCCTTCAATGATAAACTGATATTTTTCTCCTTGGTCTTTGATGATTTCTTGAAATAGATAAGCACAGTAAAAGTGTCATAATATTTTTGTTATGCTAGAATACATACACTTGGCCAATGACCAAGCAGAAACAAAGTTTAAGCAGCAAGAAGTATTCTTCCTCTTTCATAAATAATACTCAAATACAAGTGGGACACTTCTGCGGTTTGAGGCCACTCCAACCAGAAATGAACTGAGTGAAAAATAGGATTATGCTACAAGATAGAGAGCTACTTAATCTATGCCAAAATTGTTCTCTTAAAGGCACGGTCACATAGAAACACAGGTGCAAGGGCCAATTAGAAGCTCTGTAGAGAAGCCAGAAACTACTCAATCAGCATTTTTCTGTCAAATATAAGAATCTACCTAAAGAAATAAAACTGTTTCAGTATTCTGAAATCTGCACTAAAGCAGTATCATTTGATCTAATGGTTAAGGCATGTGATTAAGGCAGGGGTCTTCAAACTTGGCCCTTTTATGACTTGTGGACTTCAACTCCCAGAATTCCTCAGCCAGGCATGCTGGCTGAGGAATTCTGGGAGTTGAAGTCCACAAGTCATAAAAGGGCCAAGTTTAAAGACCCCTGGATTAAGGCATTAGGGCAGAACCAAAGATCTGTGAGTCTTTAGCATGAAATCTGGTTGGGTGACTTTGTCCAATCGACCTCACAGAACTGTTGTTGTGAGGAAAATAGGAGGAAGAAGGAGTCTTAGTTGTGTTCACCGCCTTAAGTTATTCATAGAAAAAAATAAAAGGAGATATAAATAAATGAATAAACAATACAATATTTTCATAAACACCACATGTATTTTTGGTTTATTGGTATTTGTTAGCATCTAGCTTCTATTTTCCTGGAAGTACAAATTTCAAAACTTCTTTTTCTTCTCTTACTTGAAAAGAAAGGTTTTGGCCTTTTTTTAAAATGAGAGTTGTTCTCATGGTAAATAGGTTGAATGAGCCCCGTAACCAGGCTTGTTTAATCTGTGACTTGCTGAATTAAGTGCACCTTTATAATCCTTTAGTCCTGCTGAAGAACACTATCTGTGAAGGTGCAACTCCTTACCAGGCCACAAAATATGCATTAAGGATTGAGTTTGGTTTGTTGGAAGTTGTGTAGGCCTGTTTATGTGAATAGTAAATTGGTGGGCAGATAAATAACGGTACTTCTAAAAAATATCATTTTCCAAATCTTATCAAAATCTCACCCTTTTTCTCTTTCAGATGTGACTTCAGAGCCAAACAGAAATGAGGAGAGAAATTGTTTTTTTTCCTAATTTCCTTTTTTATCTGAAGTTTGGAACATTTCAGTTAGTTTTAAAAAGCACTATATTTTAAATTGTTTTAACTAACGTAGTGTTGATATCATAATTAATGCAATAATGTGAGTTTGCAAGACAGCATGCAGATTGCACCTACAATTAATTAATTAACTAAAGGACATGCTCTGTTCTGTTTCTGTGCTTAAATTCCCCTTAGTTGTAGAGTGAAAATAAATTGAGAAAATATGCTGTCTCTCCTACTAATAATCTTAATTTTGGAAATTGGCAGGAGGAAAAAAGGTTACACACTTCTCCCCCAGAGCTGTGGTCATGACCCAATCCTCCCCTTCTTGTGTCTACTCTCAGACTGTCTTTTTTTTTTATAGCACCAGGATTTCTGTTTTTATGGGCCTTTTTGTTTCAGTCAGTACTGAAGAAATATAATTATTAGGGGTAATAAGACAGTTCTTCTGTTGAAAAGCTACATGGAGAATAGATTACTAATCAGTACCATGATAATACAAGACTTCTCAGGAAAAAATGGTGAACTGAAGGCAGCTTCACAAGAGCAGATTTGATGATGGTGATGGAATGATGAGCCAATGAATGAACTAATTATTCATAATTTCTCTTCAGATAAGGGGAAAATAGTAGTCTCTTGTGGGTTTCAATCTTTGGGAGATGAAGGAACTTCATTGTAGCCCAAACTATGGTTTGGCGTCTTCAAAAAGGAGGGTGAGTTTCTTTCAATCTTTAGTGAAAAAAAGTTTTATTCAAGTTTAAGGAATTTAAAAAACAAAAAACAAAACAAAAGGGTAATTAGAATATTTAATTTGGAAAGTTATAAACAGATTATGGGTCCACATGTTGTTTTCTTCATGGACTTTTTCTCATCAGGACTGAACAAAAAGCCTAAAGATTAGTTTATAGAAAAACAATGAAAGATGTGAAGAACAGATCATTTGTTGCATTTGAGAGAAATAATGAGTCATTAAAATTGTTTGTACTTGTGATGAGGGAGAAAGTTCTTTCTTTTGTTTTCTTTTCTTTTCACTTTTTCCTGCACTTTCTGTTTTTCTTTTTATTCTTTTTTCTTTTAGTTTGTATGGGTTATCTTTTTAATTGTAATGTTCAATATAATTATTTTAAAAATTTCCATGATAGTGCATAAGTTAAAAATCCTCTTATCAACTCTAATTACTTTGAATTTCGGCCAGATTAATTCCTGACTGACTAAACCTTATTATCAGAGGTGTCTGCGATGCATAGACTTAGGTGACGTGGTAAGCAACAAAGTGTCACCATGTCTTTCTTTTATCAGAAATTTCTGTCACTATGAAAGCTGACAACTTTAAGTCTATCACGGAATGTTCTTTACTCAGCTGCAAATGCATTTGATGTCCTTCGCACTACAAAAACATCCCCTACAACATGTGTTTCTGCTGTGAGGTGCCAATGTGATTGAGGGTCTCACTAGTTGCATTATTATTCATCCATTTCTCCAATGGTTACCAGTGTGGTTCCAGGTGTGATTCAAGGTGCTGGTCATCACCTATGAAGCCCTACAAGCCATAGAGAGTTGTTATTTGAGGAACCATCTATCTCCCATAGTGTCTATCTAGTTAACCAATACGAGGTGACAGGGTTTGTGCACTCTGAAGCCTTGTAATTATACAATGTCATCTATCAAGAGGCAGGAAGCAAAACTTCTTTGTTGTAGCACCTACATTCTGGAATGAGGTTCCTCCTGTCCCATGATTGCTTGATTGCCGTTTGCAATCTTTCCTGCCAGCTTTCCCAGAACGTCAATGGCAAAACCAGCAGAGAAGGTTGCAAATCACTCAGGTAAGTGTGCCCCACAATACACCCTTCTCCAGCATCTCTGAGCTTGCACCAGCCACTTACATACCCTTGAACACTCTCCCTAAGCCTCATCATGCTTCCGTCACACCCCTACGTACCCCTGCATACCCTCACATAACTTCCTTGAGTCTCGTATTTCCCTCAAACCCAATGCATCAACCCTGATTCTTGCCATGGCTTCTGCTACCCCTCTCGTACAGCCTGTGCCCTCCAGCACCTGGCAGCAGCTACTTGCCTGCCTACCTGCCTGCCTGCCAACATCCTGCCACCTTCCCCTCTGACCTAGGAAACTAGCAGGAAGTTGCTTTTCCTAATGACCATGAGATTCAGTTAACAATGGCAACTGGGACTGCAAAGAGTGCCCTCACTTTACAACCACATTGTTTAGTGATAAAAATTCTGGTCACAAAGTTGAGAGCTACCTGTAGTTATGCATAGCACTGCAGTCTTAATATAAGTAATATTAGTAAAATGCATCATGTTTTGTACAAAAGGTTACAAAGAACTGGATTCTTATAGGAGGTGTCCCACTTATGATCAAATGTACTTCACTCACTGCCCTCTAGGGAAAGAAATGTCTGGCAGCTTTGCAGTTTCAAGGGGGCACTGGATTTTGCCTAGCCCTTTATCTGGGGGTGGCAGGAAGAGAAAAGATGCTCAGTCCTGGTTTATAAGTGGAAGTTACAAGAGGTAGCATGCATTCATGCCATTAGTGAGAGCAGAGGTCCTAACCTAAAGGTTCTTTAAATAAGTACCTGAGCAAAGTAAGGTGAGAAAATGTGCCAAATATCACAAAAATCAATACAGAAACGTCTGTGCTACATATCTAAATTCTTTTTTTTAAACGCTCCTGTAAATTTTTCTTTACCAGGACAGATTGGTGCTACAACAAAACTATATGGCTTTTAGGAGATGAAGAATTATGCTAAAATTCATAGACATCTATAGGAGATTTTAATCTACACACTGGCGTTGAGAATCGGAAAAGCCTTGTCATTGAACTTGTTGGTTCTTTCTTCCTCTTTCTCTTTCTGTCTCTGTCTCTGTTTTCATGGGCTGTATTTATTACTGCCTCAGTCAGTAAGATAATGGAATATCACAACCACATGTGCACAACAAAGAAAAATTGTGTTGCTATGGGGTCCTAGGCAACTCAGTGCCTGAAGCTTGCACTCCAATGCAACAGAGATCAAAGTGAAGCAGCAAACATACATTTTGATTTTAAAACATCAACATTTTGTTGCCAAAGAAAGAAAATTGCACAAATGTATACAAAGAAGCTATCCTCCCATCCTCCTTTTTTCACTAGAATTAAAGATTGGTATATCTGGTTGTACATAACCCTGTTAAGACTTGGGGGAGAATATTGTGTCTATGAATTTTGCATTTAGATTGATACATGTTTTCAAAGCAGTGCATATGGTGTAAAGGTTCCACTCAAATATTTTAAACAGATTAATAAATTATTGGTCATTTTTTTATGGAAGGAACAAATTATGAAGATCTCCCAGTTAAGGTTTAATATAGGGAGTTAAAACATTTGTTTTGTTTATTATTTGGCCCCAATGTTCTCTCACGGCCTTTGACATTACCGAGGCATTGAGTGTTTTGAAAAAGGCTTGACTGAGACTAAACTGACAATTTATTTTTATTATAAATGTAAAAGTTCCACAAAAATAAATTTATAAAATATATAAGACATGTAGAACAGAGAACGGGAATGGCCCATATTGCCAAGTCTGTGGCTTCAAGTTTCGGGAATGATAAATATAATTCTTATGCTCTAAAAAAAATTATTAGTTCATCAAACTATTGTTCTGCAATATTTATTCTTTATTGGATCCCAAGCTATGTTTCAGAAAGGTTGGGGGTGTAAAGGAAGGAATTTGGTATACAGATGTTATGGGAAAGTAGTTCTAGGAAATCAGTTTAAAGCCAATTATGCCTTGTTAAATTATATCTCCCACACTTGACATTTCTCAAATTATAAAACCATTGGTTATCTTAAGCTTAGACTGTTATAAAAAAACTGATATATTCTGCTGGAAGGATTTTTGTGTATCAGAGTCCAACTGCTGGTTTAACGAAATTAGTCTTTGAATCAGCTTTGCTTGGAAAGAAAAACAAGACTAGATAATATGATTCTGTATGGTCTTGGTTTAATTCAATCTTCAAAAATAGAATCATACAGATGAAATTGAAAAATGTCACAGAATAGCATGACATTTGTTAATAAATATCTATCTATTTACCTCCACTAGAAGCAAATATATACAGCTCAGGTTGAATTATTTAATATGTAAGCTATGAATAATGTAAGATGGCTGCCCTAACCCTATGAAAAGTTTCTTGATGAAAAAGCAAATTAAAGCTGATTTTTTTTTAAAAAAAAATAGAGACATTTGTGGAAATTAAGATTTTAGGTGTTGATTAAATAATTTTTATGTATTAGTAGAAGCAATATGTCTCACAGTAACAGTTGTTGGAAGGAAAATTGTGTAGGCTGACCCAACACTGTTCTTATGTTGTAAAGGTTGATGGTGTATATGTGTTTGTTGAGATATATGTGCTTATAATTAGCTTCTTCATCTACAATTAAACTGAGTTTTGCCTGATTTTACAATCTTTCTTGCCACAGCTGTTAAGTGAATTACTGCAGTTGATAAGTTAGTAACCTGGTTGTTAAGTGAATCTGGCTTCCCCATTGACTTTGATTGTCAGAAGGTTGCAAAAGGTGATTACATGACCTTGGGACACAGCAACGGTCATAAGTGTGAACCAATTGCCAAGCATCTGAATTTTGATCACATGATCATGAAAAATGGTCATAAGTCATTTTTTTCAGTGCCATTGCAACTTTAAATGAACTAAAGTACTACCTGTAAATTATTATGAAACTGGAATGATAAGATAAATTGAAATAGCAGCTTAATAGCAGATTGTGCTGATGGAGGGAACGGCATGTTCACTCACTCTGTTTCAAAATATGCACCAATACAAATGTTTCATGCAGTGGTGGGATTCAAATTTGTGAACAACCGGTTCTCTATGTGGATGCCACTTCCGGAAGTCTATTCTGGGCCTGGACAACAAAAAATTAGCTACTGGTTCTGCCGAAGTGGTGTGAACTGGCTGAATCCCACCACTGATCAGATGCCATTTGCACACCTATCAATGTGCTAATTGTTTAGAAATAGTCTTTACTTTAAGAATTCTTTAAGGTTTCAAATCTGGTGTTTATAAACTATGATAGCATTTTGGAATTGGGCCCATAAAATGTGTCTGTTATAAAAATACTGGGAGAAGGTAAGGATTAGAAAAACAGGATTAGTCTGATTAGATCAGATTTCTGAATTTGAAATTGGTTTTGTTTTTTTTAAATAAGGCCAAATTTTTCAAGTCTTACAGAAAGTTAGACTCTTTCAGCCACTTCATACAGCTTATAAAATAAGAACAACTCCTGTTCACCCCCTCATATGGACTTTTTTTTTCCCCTGGAGAAGAACAGAATATCTACTTTGCCCAACATCTGCTAAAATCAGATTTATACCTGGATTTTTTGTCTAAGAGAAAAGGAGGTGGAAAAAACCATTTTTTCTATCTCACTTGTTAAATACTTTATTTATTACTATTATATTATTCATATATTGTAATTATTCATAGTTTTATTTTGTTAAACAAAGAATTCACCAATATGACTATATAAATTAAAAACATATTTAATTAGAGGTTTACGTGACAGCTGGTTTCCTCAAATCTGCCCACTTTCTTTTCTTTTTTTCACCCTTTTTTTCACTTTTTGATCCATGAAATACACTATTAAGACAGCATCTCACAAATTGGCACCTTTTCATACAACTATATCTGTCTTTTCATCCCTTCCACCATTCATAGTTAAGGGAGAACATGGTACGGCTGTTAATCACCTCATTTATCTGAGAAATAATTGAGACCTAAACAAAGAGATTTCACTCATCAATAGTAGGAATTTAATATTTAATATTAAAAAAACACTAGGGTATAAATCAGTGCTATTTTCCTGTGACACTGATTATTTTGGTAACCACTATATAGTGTAAACAATAAATGCTTTGATTAAAATTTACTTCTCCGAGGAGATTAAGAATCATGTAGCAGATGATAAAATATATATCACTGAAGGACTGTAGATGGCTGATAAAAAAAAACCCCATCAGATGATTGTTTACTGCAGTATTTACAGTTAATATAAATACATTTGTGTTCCTTGCCAAATAAAGCATTTTATAAAGTAATATGTGAGTGAAAGCATTTTGCTGACCTCCACCAGCAATCAGCTGGTGGTCTAAAATTATAAGTTGCAGAACTGTATTTTCTAATGTTAGCAATTAAGCCATCCAGGTTCCACTGAGAGCATTTCCCCAGCTCAGCTGAACAAAATTAAGGAATAAAGGCTTGGAAGAACATTCATTTAGAGATTAGAAAACTATTTCTAATTAAGAAATTAAATGTAATAGTCGTGTCTCTTAGTTGAGTTATAAAATGAAATAACAGAAAGCATTGCACAGAAAATATGTAGCTCTCAATCAAGTCAAGATGATGCCCAAAATTGATGTGTTACTGCTATTAAAAGCATTGCTTAAATATCTGCTGTGTTTTATAAAGAACTCCCTGGAAAACAGGACACAATTTTGACAATTTTCTTTTGATAGTGAATTGTATGAATATTAACACAAAATTATTAAACTTTTGGAGTTTATGCTCCACTCTGTAAATACTTGGCAAGCAACAATGCTTTTTTTAAGCATTCCCCATGAATGAATGAACCCTCACAAAGCAAAAAAAAATTGCTGCTTCATAGCTAATGCTAATTGTTTCTTTTATAATTTCAGTGAAAAATGCAAAAAGCATTATTATGTATGAATCACTGAGGGCAAAAATAGAGAGTTACAAGATTATTAGCATGCAAACCCATATGCTCACAAACTGAGCGCACACAAATCTATGTAATATGAACAAACATTTTTCAATATAGACACAAAATCAAGGGACCTATTTAGAAATAGCAATAGCACTTAGACTTATGTACCACTCTATAGTGCTTTGCAGCACTCTCTGGGCGGTTTACAATATTAAGATATTGCTTCCAACAATCTGGGTCCTCATTTTACTGACGTCCGAAGGATGGAAGGCTGAGTCAGTCTTGAGCTCCATCAGAATGAACTCCAGGCTGTGGGCAGAGTTTGCCTGCAATACTGCCCTCTAACCACTGTGTCACCATGTCTCCTTTAATTTTATTTTTTGATATGCTCACTGTCTTCTCCTGACTGTCAACAAAATAGCAGCCTTGCAAGAAAAGTCAAAGAGGACAAGATGGTAGTCATATCAGGGCAACTGAAGCCTTGTGCCATCGTACATGCTTGTCAATCACACTACCCCAACTGCCATTTTGACATCCTCCTCCTCACTCACCCCCACACCCTAGACACTAATATAAACAGGTATACAGCTGCTATACGGACTGACACCTCAACTATTCCCAGTAATATAAATTCTTTCCTAACTCAGTTCTCTAGCAACAAGCTGCTCATTTCTAGGGCTCCCAACCATAGCATACTTATAACTAACACATAGCCAATTAGCATGTAGCCTGGCGCATCTTTCTTCTTGTGAACACCTTCCAAAATCTATTCCCTGTTGTTGATCTCTGGGTTACCTATAGAAAGAGAACCTAAGCATGAAATCTGTCCTGCTGCTCTTTGTACATTTATTTGAAGTGTTTCTTGTATGCTTGTATACAGCTGAGTTAACTGTATGATACAGTATTAAAACTGAAGGAAATTAAAGGTTTAGATCATAAACTGGAAATTTATATTTATAAACAAAACTATTGCAATTTTTTTTTACCATATTGGTGTAGTCTCTTCTTTGATCCTTTGTTAGATGGTGACTAATTCAAATGTTAACCAACAATACATATCAGTAAATCACTACTGTAAATCAGTATTTATAGTATTCTATAGTATAGTATAGAATTCTTATACCTCATCTGCAAAAATCATGAAATTTTTAATGTTTTGACAGATTCCAAATAATTGCTGTGATCAATCTACAATTAGGTGGACTTCAGCTATAATATAATAACCCTCCATCAATTACTAAACAGCATCTCCAACAGCAGGAAGATTTCAACTTGGAAGCTAGTTTCATAATTTCTTTTTCAAATCCTCCCTGGATTTACAAGAATAAGACAGGTTATTCCAAAGGTTACCGAAATACTGTAATTAATATCAGTTTCATTAATTTTTTCAGCTTCCTATTAACATAGTTGACTAGCGTAGGACCCTCAATTGATTGTTTCTAAATCTCTATCAGATATGAAACTGCAAAAGCATAAATTGCATTAGGAACAAGTAGTTCTAATAAAAATGGCTTAAGCTGAATAAACTACCAAGAAGCACTCTGAAGTAAATCAAACCCTGTTTTAGATTAAGCTGAGTTGGCAGGCTTCCACAGAAGGAGAACCTCACAGAAAATGTCTACCTGACTTCCGGTTCCAGATCACGGCACTGGCAGTCGCGCGGAGAGAATCATCTCTTCGCCAGCCGGTTTCCCTCCGCCAGTAGACCCTAAATAGGGTCGAAAGTCGCCCTGGAGGGGTGACCACTATTGAGGATGACTCTCATCTGACCACGGAAGGGCGGCAGCTCCTTCTGCAGTCCGAGGCAGCTCCTTAGGGCCGACGGAGAAAAGATTGGCCATTAACATGGCCGATCACTTAGCCGTTCCAGCCGAAAATCAGAAGAACATCTAAATGTAAAGAACCACCGTGGAAGATCCGGGTGAGACCCTTTCTTTCCTCTCTCTACCTAACTATCTCCCTGTGAAAAGCCCCTGGAATTATTTCCCTGCTTTGATAGAGCAGCATTTGCTCACTTGGGAAAACAAGCTTTGGAAACAAAAGGAAAAAAAATAATTAATTTTTAATGACTATTTCTATTCTTGGATACTCTGGGGTCCCAAAAAAATCCCTACTATAGAATTTTACTATTCTATCTACTTATTAAACTGGAGAATATTTTTTTTCTGCTTTTTTTACTTTTTTTAACTGGATAAAACTTTATTGGTATCTGGGAAAAGATTTTACAGCCTACTGGGGACATCTTGTGGTGAAAGCTGACATTGCAATTGCATTTTCTCTTTGATTTTGAGGCTGGGTTTGACCTTCAAATTATCATAAAAGGGAAAAGATAAAGAATTTGAAACAGCTGGGTGGTGAAATTAACTGCTAGAGATTGTGGAGGTGGATATTGGCTGACTGTTATTAAACATAGGCCCCACTAAAAGACTAAAAGATTATTCCACCACTGAAATGGAGGAACCTTACCCACAGCTTAACTATAATCTCATACTGGAAAAAATCTTGGAAGTTACTGAGCTAATGAGCTTTAGGATGAAAACTAAAGATGATATTCCAGAACTACAAACTGAACCCCAAACTTTAACCGATCAACTTATAGGCCAAGGAATAGCAGAGGAGGAACAGATCAACATCAAAGAGGCCTGTGTTCAACATCACGTACAACATAATGAGATGGAGGAACCTTATCCACAACTTAACTATAAACTTATACTGGAAAATCTTTTTGAAGCTACTGAGCAAGTGAACTCTAGAATGAAAGCCCTTGCCCCAAAACTTCAAACTGATTTCCAGACTCCAATTGACTATTCCATAAGTCAAAAAACAACAGAAGAGGAACAAATCAACACCAAAGAGGACACTACACAACCCTACATACAATCCACTGAGAATCTTGATGACCAAAGAGTGATTTTAATTAAAACACCTGTAACGTCAAAAGCAACAAGAATTGATCTGCAAATCCGAGCTATTGAGAACTGTGATAACTTGGATAACCAACCAGCAATCATAACACTGGACAAAATTGATTACGCTACTCAGATGACAGTGGAAGAAGGAGAAGAGAAGTACGACCAGACTGAATTGATGATAAACATGTCTAACCAAACATTGAGATTCGATGATATAAAGGCTCTCTTATGGAAACCTGCCTGGCACAAAAAGAAAGCCAGAGTCAGATTTAAAAATGGGATTTAAAACTTTACTTAATGGGTAAAAAAGGTTTTTTAGAGATATTGACTGATTTAATACTAACTGAGATGAAAACTAAAGGCTTTTTAGAGATATGGACTGATTTAATGTTTAGGATTTAGATCTATAACTGAGATGAAAATTATTGGTTAGATTATAGTTTGGAATTGTAATATGAAAAAGGTTTTAAATGAGGAGCTATTAGGATAAGAAATAGAATATATACATGAAATAGAGTAAGAATGTATTTTTTAGAATAATATGTTTATTTTAGGTATGATAATCACCTTGTAATGGAATGAGAACAAGGAAATGGATTGTGACAATGAAAGATATGGTATTAGTAAATGAGGACTTATTTGAATAAGAAATAGAATACATTTGGGAAATATAAGAATGTAATTGTTGGAATAAGATGCTTATTTTAGACATTATAATTATTATGTTATGAAATGAGGGAAATTAGGGATACCCGAAGTGTAAACAATATGCTTATTTAAGGCTAAATTGGAATATGGTAATTGGAATTTAGTAAAGCTTAAAAACAGTATTTGGACTTGTATAGGTAAAATGTTATTGATAAATCCTATTGATTGATTGAAGTTTATTCAGAAATATATTAATTTGAATATGTTATATTAACTGAGGGAAATAGAGAGGGAATTTTTAAGGAGTTAACCTGAGCTATACATGTAGGACTTTGTTTTTGGATAATTGATTACCCCATCACCACGTTGTTTCCTAAGCACCTTGATGTAAAAATTGAAAAATTAATAAAACTTGTTTAAAAAACAGAAAATGTCTACCTGTATGCCGCTTCATGTCATGTTTCTCAAAAGGTGATATATGGGCTTTAAGGAATATAAAGTTTTATAGAATAGAATAGAATAGAATAGAATAGAATAGAATAGAATAGAATAGAATAGAATAGAATAGAATAGAATAGAATAGAATAGAATAGAATAGAATAGAATAGAATTTTTTATTGGCCAAGTGTGGTTGGACATACAAGGAATTTGTCTCCGGTGTGTAAGCTCTCAGTGTACATACAAGTAATAGTGATAAATCATGATCATAAACAACATAAAAATACATTCATCATAAATCATAAAATACAACACTTCATCATAAATCATAAGATGCAACACTTAGTGATAGTCATAGGATACTAACTAAGCAACAACATAAATCATACTAGGATACTAAATAAAACAATATAATTGTAAGACACAAGCAACAAAGTTATAGTCATAAGAAGATAAGGATAGATAATAGGAAAGATGAGGAGAATAATAGTAATACAGCTTTACTAAGTAATTTGATGGTGTTGTAGGAATTAGTTGTTTAGCAGAATGACGGCACGGGGGGAAAAACTGTTCTTGTGTCTAGTTGTTTTGGCATGCAATGCCCTATAGTGTAGTCTTGAGCGAAGAAGCTGAAACAGTTTATGTCCTGGATGTGAGGGGCCTGTAGATATTTTCACAGCCCTCTTCCTTGCTCGTGCAGTATACAGGTCCTCAATGGAAGGCTGGCTGGTAGCAATTGTTTTTTCTGCATTTCTAACTATTCGTTGATGTCTGTGTCTGTCTTGTTTGGTTGCTGTGCCAAACCAGACAGTTATAGAGGTGCAGATGACAGACTCAATAATTCCTTTGTAGAACTGTATCAGCAGCTCCTTGGGCAGTCTGAGCTTTAATTTCATTACTTTGGATTGCGTTTAGAAACTCATAGGTGGTAAATGAATCTCCTTATAAATAAAATGCATTAGTATGTGTCAGTATTGAGACTCCCAGTAAATGCAGAAGCACCAACTTAAGTTTCTGGGACATGTAATTTTTAAGGGGGAACCCCACATGAAATAAATTACAGTAATCTAAACAAGAAGTGACAAGGTCATGACTGACCATATTAAATTCATTTCATTCTATGTAGGGTTACTATTGTCACACCAAGCATGGTCAAAAATGTTTTTAGCCACCCCTTTCATCAGTTTTCCAAATGGAACTAAGTTCAGGAAGACCTTCAGATTGCAGACTTGGTCTTTAAGGAGGAGTAACCCCCAACTAGAGTCAATATTAATATTGGTGTAGAATTAGTAAGGTTCTCTATTAAAAGCTGTTCCACCTTAGATTGTTTCTGCCCATCCAGACCGCAATAACCTCCAAGCATCAAAGGTGGGCTTCTGGTCTGTCCCTCATTTGCCCCAAGATAAAGATATATAGTTCAGTGTCATCAATATATGGATGATGGCTCACTTGAGCAAGCAGATGACCTCTTGCAATGGCTTCATGTGGATATTACACAGGATGGGGAAGAAAGCTGGCTGACGGGGCATCTCATATTGAAGCGCCTAGAATTTGAACTTTCTCCCCTGCAACTGACTCTTCCTGCTTATCCAGGCAAATCCAGTGGTGCCATGGTCAGCAATATCAACAGCTAGGATCCAAGGGCTTCCAAAGGCCTGGAATGGCCTTTTCCAGGGGGAAATGTTGATTGGCAATAAATTTCCAAGCTCTGTTCTGCTCTGAAGGCATTTCTGTTAGATTTTACAATTTATTAGCCCTGAAAGAAGGACATGTGAGAATGCTGTCTGTGCTTTATGTTATAGTGCAGACAGGTTGGTTTAGGTAAAGACAGTCCTTTGTGTAATTTGAGCCCAAATAATTTAGTCAAGAATGAGTATGCTGCAGGCTATGCACCACTACAGTGCCCCAGATTCAATTTTAATATCCCCAAACTGTGAGCAATTATATTTACAGAATTTATCAGCAAGCTGCTAAACAATGGAGCCCCGATTTAATATAAATGTTAATTTCAGAAAAAACATGTTTATAAGGCATTGTATCGGCTTGTTATAGCCAAAATTGTTTTTAAACCCTCCCATGTCTTTCCAAACACCTTCCATGGATTCAAAAAAAACAAAACAAAGCCCTACCAGCTATATCCACATGAGATTAGGTGGCCTTGTCTCACCTACTGAAGTTTCATATGGCAAAAAGGAGAAAACAAAAATAAAGGCAACTTCTAGTTGCCAGAAAACTGCCTGCTTGCCCCTGATTTAAGGTTAAAAAATAGGGTGCATGAAAGCCCAGCCCTTTGAAAGAATATGTATTCCAGGCAGTGGTGGTATTCAAATATGTGAACAACCGGTTCTCTGTGTGGATGCTGCTTCCGGACATCCATTCTGGGCCTGGGCAACAAAAAAATTAGCTACCGGTTCTGCAGAAGTGATGCGAACTGGCTGAATCCCACCACTGATTCCAGGTGATGTTCATCTTTAAACAATTACAATGCAGCAGAACTATTTGAGGATACCCAGATATTATCTCTTTGAATCCATGCATTATTTAGCAAACATGTCACAGCCAACCTCTCTGCTAAGCTAATCACTGGCATCTCTCATAAAAAGTTAAAAGGGGTGGTGAAGACATATGCCTGAGATTATGGAAGCTACTCCTCCTAGGAGAGAGAAACATTAGGTTAATTGGACTAATAATGTGATTCTATATAAGGCAGCTTCATCTATCCTTCCCCCTTTCATCTCATAAGTGCTTGTTGCCTTGCTTCACTGCTGGGGTTATTGTTTTAGTACCATCTGTCTCTAGGAGTGGATAACCTTCTACTTTTAACCATCATCTTGAAAGTAAGGTTCTCTTTTCTACAATTTCATATGGCATCCTAGCTCCTCTTGATGAGAAAATTATTCTAGCCTGATTCACACAAAACTGAATATTTAATAAATTTAAACAAGGAGATTTTATTTATGGAGGCTGCATATTTTGCTCCAGTGATGATAAAAAGAGTTTATTTTTTTTTAAAAATTAACCTTTTATTGATAGCTAATTGCTATATTGATAATACTGTATAAGTTTTACTTGAGTTCAGTGATTTCTGCTATATTTTAATAATAGTCATTATTTTACTTAACTCCGGTATTGTTTGTTATGACCTGAAATCAATACAATAAATGAATTTAATTGAAGAAGCACCTTAGCTTATATCATCACACAATTCCTTAGAAAAAACAAATTCCTCAGAGAAAACAAATTGCTCAAAATAAAAGTGTAAAGAAGCTACTTAAATTATTTCTGGGTACAAAAATATAGAGGTTTCTAGATGTCACTACAAAGGATTGTCTCTCATTTTTAAGTTAAAATGCCACATGAAGTGTCAACTAGTTCACCTCAAAGCAAATACTCAAGAATTGCTCTTTTAGATATGTTTATAGCGTCTCCTATTGACAGCAACTTTAACTCCATCACTCACCCATTGATGACTATCAACTTAAGAGAAAACAAAAGGTCAATTCAAAATCAGAATTTAAGACTTTACATTCACCTGATAAAGAGAACAGAATTTACAGAAGCTCCATGCGAGTTCCAGAATTTCGTTCTTTGCAGAAAGAAGCCATTTGGTGAGGTAAATGTAGAGGCTTCATGTCTTTAAGAGAATTAATCAGTATGTATACATGTCTTCTCTGTCACACTTGCCCTATGGAACAGCATCCCCCCTAACATTTGCTTGGTCCTTATTTAGGCTTCACCTTCCAGAAAGCCTCAAAGACTTGGGATCAGATTGTTAGTAGAGTGCAACATGTAATGTTGCTTTTTTTTTTTTACAGGAAGTTAGGCTTTTAGGGGCCTTGGCCAAATATGGGGGGGGAGGATTAGGTCATTTTGATGTTTTTAATTATTTTTTGTATTGTGAGGCATCTAGAGTCACCAGGTTGAGAGGGGCAGCTGCATAAGATCAATAATTAAGTAAGGAAATAAATACCAAATCTAGTTTTCAAGTAAAAAATCTTGACAGTGCCAGTGAAAGAGTGGGAAATTCATTTTCAGATGTTTCCCAGGTGAGCAGAGCAGAAACACATGAAGCATAAAGCACAAAGTGTAGTTCAGTATCCACAGTGCACAATTTGTGTGTAATTCCAGTAACCTTTCAGAGCTATCTACAATTGATATGAAAGACTGATGTGCAATATCCAGAGCCATAACTAGATCCAAACAGCAGGTAACCCCTTCTATCATTCTTCTGCCAAAAAGAGCTAGAGGAAAATCAGCAAGAATAAACATTCCTCTCTTAGAATGAATGCTCCAGGTATTCATACTGAGGACAAAGTGAATATCTAAACTGTGGTGGTGTGCAAATCTTTTTCTGATCTTCAGCATTTAAAACATATCAATAATTTAAAGTGGCTTTGTTAAGTAATCTTCAGTGCTGTCTTCTTTTAAAGGAAAGGTTTATTGCTTGCACAGTCTTCTATAAATCCTAAGTCAGCAAGAGAAATTACTGTGGTTTCAGGCAGCAACAAAACATTCTTAACCTTCAAACTGAGAGAAGCATTCCCTATACAGAAAAGGATATAATTCTGCCTATTCTCACCTTCATCATCTTCCTTCACCTCTTTGAATACTGGATTTTAATGGCAATATGCCACTCTGTATAGCTGGTTCACCATTTGTGACACAAGTAACCTTGTACAATGTCTTCATAAAAAAACAATTACTTAATTGCTTGGTTTCTTGACTGAAATATTAAGCAAAGATAATTTTACCATTCCAAGATATCAGAAATGTACACTTGTACATTCTGTACAAATGTACAAAAAATAATAGCTAGACAAATCTTCAGCACTACACTCAAAGGTGCTTTTTCAAAAGGCACTTTGTTTTTCCTTGAAGACATTTTGCTTCTCATCCAAGAAGCTTCTTCAGTTCTGAACTGAACTGAAGAAGCTTTTTGGATGAGGAGCGAAACGTCTTCAAGGAAAAACAAAGTGCAGTTGTCTTTTGAAAAAGCAGTTCTGGGACCTGAATGACTGAGAGATCTTCCGCACTACTGCATGTGCAAACCAGTAGATTCATAACTGTTTGTGGCAACAGCATCAGAAACTGGGTGACTTTAGCTTTATTTGGGTTCTGTAGTCACTGAAGCAGTAGGCGTGAGCTTAAATGGACTCCAGAAGATGGTAGAGGACAGGAAGGCCTGGAGGAACGTTGTCCATGGGGTCGCAATGGGTCGGACACGACTTCGCAACTAACAACAGAATCCATTGTGTGCACTCGTAGTAATGTCCAGAAATCATGAATTTCAGTCCTTTCTTTGTCACAAGGTCTGCCCTGTGTATTAGCATTCCTCAGAGATTCATATACTTATGAAGGAAAGCCCCATTCCCAGAATGAAATTTTCTTTATTCAATATTAAAAAGAGGCAGAATATTATATTTCCCATAAAGGAGAAGAGGAGAAACATCTTCTTAAAAGTAGAAAGCAACCACAGTCTTCCTGCCATAGGAAAACAGCCTCAAGCAGAAGCCTGAAGAGGCTAGTCCAGGGGTAGGCAACCTTGGCTCTTTTATGACTCGTGGACTTCAACTCCCAGAATTCCTGAGCCAGCATGGCTGGCTCAGGAATTCTGGGAGTTGAAGTCCACGAGTCATAAAAGAGCCAAGGTTGCCTACCCCTGGGCTAGTCTTTAGAAATGGATATTTTGTATCCAGAAAGCTGGGCCACTCTATTCATAAACAAGGAGCAGCCAAAAACTTCAAATAAGCAACACAATAGGCAAGGAGCCAAAACTGACAAGATTAGCTCAGACAAACAAAACACCAAGGATTTGAATTTCCCCTTTTGCCTGTAGAGACAGCCATGACCCCTACATGACTCCATAGGAATCTGGCAACAGCCATTAAAATATTAAAGGATATATTCTTGCACAGGAAAAGGCCTTTCAGAAAGCTCCAAAGAAAGTATAAAGAATGTATAAAAGCCCACCTACTCTCGACCCCATTTTGTCAGCCACCCCAGAAACATGCTGCTGTCACTGGCTACCAAATAAACAGAGCTCTCCTTTCCAAAATGCAGCCTGCTTCCATTTTATTTCAGCGTCTTTCTCCTGGCTTGGAATCGGACCAGATTTTACTTTCAACACTTATGAATACGTTCCTGAGAAAAGATAAAGAGAGAATGAAAGGAAATCAGGACTTTTCAGGACATTACTGGAAAGGTATAAAGATCAAGACTTTTAAAGGAAAAATAATGTTTATAAAGTTGGGTTAGTTGATCAAGATTAAAAGGTATATGGTTTTTTTCTAGCAGGTTTTATTTTTTTCTTATTGACTAGGACTGAATGGCAAAGCTTTAAAGATTTGTTTATAGATAACATATGGAGGGAAAGAGATTTTTTTTATTTTTAGAGAAAGTGATAAGCTAAAACTGGAAGAAAGTATTAAACTTATAAAGGAGTTTCTGAAAGGAGATGAAGAGAAGATGATAAGAAATTAATTTGTAGGACATTGTTGAAGGGATTATAGTAGGTAGGTAGGTAGGTAGGTAGGTAGGTAGGTAGGTAAGTAGGTAATAATAATAATAATAATAAAGTTGGAAGGGACCTTGGAGGTCATCGAGTCCAACCCCCTGCTCAGGCAGGAAACCCTATACCATTTCAGACAAATGGCTGTCCAGTCTCTTCTTAAAAAAACTTCCAGTGTTGGAGCATTCACCGCTTCTGGAGGCAGGTTGTTCCACTGGTTAATTGTTCTAACTGTCAGGAAGTTTTAGTTCCAGGTTGCTTCTTTCCTTGACTAGTTTCCATCCATTTTCTTGTCCTGCCCTCAGCGCCTTGGAGAATAGCTTGACTCCCTCTTCTTGTGGCAACCCCTGAGATATTGGAATATGCTATCATGTCACCCCTAGTCCTTCTTTCATTAAACTAGACATACCCAATTCCAGCAAACGTTCTTGATATGCTTTAGCCTCCAGTCCCCTAATCATCTTTGTTGCCCTTCTCTGCACTCTTTCTAGAGTCTCAACATCTTTTTACATCGTGGTGACCAAAACTGGATGGCAGTATTCCAAGTGTGGCCTTACCAAGGCATTGTAAAGTGGTATTAATACTTCACGTGATCTTGATTCTATCCCTCTGTTAATGCAGCCCAGCACTGTGTTGGCTTTTTTGGCAGCTGCAGCACACTGCTGGCTCATATTTAAGTGATTGTCCACTAGGACTCCGAGATCCCTCTCACAGTTACTACTATTGAGCAAGGTACCCCCTATACTATACCTGTACATTTGGTTTTTCTTGCCTAAATGTAGAACCTTACTTTTTTCACCATTGAATTTCAATTTGTTAGATAGCGCCCAATGTTCAAGTCTGTCCAGGTCCTCCTGTATCTAAGCCTGTCTTCTGGAGTGTTGGCTATTCCTGCCAGGTTGGTGTCATCCGCAAATTTGATGAGTTCCCCATCTATCCCCTCGTCCAAATCGTTGATGAAGATGTTGAAGAGCACTGGCCCCAGAACAGAGCCCTGGGCACCCCACTGCACACTTCCCTCCATGTAGATGCGGTTCCATTGAGGACCACACGCTGAGTACGGCCGGTCAGCCAGCTACGAATCCATCTGGTGGTGATGCTGTCTAACCCACATTTTTCTATCTTATCAAGTAGTAGGTTGTGATCTACTTTATCAAATGCCTTACTGAAGTCCAAGTAAATTATATCCCCAGCATTCCTCTGATCCACTAATTTTGTCACTTGATCAAAGAATGCAATAAGATTTGTCTGGCATGATCTGTTTTTTGACAAACCCATGTTGGCTTTTAGTAATGACTTTGTTTCCCTCTAGGTGTTCGCTGATTCGTTGTTTGATTATCTTTTCCAGAATCTTCCCAGGTATTGAGGTCAGGCTGATAGGTCTGTAGTTTCCTGGGTCCATTTTTTTTCCTTTTTTGAAGATGGGGACTACATCAGCTCTTTTCCAGTCCTCCGGTAGTTCCCCAGTGCTCCAGGATCTTTGAAAAATATAGTTCAATGGTTCTGAGATCACATCTGCCAGTTCCTTGAGAACCCTGGGGTGTAATCCATCTGGTCCTGGTGATTTGAACTCATCTAGGCTGGACAGGTGCTCACTTACTGTTTTCTTGCCTATCTTAACTTGCGTTTCTATTCTGTTTTTTATGGCACTATTTTTGGTAGGTTGGTCTGTTTTTTCCCTTTGTGTAAAGACAGATGCAAAAAATGAGTTAAATAGTTCTGCTTTCTCCCTGTTGCTTGTCACCTTTTTGCCACTTTCACCCACTAGTGGACCAATCATTTCCTTCACTTTTTTCTTGTTTTTTACATGTTGAAAGAAGCTTTTTTTGTTTTTTTTGACTTTGGTCGCAAGCCTTAGTTCATTATTGAGCCTTAGCTTTTCTCACTTCATCTTTGCAGGCTCGGGCTATTTGCTGATATTCTGTCTTAGTTAGTGCCCCTCTTTCCACTTTCTATACTTGTCCCTTTTATCTTTCAATTTATCAGAGAGTTCTTTATGCAGCCATGTTGGTTTCTTTTGAGAAACTGTAATTTTTCCTCTTTGTTGGTATTGTGCTAGACTGGGCTTTTATTATCTCACTTTTCAAAATTTCCCAAGCTTCTTGAGTTGTTTTCCCCTTGAGGATTCTCATCCATGGAATCCTTCCCAAACCCTCTCTAAGTTTATTGAAATTAGCTCTCTTAAAGTCCAAGACTCTAGTTTGACTGTGTTCTATTGCTTGTGCTTCCATAATGTTGAATTCCAATATTGCATGATCACTTCCTCCCAAGGTTCCTGTGGCTTCAACACCTTCTATCATTTCATCTCTGTTAGTGAGAATTAGATCCAAAATGGCTAATCCCCTAGTTCCCTTCTCTACTTTTTGGGAGACAAAGTTGTCTGCTAGGTTTGTCAAGGAATCTGTTTGATCTTCCACTTGGTGCAGAGTTTGTCTCCCAGTTGATGTCAGGGTAGTTAAAGTCCCCCATTACTATTGTGATGTGCTTCCTACATACCTTAGTTAGCTGACTAGCAAAAAGTTCATCTATTTCCTCTGTTTGGTTGGGTGGCCTGTAGTATACACCTATGGCAATGTCATTTCCCCCCCCTTTTATATTGACCCAAATGCATTCAAGACAGTTTTCATCATTGTTGTGCTCTAGTTCTGTAGAGATGTAGTTATTTCTTACATATAGAGCAACTCCACCTCCTCTTTTATTTGGTCTGTTTCTTTTAAATAATTTAAATCCCTCTAGCCTTGTGTTCCATTTGTGGGTTTCATCCCACCATGTTTCCGTAATGGCAACAATATCATATCTGCCCTCATTAGCCTGAATTTCTAATTCACCCTGTTTGCTGTTCATACTCTGTGCATTGGTATATAGACATTTGAGTCCTAGATAGATAGATAGATAGATAGATAGATAGATAGATAGATAGATAGATAGATAGATAGATAGATAGATAGATAGATAGATAGATAGATAGATAGATAGATAGATAGATAGATAGATAGATAGATAGATAGATAGATAGATAGATAGATAGATAGATAGATAGATAGATAGAGATATACTATGTGTATGTACATGTATGTGTGTGTGTATACATATATATCCCTCCTTTTTCCTCTGCACTTCTTATTTTACTTAGTTTTATTAGTTTTTTAATCTTTATCTTTTATATCTTTATATCCTTTTATATTCTTATCTTTATCTTTTATATCTTTGTATGTTTAAACTTCAATTCTATACACACACATACACACTCACTCATTAATTCATTCAGCCTAGATAACTTTAGTATTTATGATTGGAATGTGACAGTGAGACAGCATGGTTTAGTGACTAAGATCCAATTCCAGCCTTGGACCAGAAGGAAAATATCTGCATTCCTAAATCCTCAGTGCATTTGTTCAGTCTCTCTTGCTTGTTTTTATCTGCCCACCCAGAATAGAATAAACTTAGATAAATAAATTTCAGAATGCTCCTTTATCCTAAGTGAGGAAATAGCTTCATTTCAATAGACTTAAGCGTAAATTTTGAGAGGCTGCCAAAAAATTTGTTTTATTTTTTTAGTGTTATGCTTTTGTGTGCTTTAAAGCAATGTCAGAATCTTACCCATAACTTTACACATGTGCATGCATGTGCACTCATGCATGCGCACATACACACAATGCCTTATCTCAATATTTATAATAATGGCATAATCCATACAGAATTTGTTACACACACTCCCGTGTTTGGCTTGCAGTCAATCACTCACACACATATAAATAAATAAATAAATGATAAATAACCTTTATTGTCATTTTTATATTGTGGGCACAATGGCACACATAAAAAATGAAATTTAGTTGCCCGCTCTCAAAGTGAAACATATACATGACACACACCTGAACATACTATTGTACAACATATATATAGACCCACATCCCTACATATACGTAGCAAATAAATATTAAATACTGTCCATCTTGAATATATAACGCAAGGAGGAAGTTTGAGAGTTCGCAAGGTTAATGCTGTATGGAATGAAACTATGGCTGAATCTGGATGTTCTGCTACGGATACCACGAAGCCTCCTCCCAGAAGGTAACAAGGCCTTGATCAAAATAAAGCCTTGATCAAAAGACACACTCAAAAATAACACAATTAATTTTGTTTCTATTTGGAAATCGCTTTGGGACTTTGTGTTTGAGATGGGGAAAAAATGAAACTTTGATTTTGGGTTTTGCTGCTTAGATAGGTTTGGTGTTATAGAAATGGCTACTATATACGATTATCTAAAAGTAAAACATTGAGGCTTTTTGTTATTATCTGATTCTATTGCACCAAAAGGAGATGGAAATCACTGGGTTTTTTTCTTTTTCTTCTCTACCATATACTTTTCTCTCTTCCCTTTTTCTCCCCTATTTTTCCTTTATCTCTTTTTTGCATTTTATGCTTTGTTAAAATTAATAAAAATTTTGAACTGAAGAAAGACACACTCAAATCACTTTCAACCAGAACTCTCAATTCTTGTTTTGCTGATTCACAAAACTGGCAGCTATTCTAGCCTTTTGATAGTTGTTGATGGGATTGGGGAGGGATTTCCCAAGTGATCAGGCCCAACTTTTTTTGTCTGGTTCAAGTGAAAATTTTTTTGTCTTAATATCCTTAACTACATCTATGCTTGTAGCCCAGTGTGCTTAGCACAGGATGTGAATAATTCCTTAACTACGTGGTCCCTTCTTAACTACTCAAAGGATCCTTTATACAAGATCCCTGGCTTTTTAAGGTATGGCAGCTTCAGCTTAGTCTCACCCACATTATGGTTTTCAATCCATGTATTCTTTGAAGATTTGCAAGAAAACAGATGCAGCATAATGGATCTAACTAATTTGCTAACTAATTTCCATTATTCCAATATGGCAAAATGATGTCTGAATGTTCTCCTGGGTCCTAGCTTAATAGTCTAATATCCCCAATAGCCTTTCTGGATGGTTGCCATTTTAAATTACACAGCTTTGGCGTACCTTCATTTGTTGGCCTTTGGCACTGTGACTTGTCTGTTTTCCTTCCCATCTGCTTCCTGCACAAAGTCATTTTTCAATTTCACCTTTAAGACTCTTATAGCCCTAAAGCAGATAACAGGTAGGCTAGCTGCTGGTATTAATCTGCACTTCATTTAAGGAAAGGACAGAACATGGTACACTCGGAAAATAGTAGCATTATCTTAGAAGGACTTAACTGACCTCTCCTTTGTGCTAGAATGTAGCTGGTAGCATTCTCAAGACTTGTTCTGTAATATGCAGTTTTACCTATTCAATTATTATAATAAATGAAAAGAAAAAGGAACTGGGGCAAGAAATGGGAACAGAGAGAACTAAATAAGAAAACCCATAGTATTGTAGAATATTGAGACAAGAGAGAAAGAGAAAGATGTGTATGACTTCTGCTCTATGATGTAATTTGGGAATCTTATCCAAAAATCAATATGGGGGAAGGGAATTGTATTATATCATCCGATCTCTAGGGTTCTTACATAGATTGAGTTATATTGGATTAGTCACAGTCAAGGCATTTAAATCTATGATTATTGATTTGATTTACTTAAATGTTTTAAGCTGCTTTTCAAGCCAAGGTTTCAAAGTAACTAATGGAATGATGATATAAACCAATCTAAAACAGGTTATAAACAAATATATTCAAAGGGCAGTTAGAAGTAGCAATAATACAGAGATGAAACAAAATGTCAGTTATAAAGAAAAAAGCACTGAAAGTCTGGGAGCATGAAGATGTTTTAGTTTGGCTCATGGAAGATAATGAAAATGGGTGCACATCCAGAATCCTTGTAAAAGCATTCCACAATTGGGACTGCCAGTGCTGAGAAGTCATCATCTCTGCTGGTCATCTACCTCACTGCCAAAGGCAGCCACACATACGACTCAAAAAAGACAGGTAACACTGATCATCTTATTAAATCTTTTTTTATTAACAGACTAACACTATGGAGGAATCTCCCAGAATGAGAGAACTGTAACCATTCTGCTTGAAGGCCGGGATTTGTTTGGGACAAATGGTCCTAATGCAGATTCACTCCATATCATTGCAAGGGGACACGAAGAAGACATGAAGTCCATGGTGATGACTAACGCTGACAGAATTCATGTATTTCTTTTATTGCTTCCTGTGTGAAGAGCTTGTCATAAAAAATTAGAAACAGGATTGAACCTCTAGCCTTAGCAGCAAAGCTCCATCCCAAATGTCCATCAATCAGGTATGAATATTTGCAAAGGGAAAACGATACATAACTTACCTTCTGGATGGAACTGCAAACCTAGGATGGGTGAAACAGCCAAAACTACTCCAAAGCTTTATATATGCCTGTTTTGCATGAAAGCTTTGCATGAAAGAAGGTGAAGAATGGAAACCAGCAGCACTTAAAAGGTTGAGCAAATCATTCCATCAAGCATGTACTGCTTTGTCGTAAAACTAAAACTGCATTTCCTAGAATGACTTCAAACAGAACAATTTATAAATTCTCATATTATACTACATAGACGAAACTCCCAGTGGCAACTCATTGATTGGGAATAGACATTTAGTAAATATGGCTGTCACCATAATGGATTTTAGTTTATACCTCTCCTAAATTTAGGAAGAATATTGCTTTTTGAAACACTAATAGATTCCTGTTCTTCTAGAAAATATTGTTTGAAATACGATTTTTTTTTTAAAAAAATACTAAAGTCACATCCAATCAAATTCATTTATAGAACCACAAAGACATTATTTGCTTTAGGTTCAAATATGCACAGGATATTCTCAGAATTTATATGCAACCTTATTCATTTTGGGGACTATTATTTACACAGATAAATAAACCACAAATTTATTTACACAGAGATAAAGTCAACAAAAAAAACAGAAAAAGAAAATCAGAATGTTTATGACTAAAGTTTTCTGTGAATTTTCACAGAAAATTTAATGCAAAACATCAGATCTTTGACTAAATTTTTTTTTTACTTTTTACTATGTAGCAAAGTCTGTATTCTATAATGTTAACTAAATATATGTGTGCATTTCTCTATTCCTACACTCTTCTACTTTATAATTTAAAGGAAGGGATTGTAGATATTGATAGAACTGCCTTTTGTGTGTCAGGCTAGTAACTGCTTTTCTCTGATCTTACATTATCTTTGTCCCTCATCAAGAGGTCACCTGTGCCCCAAGTGCAAACTTCAGTGAAGAGAAGATTGAGGGAAAATGGCAGAAACACTGTTTTTTCCTGTCCCTTCCCTAACTGTACACAGAAATCTCACATGCTGACTGCAATAGAGCAGGGCTTCAGCCCAATCAAATATGTTGCTTTTCCTTCCAGGCAGTATATTTTATTTAGCTTATTGATATTCCAGTTCAAACAGTTTGTTTAATTTAGTCTTAGTGAGCTGTGATGAGTTAACTAGAAATGCAAAGTTGTTCATTGATCTCCTATTGGGTCTTCCTTCTTATTTTATCCTGACAAAAGAGAGAACAAAGGGGTTGTGTTAAATTGATTTATTCAGCAGAAATAAGAGAAAGACAAAATAGATCGTCTAACTGAATCTTAAAATTTTACATGCTGACTTTAGGGAACTTTGTTCTTAAAGGAAACTGCAACTTCAGTTGAACACAAATATCATTACAGCCAGTGGCGGGATTCAAATATGTGAGCAACTGGTTCTCTGTGTGGATGTCGCTTCCGGAAGTCCATTCTGGGCCTGGACAACAAAAAATTAGCTACCGGTTCTGCTGAACTGGTGCGAACTGGCTGAATCCCACCACTGATTACAGCATGTATCCCACTGGTGAACCCACAAAGATTCTTGCTGCTATCACAGTACCTCTTACTGGCCTGGCTTGTACAATGTGCCAAGACATAGTTTGGCTTGTTTAATTAAGGCTTAGTATGCTATTTGAACCCAGCCAAATATAACTTAGTGTAAGATGTAAGGGTGTGCACTAGTACAATGCTTAACATGTACTGTGAAAAGTAAATCCTAATAAGCACATTAGTAAAGTACGCCTAGAAGTGTAACCTAAGATTTTTTTTCTAAATATTGTCTGGGTATTTTCCCTCTTTGCTGAGATTACTACAAGGTTCCATTAAATTGTTCCTACCCAAAGAGCACAATTAACCTTTAGTTTCCTGAAAGACATGCTGTGCTAAGGCATCACACTCAGTATTAAACTCTCAATAGGCACTTTCTTCCACCAGCTATCTTTGTGCTATGGGAGCTCTATTACCTTCTACAACCAAGCTAATAAAAAAGTCTACCATCTTCCCATGGGAAAACCTGCCCCTGTGATCCTAGCAAAACAAAGAGGTCACTTTGATAAGCAAAGACATTGCTTGCTGCCTGGAGGCTGATTGACAGATAGCAGTGATGGAGGGCGGAAAACAATCCTGATAGTAAACAAAAGAGGAGAAGGAGAATCCTAGTTGATATTTCTAGCAAACACTTGGCAGTTATGTGAAAGAGACTTCTGGTTATTTGCTTTTGAGAAAGGTAGCAAGCAAAGAGATATAGTTATGGATGGGTGTTTTTTTTTAAACATTGGTATTCCAACTGAGACATGCAGATTGTGGGAAAGGGGTATCTGTATACAGCTTGCTAAAACAGTGCTGAGTAAGGCATTGCTCCTTGAGCTTTATCAGCCTATCAATCACTCTTTGTGCACAAAGAAAAATGAAGGATAATATTCCACACTTTGCCTGCTGCTACCATGAAGAATTTGCAGTGTTGAAAGCCCTTAAATTAAGAGGATTGCCCTCAAGGGTACTATTAATAATGTACTATAGAAGTTGTGTCAAATGCTACAATATTAAAATTGCCGGATAGACTATTACCCTGTATAAGCCCTTTACTCTATTAAAAAAAATGCAGTGTCTGGGCAGTCAGATCAGGTACCTAACACTGAATTATGTCTCAGTCTATTTATTATGTGAGCCTTGACGTCTACATTCATTAGTAACTGCCATCAACTGCAAGTGTGAAGCGTATATTCCTGGAGAATGCACACTCATAACATGGCAGTCTTAATATCCGGCGTGCAAAATAATGCCATATTAGTTGTTAATTTAAATGATCAGAATTAAAATAACCACTTTTTTTCAGGGTAACAAGATTGTATTGCGGAGATGCAAATAGACAGTGTTTTAATGGATAATGGGGTTGTGTAAGGGTAAAGAGATTTGAGTTAATTCCAACAAATCATATTTAGATATGTCCTTTCATGCATTAATCATGTCCAGAGGTCTCGATTAGGGCTGAGCAGCACTCTGAAGGGATGTTTTGATTCCATAAAGCTTTAACAAATTTATCCCATCAAAGGCATTGCACAGATCCATGCAGGAAGCTGCTTTCTAAGCAGCAAATCAAATCCGAGCTACTTCGCTGCACTTCTTACCCTTTTGAAACACATCCTAGATCTGGTGGATTACCTGCTTCTTTTGGTTTGTTGTAGGCAATAAAGAATGTTGCAGTGTCTCTTATCCATATGGAAAAGCTGGAAAGAGTTGTGTGGCGTGAGGGCATGTCCAACACAGAGATGAATTGATGAGTTTTATTGCTTCCTTATGCTTATCTGAGTAATTTTGGAGTGATAAAGCATATGTGTGGGTATGTATATATGTACACACACATACACACACACACACACACACTATGTAGATATAAATTAAATTTTATTACAAGATAAAAATACAAAAATAACAAAGCTTAGGGAACTGAGAGGAAGAAAAGTGCAAAGAAAGATATATTAAAAAATACAGCTTCAACTTTTTGCTTTAATCTCACAACTTTGTAGGTCATTTCCATAATAACAAAATCATTCTAATCATTAAAACCTAAAAATCAAAGTTTTTTTTTTAGTTTCAAGCAAAATGTCTAGAAGCAGTTTCAAAGTGGAAACAAAATTATTAAAACTGTCAACTTCACCATCTCTACCAACTCCATCACTTTTACCATCCGATCTTCCACTGTGGGAATTAGGGTGGCTTTACATCTTTGTGCATATAAGATTATTATGTAATAACAATGTCCAAATTCTGTCGACAGTTCTTTGTCGATCAAATCTAAAAGGAAAACTTCTGGTTTTACTTTTATATTTAGAATAGAATAGAGCTGGAAGGGACCTTGGAGGTCTTCTAGTCCAGCCCTCCACTCAAACAGGAGAACCTATACCAGTGATGGCGAACTTTTTAGAGAACGAGTGCCCAAACTGCAACCAAAAACCCACTTATTTGTCGCAAAGTGCCAGGGATGCATCAGCATTGTGGTGCTCTCAGGGGGAGTGGAGGGGGCATGGCCCACTGGGTGGGTGTGGCCATTGGGTGGTCATGGCAGCTGGGTGGGCATAGCTGCGGTGGTCATGGCAGACTGGGTGGGTGTGGCCAGGGTGGGCGGGCTGGGACCAGGGTGGCGGGCACCAGTCCCTTGCCATCTCCGGAACATCCCCAGGGAGCCAACGCCGCTTGCTCGCTCACTTCCTGCCCCGTCGCTTCCAAACGCCACGTGCTCGCTATTCTGGTGAACTCTGCTGGGGCAACGGCGTGCGTGCCCACAGAGAGGGCTCTGAGTGCCACCTCTGGCACACGTGCCATAGGTTCTCCACCACTGACCTATACCATCTCAGACAAGTGACTGTCTAGTGCCTCTTCTTAAAAATCTCCAATGATGGAGTGCCCACAATTTCTGGAGGCAAGCTGTTCCACTGGTTAATTGTCCTCACTGTCAAGAGGTTTCTCCTTAATTCCAGGTTGTTTCTCTCTTTGTTCAGTTTCCGACCATTGTTTCTTGTCCTGCCCTCTAGTGCTTTGGTGAATAACGTGACCCCCCCTCTTCTTTGTGGCAGCCCCTCAAGTAATGGAATACTGCTATCATCTCTCCCCTATTTCTTCTTTTCTTTAGACTAGCAGACTCAAGTCCTGCAACCGTTCTTCATATGTTTTAGTCTCCAGGCCTTTGATCATCTTAGTTGCTCTTCTCTGAATTTTTTCCAAACTCTCAGCATCTTTTTTGTGATATGGTGACCAAAATTGGCTGCAGTATTCCAGGTATGGTCTTACTAGGGTTTTATAAAGCGCTACTAATACTTTGCATGATCTTGATTCTATCCCTCTGTTTATACAACCCAGGATTGTATTAGCTTTTTTGGCGGCTGCTGCACACTGCTGGCTCATGGTCAAGTGATCATCCACTAGGACTCCAAGGTCCCTCTCACATTTACTGTTTTTAAGCCAGGTCTTGCCCAGTCGGTACTTGTACCATTGATTTTTCCTGCCTAAATGTAAAACTTTGCTTTTCTCCACATTGAAACTCATTTTGTTGGATAGAGCCCATTGTTCAAGTTTGTCAAGATCTTTTTGGATCCTGAGTTTGTCTTCTGGGGTGTTGGCTACTCCTGCCAGTTTGGTGTCATCTGTAAATTTGATGAGTTTCCCTTCAATTCCCTCATCTAAATCATTTATTGATGGGCCTAAGATGGAACCTTGTGGTATTTATTTTAAGAATCTTCTGAACTGAAATTTCTGAATTGAAGTGGAGTGATAAAGCTAACATTGCTTTTGGGTTTCATTCTTTCTCAGCTTCCAGTATCATTAATATGACCTCCCACAAGTCTTATCTTTGCTCTCCCTTTCGCTAATGGAGTGATACACTTCTCCGCTAATTCTACTAATACAAATGGTGGAAAGGGTGTATGTGTCTAAATTCTCTGAATGTGGGTTCAAGGCTGCCCAGTCCACTACATGCTTTTGAGTCAAACTTTACTTAATTCAGCAGAAATGGGGTAGATTTAAGTAAGGATTCCATATCCAAACTGCAAACATCCTGATGACCAATAGATAATGCCAGAGAGCAACAACTTTCAGTCTGCTTTGCTGCTCTCTGGTGTCATCTCAGTTTTTACAGACCAGATATGGTAAACTTGAAAAACCCATGCGAGTACTGATAATAATAATAATAATAATAATAATAATAATAATAATAATAATAATAATAATAATAATAATAATAATAATAATAATAATAATAATAATAATAATAATAATAATAATAATAATATAATAATAATAATAATAATAATATAAAGTTGGAAGGGACCTTGGAGGTCATCGAGTCCAACCCCCTGCTCAGGCAGGAAACCCTATACCATTTCGGACAAATGGCTGTCCAGTCTCTTCTTAAAAACTTCCAGTGTTGGAGCATTCACCGCTTCTGGAGGCAGGTTGTTCCACTGGTTAATTGTTCTAACTGTCAGGAAGTTTCTCCTCAGTTCCAGGTTGCTTCTCTCCTTGACTAGTTTCCATCCATTGCTTCTTGTCCTGCCCTCAGGCGCCTTGGAGAATAGCTTAACTCCCTCTTCTTTGTGGCAACCCCTGAGATATTGGAATACTGCTATCATGTCACCCCTAGTCCTTCTTTTCATTAATCTAGACATACCCAATTCCAGCAAACGTTCCTGTAGTAGAAAAATTATTACCAGGATGAAGGTGAAAAATCTCTTACAAATTCAATATCCCCAAGTTCTCATCAGAATTCTGATGGTCATCTGGATTTTAGCAACCAAAATCTAGTATCACTAAATTTCTTGACAGTGAAGGATGCCAGATTAACATAAAGGCAACCTAAATATTTTCAGTTTTTGGAGATAAAGGGTACCAATAAAAGGTTGCTAATGCTACTTTTTTGTACTGATCTCCTTCTCTGTGGCCTGCCTAACTTTGTGGCATTTTATCTCACTGAACCAGCCTGTTTCTGCTGCCTATTCTAAGTAATAGCAAACCATGATACCTGCAAGGATACGTCAAGAATCCATCTTAAATGTCACTCATTTTTTAAAAAATGGAAATATAACAGGTTTCTAATGTTCAAAGTTATACTGTAGGCTAGGCTGAATTAAAAACTTGTTTCATTTCAGAACTTCAGCTTATACCAACAACCACATATATATATATAGAGAGAAAATCTCTGTGTATTGCAGCAATTGTACAATATATTGATTAATTATCTCAGCAAACTGCAGTATCTAGTCAAACCTAATGGATCAAGCAGGGTCAGACCTGATTAGAACCTGGATGAAATAACATCAGAGAATTTCAGGATTGCTGATTAGATTGGAAAGTCAGAAAACCTCTTGGAAAATGGCAAAGGCAAATACTTCTGTACTGCTGCCAAGAAAATGCAAGGTGTAGTTGCAAAAGATAAATTCATCTAGAGTGAGTTTTTACCCTTTATATTGACTAACTTATATTCACTGTACAGTAACAGGGCTAATGGAACACATTTGATATAGCAAAAATGGATACTGATAACCATTCATCATAAAGATTACATTTTTAAAAAGTTTACATGAGAATTCTGAGCATATGGACATATGGCAGTCTATCAGCTCAGATATCTGTATATATATGTGAATGTACATTTCTTTGGCTGATCCACTGCATTTATAAGACCTTAATGCCACATCACAGTAAACTATAATATGTGTATTCATAATTTGTTGACTAATCTAGTGTGTCTGAATACATACAATCTACTAAACCATAAACTATGGATAGCAAACTGAAGAGATAGACTGATGATATGAGAGACTTTGCCAAACCCAACATTATGGTTTAGCATAATGCGGAACTGTGTTGCAGACAACTGATTAGCTCATCTCTTGATCAATGGCTCTTAATAACAGAATCAGTGATCACTTTTATCTGGAATAAGGCAGCTTTCTTCAACTGACAGCTCCTTTCATGTTCAGGCAGGACTCTGATTGTGGCTCTGGGCCATGCTGATTGTTATTCCTGTCGATGTGTTGGTAATCAATTGATGACAGTAGTTTAAAAGACAGGTAATGAAGAATTGCAGCTATTGACTTAGGCTGTTAAATAAGCAAACAGAGATTTAAGTCATTTCCCTCAATAATTTTAGCAGAAGCAGACTGAGAGTTTGAGTATTTCTTTCTTGGAGTACAACTAGAAAATTTATATTATAATTAGATACCCACCACCACCACCATCACCACCATATAGAGTAATAAATTTGCTTCCCTTAGTAGTGGAGGAACAATCTGGATTTAGCCACAGCACTTCACAAAAGAAAATCGCTTTATTTTACGCCATCTCATAACAAAACATGTAATTGAAGACAAGAAACTGTTTACTGCCTTCATAGATTTCAATGGTTTCTGATTCCATAAACAGAAACTTAATGTGGAAGAATTTGGCCACTTTAAACATGGAACCAGGTACAATTCAAGATGCTGGTTGTCACCTTCAAAGTCCTATATGGCTTAAGGCCAGTTAATCTGAAGGACCACCCCTTTTCCCGATCACATCTACATTCTTTCCAAGCTGATCTAGTAATGTTTTCTGATATTTTCCAATCTGATGTGATTCAATAGGAACCTCTACTCAGTTCTTATCATTCTGTGCCAATTTAATTCTCACATTTTTCTCTACTGTAGAAACCTTCCAGAGATACTAGACTTCAGCTTCCATCATGCTTGTTGTAGTTCAACAGATGGTGAACTAAGCCAAAATGGAATAATTTAAAAAAAATAATAGCTAAAATTAGTTTAAATCAGAACCCTTCATTATATCACAAACCATACTGTCTTTGCAAATCACCCTTGCTTCCTCCAAAACCACTTCAAACATTCCTCTTATTCTTTAAATTTCTCAACACCGTTTGTCAGGATTTCATCCATCCCACCCAGCAAGTTCTCAAGTCTCCCCCGTCTTAATGATCCACTGCCCCTTGCTTCACATATTTGTTTTGCAAATCAATATTTATTCATTCTCTATTCATGCTCTACAATTTCAATGTGCTTCTTTTGTACTACTTATTCACTATTGCCCACCCACCCCAGGTTTGGCACACTTTCAAAGGAATCTCTGGAGGCTGCAGTAAGTGGTTTTATGTGTGCTGAACAAAACCCAAGCAAACACTATCATGACTTAATGGATATGTGAACCAGACCTTAGTGTTGATTGAATTCACTGAAATCATTATGGGGTTCTGCATTAATCTTTGAATGAAGTCACTGGGACTTTTGCATAACCAAACTCTTGTCCATTATCAGGAAACTCTACCCAATTGGATTCCAGGCTGTCTAGGAACAAAATCTATAGCAGAGAAAGGGTTTTTTTTTTTCTAATCAAGATGTTAACTTCAGTTGAGATAAGAGTTAGATTTTAGAATTAACATTCAGTACATAATACACTTACAGGGAAGTGTATCAAAAGTAAAATGCTCTTGAAGCGAGCTTGATGCTTGAGGACTACTTGAATATGTCCATGCAGTTTCCTTGGTAGCATTATGTGAGTGCCACTGACGTCTTCTGGGATATTTCTTGACTACCTAATCTAACGTACAACCTTGGGATTGTCTGCCAATCTCCTATCTAAACCTGAACTAAACCCAACCTGCTCAGCTTCCACGTTGCCTGCTGTAAAGACCATAAGCAGGAATGTGGTTTTGAAGTTTTGTAGATAAAGGCAGAATACAGATTCCTCTAGGTTGCATTTGTGACTGTTGTAGTAATTTCAGCACAGAGGTTGAAGTGTGCTGATTGAATTGCCTCACCACAGCAAAGCGCCTCATGAAAGCACACTGCTTTTATCATGACAAAACTTTGTAGTAGGCTGATTAATCTTGTCTTGCTGATCGTAGCTTCTGCCTTAGAAATGAGGTGCGGTTTCACTTTGCAATATTGCTTCAAAGGGGAGCTTCACTTGAACATCGCACAAAATAAGGCTGCCCAGTCTTAATTCCTGTAAGTGTACAGGAATTTTTAATGACTAGCTATTGATCTGATTATTGATTCGTTATGCCGCATATACTTTGCATGACTTGCTTTCCTCATCCTCAGTTACTGTTTTTGACCTATGTTTTCTCAACTCCCACACAGCTAGCCAAAAGCATATAATAATAATAATAATAATAATAATAATAATAATAATAATAATAATAATAATAATAATAATAATAATAATAATAATAATAATAATAATAATAATAATAATAATAATAATAATAATAATAATAATAATAATAATAATAATAATAATAATAATAATAATAATAATAAATGGAAGGGACCTTGGAGGTCATCTAGTCCAACCCCTGCTCAGGCAGGAAACCCTATATCATTTCAGGCAAATGGCTGTCCAGTCTCTTCTTAAAAACTTCCAGTGTTGAAACATTCACAGCTTCTGGAGGCAGGTTGTTCCACTGATTAATTGTTCTAACTGTCAGGAAATTTCTCCTTAGTTCTAGGTTGCTTCTCTCTTTGGTTAGTTTCCATCCGTTGCTTCTTGTCCTGCCTTCAGCTGCTTTGGAGAATAGCTTGACTCCCTCTTCTATGTGGCAGCCCCTGAGATATTGGAGCACTGCTATCATGTCATCCCTCGTCCTTCTCTTCATTAAACTAGACATACCCAATTCCAGCAGCCGTTCCTTATATGCTTTAGCCTCCAGTCCCCTAATCATCTTTGTTGCTCTTCTCCTGTACTCTTTCTAGAGTCTCAACATCCTTTTTACATCGTGGTGACCAAAACTGGATTCAATATTCCAAGTGGGTATTCCATTTAAAACATTACCCTTAAAAAAAAGTCCCATACATCTACAAATTCAAAATCAAGAAGCAATTATGTGAGTCATTAGTTAACTTTTATTTTACATGAATATTTTGCAATTCTCTTACCATATTAACTCACTGTCTCCAGCAACATAATAAGTTTTTTTTTAAATTTCCAATGCAGGTTACTCAACTGGGCTATCTTACTCTACACATCATTTCTTGCTAATACTGTTCACATTGGCTGAAAATAATGAGGGCTACTATCCAATTCTATTTTTTTCTATACCTTTGAGTGTTTTTTTAATTGCCTGAATAAGTCCTTGCAGTATTCTTGACAAAATCTCAGAAGTGATTTGCCATTGCCTGCTTCCTGGGGTTGAGAAGAGTGACTGGCCCAAGGTTACTCAGCTGGCTTTATGCCTAAAATAGGACTAGAACTATGATGATGATAATGTTGATGATGATGATGATAATGATGATGATGATGACGACAACGATTGCAACAATCAACATACCGATGATGCAGGCTTTGATGAAGTTTCACAGAGCTCTGGGAGAAGCTTGTAGTTCTGTTCACAAAAAATATTCTAAGGAAGTAGCACGCCTGTTGCAATGAGATCACTGGAGGAAACATGAAACGTATTAACATTTTACTACTCTTGGGCAGTCAGGAACACAATTGTGGCTATGGATTTTTCATAGGAGACCAAAAACGTGGATGGCTTCAGCATCTGGCTAATTGTAAAGCCAGCTAAAATTATTTATTGCTGCAAAATAATCTAGTCATTGACAACTTCTAATGCATTAAGGTATATTTCTAAATAGCAGTATCAACATTAAATAATTCTTATATTTCTCAAGTTTGTAAAGCTTTTTTCTATGTAAAGATGTTGGGCATTTTTGGAAAAGTCAAAAAGAGCCTTTTAAAATGATTTAATTATTAGTTGTTTAAAAGAAAATGTTATCTGGATCAATATTTATTTTGTCATCCTGATCACTCTCATTAACTGAGAGATGCATCAAACTGAAGTCATCAGTTCAATTTAGATCTATGTTCAGTTGAAGCTGTTGCACTTAACTTAAATGAGATTCAAATGAGCATGTACATCTAAAATTTATTTTACACTAAAAAACTGACATTCAGGATAAAAGACAGCAATTTTTTATTCCAGAATAGTTCCACTAATCTTATCTTGTTTTATATAGCTGACCTTGTTTTATTTTAAGAGTGCTTTAGAGAAAATTATTGTCTTCTAGGACTTTTTTTTTCCTGAAATGCCATATTTGCATGCTGGATTTGACCAGTCCACCTTGTTGTCATATTTTGAAAGTAGCAAGAATGATGAGAATTGTGTTATCTTTTTTTTTTATCCTATGTATATTTCATCTACTGATGTAAGATACAAAACATGCTATTCCACTACAATTGCCTGAAACGTAATTCATTCATCTTCCTCCTATCCTCTAAGGTACTACACAAAGTTGAGCAAGTTGAGCAAAGGAAACTTTGAAGAAAGGCAACTTCTAAATGTAAGTGAATGAATATTATAAAGAAACCCTGGGAGTCAGCAGTTTCTATCAGTCAGGAAGAATGTTGGAGAGACAATTGTGGGATTTTACATATTCAGTGAATCAACAAATCAACTAATTAATTTTAATAGTGTTAGGAATAAGCAAATGATTAATTTCTATTTTGTGTCTAAAAAACAAAACAAAAAACAGATGGAATAATCAATCACTCAGGCTGTGGACTTAGAGATCGGCCTTGATGTTGCCTAACCAGTAGATGGAGCCAGAGAAGTTAGCTAAGAGTTTTTAAAATATAATGTATATGTTTGTGTTTAATTAAATATGTGTATTAGGTAGTACACAAATACACTATACACACACACATACACATACCCACACACACATTAGGTTACACACACACACACACATTAGGTAATACACACACACATATATATATATATAGTGTGTGCGTGTGTGTGTTACCTAATACACACCCATATACACACAAACCCATATATTTAATTATATTCAATTAAATACACACACACATATATGTGTGAATATATATATATATATTCCCAATGTTTCAGCCCCTTATCTTTACTCACAGGCACAATTCTCAGTCCTTTTCCTCTCACACCTTGCATAGTAAAATATACTTCAAGCAAATATTCCCGCTCTATGAAGTGAGATTATATGTAAAAATTACACACACCCCGAGGGCAGCATAAGGAGAAAATTTGCAAATATTTTTTTCTTGATTTGCACACAACACGATGTAGAATTTCTTTTTTTAATTACATACCATAATTCCTTGTCTTCCTCCGAGAAACCTAGAAGGGTTGTTTATTAAACATACATGAAAAATTGAAGAAAAACAGGAAGTAGAATTTAAATTCTAAAGCTGACTTAAAAGATATCAGCCCTTTTTCTATCTTCCAGAATGGTTACTTGGGCTTTGATGTGATTATTAACTTCTGTGACCTTTTCACTAGCAAAACTGATATAGTTCCAAATTATGTAACTGATTTATTTAGAATACATATTCAACATCCTACTACTATTGCTAAAGGATGAGAAGTGAACTGAGTTTTGAATACAGGATTGCTATCTTTGAAGAAAAGTTCTCATTTTGCCATATATATATATATTTCTTTGTCTATTTCTTCATTTCTGCTTGTGCATCTTCCTGGTCTTTCCCATATACTATTTTTAATGTTTTTTTTCCTTTAAGCAGCATGGGAATGATTATTATTTCAATGACAAGGCCAACAAGAACTCATAATACAACTGACTATGAAATATTATATTAATGTATGGAAGAAGTCTAGAGTTGTAATTTCCCCTTAAAAACAACTACTCCCCTGAAGTAGTCATCAACATGAAGAAGCTGTTATTTAATGCTCACAATGGGATTTAAAGGGTCCCACCATATAAATACTTTGGGTACTTGCAAGGAGTAGAAGGAGAAAGATAATGTATGTCCTAAGTGAGGCCCTGATCTAAGAAATGACAAACAGTCTAACTTTCTAAAGCTTCTTAGTACTGAATAGTTTGACGAATTAGTGAACATTTAAAGATTATGGTTAACATTCTGCTTGGAAACCTGCAGGCAATTCAGTAAATATTAAAAGAAAAAAAGTATTTCTAAATGTTCAATGTTCTATTCTTCATCACTGCTGTTCCCCATAGAGACATCTGGAATAACATTTTAAGTACTGGAAAGCCTAAAATACTGAGTTCTAGACAGATCTGAGTCATTCCATTTCTTATTTTGCAACTAAAGTACCATGTATTTGCTTAGAACTCAATTTTCCCCAGAAAAAAAGAATAAAGCAGATGAATACCAGAACTGGCACAGCATAGGAATTCTGTGACCTTGAATTCAACACTGGTTCACTCAACCAGTGCCAGTGTCAAATGAGTCAGTTGAACGTGGCAAAAATAGATTGCAAGAGAAAGAAATGCAATGCTGTAAAAGAGATTCATTCACACACGTCAGCAATTTTCGTCATGAGGTGGATGACTTAAAGTGTGTCCTTCTCTGTCATGCCCATAAAGCAATGGGCATGTCTATGCTGTTATTTCATTCAACAGATATTTCATTCAAGTGTTCCTTAGCTCGAAATAAAGAGAAGTAACTTTGCTGTGTTACCAAAGGTGCTTTTTCAAAAGGCAAGTGGACTTTGTTTTTCCTTGAAAATGTTTCACTTCTCAACTAAGAAGCTTCTTCAGTGAAGTGAAGAACTGAAGATGCTTCTTAGATGAGAAGCAAAACATTTTCAAGAAAAACAAAATCCCCTTGTGTTTTAAAAAAGCACCTTTGGGATAACCTTGACCTAGATGACTGAGAATCTCCATAGACATTTGCTATATGTATTTACAAGAAGGGATTCACACATGACATATTATAAAATATACGTTATGGCTTAGTTTGCCATCTTCCTGAGGCCATTATGGCTTATTCAAAAGACCATGATTAAGCCAAGCAGGAATGGACATAGACTCTATACTGTTCAAGAATTCATCTGGAGAGAAGGCTACAACTTTCCCTATTTCACTTACCTAGCCAGGTAGAAGTGGACCAATTTCAGAAGGCAGTTTCATTTTTGGCCTTCTTACTTGGAAGTGGAGGACTGGAATGTGGGAAAATATTCCTAAGGTCCCCTGGGAGATATTTATACAATAGTGTTGAAAAAATTGCACACATTGCTCAGGTGTGCAGTGGTGGATTTTGAAGACATAAATGCAATAACATCTTGTGTGATTACTTGGGACTCTTTTCAGCTGATGAGTAGGGCAATCTGTGGAATGTGGTGAACCTGTGAGCTAAATCTATGCCCAGCCTGGTTTCTAAACAAGGCTAAGAGAGAGAATAGATATTTTATCAGGGAGGAAATCATTGCTGAAGGAGGGATGATGTCAGTGAATCTAAAAAAGGTAGTGATACACCCGCTCATGAAAATCCCTTCCTTGGATGAGTCAGTTTAAATAACTGTCACTTAATCTCCAACCAAGATTAATGAGGTGACGAGACTTCAACTGCAGAGTGTTCTAGAATGTAGATGAAATGGATTATCTGAATCAATTCCAGTTAACGTTCACATTTGTCAGGACCTGATTGGGGGGGTCAATGTAGCCTCCAGATCCTACTAGACATCTCAGTAGCTTTTAGTACATCAACCATTGTATCCTTCTGGATATATAAAAGGCCTCAGACTCAGGCACATTGGGCTTCAGTGGTTCTGTCCCTTTGTAAGGGGATGATTAGTCAGTAACAGTCAAGAAGGAGATGTCAACGATTGGTTGTTCCCTTGTAAGGTTTTGTAGAATTCCCTCCCAGCTTTTTAAGATCTATATCTTTATGTAAGGTCATCATTGTTCCATCTAGGTTCCAAGATGACACAGAGAGATCCAATAAAACCAACTTCTTTACTTGCTTACACCTAATAAACACAAGCTCACCAGATGAAATATATAACCTTCCAATCTAACAGACATATCCTGGAAGATTCTAGGGTGTGGCTACCCTGAACATTTCCCTCCCTCCCATCCAGTTCAGGACTGGGTAGTCTCTTGTTCTGGGCCCCTCTATTAAATATGCTGTTTCCTCCCTGAGAAGCTGCAGTGCTATTGCCGACATTGCCCACACTTCTTTTTCAGCTGCACATTTTGTCAGAAATATCATCAATTTAAGGCACATGCTTGGTAATATAAAACCCAGTCTGATAGTCCAAATCCTCCATTTTCTTTAGATTCTTGTAACGTCTTCACTCTGATTCTAGCTTTTTTCCCTTGTCAAATAAATTTCAAGATCAATGTATTTAACTCGTCAAAAAAAAATTCTCTGTTTTTATAGGTACTGTTGGAAATAGGAAAAGTAGTTTTGGTAAAATATTCATTTTCACAGTAGCTATTCTTCTTAGCATTGATAATTGTACGTTTTTCCATTTTTCCAAGTCCAGTTTTATTTGCTTTAATAATTTTGTATAGTTGACTTCTTTTGTTGTTGCGCATCTTGCTGTTAGATATATTCCTTATCTGGAGACCTATTTTTTCTGACAGTTGAGTTTTTTTTTGTTTATCTGTGAGATTCTTCACTATAACTTTAGTTTTTTCTCTATTTATCTTCAATCCTGCTACTTCTCCAAATTCTTCTATCCTTTTCAATAGTTTGGGACTGGTCTCCAGTGGTTCTTCTAGTATAAATACCAAATCGTCCGCAAATGCCTGCAGTTTATATTTTTCATCTTTTATCTCCATTCCTTTTATTTCTGGATCCTGTCTAATGTTTCTATTCAGCACTTCCAAGGTTAATATAAATAACAAAGGGTATAGTGGATGCCCTTGTCTTATGCCTTTTCTTATATTAAAATTCTCTGTAAAGTCCCCATTTACAATTACTTTTGCTGTTTGTCTATAATATATTGTGTTAATTATATTTATAATTTTTTCTCCAAAGTCCATACAATTTAATTGTTGTATCATGAATTGCCAATTCACGTTATCAAAAGCTTTCTGCGCGTCTAAGAAAATTAGCGCCATTTGTTTTCCTTGATGCATTTTATAATACTCCAATGTATCCAAAATAATTCTTAAATTATTTTTTATTTGTCTTTTAGGTAAGAATCCATTTTGATCTGATGAATAAATTCAACCAAAGTCTTTTCAGTCTCTCTGCTATTATTGAGGCAAAAAATTTATAATCTGCATTTAATAATGATATTGGTCTGTAGTTCTTTATTTGTGTCAAATCTGACTCCTCTTTTGGTATTAGAGTTATATTAGCTTCTGTCCAAATGTTTGGTAATTTAGCCTTTGATTATACCTCACTGCAATTTTTTTTCAATGGTAAACTTAATATATCTTATAAAGATTTATAAAGCTCTGCCGGTAACCCATCTGGTCCCGGGGTCTTATCATTTTTTTGTCTTTTAATAGCCTCTATCAATTCTATCGTTGTTATTTTTTCATCTAACATTTTTCTAAAATTCTCTGAGATTTTTGGAAGTTTAGCTTTTTCCCTGTATTGCATTATTTTTTCCCGGGAAATTTCTTCTGTATCACATAGTTTTTCATAAAATTCTTTAACTATTTTTTTATTATGTCATTTTGGAATTGTAGACACCCTTTCTCATCTTGCAGTTTATTTATCAGTTTCTTCTCTCTTTTTTCAATCTATAAGCTAACCATCTACCTGCCTTGTTAGCGTTTTCAAAGAAGTTTTGTTTTGCTCTTTTAATTTGTTGGGCCAGTTCTTCAGCATCTACTAAGTTTAATTTGTGTTTTATTATCTCCATTTGTCTGCTTCATGGATTACTGCCTTGTCGTGGTGAAGGGGCTTGCGTAACTCAATGAAGTTATGAGCTATGCCGTGCAGGGCCACCCAAGACGGACAGGTCATAGCAGAGTGTTCTGACAAAATGTGATCCACTGGAGAAGGAAATGGCAACCCACTCCAGTATCTTTGCCATGAAAACCCCATGGACAGTACTAAAAGGCAAAAAGATATGACGCTGGAAGATGAGCCCCTCAGGTCGGAAGGTGTCCAATATGCTACTGGGGAAGAGCAGAGGGCTAGTACTAGTAGCGCCAGAAAGAGTGAAGCGACTGGGCCAAAGCCGAAAGGACGCTCAGCTGTAGATGCATCTGGTGGTGAAAGGAAAGTCCGATGCTATAAAGATTTTTTCTCCATAGGAACCTGGAACGTAAGATCCATGAATCAAGGCAAACTGGACATGGTCAAACAAGAGATAACAAGACTGAACATCGACATCTTAGAATCAGCGAACTAAAATGGACAGGAATGGGTGAATTTAATTCAGAGGACCATCAGGTATACTACTGCGGGCAAGAATCCCTCAAAAGAAATGGAGTAGCCTTCATAGTCAATAAAAGAGTAGGAAAAGCAATACTGGGATACAATCCCCAAAATGACAGAATGATCTCAGTGCGAATCCAAGGCAAGCCATTCAATATCACCGTATCCAAGGTCATGGCCCCAACCACTGGTGCTGAAGAGGATTAAAATTGACCGGTTCTATGAAGCCTACAGCACTTATAGAATGAACACCAAAAAATGATGTCTCTTATCCATCATGGGGGATTGGAATGCTAAAGTAGGAAGCCAAAAGATAAAGGAATAACAAGCAAGTCTGGCCTTGGGTACAAAATAAGCAGGGCACAGGCTGATAGAATTTTGTCAAGAGAATACGATGGTCATAGCAAACACGCTTTTCCAACAACCCAAGAGACGTCTCTACACATGGACATCACCAGACGGTCAACACAGAAATCAGATTGACTATGTGCTCTGCAGCCAAAGATGGAGAAGCTCTATACAATCAGTAAAAACAAGACCAGGAGCTGACTGTGGCTCAGATCATGAGCTTCTCGTTGCAAAATTTAGGCTTAAATTGAAGAAAGTAGGGAAAAAACCACTAGCGCCACTCAAGTATGAAACTAAATCATATCCTGATGAATAGACAGTAGAGGTGACAACTAGATTTAAGGAATTAGAATCTTGATAGACAGAGTGCCTGAAGAACTATGGACGGAGGTTCGCAACGTTGTACAAGAGGTAGCAACTAAAACCATCCCAAAGAAAGAGAAATGCAAGAAAGCAAAATGGCTGTCTGAGGAAGCTTTGCAAATAGCTGAGGAAAGAAGGGAAGCGAAAGGCAAGGGAGAAAGAGAAAGATACACCCAATTGAATGCAGAATTCCAGAGAATAGCTAGAAGACATAAGAATGCCTTCTTAAATGAACAGTGCAAAGATATAGAAGAGAACAATAGAATAGGGAGAACCAGAAATCTCTTCAAGAAAATTGGAGATATGAAGGGAACGTTTCATGCAAAGATGGGCATGATAAAGGACCAAAATGGCAGGGACCTAACAGAGGCAGAAGAGATTAAGAAGTGGTGGCAAAATTACACAGAAGAACTATACAAGAACGAGCTTAGCATCTCTGATAACCACGATGGGGTGGTCACTGACCTCGAGCCAGACATCCTAGAATGTGAAGTGAAATGGGCCTTAGGAAAGCTGAGCAACAACAAAGCTAGTGGAGGTGACAGTATTCCAGCTGAGCTATTCAAAATCTTAAAAGACAATGCAGTAAAAGTGCTACACACAATTTGCCAGCAAATTTGGAAAACTCAACAGTGGCCACAGGATTGGAAAAAGTCAGTTTACATTCCAATTCCAACGAAAGGCAATGCCAAAGAATGTTCAAACTATCGCACCATTGCACTCATTTCACATGCAAGTAAAGTTATGCTTAAAATCCTACAAGCTAGACTCCAGCAGTATGTGGATTGAGAACTTCCAGAAGTACAGGCAGGATTTCAAAGAGGCAGAGGAACTAGAGATCAAATTGCCAACATACGCTGGATTATGGAGAAAGCTAGGGAGTTCCAGAAAAACATCTACTTCTGCTTCATTGACTATGCTAAAGCTTTGATTGTGTTGATCACAACAAATTGTGGCAAGTTCTTAAAGAGATGGGAGTACCAGACCATCTTATTTGTCTCTTGAGAAACCTATATGCGGGTCAAGAAGCAACAGTGAGAACTGGACACGGAACCACTGATTGGTTCAAAATTGGGAAAGGAGTCCGGCAAGGCTGTATTCTGTTGCCCTGCCTATTTAACTTATATGCAGAGCACATCATGAGAAAGGCAGGGCTAGATGAATCAAAAGTTGGAATTAAGATTGCCGGGAGAAATATCAACAACCTAAGATATGCAGATGATACCACTCTAATGGCAGAAAGTGAAGAGGAACTAAAGAGCCTCTTGATGCGGGTGAAGAAGGAGAGTGCAAAAGTTGGCTTGAAACTCAACATTAAGAAAACCAAAATCATGGCATCCGGCCCTCTCAATTCCTGGCAAATGGGGGAAGAAATGGAGGTAGTGACAGATTTTATCTTCCTGGGCTCTAAGATCACCACAGATGGGGAACTGCAGCCAAGAAATTAAAAGACGCTTGCTCCTGGGGAGGAAAGCTATGGCAAATTTAGACAGCATACTAAAAAGCAGAGACATCACCCTGCCAACAAAAGTACGTATAGTCAAAGCCATGGTTTTCCCAGTTGCAATGTATGGCTGTGAAAGTTGGACCATAAGAAAGGCTGAACGCAAAAGAATTGAGGCCTTTGAACTATGGTGCTGGAGAAGACTCCTGCGAGTTCCTTGGACTGCAAGGCGATCAAACCAGTCAGTGCTAGAGGAGATCAACCCTGACTGCTCCTTAGAAGGCCAGATACTGAAGTTGAAACTCAAGTACTTTGGCCACCTAATGAGAAGGAAGGACTCACTGGAGAAGAGCCTAATGCTGGGAAAGATTGAGGGCAATAGAAGAAGGGGACGACAGAGAATGAGGTGGCTGAATGGAGTCACTGAAGCAGTAGACGTGAGCTTAAATGGACTTAAATGGTAGAGGACAGGAAGGCCTGGAGGAACGTTGTCCATGGGGTCGCGATGGGTCGGACACGACTTCGCAACTAACAACAACAACAAAATATGGAAATACATCTGAAGGGTAAGTGGAGGTCTACATAATAGCTACTCTTAAAACAACACTCTGATTTTCCTATGAATTCTTCAATAGGAAGGACATTTATAAGTTTTCCTATCGATAAAAAAATAGCAAGGTGCTGAATACATATCAGCCTGAGGATAGCTGTTAAATCTAATGAAGAAAAGCAACCTGTAGATTATGGAAGCCAAAATTAACATTTTTGGATCTCTGAGGAAGACAAATTTATAAAGGACTATTTGCCTTGGATTTGGAGTTTATCTTTTATCTGTATTATATCTATTTTAAAGTTTACATGATTTATTTTCAGTGTTTCCCATCTCAAACTCCCTGGAACTCATGTCTCCAGTTTTTAGCAACTGAAGCAAGTGTTCTTGGGAGCTGATCACATGGGATTAATCACTGAGTACATTTTAAACTCCAGCTAACCCTGAAATCATTTCATTTCATTTATTTTTAAAATCAGTTCCTGGCTGATAGTCATAAAAATATAATGTATTGCATAATTAAAACCAAACAGATTCCTAGAAGATCTTAAAAGGAAGAGAGGATATTCCCTGGCATACTCGGGAATTAAATCATTCTAAGGATTTCAAGTTAAGGATCAGTACTTCATTTTTGTCCCATGGAGTAAAATGGAAAACTGAGTAGATATTTTCAGTTATGCAATCAATATATGTGATATCTGGCTCATTCAACATCTTATACTTTGAAATAAATTATATTATTATTATTATTATTTTTAAAAAAGGGAAAGATGGCCTGTTGTAAAGAAAGAAGTGTTTTGCATCTTATTCATTACTAAGTATGTCACTGGACCTCAAATATAGAAACCTCCTTAGAAAGTTATTGCTATTGCTGTCATCCTTTCTTAGATTTATATCCTGGCCCACAGTAACCTAGTATGCTTTCTCCTGACATGGCTGAAGGTGGACAAGAATATGAGTTCCAACCTGGTTCAAACAACCTAACTGCAACAGCCCCTTATCTCTTAGTGTTTAGTTTGGAAGCACCTCCAGCAGCTGAGAGAAAGAGAAAGCTATACAAGAATATCTCAAAGGATAATAGGGAATGGAGGGGGGTGTGTCTATGGAATCATCAGGATATAATAAGCGTCTGTAGGTATAGATGTATCTTAAAAGAAGATCCACAGCCTGTCTTCAAAATTTCAGATGTGATCATCAATCTCAAAACATTAGAGTTTCCTACTTCTGACTAATAAAATGTGAAAGGAATATGCATAATACATAAACATAAAGCAATTAAGCCAAGTGCATCAGTTTTCAACATAGAAGGAAGGAAGGAAGGAAGGAAGGAAGGAAGGAAGGAAGGAAGGAAGGAAGGAAGGAAGGAAGGAAGGAAGAAAGAAAGAAAGAAAGAAAGAAAGAAAGAAAGAAAGAAAGAAAGAAAGAAAGAAAGAAAGAAAGAAAGAAAGAAAGAAAGAAAGAAAGAAAGAAAAAGAATTCAATGTTTGCCAAAGGAAATGTCCTATTTGAAAAGATAGAAAATAGTTTTATGGTTGGCAGTTGTACTCTAGAGTTAACAAATTTGTATGTCTGTCTGTTTTATTCAGTTTGATGTTTGACCCTGTGTGATTTTTCAGAGGTCAAACAAATAGAAAAATGAATTTAAGTTCCAGAATCACGAAGAATGCCTGAAGAGTTATGCACTTTTCTGTTATGCACTTTCTTTTCTCTAATGTATTCCCAACAGATGACTGTTGTCTTGATGGAGTGCAAGGTATGAAATTTGTTATCAAAAACCCCAAAAAGCATTGAGGGAGCCAAAATATTTCTCTTGTCATGTTTTTTTTTTCTCCATTTGGTATTTACCTTGAATGACTTGTTTGTATTGCATGGCACACTGGAAGCATGAATACTGGAAATAAAAAATAACCTTGTGTGATCTGTTAATTGATGCACGTTTATTCTTTCATTTGTTTTGTTATCTTGAGGCATTGAAAGAAAAGCAGGAAAAAGAACAAAAGCCAGAGGCAACTTGTCAAAATGTAGCCTTTAAGAAACTGAGTCCTGAACCTTGAGACTAGATGTTGTTGTTCTGAATTGTAATTTAAACCCATTCCGTGGACACTGACTAATATATCTGGATGTTATTGAAGGCTTATTTGTGGCATTTCACTTATACAAAGATGCACACAGTACACATAAAAAGACCAAACTTGCTTCTGGCGGATGGTGTTGGAAAATAGCCCAACATCTGCTGGTTTACAAACATGTTCTAAGTATTAAGTATTAAGATGCTCTGAAATCTAACTGGCTTCTAAGTACAAATTGATCTCTACCACATTTAATTGTAGGCATTGGGTAGATGGAGCATAGAACATAGAATAATAGAGTTGGAAGGGGCCTCAGAGGTCTTCTAGTCCAACACTCTGCTTGAGCAGAAGACCCTATACCATTTCAGACAAATGGTTGTCCAATCTCTTTTTGAAAGCCTCCAGTGATGGAGCAGCCAAAACTTCTGAAGGCAAGTCATTGCCTGGTTGATTGCTCTCACCATTAGGAAATTTCTCCTTAGTCCTAGGTTGCTTCTCTCTTTGATTAGTTTCCAACCATGCAAATGAAGTAGCAAATTATCCCTCCTCTTGCATGCCCAGTCTGCCTCCCTGATAAACATCTGAGAGTTAAGAAAATGTAACCAAAAGTAAGTCAATACCAAGATTACAGCCCAATAAACAACTATGTATGTAGTCTTCTCTTTGCTGCAGGAGACTTTAGCATTTCAAGTCAAGGAAGAGAAACCTGAAAGCTCCCAGACAACAGACTTCTCTCTAGCTGTATTGCAAATGACAAGAGATGTTGGAACTGCAGAAACAACAACCTCTGCAAAGTCACAGATTTTCCATCCCTCTTTTCAAGTGACCTGCCACAGTTTTCCATAGGAACAGCCACGGGAAGGGTCCAATGTGCAATACAATCAAGCAAGGATAAACAGAGAGGATTCCTTAGCAGCCATAAGCTATGATTGGCTCTATCGTCCTACCCTTTGTTCGTCTGTGTCTTCACTCCTGGCAAAACGCCTTGTAACACCATCTAATTGCTCAATTTTTAAAAAATAAATAAATAGAAAATAGACAATCCCATTCCTCCCCAATTATTATTTGCTAGCCCCTGGATATTCTCTGTTCTTTTTTCCTACCTGAAATCCTGGCTTTGTATTTTTTTTTCCTTATTAAGTAGAGAATCACATAATCTGGCCTTTATGCTTATTACAGACCACCTATGGATCTTTTCGATAGCATTGCACCCCAAAATCATTATCAGTCTTCAAAAATGGCACTTACATGGAATCATGCAGAGCTACATAAGCCATTTTCTTAAACAGGAAGATATAAAATTGTGTCCTTTTATTAGTGGGAAAACCTTATAATGAGGTTCACTGGTTGATGGTAAGTAGATTATAGTAAAGAGGAAACATTAATAGTCTTATAAAAACCAACTAGCTCCAGATCATTCATTTTGCCAGGAACAACATCTAAGCGGATGAAGAAATAAGAAAATAGGTACAATTTTGCTTTTCAGTTATTGGGGTCAGGAGGCACATAAATGTTAGACTTTACCTCCCAGGTATTTTCAAGTACAGCTATTTACATTGCAGTTGCTATTTGCTCCTATCATCTGCCAAGGAAGCCTGTCCACAAACTGATTCATTCAGCAACACCCAGAAATTCTCAGTGAATATGCTAAACCAGTGAATCAGAAGAGAGCTGGAAGACACCTTGGAGGTCTACTAGTCCAACTCCCTGCTCATGCAGGAGACCTTATACCATTTCAGACAAGTGGCTGTCCTCTCTTCTTAAAAACCTCCAGTGATGAAGCATCCACAACTTCTGAAGGCAAGCCATTCCACTGGTTAATTGCTCTCACTGTTAGGCAGTTTCTCCTTAATTCCAGGTTGCTTCTCTCCTTGATTAGTTTCCATCCATAGTTTCTTGTTTTGCCTTCTGGTGCTTTGGAAAATGTGGAATTCTGAGAGTTGATATCCCAACTCCTCTGTACTGGATACATCATTCCCATCCATCAAATTGTTTTCTTCATGTTGCTGAATACAGGGAGGAACACTTGTTGTCCTACTTTCCATCCCTATTCTTCTGCCTTATATACATAAAGCATTATGGCTGGAATAACCAAAGGAGAACCAGTTTGCTATAGAGGGTTAAGGCACTGGACAAGAAACCAGGAGACCACAAGTTCTAGTCCACTTTAGACACAAAGCAAGCTGGATGACCTTGGACCAATCACTTTCTCTCAGCTCTAGGAAATAGGCAAAGACAAATCTTGCCAAGAAAACCACAGGGACTAGTCCAGGAAGCTGCAAGGAGTCAACACTGACTTGAAGATACTACAAAAAAAAAAAGCAAAACAAAACAACAAAAGGCTTCACAAACTCCATTTGACATCACCTAGGATAATTACCCGTTGTAGCTCTGGAATTTTCTGTTGGTAGAGTGTTGCATCTTGATCAAGGGTTCCATGATTTCCTTTCAATGTGAAAAGTTTAACATGTACACAAAAACAAACACACTTCTCTGACTTCTATAGAGGGAAAAGGAAATGGCCTTAAAGGATGGGAAGAAGGATTGCTACCTAAGTAACAGTCAGTTAAGCAGGGCTTGAGGTAGGGTCAAAAAAGTAATTTGAGACAATGTCTCAGGCAAGCCCCTCCCCAATTCACAAGAAGATAAAGTGAGGGAGGGGAAACATATTTATTTTTGCAATATTCTATCACTATAAAAGTAGTCCTGTCCTATATAGCACTGATCTCTCAGTCTGATTTACTTTGCAGGGCTGACAGCTACATCGTACATCTACCGAAGCACAAAATTTTATGATATGTTCTATTTCCCTATATAGGGGGTACATGTAAATCAGGGGTCTTCAAACTTGGCCCTTTTATGACTTGTGGACGTCAACTCCCAGAATTCCTCAGCCAGCCATGCTGGCTGAGGAATTCTGGGAGTTGACGTCCACAAGTCATAAAAGGGCCAAGTTTGAAGACCCCTGATGTAAATTGAACTCACAAAAAGTATCCCGAGGGAACAGCATATAGATTTCCAACTGAAAACAAACCAAAAGAAAATTACAACTTAGGGGATGACGATAAAGAACCAGATATCATTGTTCAGCAATTCTTATTGACAAGACTTTGGATGCAGGAAACAAAGGGACTCTCTGGTGACTCTGTTGCTGTTGCCATGAGAAAGAAATTTATTTGTTTTGCATTAAGTAATAGCAAGCAAGTGATTTGTGTGTGTGTGTGTGTGTGTGTGTGTACAAGGTTTCATATATATTTCAATATGTATCATAGGATAGTGAATGCGAATGTCAGAATGTATATACTGTATGATAGATCAATATTATAAAATGTGTCTATTAATAAAGATTTGACAACAGGTCTAAAAATAAGCGATTAATTATAGAATCTAAAAAGACAAGATAAAAATGCTTTAAATAATTAAGTAAGGTTGCAATCCAGTAGTATTTAAGAGGGACTTCCCAGGGATATACAACAAGGTGAATCTGTTTCAGGTAGTCCTCAACTTATGATCATAGTCTTGTTTAGAGACCATTCATAGTTACAATGGATCTCCCTAGGGCTACCTATGACCTGTTTCTGAAGTTCCAATGGCCGCCCTCCCCATTGGTCACATGACTGTATGTTGGGCACTTGGCAACCGGCCTGCTTTTACATAAGCACATTTTACAATGGTTGTGCTTTACAACCACATTGTTTGCTTAATGACAATGCCATTCACATGACAATCCCTCCCAAAAAAGTTGTAAAAGTTGAGGTCAGTCACATAGGCAACACACTTTATGATTGTAACAACTTAAGACTGTAATGCTCAGGCTTCAATATGGTCATAACTTGAGGGCTACCTGTAATATAGATTAGGAAAAAAAGTCTCCCCTTAGGGCAGGGGTCTTCAAACTTGGCCCTTTTATGACTTGTGGACTTCAACTCCCAGAATTCCTCAGCCAGTGTGCCTGGCTGAGGAATTCTGGGAGTTGAAGTCCACAAGTCATAAAAGGGCCAAGTTTGAAGACCCCTGCATTAGGGACTGAGATCTGACCTGGATCCTTGTCCACACTCTACCCAGAAGTCTTTACTCCTTTCAACCCCTTATCAAGGATGGCAATGTGGAGGCTTATTCAAGGACCATCATAGGAAGCCTTGGAACTATGAGAAGAATAGTTCTCATACTTCTCTCACACAAGGAATAAAGGGAAGGGGGAAATAGGGCTTTTCAATATTGCATTTTAAAATTATTTATGCCTTTAAAAAAAAAACACTGAAGTAATTCGGCATTGGATTCTATATTGCTCAAAATAAAACACTACTTTACACAGTATATAAAATTTCAGCTTCGTAACACACAAGCAAATGCTGCCGTGTGATAGAAGAGCAGAAAGAAATCAATTCTGGCTTGGCTGTTTGTCTTTTGGGTCACTTTTGGGTCAACAGCATTCTTCTTTCTTATTCTCTACCACCTTTTGATATAATCCCTATCAAAATAAGGATATAATTAGATTCCTTCAAGTGTTCCTTGAGTACAGGTGACTTCAAGGAAGATTTCTTGAATCAAAATCAAAGTGGCCTGCTTCTTGCTTGGTTTCTTGATTTATTTTTTTTAACTTCTCTAACCAACAGCTCTGAGATTTCCTGGTGGTTTGTGATATTAATGATTGACCCTGGAGGTTTCCAAGATCAGACAAGCTTATTCACACACACAACTCATCCAAACACATATAAACATATATAAACATGACTAAAACCAGCCTTCCCACGATTCCTTGAAAAGTTGATGCTTGCTGCAACAATGTGAAAAAGTACACTCCGGTTCTCTGTGGAGCCATTTGCAAGTGTTGAGTCCACATTAAAAAGTGAACTATTAAAGATGAAAAGTGTTCTGGAGGCACAAATACAGGCTTAACTCCTCTCCCCAATCTCCACAATGCTCTACCTGCACTTCTGCAGACCTTTGAATATTGTGCATGAAAGACTGCCAAGTATTATTCAGTTGATCTAAGCTTTTCTTCTCCTGTGTGAGAATTATCCCATGAGATGAATGTAAATGGAGATGTTCTATTCAATTGCTGTAGTTATCAGATGTGGCTCCTCCTCCCCTTGTGCAGTGATCATTGCAGCCAATTTTTGGTGAGGACAAGAAAGCAAAATAAATACTGCTGCTCCTCCTTCCTCACAGAGGGTTTTATGAGCAGTGGTTTTATGAAGAAAAGCAACAGGATTGTGGTCCTGTGAAAGGTTGTCATAGGAGACATCTTGGCAGTCAGTCAAAGCTGACCAATATTTGAACCATCACAAATTAAAGAACTGGGGCCTGCATTACTCTGTTTTCCATCTCCCTTGCCATCTTCCTTTCCTTTTTGTTACCACTTTTGAATATGTAAGCGATGCCCTTAGGAAAGCAGGGCAAATCTTTCTAGAAGTCTTTCAAACTGAACAATGCTAGTACTTTAAATCATTAAATCAATAAATTGTCTGGCCTGCAAGGATTGCTTTTATTTTGAAGGTGACTACTACATGCATGTGTGCATGTATACACCCCTTCACAGCCCTATTGGTTCGGCCCTCCACAACAGTCCCAGTTTCTCATATCTCTCCTTGGGGAAATTAATTGCCCATCCTTGCTCTAGACTGTATCATTCTATTCCACCTGAAATCAAATCCAGTGGCTTTTTTTTTAAAGAACTCTAAAAAATGACCAATATCCATGTCTTTGCATTGTTTATCTTAGTGTGGGAAATGTATCTGAAAGGAACAATGGAATGCATGATGCAAAGTCGAGAATGATTGGCATTGCTATTAAACTTAAGAGCCTGAAACCAAAGAGTCTAAAATAAGCTTCAGTAGCAGCCACCCTCCCATTGGAACTCATTCCTATAGGGGATATAATCCTTCTCCCACAAGCAACAGGGTGAGAAGAGAGAATGAATTATTTTTTCACTCATTGGCTTAGCTAAGTAGGCATGGGCCATTTCTGTTGGACAGACAATAAAAACGCCTCCCTTGCTTTTAGGGCAGACTTTTGTTTTCCTGTGATACTGTATGGAAGACAAGGCAATACCATCATCTGGCTTGCAGCATTCCTCTGATGGAGGTCAAAAGATGCCTCCAGGGGTTGATGCCAGGTTGCTTTTAGCAGCTGTACTGACTTGTCTCTGGAACAGATGTTGCCTTTGTTGCCCCAAGACAAACTTGAAGCTTATGGTCTGTGAATACTCAGTGATGCTGCCTTGCCCACACATTTGTTTTTTAAGGAACTCAGTTGGCATGCTTAACTTACACAGAAGACAAGCAAACAACCCACTGAGGGAGCTCATGAGGCTGAAACTCAAGACATTAAAGGAGATTGGATCATCCTTCTATGACTCCCGATTCCCTCATTCTTCTGGTGTACTCATGCAGGGAGAGCTCTCTTTATACAGCTGCTGTCTCCAGAGAATTAAATTGGAAGTGTAGCTCTGTTACTTAGCAAGAGAGACAGTCCCTTAGATTTAAATGCAGAGATTGCTGATGTCAAAAAAGGGCAGTCTCCACTTGATTTTCAGAAGGTTAGGCTGGGGCAGTGTTGCTTTTTACCCCCAAGGATCTATTGCAAAAAAAATCCTTAATTCCCTTTAATTCATGGAAATTAATTTTATGACAAGTCGGTATGCGTTGTCAAGTGCATCATTTTTTGAACCCTTGTTCATTTCCTTCAGGAATAAATTTTCCACTGATACAGCTTAGATAATTAGAAAGCTTTTTTTTTTTTTTGCCGAGTGTGGTATTAGGGGCTCTATCTCTTTCATTCTCTCTCATCTTTGCCTACCAGATTTAATGTATTTCCAGGTCAGTTCCCAAATAGCTTTAGCTCTTTCTACTCCACTTCTTTGAGAAATTCAGCAAATACCCACGGAGTCATCTTGCTCACACTGTGTTATAACTTCCTCAGTCCCTCACTTTTTTGCCAAGTTGTGTATGCAAGACAAATCGAGAGCTAAGGCTTTGCTTCTAAGCTCAGATCCCCTCTCAAATATCTCAGGAGCTTTGGAAATTCTGGATTAGTTCACACATTTGGAAACCACCCTATCAGGTTTCTCTTTGCTTCACGGGCTTTTCAATGTATCTTAATCCTTATGCAGAGTCATCATGGTGAAAAAGAAATTTTGTAACCCATCAAATCTATGGGAATGGACACAATTAATAACTCTGTGTTCACAAGAATGGAAGCCAGATGGTGTCCTCCTTCAGGTGGGGAGATGCAGGTTTAGCCAGTCCCTGCTCCCTCCTTTTTTTCCCCAAGCCAATCTATGCAACAGGATTGTTGTGGGAAAACTATGGATGGCAATGCTTTGTCACTGTCCCTTGAATTTCCAGAGAAGAGGCAGGATATAAAATACCAATAATTTTTTATCAATTTCAAAACGCGGCAAATAAATAAAACCACAGCATAGACTTGACTGAATGCAGATTGCAACTTTATAATAAAGCAGAGGATAAGGTTTCAGATGCCATCTGTTCAGTTTTCAGGAAAATACAAGATGCTATTTGTTTATTTGTTAATTATTTTAGTTTAAGCCAGGCTTTTCATCTTTAGGATGTTTAAGGCAGCCAGCAGGACCACAACACACACAAACAAATACACACACACTTGGCTACAGAAATAGGTCAATCAGCCTTGTGTGGGCTTCAATGGGAGCCTGCCCTGATTTGTTCTGGTTCTGAAGCATAAATTGAGAAAAATAGATCTCTGCCTTCTCATTATACACCACAAGTAAGGCTCCAAACAATAGTTAGTAGCATCTATAACTTTCGTGCTTGAATGCAATCCAGGACAATGTTTGAGTATTATGAAAGAATAAACTCATACACCAAAATATGTAAAAACAGGGCAAGGGTTTCAGATTCAATTATTTTTAACTGAGCAACCATTTAGTGAGATCACTTCTACAGCATTCTCAACCTCCTGTTAATACTGTGATGGTGCAGTTTGACTCTCAACCTCTCCATTCTTGATCCCTCTGGAGATATTGCCTAACATTGTGGTTATGCATATTCCTAGAAGTAGAGCCAAAGTGACAAGATTTGGAGATGAGTAAGAACTGCTTACACATCAAAAGACAGAATATAGACCCAAACAGCTCTATTATCAGGTTTTTAAAAAAATGAATTCATGAATCATCTATGAACGTGTAAAACTGTTCTATATAGTACTCTGCTATTTGTTTGTTTGCTTTGGAAAACCTACAAAACTCATAGTTAAACTGTAAAGCCTGTTTTGTCTCCCCCCCTTTTTTTTGAGGTTTACCTACCTGAGAAGGTAAACCTCAAAAAAAAAACTTTGTTGTTTTGCTCCATCTAGTACTTTGATGAGCCTCCTTTCTTGTTTTCAGTTATCTTTTAAAGTTCGGTTTCCATTGCAACATAAGATGTAAACAAATCAAAGAAATTCAAGACACTTTTCTTCTAGTAATTTAAAGAAAAGAGGCAACTAATCAAAACCATAGAACAGTCCCAGTTGAGTTCTACATCATGTGTTAGTTTTTGGCTAGCAATTGATTTTAAAGCAACTTCTGCCCACTGGGCCCTACTTCACATTCTACGTGCTGGTTTTGTTAGCTGGGTTTGTCTTTAGGAAAATCAGGGAGAAATTCAGCCAGTTGGCAGCCTCCGAATCTTTCAACAGCAACCATGGTTGACTCTTTTGGTAAAGAGTGTCTTCCTTCCCTTTGGGATTTCCCCACTCTTACCACTAACTCTTTTATTCTAAGAGTCTGCATGACATTTCCTATGCAATTCAGTTTATTGGTATTCTTCTGTTGCCTCTTCTCAACCTCCCTGCTGATTTCAAATATGATAGCTTCCTAGCCCCATTCTGCCTTCTTCATGCCTACCTGCTCAGCAATGGTACTTCTGGAAGACAAGCAAGCACATGCTGAAAAAGGATTGATAGCATGTATCACACTCAGCATCTCTCAACCTCTGCAAGGGCACAGCAAATGTCAGATTCTAACAACTGTGCATTTTTTTTACAATATACTGAACTTCCACTTTAGTATACATTTTATGCACTTCCTCCAAATATGAACATTTCTCATCTACTGAAAATAACGCACATTGACACATGTATTTTTTTATCTAAGTATTTTTCATCTAAGAATTGCAGGAAAATGTGCAGTTGTTATCCTTTCAAAAACTTCAGATTAGACTGGTTTGCTTAAAATTCTAATCCTCTTGATTGCTTTCCAGAAGGTTAACCTGTATCAAGTTTGTATACTCTCCTATGTTTTCAAAATGCTGAAGGTCTCGCACTTCTGTTTCAGCCAGTGGGTTTTGCTGATGGTAGGAGAAGCTGTGTCACTTTGGGGTAGGATCTCACCTTCTGTACTTTGATTTTCTGCTGAAGTCATCAGTTCACTTTCCTTATCATCCATCTCTAATTAGGAGAGATTTAGAAAGCTGGCTGGGAGTGACAATGGAAAACAAGTAATTAAACAAAAAGGTGAAGAAGGATGGAGAAAACAAAAACTGTCCTCCCTTTGCTGAAGGTCATAGTGACAAAAGTAACATGAGAAATCAATGACTTCAGAGCATTAGAATCAGGTGACTCAATCCATCAGGCAGACAGATGACAGGCACCTTCATTTACTAGACAAATTACACTATGAATATATCTAGTCTATGTATCTATCTCTATTATCTGTCTGTCTGTCTGTCTGTCTGTCTGTCTATCTATCTATCTATCTATCTATCTATCTATCTATCTATCTATCTATATCTATTATATCTATATCTATATCTATCTATCTATCTATATATCTATCTATCTATCTATCTATATATAGATAGATAGATAGATAGATAGATAGATAGATAGATAGATAGATAGATAGATATAGATATAGATATAGATATATAGATATAGATATAGATATATAGATATAGATATAGATATAGATATAGATATATAGATATAGATATAGATATAGATATAGATAGATAGATAGATAGATAGATAGATAGATAGATAGATAGATAGATAGATAGATAGATAGATAGATAGAAGATAGAAGATGATAAGATAGATAGATAGATAGATAGATAGATAGATAGATAGATAGATAGATAGATAGATAGATAGATAGATAGATAGATAGATAGATAGATAGATAGATAGATAGATAGATAGATAGATATAGATTAGATATAGATACAGATATGAACAATCCAACTATAAAGATTGGAGAAAAAATGAATCAGGAACTGTACATTTGGGGACTAATTTAAAAGTTCCTTATTTTCTAGATGTAAATCTGATATGACCTATATTATCACTTGTTATCTCTAGTGAGCAGTTTTAATTGATCAAGTACCACAAGCATTCTTTGCAGGGATCCCAAGAGTATATTAGAACCCATAGACCATTGTTAATAAAGAAACATAATTTGGAAATAGCATTTCCACTCACTTAGAGGACATCACTGTTAGCAGTTCTGATGTTAAAGTCATATTCATCTCTATAGCTCTCATTTAACCATTGGTGCTCACATTTATGGTGCTAGCAGACATCCACACAGTTTACACATCCAACACAAAATCATTGGTTTGAATAAGGTTATAAATTAGTGGGTGTGACTGTTAATCTCTCTCTCAGTACTCTCGTTGAAATGTGAGTTATGGAGAGCAGTCTGATATTAAATCGCTTCATTGGTCCACCTTCTTTAGACTAGCAGCAACTCACTAGGATTTTCCAAAGGAGTCCTTTCCAGTGTTACCTGGGAAGAGGGCTAGATGAGCCAATTTAAAGTTGCTTTGGTCAATGTAGAGATGCTTTAGTGTTTCATCAAGGTGTAGCATTGTTCTAATTTTTTTTTAAAAAAAAAACTAAGCAAAAAAAAATCACAGTTGATTTTGTATGCTACTTTTCCTAACATAATGTTCTTTTTCCTGTTCCACTTGGTATACAGAATAACGGAATAACCGAGTTGGAAGGGATCTTGGAGGTCTTCTAGTCCAACGCCCTGCTCAGGCAGGAAACCCTATATCATTTCAGACAGATGGTTGTCCAATCTCTTCTTAAAAACTTAAAAACTTCCAGTGTTGGAGTAATCACTTCTTCTGGAAGCAAGTTGTTCTACCAATTAATTGTTCTAACTGTCAGGAAATTTCTCTTTAGTTCTAGGTTGCTTCTCTCTTTGTCCATCCATTTGTCCTGCCTCTTGTTTGTGGCAACCCCAGAGATATTGGAATACTTTAAAATATTTATATGAAATGCTTTCTGAATATATATTCTAGATAGCATCCTCAGTTTATCATTTTTGATACATTTTCCCTACAGATAAATATCTTGAATATCTTACTACTTTTTTTTTTTTTTTTGAGAGAGAGAGAGAGAGAGAGAGAGAGAGATTATTAGACCAGTGCTTGGGGAAATCCTGCATCATATACCATTTTGTGTGACAATAGATTACATTTTCCCAGATCATGCCTTTTGCCTTGGAAATAAATGCATAATAGATTTATTTACATCCTTTCTGGACAGAACTGTATATTGAAGGCATATACCCTATCCTTGAGCTACATCCTTCTTGAGTTGCTTGTACTGCAAACTCCAATCACAATAATTGTTGAAGACATATTTTAGAACATTTAGCTTCCATTTAACCAAGGTTTTCAATACAGCTACTCTGAAATGTGGAGAAAACAGGACTCAATTGACCACCTGTCACTGCTTATTCCAGAAAAAAACCTTCAGTATTTTCTTCTGTTATTTTCACAGTGGACTTGAAGCATACCAGCAAATCTATGAGAATCATATTTTGAGAATCGCTAAATTATTCTAGTCAATGCTTCTATATAATAGTAAGGACAATGAGTAAAAAGGTAATTACATTTCTGCTGGGAAAGGAGATGAGACAAAGAATTGAATTCTGATTGTTTTTAGGAGTCTGAAATCCTAATTTTTGTTATGTGTATATGTATGTGTGTGTGCGCACACACACACACACACACAGTGTTTATACATATTCTTCCATATAATAATAACAACAACAACAACAACAACAACAACAACAACAACAACAACAACAACAACAACAATAATAATAATAATAATAATAATAATAATAATAATAATAATAATAATAATAATAATAATAGTTGGAAGGGACCTTAGAGATCATCTAGTCCAACCCCCTGCTCAGGCAGGAAACCCTATACCATTTCAGACAAATGGCTGTCCAGTCTCTTCTTAAAAACTTTCATGTGTGTATACATCCATGTGTGTATATGTATATGTACACACAAACATACACATGCATACATATATAGAGAGAGATATGCTGGCACAGACTTATGGTTAAAAAAGATAAAATATTATTCCCTGACTTTGCCTTATTGTTGAATCTGTTAACCTAAATGGGAGAATAATTGCAAGGTACTTTGACTTAATTACAACACAGTAAAATAGTGCAGTTAAATATCCATATAATTTTACATTATCGCCTATTACCCTAAAGGTTCTTTTCTGTCACTTATTTTTTAAGTGATTTGAAAAGGGTCAGAAATGACTTTATTCTTGTTATTTCCATGTCATCTTTCACTCTGAGTAATTAGCTGAGTATTCATATTTAGCAAATATCCCTCTTCCTCCTCTTTATTTATTTATTTATTTATTTATTTAGGGTTTGGTCCTACTGCAAGTGACCAAAATTTTAGCAGCTTATACTCCGTATATTGGCAATTAAGATTAAAATAAACCTTACAATAACAAAATAATAAAATATAATCATGGTAAATACCCACAATCCCAATAGATATCAAACACCCCAAATCTTTTCCACCTTGGAAGCAATCACACATTATCCTCAATGCCCTATGGAAAATGAAGATCTCCAAAACACTTTATCTCTGGGTATAAAACTGTTCCAGAGGAGGGGGCATAATCAAGAAGGGTCATCTCCTGGACCCTGATGATGTCCTTACCTTTGAGATGGAACCCATAACAATTTTTTTTCAAATAAAAAACAAAGTGTAATGGTAGGGGATGATACCTCCATGGGTGGACTCAGGGGGCACTATTAATGTCCAACTCTTTCTGCCTCTTTCTCCCTTGTGACCACAGGGAATGGCAATTACTAAGGAAGCAAAGATCCTCCCAAAAGAAGATGTCCCTAGTAAATAATCTGTATGACACAGGAGAGTTAGATCACTGGGAGGGAGTAATTTTAGCCTCAGTAAAGCCCAAGGCTAAACATAACACACTCTGGGTTAGTAAAACAGACTATTCTTGCTTGGTAGTGTTCAGCTGGGCATGGATAGCAACAAGTGGAAAGCAATAAGCTTGATAGCCTTTGACCAGAGAGATATTTGCATCACTCACAAGAGAACCATCCAAGATGCAGAAAGTTTAACACCCTCTCTGTACTCTGGCCAACATGCACAAGTGAAGGGCATGCTTGTTGCACAAATCATTTATTCATGTAAATAGGTTCATTCATATTACTTAGGTAGGAATATTAAAAGAGGATAAGGTATGTTGGAGTCTGGGCAAATGCTGCGTTCTAATTATTAAACTAACAAAAACCATTTAGCCTGAAGTTAAACCAGAGCATTTACGTTTAAGCTGGGTTAATCACATTCCAGTTAAAGGGAACAATAACCATGATGCTTTGTGCTGATGGAGAGATGAGAGCTCAGTGATAGGACAGATTATTTGCATTAAAAAGATGCCAAATTCATCTCAGCATGTCTAGTACAAAAGATCAGATAGAAATGAAATGAACAACTTTTGCTCATAGTTCTGGATTACTACCGCTAATTTGAATAGATAATACTGGCCAAGAATTCTCAATTTGAAAGCAACAATTTAAATAATTGAATTTAACCTCCTCCTTATGAATCCAAATTGAAACATTCCTCATGATGACTATCTAATCTTTTTTGGAGGGGTGGGGTAATGCATCCAATGAAAGGCAGCTACAAACTTCTACAGGTAATTGGTTCCATTATCAAAATGCTTTTACAGTTAGGATTTTTTCCCCCTAACACTTAACTAGACTTCACCTTCCTGACACTTAAATCCATTATACTACATCCTATACAAGAGAACAGATCTTGACTTTCCCCTGTGAGACCTCATTTTGGTATTTGAAGAGTGGTAGATGCTAAGCTATTTAAAGAGAGAGATTAGATGACACATGCTTCAGCACATTGTCTCATAGGGTCTGCATAAAATGTGCATCCCATTGCAAATGGATACCTCATCTATTTTTGCTGGTAGTGTTCCTCTTTTCTCCATGGTTTCTATTCAGGCCAATATATATTGGATGTTGCCCACTTGAGGGAAGCTTCTTTAAGGCATATTTCAGTGCCTGTTTCCTGCCATAAGTCAGGTATTTCCCAGGTGCTGTAATGATGCTCTATATGCAGGAAGCATCATGCACTCCATATTGAACTAGCACATCCTCCCTTTCTGTTCTACAATCCTTCCCCGAGCAATTTGACAAGATCAAAGAGTGTGAAGGAGCTCAGCATCTGGGATTGGAGCCTAACAAATGAACAGACTTGAACTCTCAAACAGTAAGTAGCACTGAAAGATTACTTTGCCATTGATGCAGAGCCCAAGTAGACATTTTGTCCTGACTCAAAAGAGAATAAATAATGAGAGGTGACTGATCATAAAGTGGTTGGCACTTTGTTACTGATGGCCTCCTACTATTAATGCAGTAGTGCTCATCTCTGCTAGGAAGCAACCTTGGAACGGATGGTTGATCAGGCTTAGTGAACAGTGAGTGTCAAGGAAGTTACATGCTCTGTCTTCTGGAGGAAGCATCCTTGAAAATACCCTACCTTCCATCATGACTGCTGCTACTGCTGCTCAAAAAATAATGGCCAGATTTAGGAGATTATCTGCATTACTTCTACAAAGGAGATGATTATAATAGCAAATAATGCTTCAACTGGTAGAAAAGAAGGCACAGTCCTAACCCAGGATTAAGCATGTTTATCCTTAACTCCTTCTTAAACAATATAAATGTTTGAAATGCAATGCCTTTCGTAACACTTGTAAAAAAAATATCCTAATCTAATTTCATTAAAATTAAACTTTATTGGTCACTCTGTATCAGAGAGAGAGATCACACTATTTTGTCTGTTTCAGCTTTCCCCATTTTATGGCACTGAACTTATAACTGCCTACTGTAATGAACCCCAAAACAGCAGAAAAATCATCTAACCTGTGAAGAGCTTTGAAAGAATCTGAGCTGCTTCCAAATAACCTGATTAGGTTTGCCATTTCATACCGGATTCTGTTTTGATTCACAAGTTTGCTTTTATGAGATATTTTAATTGAAGCTTCCTCAAATTAAAGCATTCTTTGAAGATTTGCACTGTCCTAAAACTTAAACCAAAACCTATGGTCCAATCAATGTACAAAAAATGGTTAAAAAATAAATTATTGTTTACATATTTGTATTATTGACTTTGTATAGCCACTGAATATTCATCAATAATGTTTTTAGTGTAGGTATTATAATTAGATTACCACCATTTTTGCAGCATAAGATTTATATTCTGGAAACTTTCCTTATGGAACATAAAAAGGGACATAGTGAGCCTTTGTTGTTGTTGTTGTTGGACCACATATTCCCCTTTAATTTAGGACATTTCTACTTTATCAGCAGTTAGTTCCCCCAAATGAATGATTGCAAGCCGCCAGAGTTACCCTATGGTAAGAAGGGTGTCCAATAAATGTTATAAAGGAAGGAAGGAAGGAAGGAAGGAAGGAAGGAAGGAAGGAAGGAAGGAAGGAAGGAAGGAAGGAAGGAAGGAAGGAAGGAATGTTATAAATAAGTAAATAAATCTGAAATTCCACTGGGGTCCACAACTGTATGCAATGATTCCATCTCAATTTCCTAAATAAGCAAGTTTTCCCTCTTCTGCATCTTGAAATGGGGATTCCTTTCTACATCTGAAAGACCCTGCAGATGGAAAGATCATGCCCAGGGCACTCACAAATACAGAATAGCATGCCTACTGATATGCAGGCAAATTGCTCTCATTCCCCTTCTGCATGTGTGCTAAGTCCTCGCACTGGGCATTCTAATGAAGAAGAGCAAGGCAAAATGGCACTACAAAGATCAAGGGCTAGGCTAGCCTGTAGGGATCCACAGCATTCTCACATGCATTAAACATTTTTTTTCCTCCACTTTCCCTCTGAACAGATTAAAATTCTGCCCCTCCCATTTTAGTCTTACAGCATTCAGGTTAAGTAGGGTAGGTAGCCAGTAGTGAGTAGCCTAATGACCCCAAGTGAGCTTTATCACTGAGCAATCTTTCCAGTCCTACTCTTAATCCTAACCACTCCACTCCACTTTAGGGGTGGATAAGTAAAGCATACATATCAGGGATCACTAGAGCTTAATTAAATGTACTGGTCTAAAACCCAAAGTGGGGGCAGCTATTTGGCCCCTACTCATTTGTTCTATCCTTTTCTTTGGTCCTCTTCTCTTTCTAGGACCTTCTCTTTCTGTATTTCTCTTCCTATTTCTCTCTCAATAACACCAGGCCTGGATCAATAACTGTTGCCTGAAGCTGAATTGGTTGCTTACAGAAAGCTTTTGAAAAGAAGCCAAGGATTTCATTCAACCCCAGGACCTCAGATTATCCACCACTGCCATTTTGATTCCCTTTCAAATGACATAAACTTTTGTAATGGGCAGCACTGAAGTTTAGGTTTACAAAATATTTTAGCCTTTGCGAGAGAAACAAACCTTGGTCAACAAGTGGCCTGTCTCGTTATTGCCAAAGTGCAATTTTTATTTGATTGAAACAATGAGGACAAAAGAATGAGTATTTTAAGGAGAAAAATGCATTTCTTGCAAGGCAGGGGTCACCGCTAAGTTCAGAGTCTCACTGAATTGAAGCTTACAGAAATTCTTGAAAAGAGACATAAAACATTTAAGTTGCTATTTCAGCTGTACCTAGTAGTTATTCCACGTGGAAAGCTAGGAGAAAATCGTGTCAAATCCTTTACGACCACCTCAGGATAAGAAATTGTTGATGGAGGCTTGTCTGGTAGCTAAGGGAACAGTGAAATTCTTTTTGAGCAAATTTAATACCTGCGAAGGAGACGCTTGCTCTTTAAAGAAAGAAAATTAGTTTTCAGAAGAATGTGTGACTGAGTAAAGATGAGGGAAAGTACAGTGCCCAGGAAGCAAAATGCAAAATGACTCCTTTGGTGCAGTTGGTCAGAATATTGTTGACTTCAGCCTCTCTTTTATATTGCTGCTTTTCCATCTGAGGAAAGTCTCTCATTTCTGTAAAAGAATCTGGATGTATTGCTCAAGTAACAGAATTATGACAAATATGGCTATAAAAATGTTCCCCGAGAGATACAAAGAATCTCTTGATAAGAGCCGTGGTGGCGCAGTGGTTAGAATGCAGTATTGCAGGCTAATTCACCTCACTGCCAGGAGTTCGATCCTCACCAGCTCAAGGTTAACTCAGCCTTCCACCTTTCGAGGCTGGTAAAATGAGGACCCAGATTGTTAGGGCCAATATACTGACTCTGTAATCGGTTTAGAGAGGGCTGCAAAGTACTGTGAAGCAGTATATAAATCTAAGTGCTATTGCTATTGCTATCTCCCTGCACAACATTATGCCTAAAGTCAGGCCTGGGAAATGTATATAAAGATAGTCCTTATCACCATAATTGGGCTTAGCAATTATGGTCCTAAGTCATGAGGGTAGTACTGATAGTAATAGGGTAGTGATCTAACCCAGTTTTATAACCTTTTTTAATGGTGACCATTAAGCAAGTGCCATTGTCATTAAGAGAATTGTTTGCTATGGGCCAGATTTTGCAGGATAATTGGAAGTGCCCAAAATGCAATCACATGAGCAGGGGAGACGATGTCAGAGTTTCAAAACTGGGTCATAGGTAGCTTTGGGGGGGATCTATCACAACTTTAACCTATCACTAAGAATCCAATCATAAGTTGAGGATTACCTGTAAGCTCACAGTAAAGTTTGACCATCCTTTCCGTGTTGGCATCAGAAGGTATTGTCCATCAGTATCATAACCAGGATCCGATTCTTGATCACTTCACTCTCAATTTATCCATCCAGTTCTATCCCAAACATATACACCCCTAGTAATAATAATAATAATAATAATAAAGTTGGAAGGGACCTTGGAGGTCATCTAGTCCAACCCCCTGCTCAGGCAGGAAACCCTATACCATTTCAGACAAATGGCTGTCCAGTCTCTTCTTAAAAACTTCCAGTGTTGGAGCATTCACTGTTTCTGGAGGCAGGTTGTTCCATTGGTTAATTGTTCTAACTGTCAGGAAGTTTCTCCTTAGTTCTACGTTGCTTCTCTCCTTGATTAGTTTCCATCTGTTGCTTCTCGTCCTGCCTTCAGGCGCTTTGGAGAATAGCTTGACTCCCTCTTCTTTGTGGCAGCTCCTGAGATATTGGAACACTGCTATCATGTCCCCCCTCGTCCTTCTCTTCATTAAACTAGACATACCCAATTCCAGCAACCGTTCCTTATATTCTTTAGCCTCCAGTCCCCTAATCATCTTTGTTGCTCTTCTCTGTACTCTTTCTAGAGTCTCAATGTCTTTTTTACATTGTGGTGACCAAAACTGGATGCAGTATTCCAAGTGTGGCCTTACCAAGGCATTGTAAAGTGGTAGTATCTTTACTTTAATCCAAAGATTGAAAACACAGCACTGACAACACAACACAGCACAGCAAACAATATCAAATTAATGTTAAAATACATAAATAAAAATGATTGAAATCTCACTAGATCGCTTTATGCCTAAACTCAGGACCTGGAAAATGTACTTCTATGATCTAAATGAATCATAAATGTACTTTTATGATTCTTTAGGAATACAATGAATTTCAAATGTGGAATTGTACATCAGCAACAAACTTTGCTTGATTTCTTTGAATGATTACATTCTGTTTTTCTCAAATCAAGAACAAACAAGAAAAAAAATCTGAACTGCCAGTGAGGAAAGAGAACTTCATTATGAAATAATAACACGAGGATAATTAAACAGCTGCCCATAAACCACTCAGTCCAGGACTTGAATTACTCAGAAGCCTCAATGACTATGATCTTTCAATACGGAGTAAAATTAGAAATAAAAAGAGAATACTTGGGCAAGAAACAAAGAAGGCAGCTGAAATCCAGAGAGAATGAAACCTGAAATCAATACGTTATACATATTATTATGTATATCATTTTATTCTACTATAAAATAGTCTGCTTGAGAAACCACTTAGTTACCAAGAAGGAAAAGAAAGAAGAAAGAGGATTAAAAACGTGCTGCGGATATTTGAAAATCTTCCATGATGGTTGGAACCATCCTATTCAGATAACAAATTCATTCTTTGGGTCACAAACGGTGAGCGATTTCATTCATGGAAGATCTAAAAACTATTACCTGAAGTCACAAGATGCTACCAAAGTGCAGCTTGTGCATTTATTATTTGTTGAATGAGATGCAGTTTATAGCTTTTGGTTGATACAAAAGAGCTGAAAAGAAATGTAAGTCAAATGCCTTTCTGTTTTGGCAGTGGCAAAGTAAACATTGCCAGGACAAATGGAGGAGGAACACCTTTTTAACCTGACAATTCAGAGTATAAATTCCACTCAAAGCTGCAGCTAAAAAGAAGACACTCTTGGCCTGTGTGTTTTGCATTCCCTGTGACTTGTATTGGAGCTGTAGCTTGAAATCCCTGAAAAGTCTATGTGAGATGCCTCATCCTTATAGCAGAATTTATAAGCAAGTAGGTGGCAAAAGGACAGTCCCAGAGGACTGACTATAAGCTCATCCAATATCCTATTTATATATTGCCGAGTGAGGCCACTCATTGAGTTCCTTTGCACATAGTATCCTCAGGGCAAATGTGTTGGAAAATTATAGTGGGTAATTTCAAGCTTAACTGGCACACAGCAGACAAGGTTACAATCTCTGCAACCAGATCAGAATGAGCACACAGACCACTAAGTTCAGCTAGCAAAACTCTTACTTTATGTGCATTTATTCAACATCAGAAAACATCAAAAGCAAATAATTGACAAAGAAGAAGACAAAAGTGGGACAAAGCCAAGGAGACTGATATGAAAAACAGCCTTAATGCCTTTATGCATATCATGATGTCAGAATAAAAGTTTTTTTAAAAAAAGAAGAACACAAGGTGATCCCTTCTCTTTCCTGCACCATGAAAGAAACAATTTGGTGGACCCAGATGATGTAGCCAACAGAATGTCCAACTTCAGTTTTCTTTCATTAGAAAAGAAAAATCATCTGAGTTGATTAGGAGGAAAACCTAAGTAAAAGTTTAAAAAGTACTTACATAATAGTGTTCTCTCTTCAAAATATCCATCTCAGTCTCTATCTATCTCTAGCATATCCAGGAACTCAGTGTGGTGCTGTTGGGAGACACGTCTGCCTCATCTTCCTCTTCCTCCTTCTTTTCTGCTTTTCTAAGAAAAGTGTTCAGAACTTACAATAATATGTATTATAATACCAACAGCTGAATAAAACAAACATTTCTAATTCCCCCATGTTTAAGAATTTCCGCATTCGTTTTCTTGGCAACAGTTCTAATAACATGGGGGCTATTGCCTTCTTCCAGAAAGCTTTTTAGGCTTCCTTATCTAGCCTATAGCCTGGGATTTCCTAGTGGTTTTCCATGATGCCCTTGTCTCATCTCATAGCTTAAGCTACATGATAGTAACTCATACCATTAACTCTACTAATTAAGATATAATTCCTTCATGATGGTGGAACTGCCGATTACAGTTGCAGTTTTGTTACCATTGATGATTTTTAAATATGATGTGTTGCCTCAGGTATATGCAGCCATCCTCCGAATCTGAAGCAGCAGAAACACAAATGCTCTGGCTTTTGAGGAAAATGCCACATTTCTTCATGCAGATGGGTGCAAACAAATTCCTTTGCAACTAAAAGACTTAAATCTGAATTCAAATGCAAATCGACATAAAAATACCTTTTATCTGCAACTTTTTACATCTATGGTGATCAAGACACAGATGCAAGAAATTAAATGTAGATGAACCAGCTGCCTGAAACTCCCCAAAATAATACATTGTGAAAATAAAGAATATATAATGCTTATGAAGATATTTCCATAAAAAATAGACTCAGTTGGAAAACCAATTAAATTATAATCTACTATGCTATTATAAAAGTGGAAGAGTAGAGTTTTTTTGTATATCATGCTGGAATTGGAAAATGTCTGATATATTGAACATGCAGCACCACATTGACGAAAGATGATACTCAATAGACCGCCAATTTCAATCAGTTCAATGGACTGAAAGGTTGAGCCAAATGCTATTCTTCCAATTGAGAAGAATCATGAATAATGAAGAGAAAAAGCAACACAAGGATTCACAAAAAGGGACAGAATCTGATTTCAAGCAGGCTTACATCAACAGAAACGCACCAGCATGTATTTACTTGGTCATGTATCTTTTGTCATTATTCATTCCTATATTTCAGGAGAGTGATCTGTAAAAAAAAAACACATAATAATTATTGTTGGTTGTTATAGAGCAGGTTGGAAAATACAGCTGACATGACTTCCTCTGTCATGCTAAAAAAATATATCATCTAATAAGACATAGTAGAAATTCCACCTGTTTGTAAGAGAATGATTCTCACTGGGATAGGAAAGCAAAGTTTCAGCATTTTATGAACTGTGAGAAATACGTTTACAAATACGTCTACATGGCTGTTTTATGCGAATACCCACCTAATATATTTCTTTCATTGTATAAGGCAGTGGCAGGCTAGAGCTTGTTAGCAGTGGCAGGCTAGAGCTTCTAAATCTAGAGAAATCACCCAATAAAATTTTAAAGATTGAAGTCAGAGTTAAGATATGGTGCTTTGTGTTCAAGTACATGTGCACTGAAAATCTATTCTGCAGCTTTGGTTGTTAAATCATAGGATAGCATAATGAAAACAACAGTCTCTCTGTTTTATCCTTTTTATATCGTTTCCTGATCACAGAGTCATATTTAAAATACAATAACATCATTTCAAGCTTTGACATAACACACATTTGTATTTTTACACTGAAATGCTACCAACTAAAATTTACAGTCTGCCTATTGTTGATGAGGCAGTAGAACATTAGTATTTTCTTCTGGCATATATAGATGTAGACTCAGAAAGTACAGGATTATAATTTAGAAGCATCCAGTAAGCATCCATTTTCATTTTCAGAGCAGGTTCCCCCAGAAACCACTAATAAATGAAAATAACTATTTTGAACTGAAATACAGTAGGAAAATAAATCCCAGCTTCAAAATAGAAGCATGGATAGATCTCTTTCATTTCTAATAGAAGAGAATATATATAACCTAGTGATGAAATGTGGAGTCTTTGGTGCTGTCTAAAACTTGGTTGTTTTCTTGCAGATGTTTCATTACCAGACTAGATAACATTATCAGTGCTAGTGAGTGAGGTTTATACAGTACCTTGCCTCCTTGCCTGTTAGTATTGGTGGAGGTGTTGTTTCTTTCCCTTTGTAGTTCTTTAATAAGGCTGCTGTTTATTGCTTGATTATTTGTCTCAGTTGGTAGTTCCCTGATTATGACATTGTTTATTGCTTGATTGTCTGGAGATAATCCTGTTTATTTGGGATAAACCCACTCCCTTCTAGCACTAAAGATGAAGGTAAAGAGTTTCCTGCCTGAGCAGGGGGTTAGACTAGAAGACTCCAAGGTCTCTTCCAATTCTACCTTGTCTGGTAACAAAACAACCAAGCTCAGGAAGCACTAAGGATTCCATCTTTCATTTCTCTCTATTTCAATAAGAGTTATCATCAAGAATACTTTAGTATTCTAAAACTCCACTAAAAATATGAATGACTAAAACTATATCCATATGATTTAACTGTCGACCTTAGGGAAAGATTTCTAGGATAAGATTTAAGAAAAGAAAAATCTAGAGAAATATTTACCAGGCAGAGATTATATAATTTCCTTTAAATATGAACGAGGAATCTCTTTTTTAGTCCTTTAAAAAAAGAAGACCAAGCATTTCCTCTTCTCTTCACTTCAAGGAATGACCATGCAATAATGTGATGTTGTTTAATCAAGAAAGATGAATAAGATCTTTTGACCACTTGGTATATTTCAGAAAGTAAAGGAAATCCTCATCTGCCTTTTTTTCATTTCCCCCCCTGTGGAAAGACAAATATAAGTTGGACTTCACTCCTATTAGCGTTCAACCAGCCAAAGACCTGCAGGGAACAAAAGACTAGTATTTTCTCCCAGCTAGATATATAACTGAATTCTTTCTAATCCCTACTGGAAAGTCATAATTTTGGGAAACAATTTACCTCCTGGTTGGAGCTCATCATTTGCAACATTTTCGCACTAACCCAATCTTTTCCACATGGCCTCTGACAGTATGTGATTATTTCAGATAATGATCAGCTATAACTATAGAATAAATTGCTTGCCAAAATCACAGTATTCCTTTGGTGCACTATGATCTGGAACTCTTTTGTGCATCGTGAACAATCACAAACTTTTTAGTACTTGATCTTTGCCTTTCCTGAAACAAATTTCCTGTCAGAAATCAACATTTCAAGACAGTTCCTGATTCTAATTGTCGAAACATGTACCTTCTTCATACAGACCTTATGAAAGCTTTTTCTCGGTGACTTTCAATGAATTTCTGCGTACCTGTTGAAGGAATGGCTAATCTTATTTCTCAGCCTTTTCATGAAGCCTATTTATAGGCCATGGTACTGATACAAATTTGTCAAAGTAGCCTACAGACAAAATATATTGTTGCAAAAAAAAATCCTTTTTCTGAAAGAACACTTTATTGATTAGATAAATTGTACCGAAATCAAACAAATATATAAAACTATCCATCCATACCTGCCCCTTCCTACTTAGCATTCATTCCAGTCCTAAAAGAAGTGAAATGTTATGGACATTATTTTATTGGATTGATTTATTCTTCTAAAAATAAATATATAATGTGCATAATTGTTGTAAGCTTGTAACCTAAGCACTATTGAACAATACCCGTTACTTCATACCCATCAAGAAGACTTCAAGACAATATGTCAAGGCCTCCTTTGTAAGAACTCCAGCCTGATTAAATATTTATTTTTTTTATATCCCATCTTTACTATTTTTATAAATAACTCAAGGCAGAGAACATATCCAACATATCCTCCTCCTATTGTCCCCACGTAGGAATGGCTAACTGACAGAGAGTGACTGGCCCAAAGTCAACCAGCTGGCTTTCATAGCTAAGACAGGATTAGAATTCATAGTCTTCTGATTTCTAGTCTGGTGTCTTAACCACTAGACCAAACTGGTTCTCATATTGTCTCCCCAGCAGAAGTACATGCACTCCTTATCTTGTTCTGATGCTGTAAAACAATTCAAATTGTTTTAATTCAACATACTTTTGGCCCTAGCTGACTGTAAGTTTTATTTATTTATTTTTATTTGCTTTCTATGTTTATCTTTGTTTTTGATATTGTTCTAATTCAATAGAATTAGAACATGTTCTTATGGAGCTTTTTTTTTATTTTCATCTTCTTTTTGTTGGATCCAGTACGCTGCTCAGGGTACTTTGGACTGGGGATGGATGATAAGTACCATAAAATGAAAGAAAACAAAGAACAACTCTGATGCTGCTCATTATATAGTGCTTCTTCATAGATGGAGAAAAAAACTTTTATCTTAAGGCATTGCACTGAAAGCATCAGCTTAGTATAAAATCATTCAACTGTATTTTTCTTTATCAAGATAAAGATTTATTGATTCATTGATGAAGTTGCCTTTGTGGAATTGGCTGGATTATATAACCTTCTGAGGCACAGCAAGTCCTTACAATTCTATTATTTTTCAATTTTTAAAAGCATTTTTTTTCAATTAGAATAGACTCTCGTATAACATAATCAAATCACAGTTTTTATTTCAACAGAAAATAGACTAGGACTTGGGTTGAGAGGTTGATTCGAAAACAGTTATGTGTTGTTATTGTTTTAAACATTGCCCAGAAAAACAAAGAAATTCTCTTCCTCTGAAGTTTGTTGTTGTTGTTAGTTGCGAAGTCGTGTCCGACCCATTGTGACCCCATGGACAATGTTCCTCCAGGCCTTCCTGTCCTTCCCCTGAAGTACCACAGTTCAAATGACATTTGAGTTTTCACAGGGAACCCATCTCTTGTGAAGGACAGTGGATGTTTCAGCCAGGGTTACATCCATTGTCTGCAAAGTACTGTAAGCAACTTGAGTCAATCCATAAAATTCATCACATACAAGCAAACCGACACTGACACGAAATGCATTCATCTGAAACCAAAGACCAGATGCTTTCACAGTATACTTTTATCATGCTTCACTTGAATAATTCACGTGAATAAATTGGCATGTACTATTTGGGATAAAATAAATGACTTCTTCTGATGTAACAATCCATATTTACTGTAATAGTGTATGAAAATACATGTGACCTAAGTTATACAAGACTTTTAATGAATGAAATGAAATGATAAATTATTCTCAGCTCAGAAAAAGCAGGGTTGGCCAACTTGAATTAGTAGAATGATACCTGAAAGAAAATGCCTAAATGTTTTGGTAGGAATATATATATAAAATTAATGGACAGAAGAAGAATATGTGGCAAAAGATACTATCTCCTTTTAATTCACCCTTCCCCAATTACTAGTAGTTCACTACTCCTCTCACCCCAGCCATGATGATTGAACTGGAGTGAGCTATAACAACATATGTAAAGAGAGATCTTATACATTAAAAAAATCATGTTGATATTTTTCATGAGTGAGTATTTTCATTATTCATGAGTAAGTAAATCCTGATGAAAAATTATTTGGGGAGGGTTAGAAAGTTAAGATGTCAGCCTTGAAATTAAATCCCTTTTTCATGTGCCAAGGAGTAGCAGTTTTGTTGGCTGATTGTAGCTATCAACCTGACTTTTGGAAACATATGGACATGGATTTAATATAGGAGTGCATGGTCTACCACATACAGAATACAGAATAACAGAATTGGAAGGGACCTTGAAGGTCTTTTAGTCCAATCCCCTACTCAAGCAAGGAACCCTATACAATTCCAGACAAACTCTTCATAAAAACCTCCAGTGATGGAGCACCCACAATTTCTGGAGGCAAGCCATTCCACTGATTAATTGTTCTCATACCTAAACTGCTGAGTAACATCGGAGATAAAATTTTACTTGGACATTACCTTTCAAGTCTTTTTTCAAATCTTAGGAAAATTCTATATTGCAAAATTCCACTGGTTCAAATAATATAACTTCCCTAAAAACAATTGATGAGAACCCATTGGATACGTCCAAACATCTCCAAAAGAGACTTATGGCTTCTTCACAAACTGATTGTTGCTGAAGTAGATGCAGGAAGAAAAAAGATGCCAAAGGTGTAGTTCAACTTTACTAATGCAGTCTATTTCTCTTACTGCTTGGTTCTTCAGCAGTTGATGACTTGGAGACTATGAACTCTTAGAAGAAAGGTGAGTGTTAAATTTAACACAAAAATGCTTGGAACTATAAGAGGAACTGCTAAGATATACTAAGTTTGCATTGGGAGCATCCTGATGTAAAACAAAGCCACAGTTTGGTATTACTTGTGTTGTTAACAGGCATTTCCTGAAGTCTAATATCCTTTTAGCATACAGATACAAAGACTTTCTCCTCAGTGAAGAAAGAGATAAACTGAAGATATGCATTTTCGATAAAATGTCAAATCATGGCCATCTTCAGACACTAGAAGAGGAGAATCACAGTGAGCAAAGGGAAGAGAGAATGAGTTTATTCATGGTTTGAATAACTGAAGTAACTTACAGATTGCCGCAACCCAAGATTGTCTGCAAGGTATAATTTTTAAAAAAGCCCCCATGTGGCCATCGTAACATGAATAAAGTGCTGCCTGAGTATCACAGTTCTGATCATACCATTGAGGCCACCATACTGATTTTTTTTTTAAATGCAGACATCCTTGGCTCCAGTTGTATCGTTCCAGAGCACCTGTTTCCTTTTCTTTACCAGTTAGGGCCAATCTGATTATTAATTCTGCCTGTCCATTCACATATTTTACTTTTCAGCCCTTCGTCGTTTTCTAAGAAAACAGTATATACAGTGTCTGCAGTCTTTTCCCTGTTCAGCTAGTAATACCCTTTTTTTTGGATACCTATGCAACATGTTATCATCCAGAACCCCACAATGGCTATTACTGCCTTCATTTCCAAATCTATTGAACAATCATTAACATTTCCTGTCATAATTAAGTGCCAAAAACAAACATGGTCCACTAGGGGCCCTTAAACTTTATGGCCCATCCTGTTTCTTTTTCCCTGCACTGTATAATTTGTGAAGTGCTGAATTTGCAGGACTCTCTTCAAGTGCTTTTGGCAAGTCCTTCCAAGCCAACCTTTTCTTTTATTTACATCCCTCAGCATTTTACAATCAGTTAGATGATTGCTGAGTGGCAATGCTCACAAAGATACATTTCTGATTTAATAACCCAGTTTGTTTAAAGATCTGTTGCAATCATTTGCATTTCAAAAGGAAATAGCGTAAATACTCTCTCTCTCTCTCTCTCTCTCTCTCTCTCTCTCTCTCTCTCTCTCTCTCATGGACGGGAGGCAGTTCCTAGCATGTGTTAAGATTTAAAGGGAAAGCAATAGTAATAGCATCTTCACAGTGCTTTACAGCCCTCTCTAAATAGTTTACAGAGGCAGCATATTGCCCCCAACAATCTGGGTCCTCATTTTACCGATCTCGGAAGGATGGAAGGCTGAGTCAACCTTGAGCTGGTGAGACTCGAACTGCCAAACTCTTGGCAGCCAGCAATCAGCAGAAATAGCCTGTAGTACTGCATTCTAACCACTGCACCACCAGGGCTCTTAAAAGCAACATATAAGGTATTATTTTAGGGTTGACTATCAATAATAAAGCAACCAGCAATCAAGAAATAAGGCACATAGTAGCACTCAGTAGGATAGTTCTCAGAAGGTTTTGGAAAAGATATTCCAATGCCTTGCTATGTCTATACCTACATAAATCAGAAAGGTCAAGCCATGATATTCACTTTGCTACTCTATAGAAACAAAAGTTGGACTTTGAAGAAGCAGGATAGGAAGAGTATTAACTTTAAATTTGGTGTTGGAGAAAACTGAGAATATTGTGGACAGTCAAGAAAACAAAAACAGGGATTATCAAACAAAGCAACCCACAGTTCTCATTTGAGGCACAAATGACCAGGTTCAAATTACCCTACTTTTACAAGACATATTGTAACTTTTAGCTCTCTGGACAAGGTGGAACTTTAAACTCATGATGGTGGCTGCCAATTTGACTTTTTTGATCCCTCTGCACACACAGCTCTGATACCTGCCAGAGGCCTCTAAAGACAATCTCTACAGCACGGGTGTCAAACTTGATCGCGTCATGTGAGATATTGTGATGTATCTCAACATTTTTTGCCTTTGCAGAGCCGGGGAGGGTGTGGCCTGTGCGTGATGCATCTGGCCCGAGGGCTGCCAGTTTGACACCCCTACTCTACAGAGTCAATCCCCGGTCATATTATTTTGATTTTAATTCTGATTCTTTTTATTTCAGTTTTAAATGGAGCGAGGGCTGGTTGTTTTAGTTAGATGAAGGGATATATCCCCCCATTGCCTTGCTTTTCACATCATCCCCCTTTTGAGTTTAAACAAGCATCTCTTTCCTGCAAAAAGAATACACTCCCCTCAAATAAGGCCTTATTTATCTATGGAAATTAATTTTTCAAACTAATTCTACGTGTGTGTACTGGCACAAATAGCACTTGCTAAGTACACACACAAAATAGAGTTCTTTCTGTGCCTATTTTTAAAAGAGATTTTACCTTTAAGCTTTCCCTTTCCATACCAATTTACTGCTAGAAAAGTACATTTTCCAAATGATATCTCTCCCAGCTTCCCAACCCCACAATAAACTGGCCGCAGGCATGCTACAGCTGGGAAAATTAGGCCACTAAAAGAACTACTTTCCTGAGCTTGCTTTCCTTCCTTCCTTCCTTCCTTCCTTCCTTCCTTCCTTCCTTCCTTCCTTCCTTCCTTCCTTCCTTCCTTCCTTCCTTCCTTCCTTCCTTCATCCATCCTCATTTTCTGGTCTTGTTTTTGGCAGGCAGGCAGAAAAAGGGTAAATCTGCACATGAATCATGAAATACTAGAAGGAGGGCAGCCATCTGGGGAATTTGATTTAGCCATAGACAATGCAGATTTAGAACAATTTATTGGTTTTATTGGTTGGTTAGACCTTATTGGTCAGGTCTTTTGTCAGAATTCAAAAATACAACAATGATTTGCTCACTGCTGTTCAAGCCAAGTATCACTACCCCCAGGGTTGCTGTAAGTTCAAGAGAGCCAGTTTGGTGTAGTAGTGAAAGCAACAGACTAGAAATGGGGACACCATAAGTTCCAGTTCTGACTTAAATATGAAGCAGTTAAGTGGCCTTGGACAGTCACTCTCTCTCTCAGCCCTTGGAAGGAGGTGAGGACAAACCACTTTTGAAATCTTCCCAAGAAAACTGCAAGGACTTATCCAGGCAGTTGCCAGGACTCAACATTGACTTGCCATCCCCTTCTCCTTTTGCCTTCAATCTTTCCCAACATCAGGGTCTTTTCCAATGAGTTCTCTCTTCTCATTTGGTGGTCAGCTGCTTCCAACAATTTGGAAAGCTAATGATTAACCACATCCTAATACATGGGTTAATCAAAAATGCATAGCTTGCTTTTTTATTTTCTTTTTTTGCATTTCTTGTTGTGGTGGTTGCTGCTAATATTATTTAATTGTTATTAGTCATAATAAGAGTAATATCTTAGATTCAGGACTGTAATAAAATATAATGCTACACCACCCTTATTACACAGAATGAAATGCCATTAGATTCACTAGAAAGACATAAGCATATGGAGAGAGGTCAAAGAGATCTGGAGTTTGAATGCAAGTACAAGCAAAAACAAATGTAGCAGATCAGCAAATACCAGCGCTACAAATATCACAATAAAGTATTTCCCATGCAAAGCATAGAGAGGAAATTTCATGTGCCATGATGTTCCAATACAGCTCTTTGCATAAATAATATGTTAAACCATAAAAAAGTGAAGTAGAATTTCTGTTTAATTAACATCTTCTTAAAGAAGCACATTAGCATTCCATCTTGGCTTATGGACCTAAGTGCTGCAGATGTCCTAAAGGAAAATATGTCTCTTAACAAATTGACATTTATCTTGCTTTTAAATCTCATCTTAGAATAAAAGTGCTCTCTCTTTCAATCTGCAAGCATTTCAAGTAATAGATGAGAGAGGTTATGACCAAACAGGTATATTTCTCAATGAGAGCATCGCAAAAACTTCACTGAATACAAACACATTAAGGTATTTGGCATAAATTCTGTTTGAAAAATGACAAGAGGTGACAATGAACAAGATCTTGGAAGTAACATGCTAAACAGGGGGTTCATACAGGTCAGATTTTTGCTCTTCAGCAAGTTTAAGTTTATTGTACAATTCCTGATTTAAAATAGTATATAATAAAATGTGTGTGTTGAATGATGGCATATTTGTACAAATATGGATAAGAAGCCTAAGGAGATTCTCAGTCATCCAGGTCATGGTTGTCCCAAAGGTGCTTTTTCAGGAGGCAACTGGACTTTCTTGTTTTTTCTTTGAAGACATTTCACTTCTCATCCAAGAAGTTTCCTCAGCTCTCTCCCCGCCATCCAGTCAGAGCTGAAGAAGCTTCTTGCATGAGAAGTGAAACGTCTTCAAAGAAAACCAAGAAATTCCTCCTGAAAAAGCAACCTTGGGGTATGGATAGGAAGGTTGGTTGCTGAATGTGATAGAATGTGATAAAGATGCTACATGATGGAAATAAAGCATATATAAGAATAGAATGCTTAGAAAATGATTCCATGTTGACTTCCAGTTTTGCGCAGTAGTGACCGGTCATGAGCTTGCAGATTGTCCGCACCCCCCATGGCTAATTTTGCCCTGCCTGGGGACCCTAAATGGGTCTAAGTTGCCCCGAAGAAAGAAGGGTGCTCCAGTGATTCTGGAATGGCGGCGGCCATTCCGTTCGACTTGGGGAAAGCCTTCTAACCCGACAGGAGAAAGGCTGGCTGTATTGCATCGACCAGCCCAAGCTACTAGCAACCGAAGTCCAAAAGCACCAACCAGCACAACTGTGAACAGCGTGCTTGAAACTGGGTGAGGAATTCGATCTTCTCTTTTCTATTCTACATTAAATTTCCTGGAAAAGATCCCCAAGAAGCAAAATACCTCCGAAAGGGAAGGAGGGGGATTGCCGTCCCACCCTTATACTAACAGAAGCGGTGAATTAATCTTTTTATGGAGGATCAAAATATATGGAAGTGAAATAAATATAAAACCTGAAATTTAAAACTTATATCTGGATAAATCTCAAATTGTTTGAATGGTTAAGACTCTCATTTTAAAGATAATTGTTCATTTTGGAAATTGAAAAACAAATAGTTGCTGACACCTAGTGGTGGATGAAGACTATGACAGCTATGACTTTAATATAAGACTTGGCAAAACCTGGGAAAAGCTAATCTGTGTTTGTGACCTTCAAAGTTTTAACAACAAAGAACAGCTGTGACAAAAAAAAAGACAATAATCTGGGCTGTAGACAAAGAGAGAACTATAAATTTCAGGGGGGGAAACTTTTTTGAACTATTTGGATTACAAATATCTATTTAATTGGGACTCTAAAGCTATTTGCAGAGAAAAGAAAGGAAGAGAAAAACTCAAATTCTTGACCATCATGGATCAGAGACATGTAGAAAGAACATAACAAGAAAACATAAATACTTCACAGGAGGAGATATATAGTATACTGCAACTAATTCAAACAACAATGACTTTAAACCACAAAGAAATCCAAAATAACTTTGAAAATATAAATCAATCTATTTCTAAGTTAACTCTACAACAAAACAAATCCCAGAAAAAAACAACAGAGAGGGAGCAGATAAAAGAGATAAATGGATATAGAATTGAGAATAGAGACTTAAAGATGAAACTTAACAAAATAAGGAAACATGATTTAATCCTAGTGGAACAAAATTCACAAGAATTGGAAAAAACAACTTATCCCTTAAGACTACAAAATAAATCTGAGGACAAGAAAACAGATTGGTTAAAATGGACTGTAGAGATGTCAGGAACATCGGAGAGAAAGAGAAGCCGAGAGAAAGAAAAAGAAAAAGATTTTCAACAAACATGGAAAAGCAGAAGCCCCGTACAAAGACACTTCACCTGATTTACTTTTTATATCTACAGCAACATTTATGAACATACAGAAAAACCTTTTGATTCAGCAAAATACATTGATTAAGAAAGATACTGGGCAAAGGAAAAAGACTAAAGTGGAAACCAAGAAAATAGATGATGGGACTTATCAGAGAGAATACTTAAAAAAGAAACATTTGTTTGAATATGGTTAAAGAAATAGAAAAGTTTTGGAATATATATGTCATTCTAAGAGGTATGAATTCCCTAAATAATATAGTATGCTTTTCCCCCCTAGATACTTAAATGTGATTGAATTTAAGAAAATTATAATGGATAAAAAATATTTTGAATAAGAGTTAAAGGACTAGATGACTAGATCTATTAAATGGAATGTTTAAAGATTAAACATATTTTTAATTATAGATAAAAAGAATAAGAAATTTAGGAAATAAATATATATTAGCTTAGAAGGGATATATATTTTAAGTAGTATGTTATTTTTTATGTTTCTTTACTCTTGCTCTCTTTTCTTTTTTTTTTTCATTGTTTTATCTATTCCTTAAGAAATGTAAAAGTGTGAGATGGTTCATATGGAAAAAGAGAGTTAAATTTTTAAATGTAATTAATTTTTGAGAAAATCTTAACCAGTAAGAATACTAGAATTTGGTGGGAGAAACAAACTAAAATAAGGACTGTAACAGGATCTATGATAAGGCAACCAGAATGATTGGATAGAAAAGAAATATTATATCGATCTGATTATTATTTTTAGGAATATTGGGGAAATATATATATTTAATTGTTATCTATCAAAACAATAAGAATTGTATTAACAATGTTTGCAAAAGAGGATATTTTGGGAAAAGAGGAAATCAACTAAAACCATTATGTGGATTATGGATTATAGAAATCAATTGTTAATGATTGTTTTACAAATGTAACCCAGACAACACACTGTTCACCAATTATTAAGTGATTTATTTTTTAAAAAAATCAATAAAATATATTACAAAAAAAGAAAGAAAATGATTCCATGTTGAGCAAGGAGATATGTATAATGTCCCTTGGTTGCATAACCTATTTCTGGATTAAGGGATAAAGCATGTTTAGTGCTAATTTTAGAAATGTGATGGCTTGGACTGTGAATATATATATATGTCTTTAATGACTGCAAAAATACGAATCCTGCGCATATCTGTTCAATGACAGTCCTCGATCTCCGGGAGAAATATAAACCAGCTGTTTATTGTTAAAAAAAGTTTAAAACAATAAAAACAACTATTTACAATATTAAAACAACTTAGCTTTCGCTGGTCCCCTGCCAGCATCCTCAGAGTGAAGTTTCGGGGGTGGAGATTACTTTTGTAGACCTTGCTAGCCTAATTGCTTACTCATTGATCGTGTGATAGGGCCATCCGTCCTGGCTGACCGTAATTGCCTTAATTGTCCCGCCTCCTCTTTTTTGCACTCCAGTTCTCCAAACTTCCTCCCTCCCATCCTTGTCAATCCCCTCCTTCCTGCCGCTGTTGCCGTTGGTATGCTTTCTAGCCGCTCCCCCGTGCTCGTTCTGGGCCTTACATCCAGATCCGGTGTCTTAGATGCCTTTCCATTGCTGCTCCCCTCCTTTCCATCCCGTTTGTCTGCCCGTTGTTCTTGTCTTCCACTATCTATCCCTATTAGTCCTATTTTCCTCCAGTTTCCTTCCACGCTTGGATGTGCGTGCGCACAGCCGTATCCCGTCCCTCTGCCCCGTCTGCCTACGATCAGCTGGGCTGTCTGCCGGCTCACTCCTGAATTCACTCCCTCTCATCCTTGCAGATCCTGTCCTTCCTAATGTTGTTACCGTTGGTGCATTTGCCAACTGCCTCCCCTTCCCCCCCTCCTACTTATCCTGTTGAACCACCCGTTGTACTTGCCTTCCATTATCTATCCCTCTGGGTCCTATTTCTTCCAATCTTTCTACATGCCTGGGTGTGCGCACAGCCACATCCTGTCCTTCTGCCTCATCTGCCTACGCTCAGCTGAGCCACCTGCTGCCTCGCCCTCAGTTCCACTCTCTCCTCTCCTTACCGATCTTATCCTTCCTGGTGTCATTGCCCTTGATGCGCCTTCCACCCCTACCCCCATACGCATTTTGGGTTGTACGGCTAGGTCCGGCATTCTCAATGCCTTCCCATTCCCGCCCCCCTCCTGTTGGTATTGGTCCACCCGTTTGTCTAACTTTCCACCATCTGTCCCTGCTGGCCCTATTTCTTCTAGTTTCCCTTTGCGCACGGGTGTGCACCCGCACAGCCGCGTCCTATTCCTCCACTTTGTCTGCCTTTGGTCAGCCGGGCTGCCTCCTGACTCACTCCCGGATTCACTCCCTCTCATCCTTACCAACCCTATCCTTCCTAATGCCACTGCCATTGATGTATCTCCCAACCGCCCCCCCCCATGACCGTTCCGGGCCACACGTCCGGATCTGGCACCATCGTTGATTCTAAATTGCCGCCCTCCTCCTTTTTGACCCGCAAATGCATTCATTCAGCTGGATCATCTCTCCTCTCCTCCTTTTTGCGGACCACGCTGTTTATCTCTGATCGTCGTTCTTCCTCCTCCTTGGTTCCAGCGGCTCGTCGTGGGTCCGATTCCCTTTCCATACGATGATTGCCTTCTTTAGTTCTACCCCTTACGAACGCCATCCGCATCCTGGCTTGCTCCTCATGTGTTTTTAATGTCTGGTATGCCGGGGGCAATTCTACGTGTCGGTTAATTGAGCCCACATCTGAGAACCAGGCCTCCTTCAGTAGGCGCCCTCCTTTGGAGGTATCCTGGGCGATGGCTTCTGCCCCCATGAAGTCAAACGACTGCCCATTATTCACCATATGTGTCCATATTTGGGAGTACTGCTCCTGCCTTTTGACGGCCAATTTGTATTTACGTATCCTGGTTTTTATCTGTTTGGCCATCTCTCCTGTGTAATTACACTGGCAATCCTTGCAGTGCACCCTATAGACCACCGATGATTTTTCCTCCTCTGGCAGTGGTTCCTTAGGGCGCATCGTTTTCATACGGAGTGTTTGGTCAGGTCGGTGAGCCACCCTGATGTTATGCGGCGCTAATATGTGAGCCATTGCCTCTGATACCCCCTGGACATAAGGTATCGTTGTCCAGGATGTTGTCCCTAGGTCATCTGGTGCTCTACGGGGTTCCTGGCGCTTACTATATCTTTGGACAAAACTGGCCGGGTAGCCGTTCCACCTGTATACCTGGTGGAGGTGGGCACGCTCTGCTTGCTTGGCCATTTTGGTACTGCAATGCGTATTTATACGTGCAAATAATGTCCGAATGCATGCGATCTTGTGGGCTGCCGGGTGGTTGCTCGTGTAATGCAGCATCCTATCGGTGTGGGTCGCTTTCCTGTATACAGTTGTGTGGAGGGTGTCGTTGGCTTGGCGCATGACTAACACATCCAGGAAGGCCAAACTACCATTGTCTTCCTCCTCCACTGTAAATTGTATATCCGGGAACACCGCATTCAATCTTTCCATAAAGGCAGCTTTTTCCGTCCGTTTGATGATAGCGGACGTGTCGTCCACATATCTGGCCCAATATTCTGGGTGATAATCGGCCATTGCCTTAGCTTCCAGGCACTGTAGGACCGCCTCAGCGATAACACCCGAGATGGGAGATCCCATCGGCGTGCCCTTGATTTGTTCATACATTGTGTCCTGGAATGTGAAGTGTGTTCTCAGACATAATTGCAGCAGTTTGATGACGTCTTCCATCTTAAGGGAACCATGACTTTGCAACCCCTTTAGCTGTAATAGGTCTTTTATCGTTGAAACAGCCAGCTCTTGTGGGATAGATGTGAATAACAATGTCACATCAAATGAGATTATGGTCTCATCATCTTGTATTCTCACTGCTTTGAGTCTCTGTAGGAACTCCTGCGATGATTTTACCATGGTTGTACTATCCTCTACTAGATGCTGTAGCCGCTGACTTAGCCATCTAGCCAGGCCAAACATTGATGTACCCCACAATGGGTCTTAATGGGATCCCCTCTTTGTGTATTTTTGGCAAGCCGTAGAACCTCGCCATTGCCGAGTCCCTAGGTCGTATGGCTCTCAGATCTTCTTCACTCACTCCCCCCCCCATCTTTTGAGCCTATCCATGATTTTATTAAGCTGATTCTTCATGGACGTTGTAGGGTCTATCTTGGTCACTCTATACGCACTGGTGTCATTAAGTAGGGACTGGGCCTTGCTGTTATATGTGGCCCTATCCATGACGACTGTGGCCCTGCCCTTGTCCACCGGTAGGATCACAATGGATTTGTCCTTCCGTAGCTCCTCTAGGGCCTTCCTCTCCCCTACTGGTAAGACATGGCATTGTTTGTGGTTCATGAGTAGTCCTGTGACCTGCTGCCTTATGGAGTTTTTTTCTGCGTCGCTGGTAGCCATGCTTTGTATTGTAGGTTCCACGGCTGCGATGAAATCAATGGGTTGAGCATCCATCAGATTGATAGGCTCCAGATGATTTTCAGCAAATGTTAGATTTAATATTTAAACCAGCAACCGGTCCACACAAACAAGCAAAGCCCCATCCACAGGATGCAGGCAGCACATAAAACCACGCACCCTCCAGTCCATGGAAAAACCTCTCTCCACGCAACCGGTCCCTCGTGCCCAAAAGGTTGGGGACCTTTGACTTAAGAACTAGAAGCTAGTCTCATTAAACAGTTTACTCCTCAGAAAACATGCAGACTGAGTGAGCTTTTTCCTCAAACACATTTCTTTGAAGAGGAAAATAAAACTGAGAAAGCAGGCATGACTCGACCTAATAGTAGGTTGACAAGTCACATAGGCAATCAACCATAATCCTATTGGCTTGGTGTCTGGAAAAATTATTTCTCAAACTCTCTTAGCTTGGTATTTTTTCTCTATTTATTTTAATCTGAAGTAGCCCAGAGTTTGCAGGGAGAGGGTATAATATTATATTATCAAAATAAAAAATGCTAATCCAATCACAACTTAAGCTATTTTGAAAACATTGATTATCTGATGGGTGGGGGAAGGGAATAAAATCAATCATCTTTTACCTTTAAAGTTAGATTTAAAAAAAAAAACTACATGAAACCGAATTCTGAGACAGCTGCATATTATGATGAATTATCATCAGAAGTAGTTGTTGTTTAATTTAAATAACACTTTTGTGCTAGTCTCAAACGTATTTTTTCTAAAGGCAACTGGACTGTTTTTTTCCCTTGAGGAGGAAGAAAAAGAAGACATTTCGCTTCTCATCCAAGAAGCTTCATCGATTCTGTCGGGATGATGGGGGGAATGGAACGATTAGTTCTGACAGGATGTGGGGAGGGAGGGGGGGTTTGGAAAGATCATATCTTTTTTGCAACCATCTGGTTGTTAGTGCTCTGAGATCTCTTGAGGCCACTTAGGGATTTATCTGGGCCCGCAAGGTCACCTGTATCAGAGTGCAAATGGGATGGAATCTTCTTGGAACTTTTGAAAGGGCTCCATTGTGGACAGGAGACAAATGGTGTCTTATTCCCCCCTCCCTCTGTTGAGAGAGGGCTGCTCAGTGTCAACATAAATGGCCTCTTTTACCCTTCTTTCAAACCAACTCTTATGCTAGGTGCCTATAAATCCATCTCCTCACACTTGTATTTTCCTTATTGCTGCAGCCTCATGATCCCTTTGCCTTTCACCTCTATCCAGTGAATAGATAGAGGGATTCAAATACATGAATAACCCATTCTCTGTGTGGATGCCACTTCCGGAAGTCCATTCTGGGCCTGGGCAACAAAAACTTAGCTACCGGTTCTGCCAAACTGGTGCAAACCGGCTGAATCCCACCACTGCCTCTATCATAATTCCCTCTGCAGGATGAGGTTCAGTTCATATGGTCAGACTTTGTCCAGGAGTTTGGTGTCTTCCAGGCATACTTACTTTTCCTTTAAAAGGCAGATCCTTTGCATGGGCTTTAACTAGGAGCTATATAATAATAGTAGTAGCCGTAGCCGTAGCAGTAGCAGTAGCAGTAGCAGTAGCAGTAGCAGTAGCAGTAGCAATAGCAATAATAATAATAGCAATAAATAATAATAATAATAATAATAACAACAGCAGCAGCAGCAGCAGCAGCAGCAGCAGCAGCAGCAGCAGCAGCAGGTTTCTTTAAAACAGACTTGTACTAGTCTATTTTTATTGAATGTAGGTTATAAGTTTTTTACAGCAATATTTTATATTGATCAGACTGGACTTGTACCAAACAAATACATCAGAGACAGTATCAGATACATTTTGAATAGTAATGGCTATAAGAATTAGAAATAGCAGAAAGCAGCTATCAGTCTTTTTTTTAATCAGTCCGGAGAAAGCCTTTGACAATATGAAATGGTTTTTCATATTCATGATTCCAAAGAAGATGAACAGCAGTTCATATTTTCTTAGATAAATATAGAGCACTAATGAAGAACAAGAAGCCATGATACGGGTTATACAATATTTGTATTCCCAAAATGTTCTATAACGAAAGATGAAACACAAAAATACACCTCCTTCTTTATTTGTACTGGTATTAGTGTGATTAGCAAGGAAAATCAAGAAAATAGTGGCAAGAAAATAGTCTATAGTGAGTCATCAGATTTCCTAAGTATATATTGCTGGTGGTGGCTTTCAGTGTTTTTTTTAATCTTCCTTGTTCTCCCTTCCCCCATTCTTTCTTTAATAAATATTATCTTATAAGATGTGGATTGTGCTATCTTTGTGCTACTCTAGCCGTAGTAGCCTGCATTATTTCTTCCTATGATTTATTTTATTTTTATCCTGCTGTTTATTATTTTTATAAATAATTCAAAGTGGACAATATACCCAATACTCTTTCCTTCTCCTATTCCCCCCCCCAACAACAACCCTGTGAGGTTGGAAGGGCACAGAGACTGGCCCAAAGTCACCCAATCAGCTTTCATGTCTAAGGCAGGACTAGAACTCACAGTCTCTTGGTTGTGGGGGTCCTTGGTGGTCTCTCAGCTTGGCAGTTTTCTTGCAGAAGTTTCATTACCAAACTAGGTAACATCAACAGTGCACCTAGTATTATCTAGTTTGGTAATGAAACATCTGCAAGAAAGCCACCAAGCTCAGAGACCACCAAGGACTCCACAATTTTAACCTCAGCTACAAATATTCTCTGCTATCAGATCTCCTGGTTTCTGGTCTGGTGCCTTACTTTGACTTCATCCTTCTTAATTCCCACCCCTGCATACATGCTATGCCTACCTGAACTTCAAGATGACAGTGTTTGTACTCGAGCCCGGTACATTATAAGAATGTACTCAGTTATCAGATACGGATTAACAAAAACAAGTCTCAGAGATTACTGGCATTTACCCAAAGAAGGAAAATACTGTATGTAGCAAACCACAGGGTTTAATACAACTGTTGAAAAGATTAACAGCAATCTTATTAATATTTTAAGTAAATTCCGAGAAAAGCAAACACTAAAGACTTATTTAAGAATAACTGTTCACAGACTTGAAAAACCTAATGGTAGCTATTTTAAGATGGAGAAAGCTAAAATTGTTCTGTCTAAGAAGAACAGCAACAGTAAAAAATGAATATTTTACCAAGGCTCAATTTTGGGGGGGGAAAACGTACCAAAAAGCTGTTTCCTCTTCTGCTTCTTTTTATCATAAATCATAGACACTATTGGCCAGTATTCTGCTTTATCTGAATCCTACCCAAGGGCTTAGTGATTGTAAAAGTAGCATCTATTTATGTAAGAGGTACCCAAAAGAGTTGCTATATCTGGGCTGAAATAAGCTGTTCCAAAATTCTTCCTAATTTTAAGTATGCCTCCTTTTGTTTTGTGTTTCATTGTTTAAAAAGTTCCTCTTTTTGGCTTCCAGTCTCCATTTCTTCTCTTCTTTAGTGTAACATTGAACTGACTGGCTAACTATGTATGTAGGCTGTTAAGATATTTAAGCCAAAATCCATGTATTTCATCGAGATGCCCTCCAATTCTCCAATACCTGCAAAATAGATGCAGATTTGTTCTAAATTGTAAATTTTGCTTTTATTGGTTAATATGAGTGTCATAGCCCTTGAGGTTTCCTGATACACAATTCTCTGTTTTAGTTCTTGAATGTCAGGTATAGACTCAGATCAGCCCAATCCCTTTTCCCCTTTCAATTCTAAGCAAATTTTCCATTTAGATTCGCCTTTTGTTACCTGCTTTTGTTTCCTGCTGTTGTTTATTACCTGCTTTTTAATTTCATGTCCAAGTTCTCTGCTGATAACATAAGCAGCACTATATATTAGCTGGATGGCTTCACCATTCATTGATATAGAAATGGGTTTCAGTGCTTTGTTTCTGTCTAGAAGAATCTCAGATAAAATTCTCCCATTTCTTTGCTTTAGGAGAGATATTTTATTCTTGCTATACATTCCAATACCTTTTAATTGTTTTCCAAGCAATTGTTTTTGCCTTTCAGGTAGCCTAGGCTGCTTGCATTTGCAAATTTGTTCATTTTCATGTCTAAGGGAATGACTTTCCTTGTAAATCTTGACTTTTCTTTTCTATTTCCACATGCAGAGAGCTTCTATCATACATTTGCTGTTATTCAGATTTTTCTAATTGCCTATTGGACTGATGTTCTAGTGCTTCTTATTCAGCATCTATAAAGTCTTTGATGTTAAATATGAACTTTTCTTGGTCCATAAGCTTTTGTTTAGTAATGATTGCATCTAACTTTCTTTCCAAATTGGTACATCTATTTTTGAAATCTTCTTACTGAGGGATTGGTTTCAAAATAGCATTACGTGATAATTCTGCTTCCAGATTTAGATAAGGATTTTGATTTTTGTCTGCCTGCCAGTTGCTCTGCAGTTCCTTGCCTTGGTTACCTAGAAGAGGGCACCGATCTCTGTGGCCCACATGTCATCTGATGCCCAGATGCATCTCTTTTGATCCAGGCAATGGCCAATCCAGTGTGAATATTAGTTTTCTAATATTCAATATAAAAGTCAGTGCAATAATTTTTCCAGTTGCTACTTATGGCTGCAGATAGGGGAAGGGTGGACACCTTCCAATTGTGGTACTGGAGATAACTACAAAAACATCCCATGGAGTGCACAAATCACAAAGAAATCTTACCAAAATCACTTGAAGCAAAGATTGCCAAACAAAGGCAATCATACTGTGGCCATTTCATGCAAACTGAGTCACTTGAAAAGTCAATCGTGCTGAGAAATCAGTGGAAATGGAGAAGGTGCCACCCTAGAACCCAATGGCTGGACACTATAAAGTATGACACCAGGATGACCATGGTGGGCCTGAAGGAAACGATGTGAGACAGAGAGGCATAGAGTGGTCAAGGATTGGATATTGGATATGACTGAATGGTTGATGATGATGAAATATTCACCATTGCATATGGCTTGGGGATGCACCTAGTCCTGGCCTTCAAGTGAGATCTTTATGGCTCAAGTGATCATTGCAATACAATAGTTCTCAACATCACTGGATCATAGAGATCCCACTGCCATGGCAAGGTGGCATTCCGTGGCAGAGATCATCACCATCACCATCATCATCACCATCATCATCATTATCATCATCATCATCATCATCATCATCATCATCATCATCATCATCATCATCATCATCATTTTACAATGCTAACATTTAATCCGAAGGATATTTTTGAACCAAGATATAACTATCCCATTAATTTAGGTAACAAAGTATGAAAATTTAATTTCTGCATATTTCTCTTTAGTGAGAGAAGCTGAATAATATATTGTAGTATCATCTGGGAAAAAGACATTTCCAGCTTGACCTGATAAAAACAACTGAAAAATGCTATGAGAAGGGCAAGTTCTATTTTCACAATAATGATCTGATACACACTTCAGACCTCTGGAAATCTTAGCCATTCAAGTAGTCCTTGTTTGGCAACTATAAGTGGTATTATGTCAAGTGGTCCATAAATGAAACTGTGACTGTGCTCTTACTTTCAGTTTTCCTTTGCTTTACAAACCTTTAATAGTGATAAGTGCAAGGAGGTTACGTTTTCCTTACCATCATAACTGGGAATGATTATTGAACAAAGCAGTTGCTAAATAAAGGCTATTTGTATGCTGAAGCAGCAGCACATTGAAGCAGGATAGAAAAGTAATTCACAAACACATTTAACCAAGGGAAAGAAACCCAGGATTTTTGAAATCTTAGCAGTCAAAAATAGTTTATTCTCTTATGAACTGCAGAACAAACTGAACCCCATAGAGAGGAAAAGCAATATTTAAAGAAACAGTTAAAAGCTAGAATTTATATCACCATCAGATACTGCAGGATCCATAGTAAATAGACCAAACAAATCCAAAGACACGTTTAAGAATGAAAAGTGTAACCGTAAAATTGTCACGAAGCTTCATAAGCCATTACTTCATCTAAAACATTACACATCCCATTAATTTAGCTTTGTATTAGCCTCCATCCTGATTTTATGTTCTCAGCTCTAACAATATTTCAGCAAATTCTCTAAATCAATACTCTATCAGCAGCAATTCAAAATTGTTTCAAGCTGGTTCTCTGTTGCTTTGAACACCTTTTGTCTGCACTTCTTAAAGACCAAATGAAATTTTCAGAATCTGTGTTAGGCAGTTGTGGAAAGAGATAATATCTTAAGCTAAAGTCTTCTCGATTAATTGTAAGAGGTAAGAACTTGGTGAATATCTATCACTTTCCATAAAAAGTTTGCATATGCCCCAGGAGAATGAGGTGTGTTTTAGAAAAGCTGGTTCATTTAAATTTTAAATAATGTGAATCATGGATTTTTCAGGGGATGACAAAACTAATTAGATTAGAAAGCCAAATTGGATGAGTATTATTGATGCCCAAAATTCCAATTAATTTTTTATGTAATAAGAATTGCTTGAGTTGCAGACACTTGGCCAGTCAAAGGAGGCTTATAGAACTTGATAATAATGTTCACATTTTCAAATATACAGATTTGTTCAACATTATAAAAAATACCCCAAACCTATAAAGGGAGCAGCCTGTACTTTAAACTACTCCCAAAATTCTATCTCAGTTTCTTTTCTTTATTTGCACTCTGCTTCTATATAATAGGTTTCATTGTGTTTTACAAAAGCACTTGGCTTATCACATCCTTCATTGCCTTGAAGGGGGAAACATCCCATGTTTACTGATCAATGCTAAAGCCAGTCATTAAGGGCTATCAACCCAATATTTCAGTCCCCTGAATATCATATCATTTATAACAAGCAAATTAATTCATCCTTCTCTTAGAATCAAGAACCATCAAATGGTTTAATTAATCAATCAATCAATCAATCAAAAGATACCACTGACAGCCTAATTTCCACTGTAAGATCACTGTTCACACTAAAAATATACCTCACATTTATTATAAATGTAAATCCAATGAATAATCTAAATTATTGAGGCCCAGCCTTTAGAATTGTAGTAATATACCATGAGTGCTCTTGCAATTGATGTTGGGGTAATTTTCTCATTCACCAATGGTAGACATAAGCAGTTTCAAAGCACCAATTTCCCATACCTTTATCTAAATTTAATTCCCACTCCTGCAAGATGCTTCCCATTATCCTTGGTGCTTTTTCTAGGCAGCTGTACTCCTTCCAAATATGAAGGAAGCACTTCAGAGCAAAATAGCTACATTGCTTCACTTTGATCTCCTCTTCAATCTCTCCTAGTACTTGCAATAGCTAGAAGAAGCTTTGTGGCAGTTCCCAGCAATACCTCCTGCAAATATTAGAAGCAGGATACCCAAAAACCTCTTTTCCAAATGGCCAAATTTGCCTCAATGGGCAAATTAAAGATGGGGGACCACAGAGCCATTTACAGTGTGCAGTGTCTCACAAAGCTAAAGCAAGACCACTTTATGCAGACCTAAAGTTTTTTCACCTGCTTTTACTATTTTTATTATTATTGTGTTGTTCTTTCAATGCAGCCTATGACGCTACAGTATGTGCAGACTCTTACTATTACTATAGCGAAAGAATATCAAAATAAATAAGAACTGTAACATTTTGAAGAGTTTACGGCTTGTCCAACTGTGCCTACTTTTTAAACTAACAAATAGCAAAACTTGCGAAGAAATAACTGATTCTGGTCATACCTTGTTTTAAATGTTCCTTTCGAATATACCATGAAACCTTATTCTCTCTTAGGAGTGCGCTATCTGTATATTCCACTGGAAGATATGTTTCATCTCTGGGAGTCTATCATACCACATCAGAAGATAAAGGAGCCTACAGGAATACATTGCTTCGCCTCAAACAGAGTTAGGATAGGGCTGCTTTTCCTTAATCTGCAGATTCATTTCACAAATAAGAGCTTCCTGGTGTGGAGAAATCCCAAATGGCCCCTTTCAAACAAAACACCCCTTTGAAGGCCCACAAAATCCTATTCTCTATCAATAATATTTTGGATTAGAACATAGACAAGTTCTTTAACCTTAACTTTATGCTACTAATTAACATGGTTTATGCAGGTATGAAAAATATCGCGATCTATGGAACAACTGAAGATTTAAATGGTAAAAAAAATGCAGCAGAAGCAAAAGAAATCCAATATTTCATTAAAACTTACTCTCTTGTTTAGTCTATCTAAACCAAAGATTCAGAATTTATTTATTTATTTCTTGCTTGTTTCCTTGCTTGCTAATAGACATATTAGAGAAAAGGTTGTTAGTGACCTTGAGAAGCTGCCCCATTCACAAGATGTCTGTTAACTTCAAAGGATCAACTTATCCAACATTTCCTGGTATTTGTTTATTTACATTTCATGTTTCTAAACCACCCATCTCCCTCAAGGATGTATACTTTTGGTTTGAGGGGGGGAAGCGGTAGGTGAACATTTCTTGGGCTGATGATGATGATACCCATCGTTTTTATTTTCTATGAAAACTTAGATCCAAAAGCACTCTTGGAAATAAAAATGAAGTTGGAGTCTACTCGCTCATTCATTCTCTCTCTCTCTCTCTCTCTCTCTCTCTCTCTCTCTCTCTCTCTCTCTCTCTCTCTCTCTCTCTCTCTCTCTCTCTCTCTCTCTCTCTCTCTCTCTCTGAATCTACATCCTGATCACATGATTTCTCCAGCCACTAAGAAGATTATGCATGCAAAAGTATTCATACCTTTCTTTGCTACAATCTTGAAAGAATTCTTTTTTTTTTTGCACTCCACTCACCAGAACTATGAAAAACAAAACAGTTAAAGGATAGAGTATAAACATATTGGATGAAATCTCTGAATCAAATCAACTTTCCAAATTGAATGAACAAATATTTTATTATGGTCCAAACCAGATCACAAAAGTCAAAAAACGGTCTGAGAATACAGAAAAATCTTGTTAATGAAGTGAATAATAATTCTCTTATCAGGTCTGAACATAGAAAATCCTTTTGACTTGACTCTAGAATTTAACAGTTGTATAGGAGATTTAAGAATGCTTATCTTTTGGGGAAAGCTTTAAATGAATTGGATTCCAAATCAGATTATTGGTTGGTTATCTCCAAATCGATCCATTAACTTTGACACAGGCATAGCTGTATTCATTCCAAGCCTTTGAGATGCCTCCCCTTGCCCAAACATATGAACTGTATAAAGTGGCTTTGTAAGAAAACATTTGGAGCAAGTTGAATTGATCCTGACTGGTGACAGAGAGAAGACTCAGTTAGGCACCTGTGGCCCAGTCAACTAAACTGCTTCTATTCATTGACCATATCTCAAAGATAGTATGGCTGGCATGATGAAAATGCAGGAAAAGATATATAATAATAAAGTCACATAGATGGGTTTATCCAGTCTCCAAAGTCAGCCTTTTTTCTTTGTCTTGTCTTTACAATCTAGGCCAAAGTTAAATAAGTTCTGGTTCTGCTTTTGATCAGGACTGCTTACTGTTTATTGATTGCATGCTAAATAAAATTATGTTGTATCTTTAAAGTGGTTTGATTGCTTTAGCTGAGCCAGGTATGGGCCACAACAATAGAAAGTCTCTTTTCTGAATTGAGTGTACATTCAGTCATTCAACTCTTCAGAAATCTCAATGAAATAACTTTGGAAATAAACATTTAAATAGACGTTTCAAACAAATCTTATCCAATCTACATATCAAAATCACCTATGTGTCCTATTGATGTTTGGGTTTTCTTTCTTGTCATTTGAAGGGATATAATATAATAACCATTTTTCAGTGCTATTCCATATTTCAGACAGATGTATTTACCTTTGTCCTCTGTGATTTCAGCTGCACAAACTGCACGTAGGCTAAACAAAACAAACTGCACGTAGAGTTGTAATGAATACTAGAAATTGCAGGAATCCGAGGGATATTTTGACATTTATAAAAGTAAATAGAAAGGAAGGCATGAAATATTGATACTGTCTTTACTGAGAACAGCTTTCCTGATGGTGACAGTAGAGCAGAATATAGGACAGGAACTCGCGGAAAATTCCTTGCCTCCAATTTATCACCTTTGCAGAGCAAAGTAACAGCCCACACATTCTTACATAGGAAGGTAAAAGTCTCCCTGTCACTCATGTCTGACTCTAGGGGGAGGTGCTAATTTCCATTTCTTGGCTGAGGGAGCCAGTGTTGTCTGAAGACAATTGTTGTGGTCACGTGGCCAGCATGGCTATATGCCAAAGGCGCACAGAACGCTGTTACCTTCCCACCAAAGTGGTACCTATTAATTTACTTGCACTTGCCTACTTTCAAACTGCCAGGTGGGCAGGAGCTGGAGCAAGTAACGGGAGCTCATCCCCGTTGCAGGGAGCCCGGGTCTCAAACCCAGGCTGTCAGCTCTCGGGATGACAAGCTCAGCTGTCTTTAACTGCTGAGCCATTGCGCCCCCCTCATTCTTACATACTGCATTCCAAAGGGAGAGCCATGGAGAAAAGCACATTCATTTTCCTGGCCTCACCTTTTAAAATAAAATTTCATCACACTTTTAAAAACACTGCAGTTAATTTAGTCATGGTTTTTTCATATGATATATACATTTAATAAAATAAAATCCTTAAAAACAAAAAGCCTTAACAATGAAAGAAATCTTTAAAAGAAACAAGAACTCCTGGCTTCAATTTAAGCTGAATGCACTACAAGGCTGTACTGTCAGGAGCAATCTGTTGATTGTAAACTTTACCTTATTTCTTATAATTGCGGACAGGGCAGTAGAGTAATTGAGAACAAACCTGCTCAGGCTGTCTATTGTAGCTCAAGAAGAATGGGAAAAAGCAACCCCCCAAAAATCATATTAATAGATTGTGCAACTAATTCTCTATGCTTCATTTGATACTTCACTTTTAATATTTCACTTCAGGCAACTCTAGGGGGTTTTTTTCCCCCAGCTTGCAATCCTTCAGTTGTTGTTTTCAACTTGTTCCCACAACAACAAAACCCAGGAAATTTTACACTGCATTTCAATAAGTCATCTCTAAAAGGTGAAATAATTGAATTTGGGGGGGGGGGATCAACATTTGGGAAATGAAATGATTCCTCCTTTAAAATTACATGGTTAAGAGCAGGGGTCTCCAAACTTGGTAACTTTAAACCTCATGGACTTCAATTCCCAGAATTCTTCAGCCAGCCATGCTGCCTGGGGAATTCTGGGAGTTGAAGTCCACAAGTCTTAAAGTTGTCAAGACCAAGTTAGAGATCCCTGGTTAAGCAGGTAGTACATTACATTGCATTAGCTCTCATTCTCTTTAGTGCTGAAGATATTTTTTACTATGTTTGCCCAGGGTTCTGTATTTGTTTGTTTGTTTGTTTGTTTGTTTGTTTGTTTGTTTGTTTGTTTGTTTGTTTGTTTGTTTGTTTGTTTGTTTGTTTGTTTGTTTATCGGAGACCTTGCCCACCCTGCATGATAAATGTGCACTTAGTCATTGCAGGGTATCTTCTCCCTTCTGTTGCATCTCACCTACTCTGAGCTGAAATTGCTATATTTTATTGTTAGGAAATTGCAATTTCCCATTAAGCTAATGCACAGGTGTCAAACTCACCATGTCACATGACGTGTCACGACATATCGTGACTTTTTTTCCATTGCTGGAGCTGGGGTAGACGGGGCCTCCACATGATGCAAACGGCCCACAGGCCAGCAGTTTGACACCCCTGCTCTAATGAATGCTGCAGGAAGTAGAGTTGTACATATGTCAGAGGCACACAATTCCTACCCCGACTATGCCATTTTGTAAATATTTGTAGTTTATATTCATGTTGATATTGAAATACACAGACAAATTAAAATCCTGCCAACTATTCCCCGGCATCTTTCAAGTTGAATATTAAAAAAAGGGTATATATACCATCAATAAACCAATTAAAAGAGCAATTGTAACAAACTATAATACCCAAACAAATACAAATCAAACAAGAAGTCAATAAGAGCTGGCTCTGGTTCAGCAGCTGAAAGCTTTCCTGAATAGAAAAGATCTCACTGACTTTCTAATGCAGCTTTCTCTGATCTGAACTGCTGGAAATTCTTCCAAATGCCCAGAGTTTCTTTTAAAATCTGTGCATGAAAACAACCACAATATTTGGGGGTGGGTTAAGGGTAGCAAACGCTGTTTTAAGGATAGGCAATTACTAAAAAAAAAAAAAAAGCATTTACTTTATTTTATTAAGAATTTTATTATTTTGTTTATTATGAATTTATTTATTAAGTTTATATGGCTGCCCAACACACTAATGGTGACTCCGGGCAGCTTGCAGAAATAAAACCCCATTGCAAAATCCAATAAACCCCTGCCCTCCTGGTGACAACAATCAAACCACTTGATGGTTTCCATACCACCCTGAGGTCCCAGGCTTTAATAATAATGATGACGACGACGACGATGACAACGACGATGACGACAACAACAACAACAACAACAATAACAATAACAACAACAACAACAACAACAACAACAACAACAATAATAATAATAATAATAATAATAATAATAATAATAATAATAATAATAATAATAATAATAATAATAATAATAATAATAATAATAATAATAATAATAATAATAATAATAATAATAATAATAATAATAATAATAATAATAATAATAATAATAGGACGATACCTTGGAGGTCATCTAGTCCAACCCCCTGCTCAGGCAGGAAACCCTATACCATTTCAGACAAATGGCTGTCCAGGCTCTTCTTAAAAACTTCCAGTGTTGGAGCATTCACAGCTTCTGGAGGCAGGTTGTTCCACTGATTAATTGTTCTAACTGTCAGGAAGTTTCTCCTTAGTTCTAGGTTGCTTCTCTCTTTGGTTAATTTCCATCCATTGCTTCTTGTCCTGCCTTCAGGTGCTTTGGAGAATAGCTTGACTCCCTCTTCTTTGTGGCAGCCCCTGAGATATTGGAACACTGCTATCATGTCCCCCCTCGTCCTTCTCTTCATTAAACTAGACATACCCAATTCCAGCAACCGTTCCTTATATGTTTTAGCCTCCAGTCCCCTGATCATCTTTGTTGCTCTTCTCTACTCTTTCTAGAGTCCCAACATCTTTTTTACATCGTGGTGACCAAAACTGGATGCAGTATTCCAAGTGTGGCCTTACCAAGACATTGTAAAATGGTATTAACACTTCACGTGATCTTGATTTTTAAAGCATGTCAAGCCAATCTTGGCCAATCTTATTTCCTCAGGGATGATGTTCCAGAGGGAGGAAGCTATCTCCTTGGTCCCACTGGATGGACCTTCTTAAAATGAACCTATAACATCCCCTGCTTCCCCATTCTGGTCACAGGTGTAACTGGGAAAAGATGGTCCTTCAAATAAGCTGACCCCAGCCCCAAATCTTCTCAGTACCTGATCTAATCAAAAAGATACATTCAACTTGTTTAAAGAAATCTGTATTAATATGGTATTTAAAAGTAACAAGAGAGAAGTCATCAAGATTAGCAAGAGCCATAACACAAAGGAAAATGCAAACAGACACATGGCCCATGCAGGATTCAAGGAAGAAGAGGATCAAGAAGGAGAACAAGATATCCACACAGCATTTCTCCAGACAAAGGGAAATCAGCATCAAGATCTGCAAGTTTTTTTTTTCAGAATTACTAAAGCAGCATTGCTGTGCAAGCTCGGGCCCTTTGAGACATTCAAGCCATGTCACCACACAAGTAGAAAAGGGATAGGATTTGTGGTGTTGCTTTTGTCAGTCCAACCTCCCCTACAGATGCCACTGAGTGAATTTCTGAGGATCAGCAAGAAGAAACCTCCTAATATTTTCTGGCATCCCCCAACCACATTTGTTTCACCTCATTAAAGGCTAGTGGTGGGGTGATGCTAGAAAATGCTCCCTGTATACAAACAGAGAGCAAACTCCACACTTATTAGCACTGATAATATTACCTAGATGGGTAATAAAATGTCTGCGAGTGAACAACCAAGCTCAGAGAGCATCACGTGTTACTTGATCATAGAGCTGTTGGCCATCAGGGACTAATGTGAACATGGCCTTGGTCATTTCTTTGCCAAACTTATCAATCGTGAAGAGCAGGAAGGTACATTTTATACCAATGTAAGGGGGAAATGCCATCTTGTTGATAAATTAGGAAATACTCATCAAGTTCTGTGTCAGATGTCTTTTAGTATAGACATATTGCTAAAAGGATGAAGGGAGGACCTCAGCAATTTAGGAGTGCTTAAAATTAGAGATTTTCAAGAGCAGCACAGTGGCCTAGAGGTAAAGACACTTGCCTCCCACTCGACAGTTTGATAGCTTAATCCCAGGCAGTGGCAGATGTTTCTCTATCAGGGTGCAAAAAGAAAATATTTGCTGCGAATTCTGCATAGGCGTCAGGAAGGGCATCCGGTCAGTAAACATTCAGCTCCATCCAGACACCCAACTCTACTCCAAATAAAGAGATTACAGGGTCCTAAAAAGAAAAAAACATGAGAGATTTTCAAGGGCTACAGAGGCAGTCAGTGTTTTTAAACAATGTAATATTCTCATGCCTTAGACTTGAATTCAATTAATATGCTGTTTTGGTTTGTGTTTTGCTTTTGTTTTGCTTTTGTTTTCTTTTTTTGTTTTTTCTTGAACGGCTTTTATGTAGCTCTTGGCTCAAAACACATCCCCAATACATTAAAACGTATTTCATTAGAAACAGTAATATTTTAGAGCAACATCAATACAGCAAAGAGTGTTTTCTGATTAAAAATGATTGGTGGGCATGTGAGTGTTGAACAAAATCATTGATTAAGCTGGAAATGGGATGGAATGGACTTCTGAACGCATATGTGTCACAATTTGGACATAGAGTGACCTTAGGGATGTCAAAGCTGACCTGATGAAGCCAATGAGATCTCAGAAATTCAGCCTATGCCCAATGAAATTACAACAAAAAAGCAACAGAAATGGATCTTTCTGTGCTTGTGTGTCTCTGCATGTGTGTTTGTGTGTGTGTGTGTGTGTGTGTGTGTGCAGAGGGGAGAATTAGAAATATGTAGAGGGTGTCATCTGTAAAGATTTTTGCTGGTTGTCTAAGCTAACTTTTTCCCCCCTCAAGTTACTGCTTCACAGTAGGCAGTCAGACAAACAGGCGGATTGCCTTTCTGTAGGAGGGTGAGACATAACACTCATTTACAATCAACATTCTAGGTTTTCTGAATCAGTGTAAGAGGGGAAGAAAGCACAACAGTCACAAAACAGAACAAAAAAATACTGATTCCCAGCTGTTAAGGATTACGCATGACTCCCCTATTTCCTTCCAGTAGCATTTGAAAAGCAGTTGGTGCAAACACAGCACCTCCTCCCCTGTAATTCATCAGCCAGTTGGCAGCTAATTTGATTCTTCCCTTAATTTGATCAAAACCTCTGAAACTGAATCATTTTTTTTGTGTTAAAATTACTCCTCCCCCTTCTTTCTCCTCCACTACTGACAAATACTGTGGAGCATAAATTTATTCAAGTCTTAACACAGTTGCTGTTTAATTAGTTCTAAAAGTGACTATAAATAAAGGCTGGCCAAATGTTGGAAGCAGGTTCAGGCTCCTATGGCAGGACTAGGCCAGTGGCCGGCCTGTGAACCAGGAACCTAGGACAAAGAAGTAACGCAGTAGATAAAACCCTGCTGACTAAGTAAACCTTAAGCTGCTGACTAAGTAAACCTTAAGCTGCTGACTAAGTAAACCTTAAGCTGGCAATGAGGAAATGACAAGATGGGAGAAGAGAAAAACATGACCATAATAGGATATATACTTGGAAAAGGTTTTAACCAATAACAATAGCACATGATAACATTATGCTGAATATAATCAATAATAAGTTACCAGACTTGTTGCCTGTATTACCATATGCCTTCTAAATAAAAGGGTCGCTCAGAACACGCCCTGGGCGGACTCATCCCGAGGAGAACCTGTGTGTTGTCTATACTTGCATGCCAAGATTCATGAGTAGCCCACCCTGATGTGGCAAAGCAAAAGCCACATTCTGGTGACCCCGACGTGATCGTCTCGGACCGTCCTTACTCATTCGCCTGAAGGAGGCTGCGCGCAACTCGTCCCGTCTGAAACACGGCTGGATTCTCGTGAGTATGGGCGGAAAGTTTTCCCAACAACAGGTGGCCCACCTGAAGGAATTGGGAAAGCTAACCGAATCATCTATCAAAATTTCCTCAAACGGTGGAAGAACACTTCCTCGTTTGAAAAGAAAGATTTAGTCTCTCTTTTATTGTACATTTGGCAACAATGTCCTTCTTACCCCGAAAAAGGCACCTTAAAATTAACTCTCTTTCTCTGCTACTAGAGAAATGCTTTTGGCTGATTGGCAAGTTTTATTCAATATGTTACTAACCCCTGCCTGGTTACGATCAGATAAAAATTGTCATTCCTAAATCATCTCCAGTTGGACCTTCAGCTCTTCTTTAGAGGAACAATTGGGCTGCTTTAAAACTTCAAGTGGCTGTTAAGTTTAACCCTGTCAGACAATGTCTGGTGGTGCTTTGTGTTGATGTGTGTTTTGTTTTATATATGTTTAACTCTTAGAACGTTAAGCTTGGACTTGGAATGGTGAGAAAAATAGGAGATGGTTAAAGGGCCCTATAAAAACCACATGTTTGGTTGGAATCATCTCATGATTTTTCTCGCTTCTTGCAGGACAAGCCATATGTCTAAATAAATGTTGTTTTAATGGTATTTGTGTATATATGTCTGTCTATGTTGTTCTGCGTTATTTCCAAGACTTGGAAAAGGGTCAAAACCCTCTTTGATAACAACAAACAAAAAGGCCTTAATTAAAAATAAAAAGTTTGCTTGAAATATTTGTATGTGAAATGGTGTAAGCAAATAGAATGGAAGTGAATGAGTTAATTTGCTGGTGTATATGTGTGTGTGTTAGCCCTCACCCCTCCACCCATCCCACGCTGTGAAAGGAACAGTAAAACTGTAGTTTTTATTGTTGTAACATGGGAACGCAATAGCAAGAGTTTCCATGAGAAAAGTTTTATGGAAGATTTGTGAAAGAATTTATAGAAAATGCAAAAAACTCTTTCGTTTTTTGCTGGCTGTATTGCTTTAAGAGCGAAGGAAAAGCAGACAGAGGGAGGGGGGCAGTTGTTCGTTTTACCTATTTTTTTTTTCTCTCCCTTCTTCCTCTGCCTAGAAGTCTGGGTTGAGGAAGGGGGGTGGATGTGAAATTTAATGCCCACTCTTGCAGTTTCAGCTTGCAATTTTTTTTACTCGAAAGAGGAGACAGTAATTGTTGGGCAATTCTTTTGCAAATTTTTGAGTTTTAAATTTTTTTGTTAGACATATATGTCCATCAACCAAAAGAAATGACTCTGAATTGTTTTGCTTAGATTTGTAAATGTTTTCCCTATTTAATGGAAATTTGTTTCATCTGAATGGAATTTGATTAAATTGGAACCCCAAAAATACAATTTAATTGGCTTTTTGAAATACAAAATGATTCAAGTATCTATGGATTGCAATTTGCCTTGGAAAAGATACAGTTACACTTTATCTTTATTTAGGGCATAAAATGTTGCAATCTTATTCTGTTCCAGTTTTTGTTATAAACAAGAAATCTGGCAAATGGATGTTACACAATATGCCCCATTTGCCCCATGGAAATATCTTCATGTTTCCATAGACACCTTCTCTGGCTTCATCATTGCAACCCCTCAACGGGGTGAAGCCACTAAGCATGTCATTAATTATTGTATTCGTTCATTTGCAATGCTGGGATGCCCATTGGAACTTAAAACAGACAATGGCCCTGCTTACACAGGAGCAGCTTTTGCTGCCTTTTGTAATCAGTGGTCAATTGTTCACAAATTTGGAATACCTTACAACTCCCAGGGTCAAGCTCTGGTTGAGCGTGCCAACCAGACGTTAAAACATGCGCTGGAAAAATATAATCAGACACAGGGGAAAACTCCCCCTAGCCTCCCAGCTTTGCAACACAGGCTTAACCTGTGTTTATACACCATTAACTTCCTGAACCTGACGGGCACTCCTCCATCATCCGCTGCAACTCGTCACTTCTCTGCTTCTCCTGCTGCAGCAACATCCAAACCACTGGTGTACTTCAAACGACTTCCTGACCCCACCTGGAAAGGCCCTGCTGAACTCATTACCTGGGGACGAGGTTATGCCGCCATCCAAACCAACGGTGAGATTTTGTGGGTCCCTGGTCGCCACATCCGTCCCTATCATTCAAAAACAAAAGCAGAGGACCTTTCCCCATCTGACGTTAACAACTTGGGTTAACTGGTGAAACCATACCATGGCAAAACGAGTGATGTGCCTGGGTCTAGGACTGACACTGATAATGAAAGCCCTGATGTATAAGATGGATCTGAATCAAGGAATTCCTGAGCAGGGAGCATGGCAAGATAACACCTACATAAAAGACATTGGTCAACTGGCTGTGGCAATGAACAAGACAAACTGCTGGATGTGTATGCACATCCCACTACAAGGAAAACAAGGTTTGATGGTGCAAATAGTCCCTTTGATTAACACCAGCTGGCTAACCTATGACAACACCACACAGCCCATTAAACAATTATCAAACAAGAAAGGGATGGTTCTAGCGATTGGTCATAGGTTGCAGGAAACGGCAGAGATTTGTTTTGAATACAAACCCGGTGATAGTACAAACAGCATCAAATTAGGGGTTTATCCTTTTTGTAATAAAGTCATACAGATTACTTCCCAAATGACTCGTAACGGGACTAACCCCAATGGAACAGTAAAATATTAAAGGAACAAATGATAGCTGAGAATCCTTTAAGTAATGAGAGTGGAGAAGATATTTGGTCTATGTTGACGTCCTGGCTACCTAATGGAACATGGATAAGAAAAGTACTTATCGTAATATTTGCAATTGTTGCCTTGCTTGTTGCCTTGTGCTGTTGTATTCAATGTGTGCCTGCATTATTTGCGTTGTTGAAATCTTGTATGGTCAAAATTTGGAAACAAAGTCATGGCCTCAGAGATCGATCTTTGAAAAAAGACACTGTTTTACTGGCTGAAAAGCTTCCGCTATATAATCTTCCTGACAATGAAAAATAAATAAAAACAGAGGAGATGTTGGAAGCAGGTTCAGGCTCCTATGGCAGGACTAGGCCAGTGGCCAGCCTGTGAACCAGGAACCTAGGACAAAGAAGTAACGCAGTAGATAAAACCCTGCTGACTAAGTAAACCTTAAGCTGCTGACTAAGTAAACCTTAAGCTGCTGACTAAGTAAACCTTAAGCTGGCAATGAGGAAATGACAAGATGGGAGAAGAAAAAAACATGACCATAATAGGATATATGCTTGGAAAAGGTTTTAACCAATAACAATAGCACATGATAACATTATGCTGAATATAATCAATAATAAGTTACCAGACTTGTTGCCTGTATTACCATATGCCTTCTAAATAAAAGGGTCGCTCAGAACACGCCCTGGGCGGACTCATCCCGAGGAGAACCTGTGTGTTGTCTATACTTGCATGCCAAGATTCATGAGTAGCCCACCCTGATGTGGCAAAGCAAAAGCCACAGCCAAATTCTGAATAAAATGAATTCAAAGAAAAGACTGTGTGAGAAAATGTGAGAATTGTGAAATTTTCCACCAAAGCGTATTTTCTGATCTTGGGTAGAAATATGCAATATAAATAAAATTAAAAACTGGAATTCTGCGTTGAATTCTCCCATTATTTCTTTTGGAATGTGGAGAACAAAAATTCAGAATTCTTTGGTGATAAAAAAATTGTATCTAGTGTTTGGCGGGAGTGGTGTGGAGAAGAGTGGAATTGAACAATCACAGTTCGTGGTTCCACATCACATTTATAGGTGAGGCTGGACTTAGGGCAAAGTTTGAGAGATGGGAGTTTTGAATTACAGGTAGTCCTCAACTAACATCAGTTCATTTAGTGACCGTTTAAAGATACAACAATACTGAAAAAAGTGACTTATGACTGTTTTTCACACTTACAACCATTACAGCATCCCCATGGTCATGAGATAAAAATGCATATGCTTGGCAACTGGTTGATATTTATGATGGTTGCAGTGTCCCAAAGTCATGTGATCACCTTTAGCAACCTTTTGACAAGCAAAGTCAATGGGGAAGCCAAATTCAGTTACTGTGATAACTGTGTTACTAACTTAACAACTGTAGAGACTCACTTAACAACTGTGGCAAGAAAGGTCATAAAATGGGCCAAAACTCACTGAACAGATGTCTCTCTTAACAACAGAAACTTTGGACTCAATTGTGGTCGTAGATTGAGACTACCTGTATGTTTTGCCTCTTTTAGGGCTTATGCTACCAAATGGCAGTAAGCAAATTATATCAATTTTTAGAAGGGCTCTAAAGGCCACAAAAAGTTGTATAAATCCCTTCAGCAGCAGGCTTCTCTCCCCCTTCCCCAACTCATGCCAAGAAATCATTCTACGGAGCATCTCACAGCCCCTATGTATAGCTAGGGTTATGGGCAATTAGGGGCAATGAAACAATCATTGGGATGACAAATGGAAAATTGTGCTATATACTAAGTAATAGACAAGAGTTTTTATTACAGCAGGCTCTTATTTTCGAGGAAACCCTTGTGTTTCTTACAAAGTATGGTTCTGTTGCCCTATAGTATCTTTGCAGGACAAATATTTTGGTGACACAAAACAAGGCAGAGTTCTACATGATGAGACATTTGAGAAAGGAACTCTAGCATTATCAGTTTTATACATGATATTGTGCATATGCAAACATTTTCTGTGGGCATTGAAGAAAAAAAAATCAAAATATCACACACATACATACACACATACACATACGTACATACATGCGTACATGCATACACACGTACCCATAGCATAGTTTTGGAGGGAGGGTCAATGAGGGCAACTGATGAAAGCAATGTTGTACAGCTGCATCAAAACATCCGAACCTTTTGTGTGTTGTGAAGTTGCATGTGTGTACTAAAATGGCAGAGCTTGCTGCACAATGCTGCTTTCATTGTGCTAACAAAAGCTTCAGATCCTTCAGAACCCCTCCGAGATTGAGAACATGATATACCCATAATTTTGGGATTTGAGCTTAATGCTTTTGACCATATGGGTAAACCTTTAACAGAAAATAGAAAATACAAGGCTGCTTGAAGGAAAGATGAAGCAGAGAAAACCCAGAGCATTTTCACAGCATCTTGAAAGGATTGTTGGTGATAACTGAAGTAGCCTGAAATAAATAATTAACTAAGAGTAAAAATTGTTCAGATTCTAAAACTCAGATAATAAAAATATATTCCTTAATTAGAGTTTGTGTGGATAAGCAGGACCCAAAGAAGAGCAACTAAGTATGTTTTTCCTTAAAGGAAGGTGATTCGTCTTATTACAATACAAAAGGCTCTTAGTTCATTACTGCTCTGTATCGAAATCAAATGGTTACATAAAATCTCCATTTTTTACGTACTTAGGGATGTTATAAGTGTCCACTTTTAATGAGCTTGTATATAAAACTGATCATTTGACATGCTGATTCCCAATTGTCTCCTTCTTCGACTTTGATTTGAACTGAAATATAAGCCATTCCCAACTGCCACCACTTCAAGGAGTAAAGCTTGCTGGCTGCTTACTATGATTGTTGATCCACAGAACTTTAACAGGAGTGTATGCTAAGAAAAACTTTGTGAACCAGTCAACATTAAAGGGGCATTGATTTGAATTATTCATCTGAGAATCTGTTTAACTCAAATATATTAGTTGGGCTGACTAGTACTCTGAAATCTCAGGGAAACAAATATCTTCAATCTGAAGAAACGTAAAATCAACACCTCAAGAGAAACTGTATCTTTTCAGATGTTGCTACACTTGAAGTCCCAGCAACCCTTGTGGAAGGAGGTCCACACAGAAAGGTCCTTCTCTTCCATCTATTTCTGGAAGAGCATGAATGCAAAAGATGGGGAAAGAGCAACTTTTTCCCTCCCTTTCTGGTGCGTTGTTTTGAAGAAATCACAAAGCTTGCCTTCCACTTTTTTAAGATACACAAATATTCTCAAAGCAATATACATTAAATGCTAGTGTATGTGTACCTGTGTGAAGGCTATCTATGGGAGGATGGAAGAAGAAAGAAGACTGAGGTCTGGAAAAAAAGAGCATGAAGCTGGAGCAGCTGGTGATTGAAAAGACAAGAGGAAGCTGCTATGAGCAGTCTAAATAAAGGGGGGAAAAACCCCACCCAACTGCAACTACTAAAACAAATAATAGAGAAGCAATAGCCTGGCAGAGCTGAGGTTTGCTACCAAGTGACTCACACAGCGAACATAGCCAGAAAAAATATCTGCAGAGAGAGCACATCAAAAATAGAACACTGCTATGTGAAGAGAGAATGGGAAAAGGGGGGGGAATGAAAGTAAATGTTGATAGAATGACTACAGCAAACTCTGCCAGCAGCTCATAGGAACATGAGATTGAATAAGATCTTGGAAATCTCTAGTCCTGCCCAATGCATACTGTCACAGACTAATGGTATCCATTTTTTTTCTTGAAAACGTCCAGTGATGAAGCACCAACAACTTCAGGAGGCAGACTGTCCCATTGCTTAATAACCCTCACAATATTTTAAGTTTGGCTCTTCCACCCATTGTTTTAGATGCTGCAGAAAACAAATCTACACCTGCTTTCCCTGTGACATTCCTTCATGTTTTGGAAAACTGCTATTATGTCTTCCCTTAACCTTTTGTTCTTTAGGCTAAACTTTCTGAGTTTCTTTAATGCTGTTTGTAGGATTTATCCTCAAAACCTCTTACCATCTTTGGCTCTCTTCTCTACATAGTTCCAGGTTTCTCACCATTAAAGAGACAATCTCCAATTTTTGGCGGAAACTATGTAATAGCTTAGTTGATGTATGATCTGCTAATGTATTTCCCTATCTCACCTCAAGTAGCGGTAAAATAAGGATCCCAGGGTAACACATGTAACTAACTCCTCTAGGAGCTCTTTGCTTGTTTGCATATGCTGCTTGTGTTAGACACAACCCAAACTTCTGCACCTTTTCTGACATGGCATAAATTAACACATCAAAACATTGCTATGCCATTCTTCTGCATGTATAGATTGATGTGTTTTCTGGTTCTTTTCTTTCCTTTCCTGGAATAGAGAAGCATCTATTGAATGTCTTGATTGTAATGCGGTGATTACAGGCACAAGAAGCTTTGTAGGAGGGCAGCAACAACTATAATTTATATTTTTGAGAAAAAGATTGTACTTTCAAGCTGTGTTTAAAGTTATTCATTCTCAAGTCATTTCTCCTTCCCAAGGGATCCATTTTCTTTTCCAAAAATTAAACCCCATTTTCGTGTTTGTGTGTGTGTGTTTGTGTGTGTAATTTGGGATATACTGTGTATATACTGTATGTATTCCAAAATAAAATACAATTCATTCTACTTTACTACTTCAAGATTTTTGGAACTCAAGAAGTGGCGTCATGGCAACTGAAGACAGGGCATTTCCTGATATTATAAACTCAGTTATATGCCTTCTAGGAACAGCTACATTGATTTAAATAGTCATTATAAAAAAACATATCCTGTATTCTGTTCCTGCAGGAGCTTTCTGAAGTCTCTGCCTCCAATTGCATGCACAATGTTTACAACAACAAAAGTCAGCCTTCACAATGGGAATTAAGTTTGGTTTTTTAAAAAAATAATAATAATAACAATTTCAGTACCGTCTAAAAACCATATAACAATATAAGTTCCTATTTTAGTGGCTCAGAGACTGATCTAAAATAATGTACTCTTTACAGATTTTAAGAAGAGACTTTTTAAGAAGAGCTTTTAAGAGACTGGAAGCCAATTGTCTGGAATAGTATAGGGTCTCCTGCTCCATCAGCATTGATGATGTTACCTAATTTGGTCGTGAAATGTCTGCAAGAAAACAACTAAGGTCAGTGAACATCAAGGATCCCACACAACATGAATTTACCTGTTATTACATATATATCCCTTCTATCCTTTAGGAACTCACAGCATAACATATGATGAATTCCTCTTGCTTTATCCTTACAACAACACCTATTCTGTGAAGAAACTTTGGCCAGAAGATACAGAGTACCTAAGCCCAACATATGTTATCTCCACACAGCCTTGGGAAAGAGGATTCCACTCAGTCTGCTTCTGAGAAAATCATTAAAGAAATCTTCCTTTCAGTCCTTTCCCAAAGCATAAGCTATGAGGGAGGTGGTTGAGAAGGGCTTTGAAGCAGGGCAACGTGAAACAGAATTGCTTCATTTTGGTTTTCAAAGTGAGGAGAGTAAATGTTTCAGAAAGCAGCTTCAAATCAGTCTTTTAGTCAAAGCTTCTTGAAGGCACCCTACAAAGATTCACACAGCTCTAAAGAAATAAGTAATCAGTAACTGAACTCACTCAGACATTCATATCGCTGAAGAAGCTAATATATAAGCACTGACAGCTGAAAAGCAAGGGACCCTTCTTTTTAGTGTAAGTTAAATATTATTTAGCTGATATTTTTCCATTAATCCATTATTTTATCACATGTCAATAATTTTAAAGAGACACAATTATTGCAGATTATGTAGTACTGCAAAGTAAGTTTCATAGCAGGGCTCAATTATGTCATTTTTCTGATAATGTGTTAGAACAGCCATGTTAGTCTAAGATGACCAAATATGAAGAATCTGATTGCACTTTTTCCAACTAACCCATTTCATTGAAAATCAGGAATTTTCATGAAGTGCAGCTCACTTCATCAGATGGATAGAGTGTCAGTCCTAGACTGATGTAGGATTTAAATTGGGGTGAGCTAAAAGTGGAAAGGTGTAGGGAAAAGAGAGGCTGCATGTGAGATAGATTACAACTACCTAATCAATTCACAATTGCAACATGTTAAAACTCAATTATGTTTGTTGAGATATTCTGAGATCTCAACAAACCCCTCTGAATGTTCTGTCTAAAATATATAAGGATAATTACCAGCTGTTGATTCAGGTATATTTCTTTCGACATAAAACAAGTAAATACCACAAATAAATTTTATCTTTTAGGTGAGCAGAACTTATATAATAGGTTTTCAAGGCAGTTTAAATAAATTCAATGCCTTAAAAAGAAAAGAAAAATTATAATATGACATTCTCAGAAAAATCCCAAATAAGGATAACTGCAAGAATATTTTTAAAACTAAAAAAAAACCACATTTAAGGAAACTTGATGGTTAGATGTGTCAGTTTCCTGTCATTCCCACAGAAAGTATTTAATTATTACTAAAACTCCTTTTGTCTTGATCTTGTCTTTCTCTTTTTCTTTTATTCTTTCTTGACAGATATAGCTGGAAATATTAAGGACAACTGCAGTAGATAGAACTTAAATTTATTTTCTGGCAGGATGGTCTCATTAGAGGAGATTAGACACAATTATTATGTAACTTATTTTGATATGACATGAAGCAAAGATCTAAAAGTGGAATTAGAATTCTTTCTACACCATCTTCAGGTATTTATATAATAATGATGCAACATTTAAGAATTCAACAGTGTTTCTTGTGGCTGCAATCCTGTGTGAGAGAAAGCTGAATATGATAAATTTCTGGTTCTCGAATACAGGTAACTTCAAAACATCAAGTGCAGAAACACCATCAGAAAAGGATTAGCAACATTTTTTAGGTATTGAAAATATTCCTGCTCAAGAATGATTTGAATGAAATTTTCTTTGTCAGATATCTCAGGCTCCCATTATATTGGCTCAGCTGAAAACTCTGATGTAAGCTAAGAATTATCATAAAGAATAGAAAAGGCATGATGCAGTCTGGGCTCTGGAGGAAAAAGCAGTTTCAGTACTTTGGACAGCTCACCATAGGAAACTTCAGATACCATGAACTCTTCTTAAAAAGATAGGTAATCCTCGACTTACAATCACAATTGACCCCAACATTTCTGTTGCTAAGTGAGACAGGTGTTAAGTGAGTTTTGCCCCATTTTACATCCTTTCCTGCTACAGTTGTTAAGTGAATCGCTGTCATTGTTAAGTTAGTAAACTTAAAGTGAATCTGGCTTCCCTGTTGACTTTGCTTGTTAGAAGTTTGTAAAAGGTGATCGCATGACCACCCCAGGACACTGCTACCATCATCAATATGAACCAGTTGTCAAGGATCCGAATTTTGACCATGTGACTATGGGGATGCTGCAATGGTTATAAGTGTGAAAAACAGTCATAAGTCATTTTTTTCAATGCTGTTGTAACTTCAAATGGTTGCTAAATGAATGGTTGTAAGTTAAGGACTATCTATATTGCCCCCAACATCTGTGATCAAATAAATGTCTAAGAAGGGGCAACATACTGCTGTCTCTAAATCTAATGAGCCTTTTATCTTTTTTTAAAGACTCAGAATATTATCTGATTTAGGTATTTCCTCAGCTGGCCATGTGGGCTGGGGAATTCTGGGAGTTGAAGTCCACAGGTCTTAAAGTTGCCAAGGTTTGACATCCCTGCTGTAGAGGATCCCAGGGCCTTGAAGTAAAATAGCAGAAAAAGAGATGTTGCATTCCTCTGGATTTAAGGCATCTTCAGAGTTTTGCAGAACTGCTAATCCCGAGGACATGTAGCCCCAAATAACTGCCTCTCTCTCCTATATTGGTACTTTTTGAACAAGACAAACAATGGGTTCTTGGTGCTATCAAAACTTGGCTTTCATCTTAGAGTCATTTCATTATTAGGCTGGAATATGTGTATTACGTGCCATTAGTGCCTTGACATGAACTTTGGTGGTTGTTTATAACAGTTTTTTTTCTTGTATTATGAGGGTACTATTTCTTCTGGTTACTATCTGCCACTGCACATTCTTGGCCCTAGTTCCTATTATCTCTCTTTGGCCCTACTGTTTCTGGAACAGCTATGTTAGATGTGTCATTATGTCAATGTTAGACATGTTAAATGCATCATTACCTGTTACTGAGATCCTCATTTTTCTTCCTACCTCCCTTCAATCAGGAAAAATGGTTGGTCCATCTCTGAGAAGTAAATGGAAGAACTGGATTACTGGAGAGTGAAATTACAGTTATATTCTATTTCCATAGAATCAATGCCCAAGAAAAAAAAAGTATAAAAATTTTCAATGAATATAATTACAATAAACAGAATCTATTCATGTTTAAAACAGTTCAAGGAAGAGAAATGGTTGAAAGAGGTTGGTCTTCTGTATGGTAGAAGAAAGTTTTGAGGTAAAATTTGGTTTAAAAAATGATATAGATTCAATATTAATCTGATAGCATGTTATGGAATGAATCATTTTTCTTGCCATCAATTATTTAATTTATCAAAAAAATTCTATTCTGCTCTTCTGGTGCATATGCTTTCATCAGGTGGATTAAAATATGTAAATTCAATTCATTCATTCATTTATTTATTAAATTTCTACATTGCCCATCTCACCTAAATGTCAATACCTTTAAAATGATTAAAAGTAAAGGAAAAGTACAAAGGCATAGCTAAAATATTGCAAAAATGAATTATGAAAAAGGCAGAGGCAGGCCATAACTTATTCTAAATGTTACATTTTCTCTAGAATGAATACCATCTTGAAAAGGAAGAATTTGATCCACTAGCAGAAGAACAGAGAAGATTGAATTAGGATATTCTGAATGTTTTACACATCCATTTTGAAGATTAGTGACTTAATAATAATGACTAGGGAGTGAAGGAAAGCATATAATATGGAATTAGGTGGAGACATCCATTTTTTGAGAATTTCAGTGTTCAAGAAGAGAAAGAAAGAAAGAAATCCAAATGACTGTGAAGATAAATTTGAAAATATCTAGTCTAATTATTAATGAATATGTGTTGTTACTTCAGCTGCTACAAAGCTGGCTCAGTGAGTTTTGCAATGAAATAGCCTTAACTCCTTCACAGGATTACAATTATCGCCAAATTGTAACAACTGTTCGATTATATAAAAGAAAATAAAGTATACCTATTTACCCTATTTCCAGAAAGCAGGCAAATCACAAATGTTATTATTGTTTGGAATGTACATTTATAATGTCATGATGTGAAGATAATAGAACAGCTATATTTGCTACAATAAACTATGAAATAAGGATACTCAACTTCATTAAATAAGTTAAACTTTATTTTGTATAGATAATTTTTAATCTGATATGTGTAAAAGCAAAAGTAAAAAAATCAAGGCTACAAATCTATTATCCTGTGGCAGGTTAAATTCAGGAAATATGTTTCTCTGCTATACCCCCTTGTAATAAAAAGAAAAAAATCCAATTCCACTGAACACAAGGGAGACAATTGTCCCTTGCAGCCAGCTGAGATGTTTATAAAATGCTCCTGCTAACTATGTCTGGTTAGAGATTCAGTTACTTTAATACAGGCATGTCAAACTGCTGGCCCGCAGGCCGGATGCGTCACACCGAAACCGCGCCCACCCCATTGCCGGCAATGGGGAAAAAGTCACGATACGTCGCACGACGTCACCTGACGTCACGAGTTTGACATGCCTGCTTTAATACATGTAACTTCTGACCTTGCATATTCCTGAAAGTGTTTTCAGAAGTGTATCACATACCAACCATAAAAATGTTGGCTTTATGTACTATATGTGCACGTGGTTATGTGTTTGAAAGACAGCAGAACAGATATTACTTCAAGCATAAAGTCAAAATGACATTCTGCAGAGTAAATTCATAAATGTTCATAATCAAGTTCTTGAGACAGCTACCTGCTGAAAGAAAACCATTTTTTTATTTATTTTTAGGCATTATCATATATTATCAACCCTAGATTTTAATGTAATATAAATAGTAGTTAATTGTACAGCTTGTGGGGGTTAAATTACTTACATATATCCTGTTTTGATGCAGTCAATAATTTATCAGTGATAAATACTTGGAATCTTATTGCTTGAAATTAATGTAATGAAGTTTCATGGCCGAGTTATTTTTTAGAAAGCATATATTGGAGGGGTGTCTGCCTTTCATTTCAGTATTTCCAAAGTATATGGGAATTGCAATCCAGTATAGTTGGAGGATAGTAGGTTAGTAAATTGTAAGTAAGTAGATATTATTTTGAGCTGAGTTATGTTTTCCATATAATTTCAAAGACTAAATCAGTCTTATTGTATTTAACATTTGAGATTAATTTTATCACAAACCAAATTGGCAGTAACTAATATCTTATTCCGATTTTCAAAGCATAAGAACAATAATACCTGTCATTTTATGAATAACATTTGACTGAATATCGTACTTGAGAGATTGCACACCCTTTGGCAAATAGAGCTATAAAAATTAACACTGTGTGACCAGCCTGTTGAGTATAGCTGAATTTAGTGATGACTGTAAGCAAAACAATTTTAATGGATACTGAGAATTGAGTACTTCTTAATATGTTTTGTTATGCTTAGGAAAAAGGTATTATACGAAGATATCTTCTGCTCAACAGCAATTTAGAGAAAATGTGATCAGAATCTTTTTCATATTCCCATGTGTGCTGCCTCTGAGTGGGAGAATAGTATTCTTTATTTGTAGGATTGCAATCAATTTAATTTAATGATAAAAAATAATGGAAGCACAGAATAGGGGATTTGAAGTCATTCATCAACAGTTTTCATTCTGGCTGGGGATTCTAGAAGTTAAAGTTCACACATCTTAAACTTGCTGCATCTGAGACTAATTCTATGCTATTTGTTTATCTTGGAATAGGACATCTGAATAACCTGCAACAGCACATAAGACACACACAGACATATCCTTGACATTTATTCATCTAAATTCTATTTTGTTTTATAAATTATAGTGAGGATAACTATTCAGCAGTTACAGTTCTCCTCTGCTACCTTACCACATGTGTTCTATTCAAATAATATTTAGCAACATGTTTGTTCTTACTGACCAGGGGGATTTAAAGCTAAAGATTCTGCTTCATCAATTTTCCTTCTCATTTGGCTTTAGGCAGGTAAAGGGGTGATGTATTGCAAGATGCACAGTGTGGTTGGCTTTTCCCCTCTAAGGCAGAAATTTCTACCAATTGTATAACTGTAAATAATTATGCAGTCTTTAGCCCCGCTAAGCTATGGGGACATGCACATGGTTACTTGATTTAAAATAAAAAAGCAGGATTTATGAAACAACAATACAGCCTTGCACTGCTTCTGCAGTTGCTACAACCTACATGGCAAAACAAAAAACAAAAAACATGTTCATTCCAACTCTGCTCGGAGTGTGTCCAAGGACTGAATCTCCCAAATTGCTTCATTTAGCCCTGAGAGAACAAAGCCATCATTAAGGTAAAGCATAAAAGGAGAGTATTGCTGCAGAACTGAATATGACTGTAGGTGAGCTGCATTAAAGTGAAGAGTAGTTTTAGTTAAGAGTAGTTCATTACAAACTTGCTGTATTGTATGTATACTTGATGCGATTGTATTCAATTTTATTCTTGAGGAAACTGTGGGATCAATTTCTGGATCTCTGATATTTATTATATTTCCTTTGGTTTTATCAGGTTAAGTTCTTCCAGCTGAAATTTATACTTGAAGAACAATTGAACTGAGGGTGAAATTTCCAAGAAGCAGAATTCAATGAAGAGGGGTTATTGAACTGTATTGTATGTATGCGTTAAAATAGATTGCAATTATATTTTGTTTTATTGTTTCATATAATTTCTATATGAACTAAATAAACACTCAGGTTAGATCTTTCTGAGTCTTCTTTCCATCAATAGATGCCACCACTCTGTATATTAACATTCTATTTTGTAATATTTCTCTGCTTACTTAACAGAAACCTTTCCATTTGGCTAGACATGGATATAAAATGGTACAAAACAATATAAGCTCAAAATTGCTATTACATATGTCATCCTTGTTGAAAAGTATGCTAAAGCTTTAATATTAAAACTTCTTGTTAAATTGATTTATATATTTGCATTAACAGCTATTTCAACTGTTCTATATGTATGTCTTTTAATATCCTTATATGTTCTTACATTCATTAGCTGTCAGAAGAAATACATGTGAGTTTGCATCATTCCATCAGCCTATGTGTTCATTTGGCTTGCTTTTTTTAATCTTCTCATATCTTCATTTATTCATCATCTTTACAAAAGAGGGGGGGAAGACAGCTGATGAAAACATAATGCTGAAGCCATTCTCATCATAAGAGAGAAAGGAATACTTAGAAAATAATCTATTCTTAGATCAGGGAAAGAATAAATGGTTGATAGCTTTTTAGAAGTCAACAGCTGCTTGAACAGCCTTGCACAATTGTAGCCAGTGTGGGAAGAAGGACAAAGAAAAATATTCTTTGATTTTTATCTATGCAATTTCTTCACTTGCTTCTCATTAGAATCATGGCTCTGATTTTTGACAATGAAATTGAACTAAAAAGGAGATCTTGTATAGACATATTTTATAGAGCTGGTAATCATGTGACCATCTTTATTTGACCGGACAACAGAACTCTCCATTTTGCCTCTGCATCATGAAATATATCAGCTCATTATATCACTGCAAATGCCAGCTCAGAGGAAGAGGAAACTGACAGAAGTGCCAGGGCCATCCAAGCAGCACAAGTATCAGGAGGGAAAGTCTGCAGAAATGATGGTGAGAATGTTATGATGATAACATGTCAAAAGTCCTCTCAAACCAGCCCTGGCTTCAATCCTATGCCATAAATATTCCTAGCACTTTTATTAAGTTTCCTCTCTCTTTAGCTTAAACCTATATTTTGGTTTGTCACACCATATAACAGCATCCAGCTGATCTCCATTGAGGCCAAAATGGGAGTAGCCATCTTCAGGCAAGCAAGCTAGAGCAAACTATGTAAGTTATTGTGTGGCAAGCTGGACTAAAGAAAAGTCTCCAGTTCCATGGACCAGGTTACAAAACAGTTTAAAAATATATACAAAGTAAAAACTATAGAGTCATAAATAAATGATGGAGAACACAGATAAATTATACAGGATACTGTACAGTAATAGGTAAGTATGAAATGCAAATTAGAAAACACAGATGGAAAATAGTATCTAGAAATAAAACACAGGAAAGCATTTTGTTGGGAAGACATCTGTTGTGCTATTTTCCTAACAAAAGTACCATTTACAAAGAAAGTTTGTGTCTTCCTGGTTCTGATTGGTGCCACCTCCTAGCTGAACTTATGAAGAATTATTAGGGATACGTATGCAGGATCTACCACATGTTCAGAAGCTTTACATGACCTTCCAATCAGAGGTAACTACCATGAATATTGCCAGTTTCTCCCTCTTTTGGAACTGCACTTGACACTTCCAGCTTAGGGTGGAAGGAGAGTTGACAAAAGTAACACAGTGGTCCTGACACACTTTTATCATATGGAGTCCTTTCTTAGAATTAATAGAAGAAATTAGACTGAATGTTCAAAAAGGAAGCCATATTAAAAAAAAAAAAGAACACCACGATGTAAAAAAGATGTTGAGACTCTAGAAAGAGTACAGAGAAGAGCAACAAAGATGATTAGAGGACTGGAGGCTAAAACATATAAGGAACGGTTGCTGGAATTGGGAATGTCTAGTCTAATGAAGAGAAGGACGAGGGGGGACATGATAGCAGTGTTCCAATATCTCAGGGGCTGCCACAAAGAAGAAGGAGTCAAGCTATTCTCCAAAGCGCCTGAAGGCAGGACAAGAAGCAACGGATGGAAACTAATCAAGGAGAGAAGAACCTATAGAACTAAGGAGAAACTTCTGACAGTTAGAACAATTAATCAGTGGAACAACCTGCCTCCAGAAGCGGTGAATGCTCAAACACTGGAAGTTTTTAAGAAGAGACTGGACAGCCATTTGTCTGAAATGGTATAGGGTTTCCTGCCTGAGCAGGGGGTTGGACTAGATGACCTCCAAGGTCCTTTCCAACTTTATTATTATTATTATTATTTATTATTATTATATTTATTATTATTATTATTATTATTATTATTATTTATTATTATTATTATTATTATTATTATTTATTATTATTTTTTTTATATTATTATTATATTATTATTTATTATTATCATCATCATCATCATCATCATTATTATTATTATTATTTATTATTATTATTATTATTATTATTATTATTATTATTATTATTATTATTATTTATATTATTATTATTTATTAATATTATTATCCTTAGATCCATTAAATGGCATTCTCTCTGAAAAAGCATAAAGCTGGACATAAAATATTAAATCCAGTGGGATGTCAATGGCACTATCTGGATGCTGGGGGAAATAGAGTATAAAAGAAAAGTAGAAATTATGGCATAGAAACATTGATTTCTCTCAAGCCAAGAGTTGTACTTATTTTGCAGTAAATATTACTCTGAGAAAGTTTTGTTTCTCATTGACTTTAGAATAAAAAAGGGAACTATCCAATAAACGCCTCCGTTCATCTTGTCCAATTGTAACACTATATGCAATATGTCTCCTAGGGAAATGCATTATTCAGTTACCTGCCTACAGAACAGGAAAAATATTATTTCATAGCAAAATGCTTCTTGGCCATACATCATTCTTCAATTGAAGTTGCTTTCCCTGGAATTTTTACTTATGGAAAAAAGGCAGAATTGAATCATGTTCAATCTGAAGTTGAGATTAAAATGGGAAAATGTTGAAGAACAAATAATGAATGGCAAGCATTTCCAAAACATCTCAGAAACCACACAGTTATCAGAAGGGAAATTCATCTTAAAGCAATGAACTAGTTATTTAATTACAATTATTTTAAACAGGCTGTCAAATTACCACCATTAATGCCACAACCTTGATACTCCTTGCATTTAATTGAAATTCATGTCCAATAATGGACACAAGCACATTTTTTTAACATCAAGCAACATTTTTCTTTGATGGTATTGTACAAAAAAAAATCTGTGATGTCAGCTATTCCCACACAATGATGTTAATTCAGCAATGTCATACTATTTTCATTTAGATTTTCAAAATTTTACCAGTAAAATTTTGATTGAATAGACTGCATGGAAATATCTCTTCATACTTTCTAGGACAACCCACAATGAAACTTTCCCCTAGTCTTGACGCTCTAGGTAACTGGCTGGTTTCTTGTTTTCCTCACTCCCCGGTCTTCTGTCATGATGGAAAGAATGGCACCACCAACAAACTTGCTCACCTGGTAAATTCAGCACTAGATTGATTGTTAATACGCCATTAATTCCAACAACATTCCCTGCTGCCAATTAAAGATGCTGAATGGTCATAGCAGAATTTGGAAAAGGAGAATTAATTTATGTTCCCTTTTCTAGTGTCTAGCATATAATTGCTGACATAATTTGTTTCAATGCTCTAAAAACATAATAAAAAACAGGTTCCATTTGGAGTAGTGTTATTTAAATTATTAATTTAATTGTTCTCCTGTTTTAGTTTTAAAAAAATAGTTTGCATCCTGTGCTATCCTTAATTCAATAATTCTCATTTGGGAACATTTTCCCAATATTATTAAAGTTACCTAATCAGATGGGCAAAATTTATTTTAACTAAAATTACTATTATGCTTTGGAAGTGATTGCTAATGTGATCCCTTGAGTAAAAGATGGAATAAGAAATAGCTTTTGCTGTCACTGCTGGCATTCAACATCAGTGTGCTGCTTTCTTTTCAAATTCAGAACAGTAATATTTATTGGAAAGTTTTGTCTTTTCTTCTTTACAATTCAATAACTTTTATCTAACAGAGCCTTGTTCATTTATGGATTTCACACAGAAAAGCCAGTAACCAGTAAGAAAAACAGCAAACTCTTGGGGGGGGAAATAGAACAGATAAGATAGTTTACAAAAGAACTTATTAAATGGAGGTACTATTTGTTCTTTTGTGTTTATTGAAATAATTGCAGTTGCACTGCTGATTTCTTCATTTTCTTGTTCAGAAAATTATAGCCAAGGCCACCAATTTACAGCAAGGTTGGGCAATTAAGTGCTGAATATGTTGCCAAGTCTGAGATCAGGAGATGAAAATTAGTATGAAACCATTTATTCCTTTATACACATATTCTCCATACAACACTAATCATACATCAATATATTCCCTATTTTTATTTATGCCTTTCCAGCAATCCACTGCACAATTCTGTACTTTCTAGCTGCTTCTGATTTATTATTACATGCCATCAAATCAATGTCAAGTTTTTGCAACCACATACAGTATATACATTTTCTCCATGAAGATCTGTCCCTAGCCTGGTCCTTCAGCTCTTCTAATAGTGTACTCATTGCTACTTTAACTGACTCTATCCACTTGCTGTTAACCATCCTCTTCTTCTTTTCATCTTTCCCAGCCTTCTCCAGAGGGCCTTGTCTTCGTACAATGTGGTCAAAGTGGTACAATTTGACCCTGGTCATTTATACTGGGCAGTGTGATGGCTCAGCTGTTAAGACTCTGGGCTTGTCAGCTGGAAAGCTGATAGCCCAGGTTCAAGACCTGAGCACCACAAGATGGGGTGAACTCCTGTTACTCGCCCCATCTCCTGTCAACCTAACAGTTCGAAAGCATGCAAATGTGAGTAGACATATAGGTACCTTCAGTGGGAAGGTTACTGCATTCTGTAGTTTCATGCTGGCCACATGATGATGGAAATGTCTCTCAAACAATGCAAGGTCCTTTGGTTGAGAATCAGAGATGAGCACTGCCCCTTAAGTCAGTCACAACTGGACAGGGGAAATCTTTAGCCCTATTTTATACCTCCAGTGAGACCTCTAGGTTGACCTGTGCTTTTAGCAGTGCAGAATCAGGGTTTTGATCTATGCCAGTGAGTTAATTTGGTACTTAGCAGAGATTACATTGCACAGCTTCTTGATATTAATGGTAATAAGACTAGCATTTTTCTTTCTTGCCAAGCATCTGAATATCTGGCCAGTGGGACAAATGGGCAGCACTATTCACATATCTTTTGTAAGTGCAATGCATTGGGTTGTAGAGAGGAAAGTAATATTGATGTATTTCTTTTAAGTCACATTACTGTTTTTAAAACAACAAACACAAGTAAATTATAATAGGTGAATTTAAGCAAACTGGAATAAGAAATCTGTATACATCTAAATAAATATTAATAGAACAAATTGGGACAGTCACTTCATGACAGCAAAGGGATAAAATTTTCTGAACCTAAAATTTGCCACCAACTAGTGATAATCTGAATTACTGCAGCCCAATTCTGGTGGCCCCACTGCCACCAGATGTAATTGCTGATCTTTCTACATTCAGTCCATTTCCGTTCTGTATGTATTGTACACTGTCATAAGTCATTTGTATCAAATTTCAGTCTTTGAATTTAAGAAAGTGCAAGAAAAAATAATATTTGTACACAATTAACCTTTATGTACATATTTTGTACACCTCTTTTCTTACTGCTCGTATCACTGTAGGGAACTGTTGCTAATATGTACATTCTGTGCAAGTATTTCAAGGAAGAACTGAATGGCAAAAAGCAAGGATGTATAGTATCTATTTGTCTAATAGCTCAGAAAGTGCAAATTAGTTCAGCTTGCTTAATACAAATCAAATTACCTTCTTCAGCATACCTGTTTAATACACCTTCATATCTGATGCTGAGCCCATCCCAGGACCATGATGTTAGCTCTACAGCTTCTCAATATGTCTTCATAATCCAACAGAGAAAGACACTGCAATATGCAGGGACCACAGATTCAAAATGAGAGTTGTCATTTGGTGGGCAAGGAAAAAAACCAAACATGTTGGAGAAAGAAGGGAACTATTATTTTATATTAAATTTACAATCACCTATTGTATTAAAAAAAGAAGAAAATGATATAAATGTAAGAGAATTCTCATAGTTAATGTGTAAAGTAATTTTTCAGTATGCTAAATAATGAACATGCAAGCATAAGTAAGCAAAGATCATTTTATCCAAGGATTTAACTAAGAATAAAATGTGAGCAAATGAAACAAAATTGCAGCTAGGTGCCAGTCCTAACTGCAAAAGATCCCCAAGAAATATGAGGCTATATTTGCTTAATTTAAGCCAGAATTAGTTGGTAATGTCATGATGAATGAATGGAATTTAATTATAGTCTAGCAGAGAATAGAATAAAATAGAATAGAGATAATCTAACTTTGTGCTCGACAGATGAAAAAGATTAATGTGGCTGATGATTTCTTATCTAAAGAGCTTCAAATATTAATGATATTTTTAGCAATGGCCTGCTTTGATTGATACAGGTTTTTGTTAATAAGAGAAAAGAGTTCATTAAATGATTCACTTTGATTTAACTCAAGCTTCTTTAGAAACATTTAGCTATTGAAATATGGCAATTATTTCCTTATTCTTACCTGGCATGTGAGCTACTCTGGCATGGCAAACCCTGTCAAGTACACAGAGGAGAAGCTACAGCTTGTATGATAATGGCTGTAACTAGGGTTAGAATTACAACAGATTACTTATCTGTTGAAGCCATATGACAAATCATTCGTTCTGTGCTTCATTCCTTTGCCTGGCAAACCCAAAGGTGTGTCATTCCACACTGACATGGTAATTGTTTCCATCAAGAGCACACTGACAAAGATTCAAGCCAAGACCAATGAAACTGGGTTTTGTATTCCCCCTTCTGAATTTATCCCAAGGTCTCTTGAGGGCCTGTGGACAAAAAGCAGTGAATGTGTCCACTGTTTCCTCCATCTCTGGGGACGCTGCATTAGGAAGACAAATGACTAATTCACCACAGCCAAATGTTGCACATTTCATGATTAAATACATGCTTCCCCAGACTTGGCTTCGTTTGTTTCCCTTACAATGAAATATGTGCATGTTATATTCTCCTTATTACTATTATTTTGCATTGCTACATAACTATACTCTAAAATGCTGAAAGAATTTATCCAGAGCATAACTCTCTTTCCAAGCATGAATCAAAATGGACTCAGGTCAGAAATGTTATCCCAGTGCTTTGCAGAAATATTTAGCTAGGATACTTATTCAAATATATAACTGTGTGGTGATTTTAAAAAATCCAGGTTATATTCAGTCATTTGCTTAACCATGGAACATGGTTCAAATATCTGGACAGAACAAAATTCTGTGTTTTAACATGTACTTGGATGGCTATATTATTGTGACAAAGGCTTGCTTTGCTGTAATTAACCATGTCAAAAGGTCCTAAACAGCCTTGCACATGTTGATGCTAATGTATGAAAGAAATAGCATCGATCAGGAATATCCATACTATAAATGCTAAATTCCAGTAATACCTCTCATGAGCACAATAGCACAGTGTAGTGCTGTCCTATGCACACAACCTTCATCAGAAAAGAAAGCTTGCAGCTATCAACACATAAAGCCAGATGTTCTATATTCCACAAGGCACAAGTAAGCAAGAGGTGAACAATGACTTATCACATGGTTGTTTCACCTGGACCGTTTTAACTACCCTCCATGAATCAATTTATTATTGTTTAAAGTTGTCTCAAGTATCTGTTGGTGGCAGACTATCCTCCTGTTCCATTTCTAGTATTGTAATCAAGTTGTTAGGAAAGTTAACCATCCTTGCTGTTAAGTACAATATAAACACATACAGGAACACAAGCATGAATGTTTGCTGAAGGGAAGACACGAATGCAAGTACTACTTTATCCATGCTCTATTAATGTCTAAATTAACCTACTGCAATTTGTTCTTCCCATTTGAAGATTTATCAAAAATTTCACTTAGCCCCAAATGCAATCACTGAATTACCACTGAATTACCATTAGCCTTGATTAATATAATGTCCTCTAAATAAAATGTTCTTCTTAAGGAGAATTGCTTGGCTTTAATCATATGATCTTTTTGCCACCAAGTACAAATATTTAATTGGCAATTTCAGCATGGAAATTGACCTGGCTATTTAAGTTTAAATGCCTTGCTGAGATCTTCATATTTATTCTTCCTCTGTTCACAAGGTTTCTTTCTGTTTTACTGTTCTTTCATTTCTGTTGTATGTTGGATAGATTTCCTATTTTCTCAAACTTCTCCTGATAGTTTTATTGAAAAACAGTTTTAAGATCTTTTAGAAACAGACAACAGCATCTAAAGTTAAGATCAGCATTTAAACCCTATAATCAAATTCTTCCCTCATAGGGCTTCTCTATTTATGATGTTTGAAGTAAATTAGCATCCGTTTTCTGAACTCAGTAGGATAGCACAAATCCTGTATCCCTTTTCCATTGCCTCTCAATTCAAATTCTCAGCATCTAAAGCAGCTTTCTTTGAGAATCAGATTTCTTCCATTTCCATTTTAAAGTTTTCCAAACACCCTCAGAAAAATTCTTTTCTTTACAGTTTCTGTGGCTTTACCTTAATAATATCAACAAGACTGACAAATCAGTTGGAAAGTGATACTGGTTTTCCCTCCATATTTCATATAATTCTCATTCTTCAAGGACCTATATGCTCCCATTATTTGTTAGAGACTGTGAATCCTGGCACACATCAGTTATCACTAGTGCCTATGCAACTGAACATACTCCTGACCATTGCATGGTGGAAGCTGCAAAGATGAGAAGAATCCTTTTTTTTTTTTGGAGGGAGGGGGGAACTCTAAAATAAACATTTTTTTTTCTCTATGTCCCTGAGAGATAGATGAAACCTGAATCCCGTATGCCTATCTGGTCCTTCACTTTTTGATTGGAAGGAGCAGCTGATCAGGTTTGCTCTCAGTCTATCCAGGAACTGAGTGAAGAGCTGACCTTTAGACATCTTTGGAAAAAGGTCTTTGGCCTTAGGTATGTCAAGAGTGCTTTGAAGGCACAACAGCAGAACTCGGTGATAGGCAAATACATTTATTCATTCATTTATTTATTTCAGCCAGCAAATCTTCCAGAACAAAACCTGCTCTTACCATCTAAAAAGACAAGTTGTAAAAAAAAACAACCAATGGGGAAAGGGAAGTAGAAAACTGAGGCAGCCTCTGCCTTAGAATTCTGTCACACTAAGAATGTTTTGGGGAATAAAAATAGAGTCAGAAAGAGATAAAAACAGACATATAAACACACAGAGAGACAGACATATGCACTTACATGAGGCCCAGTGTGGTTTATGGTTAAGGTGATATCTAGAAACAGGTACACCCAGTTTCTAATTTTTCCCTAGGCATGGAAACTGGCTGGGCCAGACACTCTTTCTCAGCCTTAGGCTGGGAACTTGAAAAACATCTGTCCAACAACAAACATAGTATATTATAATCCATAACATTCCATGAAAAGGTCTTCATTCTTCAATGGATTGATTCAGGGTGATAATAATGATACATACATATATACCTGCATTCACTTACAATTGATCTCATACATATAGAGCACCTTATGGTTATATAAAATCAGGTTTAATTACCTTAATATGGAATGATTCCCTAAAATAATAAAGCTTTATAAAGCTGTTCAAAGTACCATCTGTGAGAACAGGGAGGGAATCTGAGTTCAACCCTGAAAAAGATCCAAGCTCCTGCACATACCAGTGGGTAGTACAAAGTATTCAGGGAGTCTCCCAATGGTACAATTAATGCACTTCATCTATGCAAAAATGTTCTCTTCCCTCTAAGAGTTGGAACTATTGACAGCCGCTGAAGACTGATTGTTCAGCCAGTCAGTAAAGGTTATTGCCAATGGAACTATTGAAGGAGAGAAGAGGCACACATATCTTCAGTTGCTTCCAAAAGCGTTCCATATCCAGGCAGCAATTCCAATGAATCAAATATTCCAGGCTGCCCCTCCAGTGCTCAAACCCCAAAATTAAGACAAGAAGGAAGTATGGAACAAAGGCCCACAAAGAGCAAGGAACATAAGAAGAAATAATTTAATTTAACTTAATTTGGCTTACAAAATCCAACAACAACAACAATGAAAACAGCTAAAAACACACAAATAGGCAATCCAGACTAAAACATCCAGAACAATAAAGAGTACAAATATAACTTGAGGCAGCACAAACGCATTAACAGACACATTAATTCTAGGCCTGGGAAATGAGTCACCTTTCCAGAATCCTAGGAGAATGGACATATATGCATCTCTGGAGGGATGCTGATTCAAAAGTGGGCCCAGTGACAGAGAAAACAAACTTCCTCAGTCCCACAAAATGGCAACATTTAACAGAAGGGATCTGGAGTGCACCCATTCTTCTGAATATACCAGGTGGACAATATATGTTAAATGTTGCCATCTTGTGGGACTGAAGGCCATTAACATCATCCAGCTGATCTTTGAGACAGTGCTGTACATGTTCACTGCCTACAGTTGCCTACAGTTATATGCTGAAAGGGAGAGGACAGATGCCACCTTAGAGCAGTAGTGGGTACATTATGAACATAACTGTCTACATTATGAAGAGCCATGGTGCACAGTGCTTAAAATGCAGTATTGCAGGCTAATTCTGCTAACTGCCAACTGCTAGCAATTTGGCAGTTCAAGTCTCACCGGCTCAAGGTTGACTCAGCCTTCCATCCTTTTGAGGTGGGTAAAATGAGGACCCAGGTTGTTGGGGGCAATATGCTGACTCTGTAAACCACTTAGAGAGGGCTGTGAAGCGGTATATAAGTCTAAGTGCTATTTCTATTGCTATAACAGTTGGCTTGATCTTTTGCTTATGGCTAAGTTTGATTATAATAACTCTGTGCCTCTATCGCTGTCACCATTTTAAGTTACATTTGATTTCTACTCATATTTGCCGCTAAATATTTCCTGACTCTCCCTAATTCTAAAGGTCCATCATTTACATCAAAAACCACAAGACACTTAATGTCTTTCCAAGTATCACTTGGATCATTGCCTCTTGCAAGTGCTGACTATTGCTGCCAAGAAGTCTCCCCTTCCCCACATTTGTTTGGAGACCACATTTAACTTCTTACCAGATTTATTCGATCTGGTGACTTTCCTAAAAGGATACCCATTCTCTGTGGTCATGCATATCAACCCAATGGCAAGCTTTCAGTCACAGCGATAGTATATCTGGTTGCTATTACTATCTGAGTTTGCATGGAAAGGAATAGACTTCAGCTCAATCCTAACAAGACTGAGTGGTTTGAGTGCTTTGATTAAATAAAAGTGTGTGGATGTGTTGCTTTGCAAACCAAAGTGGAACCTTATCAAAATGAAATATGCTTTCAAAAGTTCACACAGCCCTGCTACTTATTACACTGAGATTTGGGGGGGGGGAATCTTCTCATCTCAATTGTCTTCACTTTCTCAATCTCTGCTTTTATTAGGAAGTTTGAGAGGGAAATTACTGCCAGTCCCAATATGTTTGCAATGTAAAAAGAACAAAATGAGATTCTTTTCTTATTTGCTGGTCATATCTATTATCATCTTATAGGCTATTTACTCAACTTATCCTTAAAAGTAATAGCACAATCAGCATATTGGAAGCATGCTCACTATTTCTGAACAAGTTCTAGAGACAGTTCTGAAGACAATATGGGTGTATTTAGCTGAGCAAAATGCCATTATGTTATTGTCGTTGAAAAGTAACAGAACTAAATTAAAGATAATTTCCACTTTTAAAATTCTGTTTCTATGGAAATATGAGTAACTGCCATTCTGCGGAGCTTGTTACCATGGCTATTTCAAATAATTCCAGGGTATTAATGCCCTTCAACCTAAACTGATACTTTTTCCCCCATTTGCCATTCACTGAAATCATAGTTCCCCTATCCAGCATGCTGAAAGACATGGTGAGAAATATTATGTGTGCTGCTTGAGTTCTGTTTTGAACTCTATTCCCCGCTAATTTATCCCCAAATATATAGGAAAAAAATTATCTTAGCTGACAGAACTGTCTCCAGTTAGTGACAAACAGTTGCTGTACAGCCATTCAAACAAAAAAAACAGGATTTTGAATTTTGACATCCCAGAGGAAATGGGTTCGCAGCTTCCATTGCTTACAACTCACCTATAGATTACTACAGTTTCTAAGACAATTTGGTAAAAATTGAGATTTCGTATCCTAACATAAATGTCCCTTGGAAAAGGCATTTATAAAGCGCTTTTAGTTTTTCCACGTGGGGCCTTGCAGGGCTTATGTAATCCTCACTCTCTATCACTGTCATAGTCAGACTGAATAGGTCTAAATTTTGCCCTATACAGGTCATCATCCTGTACTATATAATGTTCCCCAGAGTCTTGGGGAATATTGCATTCAGAACTTGGAATATTGCATTCAGTTTTGGTTGCCACTATATAACAAAGATGTGGAGACTCTAGAAAGAGTGTAGAAAAGAGCAACAAAGATGATTAGGGATCAGAGGTTAAAACATATGAAGAATGGTTGCGGAAATTGGGTATGTAGTCTAATGAAGAGAAGGACCAGGGGCAAATTGATAGTAGTGTTCCAATATAAGAGGTGAACCTAGTCTCCAAAAGCATCTGAAGAAAGACAAGAAGTAACAGATGGGAATTTATCAAAGAGAGATCCAACCTAGAAATAAGGAGAAATTTCCTGACAGTGAGATCAATTAACCAGTAGAACAGCTTGCATTCAGAAGTTGTGGGTGCTCCATCATTGGAAGTTTTTAAGAAGAGATTGGACAGCCATTTGTCTGAAATGGTATAGGGTCTCCTGCTTGAGTAGGGAATTGGATTAGAAGGCCCCCAAGGTCCCTTGCAATTCTGTTATTCTATTATTCTTCTCACGTGGCCAGCCATAACAATCAATTAAATTAAATTAAATTAAATTAAATTAAATTAAATTAAATTAAATTAAATTAAATTAAATTAAATTAAATTAAATTAAATTAAATTAAGTTAAGTTAAGTTAAGTTAAGTTAAGTTAAGTTAAGTTAAGTTAAATTAAATTAAATTAAATTAAATTAAATTAAATTAAATTAAATTAAATTAAATTAAATTAAATTAAATTAAATAATTAAATTAAATTAAATTAAATTAAATTAAATTAAATTAAATTAAATTAAATTAAATTAAATTAAATTAAATTAAATTAAATTAAATTAAAAGATACAATCCTTAAGTTGTACTGATTCAGATCATGAAGAGGCCTGTCTTATATTAGCATTGAAGGTACCTTTTATTTCTTCAAAATATTTTTTTAAAAAAAATTCAAAACCCTTTGCTTCAGGCTAGGATGTAGGCTTCTTGAGAACCCAAAGATTTTCTGTATATCTTCAAACAAAAGTTCTACAGGGAGATCTGGGTAGGTTGTTTCATGTCCAAAAAACAATCTTTGCTTTTAAATAACCATATATGGCCATCCATCTATCAGAACAAGCTTTGGGTGTCATACAAGAATAAAAAGCATACTATAATTAGAGCAATTAGAACAAAACATCATTTGAAACAAGAAGCAAACACACTAAGATTCCAATAAAACCCATTTCATCTGTTAACCACACCATTATCAGGCTGGCCTCAGTGCCTGAGAGTAAGCCCAGGCCTGCACTGCTCTCTTGAAAGCCAGTGGAGTCAGGACCATCCATATCTCCAGAGTGAAAACTCTTCCGTGAGGCAGACACCATGACTGAGACGGCATATTCTAAACAATGGCTCTAATTTGAAAGAATGGACTATTATGGTAGCTCTGCACACACAAAAAAGTGTTTGGCATTTTGATTAAATGTTGTAGAAATGTCATTGTATTTAGCATTGGTTCATTGTAGTTGGACATGTAATGCATTAATCTGAGGAAACTATTTTGTTATTACCCAGAGAGAGAAAAAGAGAGAGATAAACTGTCCAATTGAGGAGCCATCTTCTTGTTTTTATATTATATTGATAATCCTATAAGATTTTGGGGGGGGGTCATGCTTATAGTCTAGAATCTGGATACTGAAAAGTAATTTCTCCTGCTTTAGAATAACCTTCTTCCTTTAAGATTTGTCTGGAGAAAAGAAGGAGGAGGGTAGGGGGAGGGAAAGTGGAAAGGAGAGCTAGGCATGATTCAGAGAGACCATTCTGGAGTTAGGAGGCAACACTGAGATCATCATGGAGGGGCCCCAGAAGATAACTTTGGGATTTGGGAATAAATGGGAAGAAGTGTTTCTTCAGATATTATAGTACCAAACTGTGATGTGCTTTTATAGGTTAATAATATATGAAATTGCAATCAGAAATGCATTGGGTGTCAGTACAAAATGATAAAACACTGGTATAATATAATAATAATGCCTAATTTAAGCTCCTTACTTTTTCCCCCTATATGCTCTTCCAATAAATTCATTCTTGCCAGGATCATTTGGTTTCATGAGTCATTTCAATCTATTTGGTGTGTGTGTTTCTTATTCTCTTTCAGTTGATCTGTTTTGAATATATTATGGTATGGATCGCATGAGCTGATAGAGCCTGAAAATTAGAAACTGTGGATTAGTGCATCCATTCAACTGCCAACCAAGCAGAATATATTGTTCACCTGAACTTGCAAGTTTATTTAAATTCCATCTGCAAAATAATAAAACAACCGAATGACTTGCAAAAGCATTACAAAAACAAAGATCATTCTGATGCATGAAATGAAGCAGAACTGCAAAAGAGATGCACAAAATATGGCAAATAATAATAAGAGCAAATAGACACATGCCACAATAAAAGCAATTCCAATGAAATCAAAGTCAAACAAGCCTTACAAGGAGATTGTAGAAATGTGAAGTTCCCCTAAACAGGGCTCTTCCCCTACATGTCCCTCCCTCCCTGTGCTCTGCCAAACATAGTAATCCTCAACCTACTGTTTCTAACAATCTTTTGTGTCTGGTCCACTTGCTATGGCTGAGCCAGTCTCTCTTCTTTCTCTGAAAGATGCACAGGGCCAGGCAGTCAAAGGAGGAAGAGCAGAACAATGCAGGCGATAACAATAGCTGCTGCTAAAACTAAGGAAAGAAAGAACAAGTCATCTTCTCTGCAGGCTTCACTGAGAAACATGGAAGAGGCACGCTGTCCTGCCTAGCTGATGGATTGTGTATGACTAACTAGCAGTAACCATGGGCCAGGGGTCTTCAAACGTGGCCCTTTTATGACTTGTGGACTTCAACTCCCAGAATTCCTCAGCCAGGCACTTGAGAGTGGGGACAGATGGGGCGGTAGATCTGATCTAGCTAGCACTGTGTATTTCAACTTTTCAAAAAGCTTTTTGACAAAGCCTTTCACCAAATATTCTTGAGTATACTTGGGAATTATGGGTTATGAGAATAGGTCCTCCTTTTACAAAGTAACTAGAGTGAAGAGAGAAAATATATAAAGACTTAGCAACTACTTCTAGAAGTTGGCAGATTTTCAGAGTGATAGATTTTTTTGTTGTTGTTCTGTTTTCTTTGTGAACTGAAATAGGGCAATTGCTACAGCAGTTAATGTAAAATGTAGAGGACAAAGCAAGAAAAATAGCATTTCAAAAATAAAAGAAGTTTCTGTCTTTATGCCAGGGGAACTATAGCTCTCTAAAAAAGAAATTTGTTTTCTTTTTTTCAAAATATAAAAGCAGCATGTACTTAGATTTTTTTTTCAATTTAATTTTTTTTCAGCATAATTTTATTTACAGTTTTAAAAACAAAAGTAAAAATTGCCACAAGCCAAATTAAAATAAGGAGAAAAGAAAAAGGAAGTCATAGAAGAGAAAGCTAACCTGCAGAAAGAAACAGAAAAGAAAAAAGACAGAAGAAAAATAGAAAAGAAAGGAAAATATATGATGAAGTGGCTTTCAATTTTCTTTACAGCATTTATAAACACAATTGTACATTTGCCACTCATTCCTAAATTTACACCACGATTCTCTTTCTATAATCTATCCTATCTGTCAAAACAATAGATCATAAATTCATCTTTTTTCTGTTTCATGCGTTTGTGGGATGATTGGCTATATAAATATGATATATAAATATATAAATTAATTCCATAAGGTGTTTCCAATCACCAATAAACATAGATATTGTCTTTTCTCTAATCAAACAGGTCAATTTTGTGATTTCAAGAAATTCTGTCGCCAACCATTCCTCCACTGTAAGCATTGCCAAATCTTTCCCTCTTCGTGCATACAATAATCGCACTGTGGTTATCATATATAAAAACAAAAAGTATCCTCCCCCCTTCCCCCCCACCATTTAACCATCAGTCCCAAAAAGGAAAGTTCTGGTTTCAGTTGTTAGCAAGTTTCTATCCACTCTATTTCTTTTAGATAAATCTTTAATTTGTAGCACAGATTCTTTAGGTATTTTATTTGTCTGCACACAATAGTTTTTACATTTTGTTTTGTAAAGATTCACTTCACAGTGTTAATCTAGGGATACTCCAAACTGGTTGGTTATTATGCCCACATTCTCTAACTACTCCAGCATTCACTATAATTATAATGTTAAGAATGAATACTCTCTTATGAAATAAAAGAAACCATCCTTGTTGAGAATGTAAGTTTAAGGTTAAAATAACCAACTATTGGTCTCTCTTACTCTTCTTTTTTATGGTTCTTGACTGTTACATATGATTGCTTCACTCTTTGCAATTTGCAATATATAACCTTTGTATCCCCTGTAAGGTTGCTTTTATTATTATTATTATTATTATTATTATTATTATTATTATTATTATTATTATTATTATTATTATTATTATTATTATTATTATTATTATTATTATTATTATTATTATTATTATTATTATTATTATTATTATTGTTATTGTTATTATTATTATTATTATTATTATTATTATTATTATTGATCATCGCACAGTCAGCCAGATGTTCAGACTGGATTTGGCATTTTTGTCTACCTATCAAGTCCTTACCAAGGACCTGGGATAGGCAGATGTGGATGTTTGATGGTATTACAGATATCGTCGCAGGATGGAAGCAGTTCCTAGTAAGGCCGCCTTTTGCAATTGACTAATGGCGAATTTGTCAATGCCAATGGTATTCAAGTGGTGCTCCAGTTGTTTTGGGATTGCACCCAAGGCACCTATTACTATTGGTACTACCCTTGCTTGCTTTTGCCACAGTCTTTCTATTTCTATTTGTAGGTCTTTGTATTTTGTTATTTTCTCCAGTTCTTTCTCGTCTATTCTGCTGTCTCCAGGCACTGTAGTAGTAGTAGTAGTAGTAGCAGTAGTAGTAGTGGTAGTAGTAGTAGTATTGGCTTAAGGAAGTACTCCATGGACAGAAATTTGCATATTTTTGTCTGTGCATTATTCCCAAACAAGCAGAACAAAACATGCCTCCTATCAATGAGAGAGGGAAAAAATAAACCGTTTACCAGGCAATTATTGTATATGTATAGTTTTCAAGTAGCAGTGGACAAATTTGGCATTTTCAACATTCCACTATATAGTGAGAAATTGCTTAGACATCCACATCAAATTAAAAATCCAAACATGTATTGGAGTTGTAAAAATAGTCTCACTGTTCACTGTTTGGTAATATGCACATTGTGGTATAAATAGCTGCTCAGTGAATGGCGGACTATATTTTCTGTGCTGCTGTATCTGGATCCCATGCAATCTATCTGACACAGAGAGATTTCACTGCAGAGATTGGTTTTTAAACAAACCTAAGGACTCAGTGGTGTGTGTGTGTTTGTGTGTGTGAAACCACCTCCTTTTGCAATTTAAATACTTAGGAAGTCACTGTACCATAAAAGTGTAAAATCGCAAATAGCTTTTGTAGTTGGCTCTAGATTAGATGTCAAAAGAAAGTTTCGGATTGCTTTGACTGTATCTGCTGTGACCTTTATGTCTCTTACAGTATTTCTCCTGAAGGATTTTTAAGGGGCTTATAATTCAATGTCAGAGCAAAACTGTGGCCTGAAAAATGTTAACAATTAAACAATAATTCAGAGATTTTGGATTTAAGTACCCTCTGTGTGAGCAGATTAAGAGAATATTGTCTATGTAATTCAGAGGAAAGCCAATTAAGCCTACTCTATAATGAGCAGTGATATTCCCTCACACCCGCCAACAAAACCAATCAACATAATATATTACAGAGTGATGGGCTTTCTGTTGTCTGTATTATGGGAATGATTCAGCACAATAAATTATGTAAGCATAATCAACATTTGTTAATATGATATCAAAAGACAGAATTCCTCTTACACACAGATTCACATTGCATATGAGTCTAAACAGGACCTCTAATTCTGAATTTATCACCTGCACAATTCAATTTGTTCTGCTTCAAAAGTCTAACACTTCCAAAATGTTGATACTATGGTTTTATGACTATATGAAGAGAGAAAGGCAGATGTAAGCTTTGATATCTCAGTAAATGTCCATGTTCATTGTCCAAATGCTCCTAATGCCAAGGTACCACTACCGCCATCCGGCACATCTTAAATACCTTTAAATTTGGCCATTTTGTCTTTTTGACAAATAAGGGTTTAATTTAAGACAGGACTTCAATTTAGCTACCCTTTTTGGGTCCAAGGCCTCATGCTACCATGTATTGTTTACACACATTCCACTTCTCTCAGTAGCTCCATGGCAAAGCATTGATCTGAAATTAGATTATTTTGGAAGTTGGTCAATGGAAATTTCCACTAGCTGTACAAACAATTTTCTTTCACACATATTTTGAGCCATGTTAGTATTATAGAAAATGGCAGAACCTAACAGTCCTTGGCTTATATCATTGGAAATAAAAGTTCATGGGTATATGTGCGAGTCATCTGACGAATTAAACTTGGAGACTTTGTTTTAAAAATAATTATATTACAACATTGATAAATGTATGGATAGTGCTGTAACACTACATTTGTGACTACATATATATCCAGGAAATGCAGATCAGAAATATTGGCTTTAAATTCAAACTGAACAAATCACTCTCTATTTCTACAAGGGTGCTTTTTATGAGGTCTGTAAAAAGGTAGATTTCCTTTAGCAATGTGGTTTGGGCAATGGGGACAGCATGATTGAATGTGTGGAAAAGACCACCTGCTTTGCCTTCATGAAACAATTCAGGTGGCTTCACTTGCTTCCAGACTGTGCAATGGGAGAAGACTTCTCTTATCCTTTTCTGCCAGCACTGGCCAAAGTGTGTTCAAGCTGAGAACCTTCAAGATTATTTGAAGTGGTTGACAGCATTGCCCATGCTGGAAGACCATCAATGCATATGGATATTCTAGCCAAGCCATCTGGCATATGGTGCAGGATGGGTTCAGGACCATAGTGGATCAGCTTAGCCTGAAATAATTCTGAGACCTGCAGTGTTTGTCAAAAGCTCTGACCACGGAGATGTTCCTTACCTTGTTGTAATGGTGCTAGGCACTACTGGACAGAGTCTGCTGCATCCGAACCTCCAGATTTGCAGAGGGTTTTAGTAACCATCAGGGGCACATTCCACAATTCTCCTCAACCACACATATAGTTTAGCTGTTTCATTTAAATGTTATAAAGAAAACAGAGATATTTGAAGCAATGAAGATATGTTTCATTTCAATCCAGCTTCAAATTAAGCCCCTCTCCCTTGCAGCACATTCCACAATTCTCCTCAACTACACATATAGTTTAGCTGTTTCATTTAAATGTTATAAAGAAAACAGAGATATTTGAAGCAATGAAGATATGTTTCATTTCAATCCAGCTTCAAATTAAGCCCCTCTCCCTTGCAGCAGCTTTGCAAGCATCAAACAAGCCCCATATGTCTGAGAGTTAAGCAAGGTGACTATATACTCTGTGTGTGTGTGTGTGTGTGTGTGTGTGTGTGTGTGTGTGTGAGAGAGAGAGAGAGAGAGAGAGAGAGAGAGAGAGAGAGAGAGAGAGAGAGAGAGAGAGAGAGAATTTCCAATTTATTATCTCAGGTTCCATATTGCATGACCCTATAACCTCAAGATGGTTTTTTTTATTAGGCTACTATCTGCAGCAACTGCTCCATGCTTTTACCACTGTGCTATTACTAAAATTAAATATCCTATAATGTTTACATGTTACCCAAGTGAATGGTTATTATTACAACAACCGTGCATATGTGGCAGGCATTTTTCCTATGAAAGTTACTATAAAGGCCCACAATCATTGGGCATTTTTCCTTATAAATACACAGGATAATCCCTATACTAAAAAAAAAAGTACTAAGTAATTCTTTATTATATAACAGAATTTGGTTAATTTTACACTATATTATGATTTTCTGTATCAGTGATAGTGGTATATAATCTATTCGGTATTACTGAAAATAATTTTCCCACTTGTATTAAAATTGGTAATTTGATGTCATTACAGAAGTATCACAATTGTTTTATAAAATTGCTGAATTAACATGAATGAAGAACCCTATCTTTAACAAGCAGATGGCAAAAAGAAGCTAAATTCTGTTACATCTTATTGAAAACTGTTTCATAAACATATGCTGAATACAGAAATTTTATACTCACACACACACTTACTTTAGAGACATACATGGTACAGGCACATGCCTGCATTCAATAAGGGGAAAGGGGAACTACTGTATGTGGGGTGGGGGGAAATAGGGAAAGGAGACAAAATAAGTTTTTTACTCCAGACTGGACAAATGAGGCTATGGGAGTTCTGTTCCAGTGCCTGGAGGTTGTACAAGCTGGATAGGAGGGAAGTGACTCTAAATCAATCCTACCAAAACTGAGTGGCTATAGAAATTAAGGCTCCCTAAAGACTAAGAGACCCTCTTAGTCTCATAGGTCTTGCTCAAAGAGCAGGTAGCACCAGTGACCAAGGGCACACTTCCTTGACATTCCTTCAGACATTCACTTATGCCCTAATCACCTCAAGACAATCCTGAGTTTGGGAGCCTTTGCTCACAGTCACTCGTGCTCTCATGACTTCTCATCCCAACTACTGCAATCTGCTCTACAAGTGGCTGCCCCTGAAGAACATTCAGAAGCTTCAACTGGTCCAGAATGTGGTTGTATGAGTAGTAAAAGGTGTCAGGTATTTGCCACATGTAGCACTACCTTTTCATGAGTTCCATTGGGTTGCTAGTGGGTTTTGGGTGTGATTCAAAGTGTTGCTTATCATCTTTAAAGCCTTTCATGGCTTGGGTCTTGGTTACCTATCATCTGCCAGTTATTACTACATATCTGATTTGGCCAGGGAGGCTGGGCCTGCTGCAGATCTTGTCAGTCAAGGAATATTGGCTGGCAGAACCAGGAGACATGCCTTCTCTGCCATAGCCCCTGCTTTATGGAATGCTCCCCCTTCAGATATCTGGATCACCCCAACCCTGTTGGCCTTTCACAAGGCCTTGAAGGCTTAGTTGGTGAGCTTGAGCCTGCCCCCCCCCAAAGTATGTTAAGGGTCCTATTTCCTGTATTAACTGTATTAACATCCATAGTTACAGGTTTACTTGGTGCAACATATATTTTATACTATTTTAATTAGCAGCAACAGCCGTTAGATTTATATACCACTCCATAGTGCTTTACAGCCCTCTCTAAGCAGGTTTACAGAGTCAGCATATTGCTCCCAACAATCTGGGTCCTCATTTTACTGACCTCAGAAGGATGGAAGGGTGAGTTAACCTTCAGCCTGTCAGGACTGAACTCCTGGCAGTGAGCAGAATCAGCCTGCAATACCGCATTCTAATCATTGTGCCACCACAGCTCTATTGTTTTAATAATTTACAATTGTTTTTATGTTTTATGATGTATGCTGTCCAGAGTCAGTTGATGAGATGGGCAGCTATGGAAATCAAATAAATAAATAACTCGACTGCTGTAGAGCTTTGGATAGTAAAATGGCAGCTTATAAATTAAACAAATAAACAAACAAACAAACAAACCACTCTACATGGGGCTGCCCTTGAAAAACACTGGTCCAGAATGTGGTAGATTATGGTGGGAAAGATTATAAAATATATTATTTCTTCCTCCTCTAATTATTATTCCACTGTGCTGAAGCTGACCTTCATTGTTTAAAACAAGTAAATACAAATTAAGTCAGTATCATGGAAACAAAACACAACTGATTTGGGGTAACACTGTAATTACCCTCATAGCAGCTATAGAATCTGGAATGAAGTCTACTTCATGCTATCGTGCTAAACAACAATCTTTTTAGTTTTCAGATCTGCTATCCCTTACTTGTCATAGTAGTGATTTGACAACCAAAGTTGGAGGGAACCAGATCCCAATCCCCTTTTAGCCGAGTGATTTCTTGGGCCATTCTCCGGCTCTCAGCGTCATCTTTCCTAGGGCTGGAGGAATAATAATGGAAGGAACAAAAAGTGGAATAAAATTGAAATAAATAAAATAATAAATCCCAAAACATCTTGGAGTGCTACCATTCTTGTTGCCTTCAAATGGCTCCTCCATTCTTTTCACTGTGAGAAAGTTTTTAATCGTTCCCTCTTAGCACCCAAGCTATAAGACTGAACTTTTAAAGTTTTTGAAACTAAAATAAACACACATTATTTCCCATTTATTCCTGCCCCTACTTTGAATTATACTTCTAAATTATTGACAGTTTGTCTAATGGAAATCCCTCTTACATTAAAACAGGAATTTGGAGTTCCTTGACCAACGTAATCAGGGGGCCCATAGTGCTGCTCCACTCTCTCCACTTTGTTCAGAGTATGGATAGGAAATTATCTAGACCAGGAGTGTCCAACCTTGGAAACTTTAAGACCTGTGGACTTCAATTCCCAGAATTCCCCAGCCAGCCATGCTGGTCTAGAATCTTATGAAGCATAAGCATACTATGTTCTCCTTGGCAGATAGCTCAGTTTTTTTTTTATTTCTTGGTGGTTTTTTGTTAGGGTTTCCAAGTTTCTCTTTGGGGCAAGTGATCGATTTAACTGTTGAGAATCCTGTCCTTTTCTGCACAGTTTTGAGCAATTCCACATAGAAGTAAATGAGATCACGGTTTGAAAAGATAAATGGCTGCTTTTTTAATCATTGTACAAGAAGTCACTTGGATGGCAATTGACTAATCCTCCTGAGGTGTTACTTTTTCAATCCAAAGATAAAATCTCTTGTTTGCTTTTTGCAGTGGCTTGTTTTCTTTTATAGAAGCAGGCACAGAAAAATAATGAAACTTTCCATATCTTTTACTCACATTCACCACTGACTTCCCTTAAATGTCTGCAAAGCAGGTACGTGAGGTGCAAGTAAAAAAGAGAAACAATTACGTTTATTCAACAATTAGCTCTGACTATCAAAGAAAAAAATATTCTCAGTATATAAACAAATATGGATGGATGAGGAAGAAGAACTCTCTACTTACAAAACAGGGACAACCTTTTAGCTCCAATTTTTGACACTAAACGTTTCAGTTAGTACATCAGGAGCATTACAGAAGAATCTTCATCCACACTGTTCAGTTTGTTTCAATGCAGTATATTATTATGTATTGTGCGAATGCCTACTGATAAATGGCTGATTCACTAAGGTCTAGCTGAACTAGGAAATTGCCACTGTTAAGAAAAGGAATATAGAAAGTTAATACAGAGAATTCCACTGATTCTTGACATGATTTTTCATACAACAGTGACAAGCCATTATTATTTTCTTGCAATTTTTCGCTGCTTCACCATCAGTTGGAGTCTTTGCAGCTTTTATCTGTGCATGATGTATATTACCGCATTAGAATCCTATTCTAACGTAGAATTAATGTTAATTAGAACCTGCTGATTGTGAAGAAATTATGATTTATTCACACTGCTGCAATGCAGAGATGCACCAGAGTACTACTAGCAATATTTGTACCTATCTCTTTCTATATCTTTATACAGATGAAGTCAAAGATCTCTCCTACTACAAATATGGCTTTTGCGGCTAGATTTTATAAGTTGTTTCGTATATGTTGCAGCAGAAATTGTGCAGTCAGCATTTTATATTTGTTTTGCACCAAGCTTTCAGTACAATTCTCTTGGCAAAGTGCATGCACATGAAAAGGAGTACACACCAAAGTACATGTGTTCACAGAAAGCTATATGAGAAATTACTGTTCTTATGGATTTTTGTGAGGATGACTGCTTTGTCAGTGTCAAAATTTAGTGGCACTGGAAGTGAACCAGAACAAATGTACAATGAGAAAAAAAACCGAGACCTTACTAAAATACACACAGTTCTTTACGGTCCATTTGTACAATGTAAAATGAATCTGTAGTAAAAAAAATTTAACAAGGGAAATAATATTAAAACAAACTCAATTCTTAGTAAGAAGTTGTAGATTTAAATATTTGAGGGGCTGCCACAAGAAAGGGGGGGGAGGTCAACCTATTTTCCAAAGAACCAGAAGGCAAGACAAGAAATAATGGATAGAAACTAATCAAGGAGAGAACCAACCTAGAACTAAGGAAAAATTTCCTGGCAGCTAGAACAATTAATCAGAGGAACGGTTTGCCACCAGAAGTTGTGGGGGCTCCAACACTGGCGGTTTTTAAGAAGAGACTGGACAACCACTTGCCTGAAATGAGTTTCCTGCTTCTGCAGGGGCTTGGACTACAACACCTCCAATTCTGTTATTCTGTTATTCTGATTGTACAGTAGTTCCAGCAAACATTTGAAACCCATACACAAATTCACACATGCAGCTAGAAACATAAACACCTTAGCACAGGGTGTCAAACTCGCAACATCACATGACGTGTCGTGACGTATCATGACTTTTTTTTCATTGCTGGCAATGGGGTGGGTGTGGTTTCGACATGATGCATCCGGACTTCGGGCTGGCAGTTTGACACCCCTGCCTTAGCAGAACGATTCATGAAAATATGGTAACAGTTAATAGTAGACAACCATGGAAATAAACAAAAGGTAACTGTTAGAATACAGAAGAATTAAAAGATTTATTCCATAGAAGGGCAGCAAAGGCAAGGAAGGAAGGGAGACTGCTTAATTTGCTCAGCATGAACCAGCAAAGGTGTGAATTTAGTGACTTTGACAGCTAAGCTGGTTTTCCCATTCCTGAAAGGAAAAAGAATGATAACAGCTCCAGTGATGGATTCTAAGGCCAGAGATTGTGGATCCAAAGCCTCCTTAATCCACAGGCACCATGCCATCTTTTCGCTCATCTGTACTGGAGAGAAGCTTTCCACCATATACCCAGCTCATGCCTATCTCCATAGAGATAGGGACACCTTATTTCTCTCAAATACCAAAGGATTCCTAGAATAAGAGCCTTAAATTCAGCATTTTCAAATATAGGAGGTTTGTTAGTCCATTTGGGGACAGAGAGAAAAGAGATGATCATTTGAGATAATAAAAAAAAATTGAGGAGCTAATACTTATTAAGACCATATAATTATTTAAACTGCGAGCTAGTGAGCCATACCAAGCCCTTTAGCTGCCAAAGATATTCAAACCAAAGAAACATAAAATTGATATATCGTTGCTTCAGTGGTGATATTTGGTATCTTCTTACACAGCTGGTTTCACAGCTAGGAAATGCTTAAGCAAGATGCTGTTAATTGACTGGCATAAATTATGCTGACTCGGCAAAGAGATGTTGCAAGGTTCATCTATTTTCTAGGCTTTCTACTGTTCAGAAAGTTGAGCCAGTTTTATTGATTTTTTTTGTTTCCAGAATTTGTTCTTCTAAAAGACCCTTATTATCCAAGAAAGTTTAGCAAATATCAGATTATTTTGCAAAAAGGATTTCTTTTATATCTTCCAAGGTTTCTGAGTGACCCTAACTCTGTCAACTTACAGAAATTACTTTCTTCAACAAAGTTTTCTTCTTACTATTTTCTATTTTATTCTACACTTTTTTTCCAAAGTTACTTTCATTTCCACATCAGATTGCTACTAAATTGAGATTTCTTGACATTTTGTTTGGCACAGAAAAAGGCTTCTGTTTACATTTTTTTAATGGTAGTTTGAATGTTATGGTTTCAAGGGACAGGATGTGCAAATTGGTGTTACACTTCTATTTATTGTTCTGCAATATCCATGCTTTTAGTTCCCCCCACCCAGGTCCAGTGTTGTATTATCCTTGACTCTTGAAATGATAGCACTTCCCCAGATAGAGCTGGTATACAACTTGAGAGTTCTCGTGGACTCACAGCTCCTGCTGCAGGAGCAACTGGCAATCATGGCTTGGGGTCTTTTGCCCAAGGGGTATGCCAGTTGCACCAATTCCTGAATCAGAAGATCTTGCTCACAGTCACTCACAACTTGGCCATTTCCTGGTTGGACTATTACCATTCACTTTATATGAGGCTGCCCCTGAAGACCTTCTAGAAGTTACAATTGGTCAAGAATGTGGCACTAGGCACCCCTCAGTTTTCCCATATTACACTGCTGATATACAAACTGCACTGCCTCCCAGTTTCTTTCTAGACATATTTCAAGGTGCTAGTTATTACGTTTAAAGCCCTACATGGCATATGGCCATGTAATTTGTGGGGTTACTTCTACCTGTGGATATCTGCCTATTCCACTAGACTAGATAGGGTAGGCACACTCCAGATCCCATCCCTATAGAATTGCCATCTAGTGGGACTTTGGAAGTGGGGCTTGTCTATAGCAGCTTCTTCCTTGTGGAACACCTTTCCCCAGGGGATTTGGCAGGCACCCACCCTTTGGGCTTTCCAGAAAGCCAATAAAGGGCTGGCTTTTCCCTCAGCTATGTCAGGTATTGGGATATGGTAAGATTGGAGTCAAAGGATTGTATGGATTGAAAGACTGGAGATGGTGGATAAGGAACCTGCTTCTCTTGGTTTCCTTTATTTTATTATTGTTGTGAGCCACCTTCTTATTGTTGTGTTTTACATGACAGGCATTAACATAAATCTTTTTAAATCAATAAATCAATCAATCCTTTGTGGTTCCTCTCCCCCACCCCATTTAAAAAAGCACTTTGGAAGAGGGTCTTGGTCAGCTCTTGGGATTCTGTAAGAAATGTGAGAAAGTATAAATTGCCAGAGAGATGATTGAACAATAAAATACAGGACACTCACATACACTTTTCACTAGTGACAATTAATATATTCTGAAGAACTGATAGGAATTGCATCCTCTTTTGGTGATTACAATCAATGTAAAGATATTTGTATATGATTTACAGAGATAATATCTTGCATCACATCTTCAATAGACTTTTCAAGTCTCCCTTTTTATCTAGGCTCTTGAAATAAAATGTCATTTCTTTATCCCAGAACTTCATATGGATCCAATAGTTTTCAATATCTTTCCTATGCAGAATTTACTTTTATCAATAAACAATTTGTCTCAGGCAGTTTTCCTTTTATAGTTTATCCTAAAGTAGGAAACACTATAAATCCCCTCAAAATCATAATATTATTTTTTTCTGCCATTATTAATTTTATAAATAATTCAAGGCAGTGAGCATACCTAATACTCCTTCCCCAACCACAGCATGTTACTTCAAGCTCAGAAATAGTGCTAAAAATATATTGCAGCATTATTCAAAATTTTCAGAAAAGGTGATGCTCTGATTTTCTCTATCAGCCCTATATAACTTTATATTTTACATTTAAATATAAAAATGTATTTCTCTAGACTGTACTAGAGGATGTTTTGATCTGCTTAATTTTTGAAAAGTAGCATGCCAATACTGAAATTTTCAAAACTCTTCAATTTAAAAAAAAAGCTAGGAAAGAAACTTAGAAAGCTTTAAGAACTTGGAGAGGGTTTGGCCTAGAGGAACAATTTTAATATGGAAACTGGTGCTACTGTGATGCATATATAATTTAATATATTAAAAAGAGCACAATCTTCAACAGACAAGCAGCACCTTATTTCAGAACCTAAGGGCCTTTAAAATGTATGAATGATACCCTTAGTTTGTATTTTGTCAGATTTTACATATCACTTCATATTTAAACCTAAGACATATTTTAGGTTAATTTTATAAATAAATTCTGAAGAACTCCCTTCCTTCCTTCCTTCCTTCCTTCCTTCCTTCCTTCCTTCCTTCCTTCCTTCCTTCCTTCCTTCCTTCCTCCCTTTTCCATCCACTCATTCCTCCATCTATTCATCCTAGGTGTACCCTCTAATTTCTCCAAATATTCTTAGGAGATTACCCACATTCAATTCTCTAAGAGCAAAATTAAAAAGTCTATCTTGGGTATCTCACAGGCTCTATTGGATCATATTTTTACACCAACATACACGCATGTCCACATGCCCTAACTTTAAAAATTGACACAACTTGAACATACTCCTTAAAATGATTCCTTCCAGATGAAGCAAATTTCCCAGTTTGCCACTGTGTTAGGATTATATACTGTGGCAGTTGCCATGGAAACTCAATTTTTGTTGAATTTTTTTTTTTAAGCAGTCAGTTTTGTCAATAAGAGCACAAACTAGATTACTTGTCTCAGTTGTCAAGGTGAATTATGCCCCTTTTGCTTCAGCATAAATTCCCGTATTTATTGGAAACAGCAAAGTCTGTTTATTGCTTGTATGAGCACCTCTGCTCTTTCTGGCACACGATGCTCTTCTGTACGATCAGGTGATGCAAATCTATTTACCCTCCCAGTAATGAAGAATGAGTTTACTTAATCGGAAGAGTATAAAGAGAACTACAAGGGAAATTGCCATCTTTTCCTGACACCTAGAAAACAAACACGGCAAACGTAATTTCCCACCCTGATTTAGGAAAGAGGCTCCTGTTTTAGAGGAGATTTAAAAATCTGCCTAGCTAGCCTTTGCTGATGGGAGGAAATGAAAAGCAAACTGCTACAGTGACATTTTGCGATGGGAAGCAGAGATTCTCTCTCTCCAGCATGTGCCTTCACTGAAGTGAAAATGGAGCAGGAATACATTCAGGGTAAATGTGCGACTAGCAAGTTTTTCAATGAAGTGACCTATTAGATGTCGTGAGCTATTATTATAACACCGGGAAGAGCCCAAAATGAGAAATTTCTAATATAATCAGAAGTCTTTGGGCCTTTTGATATGGGGAAAGGAAATTGGGTTTTACTGTTACATTGCAAAAGGCCATTAACATCGAAATCTATATTCAGAGCCACTTCTGCAGCCTTATAGAAGTCTAAGCCATGTCCTGCTGAATTTGTCTGTCAATATAACAAGTACAGTGGATAATAACAGTAGCTTTAACATGGTATGTAATAACAGTGGGAACTGGCAATAAAGAAATGCCATAATACAGAGCTTTCTCTCATAATGATGAATTTCTATGGAAGAAAATGCTATGCTTGGGAAGATCAGATACTAAGATTGCCCAGTGAAGTGACTCGGATGGAGGTTCATACATGCTCATAAGACCAGAGAAGGGCTTCAGTGGCCATGCTGAGCCTTCAAAACACATGGCTGCCTCAAGATTCCAAGTGTCTCTATTAGTCCTATCAAATATTGCAACCAGAATGATCCCCTTTAAGGAAAGTTGTCCACTGGCTCACTCCAGATTCATGATACACCATTAAAACCTCTGCAACTATCTATCACTGTTAATACCTAGACAGCAGACATGCAAGTCGCTTGGTTACAATCTTCCCCTGTCACGGTAAGATATGTTTTATTTCTATTCAAGATGCAATAATTATTCATATATCTGTGTTCGCATGTTTAAACTGACAGGTAACATTTTATGAATTAGGACTTTTCTTCCTCTTTTTTCATGATACTGTTTGTTTCTGAAGGTAGGGTTATGCATCAGAGTTCAGTAGCAAGGTGTGTTTTTTTTAAAAAAAAAAACATAACAGTAAAACAGTAAAACATAAAAGTTACCTTGATATTGGGTGAAGGGATCAAGAATTCTTTGGGAACGTTGGGATTCCACAAACTTCCTGTGGAAAGATAGCAGTTATCTTTCCTATTGTACCTTTGCTTTTCTGTGTTTGATTTCATAGAAAATAAAATGTCATTACTGCTTGTAGGAGAATAAGAACATAAGAAGAAACTTCTATATAAAGCCAAAATACTATCTTGTCCAGTATGTTGTTTCATTGGGGCACATCAGAAGCAGACAAAAGGACTGCAGGATATATGCAGGATATGAAGACAGTCACACCTTCCAATTTGCCTTCCCAAACATACCGCATCTGCCGAGAGAGGTAACAACATATAGATGTCATGACTAGCAGTCATCAATGGCGCTATCTCCCCTGAATTAGTTTAATTTTCCTTTAAAGCTATCACAGTTGGTTGCCATCATTTTATCTTGAGGTCATGGCTTAATTACGTGCTCTGTGAAAAAAAAGAGTGCTTCCTTTTGTCTGATTTAAATCTCCCAGCTTTCGGATCTAAGTGCTACTATTATGGATTCTATCATTAGGCTTTAAATGCCTTTTGATAGCACTTATATGAGTTACAGTATTATCTTTTAAATTACTGGTGCATCTTGGGTAATGTTACACTTTTTATCTTTAGAAAGGAGTTACATGGCTGCATATACAGTACATAGCCTTGTGCAACTGGGAACTTTTCATGTCATTGTCAAACTTTTGCTCTTAATGTACCTTGTTGCTTTTCTATTTTGTTAAACTGAATTGAATTTATTTGGGCTTGCTTACTCATATAGATAATAGATGATATAGATATAGATATAGATAGATATAGATATAGATATAGATATAGATATAGATATAGATGATATAGGTACAGTGCAAATGAGAGAGAGAGAGAGAGAGAAGATAGATAGATAGATAGATAGATAGATAGATAGATAGATAGATAGATAGATAGATAGATAGATAGATAGATAGATAGATAGATAGATAGATAGATAGATAGATAGATAGATAGATAGATAAGGAAGGAAGGAAGGAAGGAAGGAAGGAAGGAAGGAAGGAAGGAAAGAAAGAAAGAAAGAAAGAAAGAAAGAAAGAAAGAAAGAAAGAAAGAAAGAAAGAAAGAAAGAAAGAAAGAAAGAAAGAAAGAAAGAAAGAAAGAAAGAAAGAAAGAAAGAAAGAAAGAAAGAAAGATCCCAATTTCTCCTGTATAGTATTCCACTCTATTCCTTGGATATTCTGCATATTTAAGGATAGCCACAGTTCATATTGGTAGATCTGTCACTCACATGTGACTATAAGTATAATTTGACAGGTATAAAGGTATTATTTCTATCTCCGGCCAGTAAATGCTCAGCTCCATTCAGTCGCCCTGACTCTACCCCTATACAAGGGAATACAGGGTCGTTAAAAGAAAAAAAGATATTTCTATCACTTGCTGTGTCCTAAAGAAGTTTTCTCTGGGAACATATTAGGATTTAGATTTTGGAATGAAATATATTTACATTATATTTCTTTTTCTGCCAGAATAGAGAGTGGGGGTTTTTTTTTAGGGGGGAGGGAGTTGCTAGGATAGATTTTGTTGTTTGTTCTTTCTGATTAAAGTAGCAGAATGACATTTTCTATCATTTAAACCAATTGAGAAATTAGGATTACGGAGGATATGCTAGCAGTTATTTACAAGGGTAGAAAATGCCAACGTTTAAATCCTTCCCTTATCTGTTTAAGTCATATCATTTCAGGATTTGTTTGCTTGTTGGCCAATTAATTCATGGTTTTTATCAGAAGGTTGTGTTGTTCCATTGTAACTGTTGTTATCAGAACTTTGCTTGGTTATATGAAGCTTTCATCACATAACAATAAGAGGCCTCTCTATTCCGATACCAATAGAAAAGAACTCAGAAGTTGGTGATAGTTATGTTCTGGGAAATGCCATTATAATATCTTTTCAGAATTTCCTCATTGATATGGAAAGTTTAGACCGGAGCTGCTCATTCTGGAACTTGCATCCTCAATTTCCATCCACCCTTAAAATCACCGAATGCCTGAAGAGAGTTTGAGTCCCTTCTATAAGTACTTCCAGACTGGGGGGGGGGGACCTGTTGTCCCTTTTCGTCCTCTCTCAGGCTATTAATAAAGCTCTTTTGGAGGAAATAGAAAATTCAAAATCATTTCGTGTTGTCATTCAGTGGACAGAGAATATAGGTAGTCCTCGAATTACAAACACAACTGAGGCCCACATTTTTGTTGCTAAGTGAGACAGATGTTAAGTGAGTTTTGCCCCATTTTGTGACCTTTCTTGCCACAGTTGTAAAGTAAATCACTGCGGTTATTAAGTAAGTAACATGGTTGTTAAGTGAATCTGACTTCCCCATTGATTTGCTTGTGAGAAGGTGGCAAAACATGATCACATGATACCAGGGAAACGTTAACGGTTGTCAGCATGAAAAACATAAATCACTTTTTTCAGTGCTGTTATAGCTTTGAATGGTCACTAAACAAATTGTTGTAAATTGAGAACTGCCTATAATCTTAGTGAAAGGATGGAATGTTTTAGAAGCCATGATTTGGGTAGATAACCCAACATTCACATTATTCCCAATCAAATTTCCAGCTCTAAAGTAATTAAGATATTAAAGTTGGCCTCAAAAGTTTTAAGCCTTCATTGCTATTTGTAGATGCTGCCTTTCCATTGTTTTCATTTTTTTCCTGCCTGAATTAGAAATAAGTCATTTCAACAGAAGATTTATTATTTTAGGACAATCTTTATAGCATTAAAGGCTTTCATTTAACCTCTATTACAACCCAGAATCAAATTAATCTCTGTCACATAAAAGCAACTGTTGTGCTTTTCATGTAAAATGTAGGAAATGCATCACATTTTGTCTCACTATCAGTGTTTACACACAACTAGTCCATAATATTTCAGAGCTTTGTGTTATAGCAAGTGTGTGTGTGTGTGTGCGTGTGTGTGTGTGTGAATGTCATTGTTCCCTAACCTCCCCTGACCGATTTTTAATAGAAAATGAAAATGAAAAGAAATTGTTTTAATATTTGTTGGCTGTTCAAACTTGAGGAGATACAATAATGAATAATTTGCACCTGCTATTTATATATAGCATCATAACATTGAGTAGGAATAACTTTGAACTTGCACTCTTCCATCAATACAAAGAATGAATAAAAAAGACTCTCTACATAACCTTGCATCAGAGCACCTTAAACCTTCAGTGGTCTACAGTTCCTTTGAAATCATGCACCCATCAGATAAGTTTCAAATGGGGCAACACTTTTGAAACCTTCCTATGCATTTACTAGTTTACGTCTAGCTCCCAAATGGAGTCCTGCAGTTCTTGGAGACCTACCTGTTCCCCAAAAGGGCTACCCTTTTTTCTCCTCTGAAATTCCTCTCAAGCTCTCAAGATACACTTTTTTCAAGGTTTCTGTAGTGCTGGGATGATGAAGATGAGATCAGAGAGACCCAGGTTGAAGACCACCTTCCGTGGAGACAGGTCACTCTCCCTCCCCCCTCCCTCCCTCCCTCCCTCCCTCCCTCTCTCTCTCTCTCTCCACACACACACACACACACAATTTGTGATACATAAATTGACCCTAGAAGAACGCTTCATTTGTGTAGTGTTAATAACTCTATTTCTGGATCTTTTCAACAGTAGAAAGGCTATTCAATATCCTCTTTTTTAAATCCCCTTTTTAGCCTTTGTCCTCTTGTCATAGCCCTCCCACTCTTGGACTTACTGAACTTTCTGCTATCTGCTCTTAATCAATTCTCCTCCGCCTGGACTTTCTTTTTCACCTTATGGCTGACTTGCTCCAATCAATCTTGATCTTCCTACATAGCCTAAGAGTTCACTCTCCTTATCTGTACAGCCTCTGCCCCTCTCACTTTCTCAGTCTTCTTTCTTCTTCTTCTTCTTCTTCTTCTTCTTCTTCTTCTTCTTCTTCTTCTTCTTCTTCTTCTTCTTCTTCTTCTTCTTCTTCTTCTTCTTCTTCTTCTTCTTCTTCTTCTTCTTCTTCTTCTTCTTCTTCTTCTTCTTCTTCTTCTTCTTCTTCTTCTTCTTCTTCTTCTTCTTCTTCTTCTTGGCATTATACTGATAGGAACTTGATAATATCTGCTAGTTATCCTTGACAGGTATATGATTGCTAGCAATCAAGCTAGTGGTCAAACATTCTTATTCATAACTGGCCTGAGTCAGTTCTGGTGGCAATAGAAAGAAAAGAAAGAGAGTCGTAATGGCTTATTACAACTTTTAGCAGAATTACAGAGTTAGAAAGGTCCTTGGAGGTTTTCTAGTCCAACCCCCTGCTCAAATAGGAGACCCTATATCATTTTAGACAAGTTGGTTGTCCAATCTCTTCTTTTAAAAGTGGTTGTCCAATCTCTTCTTAAAAACTTCCAGTGTTGGGGTCATCCACGACTTCTGGAGGCAAGCCATACCACTGATTAATTGTTCTAACTGTCAGGAAATTTCTCCTTAGTTCTGGATTGGTTCTCTCCTTGATTAGTTTTCATCCATTACTTCTTGTTCTGCCTTCAGGTGATTTGGAGAATAGGTTGACCGCCCCCTCTTCTTTGTGGCAGCAATGCCATTGCACTTTTCAGAAGTAATGAAGAGCAAATTTTTCTCAAACTGCATATAATAGTGCTGTAGAGACTAAGAAAGATGGTGGAGATATACAAAAACTGTTATTTAGACAAAAGGGATTATTTGTTTGTTTGTTTGTTTGTTTATTATCTGATGAGCATGAACTAAACAAACTAGCAACTGCTGGTAGCCAGGCTATTCTGCAGACTTTCTGGGTTTCAAAATACATGGCAACGAAGAGAAAAGGGATTGAAACTCTCCTCAAGTCCAAAACAACAGATTAACATTTGGAAACTACTCAGGCAGATACAGTGGGATTCAAATACCTGAACAACTGGTTCTTTGCATGGACGCCGCTTCTGGAAGTCCGTTCTGAGCCGGGGAGGTCTCCCAGGTCCAGAACGGCCCACATGGCATCCACGCACTTCTGGTGGGTCATTCTGAGCCTGGGAGGCCCCCCCAGCTCAGAATGGACTTTCAGAAGTGGCATCCATGCACTTCCAGCAGTCCGTTCTGGGCCTTGCAAAAAAGGGCTAGGGCAACTGCTGGTTCACCGAAGTCAACAAAAATTAGGTACCGGTTCTACTGAACCGGTGCGAACCAGCTGAATCCCACCACTGTGCAGATATCTTCCTAATTTGCTGATATATTTGCATTTGCAGGAAATAAGCAGCCTGGAAGTGAAACTGAAAGAAACACAGATTACACAGATCCTTATGCTGGTGATGTGAGGAATAAAGGAGATTTAAATGGGCTAAAGAGGCAGGAGAGAAGCTGCAGCTGGATTGAGAGAGAAAGAGACATTGTCTGCTGAAGAATAATAGCTGGTTCTGAGGTGAACCAAAGAAGATCTGCAGGTTTTCAAATGAATAATTATCAAAGCTGGAGAAAGTTCAGCTCTGAGGATCAGACTACCTTGTGTAGAAATTCCTAAGGGAGAAGAGTCCAAAAACTCTGGTAGTATGTTTCAGTCCAACAAATGTTATTAAATGACATAAGCAGGTTTGTAGTTGATTAAAACTCACATGGGAAACAATCAAGAAACTTCCAGAGCTATAAACTGGGGGAAATCCCAAAATATCTAACAAAGAAGCAATGTGAATACTTCCACACTTTCCCTAGAAATAATATGGTTGTGCCTATGATGTTCCCAGCAGCCCAGCTGAGACTATAATTTTTATCTTTACTGGAGCATTTAGCAACCCAGCTGCAAGAAAGCAACACTACTGGGGATCAAAAGCATAAATCCAATATGTCCAAGCTTGCAATCCAAACATATCAAACTGGAAGCAAAATCATGATCAGGCAACTATATAAACAGGTCACACCTGCAGTTGTTAGTAAAAAGGATCAATATTTTAAAAAGTGATCAAGACACATATCCAATGGGGGTGGGGGGCGATTCCCAAATTATTTATTTACTTATTCACCCAATTCATTAACAAAACTGTACATTGCAAAACTCAACAACTATAAAGCAAATGATCTGAATAAATCCAATGTAGATTTTTTTTAATGTTCCTAATCTCATGCGTTTCCAAAGTGTAACATTTATTTCGCTAAATAACTGATCTGCAATTATAAAGGGAGGCTCAAATCTTTTCATACCTTGATATGTCCTGTTCCCATAAATTCTGGCAGTTCCATAACCAGGCAGACTATAAAAAGCTTTTATGAGAAAATATGGTTGAGGACAGAGACAGCTGGCATTTAAATTAGCCAAGTGAGAGAAATTACTCTTATTCATTCACCAGATGCTTTTATTCATATATACATTTTTACATTAATAATTCCATTATACTATGCAAACCACTCTGTTCTGCTCACTGACCTTAACAAGTTTTGATACCCTTTTTCATTATTTCCAAAGAGTGTGGCATATTTTGCCAATTTTTGATGAAACCATCTATTGTGGGGGAAGGGGAGAAGGATTCAGTCACCAAACATTCCGGTTGCAAAAGTTAGGGTTATTTTTTGCTGCAATTGCAGTATTATCATTTTCAAAAATATATAATGCATTGCTTGCATTCTCCTATTTGTTAATGTTTGAATGCTTTACGTCAAAAGCTTCTAAACTGCCAACCCCTTTTCTGTAATCTTGGATTATTTTTGCACTCTTTAAGTGCTACAGATTCTGCCATGTGCCAACATATCAGTAGGTGATATATGCCTCCAATATTGTTAGTGGTCCTACCAGTCTTACATAACAATGTTGTCTTTTGCAGTGATTATAGGTAGTCCTAGACTTACAACAATTCATTTAGTGACAGTTCAAAGTTACAGCAGCACTGAAAAAAGTGACTTATGACCGTTTTTCACACTTACAACCATTGCGGCATCCCCATGATCACATGATCAAACTTCAATGCTTGGCAGCTGACTCCTATTTATGATGGTTGCAGTGTCCTGGGGATGATGTGATCACTTTTTGCAACCTTCTGACAAACAAAGTCAATAGGGAAGCCAGATGCACTTAACAGCTGTGTTACTAACTTAACTGCAGTGCAGTGATTTACTTAACAACTGTGGCAAGAAAAGTCGTAATATGGGTGGGGGGAAATCGCTTAACAATTGTCTCGCTTAGCAACATAAATTTTGGTCTCAATTGCGGTCGTAAGTCAAGGACTACCTCTATTCAACCTGTTTCTCATTTATGGCACCATAAACAGCTGGGAGGCAGTATTTTTATTTATTTATTAAATTTATGGGCCGTCCATCTCGTCAGGGACAATTCTAGTCTGCTTACAAACATCAAAACAAGTGCACATTTGTGCAAAAAATAACATTAATAAATAATAAATACTGTTAAAAGATGGGTAGGGGAAACACAAAGAATACAGGGAGATGTGATAGATTATGTGACAGAGGGACATTGGTTTGGCTGGTATTTTTATATGAACCAACCTAATTTGCACTTCCCTGTCTAATACAAGAACTAGACCATAATTTTTCTTCTGTTTTCATATTTGCCCAAATTATGAAGTTTTGATTTAAAAAAAACTAAAGCAGAATAAAATGTCCACATCTAACAAACTATGCATGTTTTGGGGAAGGCATAACATAAGGAAAATCTCTTGTATAAAAATGGATATATTCTGGAAATTATATGCCAAAGTAAGAGCTCACCTTTGTTTATATTAAACAGTAAGCTCTTGATTTTAAGATTGGTTGCTTTAATTATAGATGGTTACAGAAACAGACCATGAACTGGATAGATTTGCCATTCCCACCACAGTTTATCAGGTATCCATTCCTAGTTCCAGTCGTTTTGAAGCAATGGAATTTGAGGGAATTTTAGAAACACTCAGAAAGTGGTTGCTATTAGGGTGCTGTGATGATTGAGATAACCAAAAATCTATTTAACAGAATGAATTAAAATAAAATTAACTTGCCTCAAATCCTATTCAAGCCAAATGGGGTTTGAGCCTGCATTTGCCTATCTGTGCCCATAAAACATTATGCACACAAACACACACACACACATAAAAATATACATAAAAGCAAAGGATGCATGCTATACTCTTCCTCCTTTCACACATGAACATACAATACAGACAAATACATCATGCACATATGCATCCAATTCAGATATTCTTTAGCACAAATGCAAAACTCCAGTTGAACAAACAGGTAATGGGCTGTAGGAAAGATTTTAGGAAATAGAAAGAAAATCTGCAACCTATACAACTGTTATGCAAAAGCCCACAAAAGGAAAAGCAGCACATGAAGCATATCGGAAAGGACATTACCTAGTTTTCTGGAAAGTATAAATCAGGGGTCTTCAAACTTGGCCCTTTTATGACTTGTGGACTTCAACTCCCAGAATTCCTCAGCCAGCGTGCCTGGCTGAGGAATTCTGGGAGTTGAAGTCCACAAGTCATAAAAGGGCCAAGTTTGAAGACCCCTGGTATAAATAAAGGAAGGAAGAAGTGCTTTCAGATTTAGAAAATTCTGTTACTGTCACCTTGCAAGAGAGAGTCCATTTGGTGTAGTGATTAACTATTGCAAAATGAAGATGGCTTTGTAAAAGCAGAATGACTACCATAACAGAAACCAAGAAACCAAGATGAATCTGACTTTAATCCTGAATGACAAAAAGAAATTAATGGTAAGCTTAGGTTTTTAAAGAATCTGAAATAAATAGCAATAAACTAAATAAGATTTTGATCCTAGACAGTTATAAATGGTCCAAGGGTCCAAATGAAATTGGAATAAAGAAACTTTTACAATAAGGTTTTAGAATTAATTATAAATATAAACAGCTTCTCAAGTGAAACAGAGCCTGTTTATTTTTTACAAGACATAACATATATAAAGAATTTCATAATTTCAAAAATTGAACACTAGAAAGGACTAAATATTTTAGGCAGAGGAAAGATATACAGGCCTTCAAAATGACAAAAAATGTTATGACAATAAAAATATCTAAGAGTATTTTTGAAGAATGGAATCAAAACGTAGTAGGCATAATACCAGCAATATCAGTAATAATGTCTGCTACTTTGCATCTTGGAGGACTCTATATTTAACCTTTGACTTTTTCCCTTAATATACAAACTTAGATATTTCTTTCATTGCTTAAATGGTATATCGGTTGTCAAAATTGGTATTGTTTGAAACCAAAACATCATTCTAGGCAGTGCATTCATCTTTATACTAGAAATTCTCTCCAATAATGCCCATTCTCTCTTTCACCCTTAGAACTTTTTATAGGTTCAGGTATAAATGCAGCACTTAAGGTAAAAGAAATCATCACATAGAGAAAAAAGTAAAATCCTACAAAAACAAAACACCCCTCCCACAAGCTACAAAAATATTGTGAAGGTCCAGTGATATAAGTAACATTTAATTAATAATAAAGAAGGTATCTTCATATTTTAATGGAGTCCTTATATTCTGCTGAGGTTCTGCCCTATACAGTAAATTGGTACACAATTACAAATTCTACTGGCTAGAAAGAAATAGGGACCAGGTCAGAGAATTACTGAATACATGTTTTTCATAGTACAACCGGATCCTTAAATAACAGTCAAGGAGCAATCAAATTGTGAAATCAAAGAATCTTCTAGAGTTCAGGAGTATAATCAGGAGTTTCTGGTGTAGTCAAACAAGGTGAAGACATTTTAGGGGCTTGCTACACTGGGAATCACTATTGATGAGCATTTCCTTACATTCACCAAGCTGTGCAACCTTTTACCGCTTGACTAAACAGCTATAGAAGTTCTGCTTCTGCCAGCTGTCAACTGCTCACTGCACTTAAATGCCTTCAGCTTCAGTTGTATGCCCTGTTGATAAGCTGGTTTGGAGGGAAGGATTCTGACAACTCTTTTTCCCCAGCAGTTTTTGTTCTAGAAGAGACATTTGCCTCCAGCAGATACCAGTGATTCCCATCTCCCATGGGTTCTGGTCCTGAAGAGGCATCTACCTCCTTATCAGAAGATTTTGTTGGAGGCAAAGCTGACAGGATGTCAACTCAAGAATATTTCTAACAGCTAATTAATCCATGAAACAGCCTTATTCTGTGGCAAACCATCAGTACAGTCTACTCAAACTGGCAGCATCTCTCTAAGGATTCAAACAGATGTTTTGTTTTCAGTCTGCTATTTCAAAATCATTAATATGGAGGCATATGGAACTGGAACTTGAATGAACTTGGCTTTGCTGTAAGCATTGTATGCTATTTAAAATTTCAAAAAAGGTGAAAGAGACTTTTTTAAAAAAGTGAACTTCTTGACTACCTACTGACTCCCCCCCCCCAGAAAAATACAAATGCTAGCCAAAGTTTGTTTCAGATAGTAATTATCCTACCAGTCATTTGCTGGTAGCAAAATATTCAAATTAGAATCCAGCAGGATCCAGCATAATTATTTTTAACCTCTAATGATGAAGCCCCTATTAAAGGTGCTTCCTATTCAGTGAAGGATACATATTCCAAGAGTATGGAAATTGCAAGCTAAACACTGATATGACAAGTGCTCATTATAATGTCTTCATGCAGTACCTGGTTATTTGCTATAGAGGTGGAAGGAAGAAGCCACTGTGGGTTCCTCTGCATTAGGGCTACAAGATCTGTGCTATATAAATAATTTTTTTAAAAATCCAGATGAGTCCAAAGTATGTTTCCTAGCTGAGATCTAGTGGTCACCCAGAAGTTTGCAGTCCATTACTAGTAGCTTTAACTCTATATACAGTTTCTTTTTATCCAGGATTGTACTTGGTAGTGCCTCTTAACTAAAACTGTTCTAAAAAGTAGTGATGGTACTTTTGATTATCACATTTCAGAAAATTTGAATCTATGTAGGTATGGATAGATAAATGGTGTGTGTGTGTGAGAGAGAGAGAGAGAGAGAGAGAGAGAGAGAGAGAGAGAGAGAGAGAGAGAGAGAGAGAGAGAGAGAGTCTATTGAACGCCATGAATAAAATAATTTTCCTTTTTCTAAAACAAATAATGGAAGAGAGGGAGGCAAAAATATCAACCACAACCACAACCACTGCCACTACCACAGCAAATGGTCTATAGTCTGATGTTATATAGATGAAAATATTAAAAAAAAAACCAAACACCCCAGTGTAGGTGACTCTCATTCAATATTTATAGTCAGCAAAGAAAGAAAGAATCTGTTAACTAAGCAAATGTTATACATTTCCTGTTCAATCACACAAATAAAAAGAAGCATTATTGCTACCTAGAGTTTTGGTCACACTTCCAGCTTCATTTTTATGAACAATATGATTTTCATATCAACTGCAACTGTAAACAAAAAAGAGAAAAGTCTTTATTCTCTTTTAAAAGTATTCCAGAAGGGTAAAATATATAACTTAATTTTTGACTAGATGAAGTTAAAGATTAAGTGCTGTAGTATTTCCTTCCAATGAATTTCCTTAGGCAGGAGAAATCTTTTTTGGGCAGATATCTGTTTCTTACCTTCTTTCCTTTACTTTCAGTGATGGCAGGAGTCACAGATTTTGAGCACTTAAAAGTTGTTCTAGATAAAGAATGGCACAACAAACAATCAATGCTAAGTAGAGGTACATTTTGCCAAGAATTATAGAAATTTTGTGTAAAAATAATGTATTGAAGAATCAACATTAACCACAACTGTCAAAGTGCTAGAGGTCACTCAGAACATTTCTCATTGCAAACTTTTCACTTTCTGAAATTGTATGAAAAGAATGTTAATACTAAGAAACGGAAATAAGTTAGACAGATTCCACATTACAGCCCAACTTAAAATCAATGAACCCCTTTACATCTAATGCCTAAGTGTCTTTTAGATAGTATTTATCTTTTTCTATAGCTTCACATCTCCATAGGAGTAACTAGGAAAGACAGCAGACATTGATTTAAATATTCTTATATTTATAGCTAATTAAATATTTCCCAATAATCAACTATTTGCTGAACTCAGGGTAGCCAAACTCCAGAATATCTTATATAAACACAAACTATATTCACATGACTTACTGAACTATTGCCCACCCAACCACATTTTGTCCTAGCATATTAAACAAACCTAACCTTTGCATTAATTGATAATCCAACATGAGATGGGTAAACTATAGTTAAGTTTCCACATTGGGAGTGAGTCAGGTCACAGTTTGAATTGTTGGTCTGATTTGAAAAGTCAGCTCAGTTCAAAGTGTCAAGCCTGTTACATCTGAATCCTGTATTCAAACTTTTGTTTTGATTCAAAAATTCAATATGACTAAGTCTAGGTCTGGGCACACAGTATATGCAAAAGTTGGCTGAATTGCCCAATCAGTTTGAAGGCACCTGACGTAATTCAATGCAGTGCAGTATGAATATTTGATTTAAAGGTATACACAGTAACATTACCTTTATTTGCTAAGTAAGCACAATCCTAGTGGGTGAGTCTGAATCCCCTTGAATCAAACCATGTTTGGCAGAGAAAGTGCTACCTGCAGAGTTTAATTCGAATTTGAGTATTAGTAAATCAAATATACTGTAGGAAATCTCCAAGGAAAAACTTCTGGCCAAAGGATTCAGGGTAGGTATTTAGGAGTGAGTGGAGAATGACAAGATAACAGGATAGAAAGCAACCTACATTCCCTACCCAAACTGATTCTGTATCTTAGAAAAACATAACTGCAAATTCATGGCAGTGGAGTATTCACTCACTAAATTCCTTGTAAGACTGTTAGATAAGCAAACATTTGGAAAGCGAAAATGTTAAAGAAGTTACTGCATAGATATTCCAGTTATTGAATTTTATTTACAGTAGGAGTTGATAAAGATATTTGATATAAACATAAATATGATTTGGGAAACAGAATGGTGTTACCTTAAATTTCTGTCTGTGAATATCTGTCAAATTCAAGCTATAGCCTATTAAGTATACATTTGTTTAGGAAGGTATGAAAGAGGAACACACGCTGAAGGCACTTCAGTTATCCTAAATAGATGTCTTAGTTCCTTCCTGCTTCCATGTAGATCTGATGGATCTTGTAGAGCAATTAATTTACAAGCCTGTAAGTAGAAGCATATTAATTTTGTGATTACACAGTCAGCTTAACAGGATGTAACATTCATAAAACCTTTTGATATTATTTTAGTCAATTGGAATGGATTTAGCTTTTGGTAGGAGTATTAGATACTATAATTTCTTTTTTTTTTAATGCTATTGAAAGATTTACAGTATCTAAGTCAATCATAGGCATCCCGGCTTGGTTTCCTTTGGAAAAAAGGCACATAGTTATTGAAAAGTGCTTGTCAGACCTTGTAAACATTCTTCATGTGTGCAGATTTAGTGCTGTTTGAAACAAAGCAATACCTATTTTTAAAAAGTGGAGGGGGAGATGTTCCCCAGTAGCTGTTTATACTTAATAGGAGGAGAAAAGAGGCCAGGGGATCCACCAATCCCTGGTCTAATTACTGAGGCAGAATAGGGATGGGTAACAAAAGCAGTACAATGTGCACAAGCATAATTTTTCTGTTAGAGGAAAGTATTCCAATGCAGCTTTCTTGGCTGTGCTCAAAGCTGCATCTGTCAAAAATCCAGATCATCACTAGAGGGCAGTGTGCAGATACAGAAAGTTCCATTCTTTTGCCACCATCTAGTGGTCATAAGGCATTTTGCAGCCAAGATCTGGGAGCTATAGACTAAACATTTCCAGCCGAACTTTGCATGTATCTAAAACTGGAACAAGCCCTCTGATTACATCCATGCAGGCAAGATTGGCAATTGAACATCTGCTGGAATTTGACCCCACCGTTAATTTTAATTGGGTCCTCTCTCTTTCAACACCTGAATTAATTGTGGGTATTTGGTCTAAACACTGTTTTAAACATCTTGGATGGTTCTGGCACATCCCTTTATGAGGCACCAGATGTTCAGGTCCTGAATTAGCAATGATCAGCTTCTACCCACAGGGGAAATGATGGGCACTTTGCACTTGGGCTTTTAAAAGAAACAAGGCTGTGGAGAAAACTGGTACAATTATGTCTAGGTGCTCATTAAGAAAAACAATAATCAAAAGAAGGTTTAAGGGAGGAAAAATGTTTTATGAAATTTGCTTTTGGTTTTTTTTAATGCTTCCCTAGGTATTGTCCCTCCATCTGCCAGGAGTTAGAAATCTAGTTACATCAGCACTACATGAGGCATTTAAAAATTCTTTCTTGTTTCTTTTCTTTTATAAACCACACTAATATCATAACATCCCCCAAAAGATTAGCCCTATGTTCTTTGTAACCCTGAAGCATTTAAGCAAGTGAAATGCAAGGCACAGATGACATCACAGCGTTTTCATACTGGTGGCTACAGGAAAGTTGGCTTTTTGTAGCTTTTTCCTTCTCACATTTTATATTAATGCCTGCATTAATTCTAGTCATTTAAGGACAGTTTTACACAGTTCAAATTCTGGAGGAACAATAAACAATCACAAGTTGCTGATCTATTGCCATCTTTGCTATTTGCATTTATGGTGGAGGGAGTACAGCAAGCCACTCTGCAATTAGCAAATGTGTAATTTTCATGGCCTTGTCAACTCATCCTCTGAATGCAGGAAGCTTCAACCCCAAGGGGTCTTAGAGAAGGACACTTATTTTGATTGATGTAAATTAGACATAGAGCAATTATTATATGGAGTATTTAGTATTTGTCACTTACTCAGTCTTTGACTGCTTAAAGATTTAAAGAATGCTGAATAGAACTTTACACCACCATCTAATTCTATCTTCATCCCAAAGCTGGAAGGAATATTGATTATTGTATTATTTTTTTAATCCCAACATTTTAAAAAATCTAGTACTATAGGCAGTTATGCAAGTTCTCTTCATATTTTCCTTGAAGTAGTATACACTTTTAAAAATAAGGATAGCAAAAGTAAAATAATTAGAGTAAAACCAGTTTTTTTTAAAAGAATATAACATTAAAAAAAATGTCAACTGGAAACATGTAGAGCACGTAGATAATTTTTCTTCTGATCTCAAACTGAATGTATCAAATATGGACATTCAGAGAAGCACTGAATTCAACAATGTTATTTTTAAAATATAATTTTACTTCAGAATTTTGATTACAACAGTAAAAGCTAATACAGATAAAATAGAGAAAGGTCATAGAAAAAAAGAAATGTGCAGGGAAAAAGAAAGAGGTAAATGAAGAAAAAGGAAAGAAATATATAAAGTAGCAATTTCCAACCTTCATTAAGCAATATAAATAAATTTAATAAGTCTTCAACTTCTCTAATGTGACAAACTGTTCATCCCATACCGCATCCCTTATCTATAAACAAATCCATAAAACATAATTTTTTTAATCCTAGCGTCAGCAAAAAGTCCATAATACTTGCAGAACTTTGCAAAAAAAGTATTATTTTAACCTTGATCAAATAAATTATCTTTATATTCCTTCCTTTTACTTCTAACAGACTTGATCTTTAATCCAATGAAATATTATTGTATAATTTGATTTCTCTTCAATTCTTATTTATTCCATCACACAGATTTCTTCAAGGCTTTAACAAGCCTCTTTTGTACATCCAATAAAGATAAATAACCTTTATTGTCATTTTTATATTGTGGGCACAATGGCACACATAAAAAATGAAATTTAGTTGCCCGCTCTCAAAGTGAAACATATACATGACACACACCTAAACATACTATGTACAACATATATATAGACCCACATCCCTACATATACATAGCAAATAAATATTAAATACTGTCCATCTTGAATATATAACGCAAGGAGGAAGTTTGAGAGTTCGCAAGGTTAATGCTGTATGGAATGAAACTATGGCTGAATCTGGATGTTCTGCTACGGATACCACGAAGCCTCCTCCCAGAAGGTAACAAGGAAAACAGGTCATGAAGAGGATGTGTAGTGTCCCAGAAATCTTGCGGGCCCTGCTCAAGCAACGCTTCTGTGCTATGTCCTGGATGGTAGGGAGGGAACTGCCAATGATCTTTTCGGCCATCCTCACCACTCTCTGCACCGCCTTCCTGTCTGAAGCAGTGATGCTCCAAACCAGACTGTGATGCTGTATGACAGATGCTCTCGATTGTCCCCCTGTAGAAGTGGTCAGGACAGGGGAAGGAAGATGTGGCTTTTCTCATGCGGCGCAGAAAATGCAGGCGCTGCTGTGCCCGCTTCACCAGTTTCTCACTGTTTAGCGACCAAGTCAGCCTACTCGTTAGCTGCACACCCAGGAATTTGATGCTGGTAACCATCTCCACAGGTGAATCATTAATGCACAGAGAAGTGTGGCTGTGCCTGCCTTTTCTGAAATCAACAATGATCTCTTTGGTTTTTCTTGTATTTAAAACTAGGCTGTTTTCCTTATACCAGTTCACCAACCCCTCAACCTCCTAATAAGAAAACATTTGTAGGTCATTCTTTTTGTTTTGTCATTTGTCTTTCCCTTTTCATTATTAAAACTTCAGCCAGTTTCTCTTGTATATCCAGTAGAGTGTCCCTTTTCCAAATCATTCTCTTGGCCTTTTATTTCTAGTATTTTTGGTACTTTGTCCTGTCAGATAAAATTTGCTACAATGTAGTCATTCCTACATTAAGTTTTGGACATAAAAACATACATTATTATTGACAGTGTTGATATTATGGTTACTAATGTGTGGCTATTTTTCAAAGATCTCCTTTAATATTTTCAATGTCATAACATTGTGTCATTTTATAAGTCTCAGTATTAATTGGCATCAAGAGTAACAATGTAATTATTTTTTTCCTCCTGCTTTGAATCTTTAATCCTCTCTAGTGTCCAGTTTCTAAAATAATATAATAATTTATCTTTATTATGACTTACATTGTCAGGATAGCCAAAATAAGTCTGTTTCCCATGAAGCTATTTTCATTTTTATAATTAATTACAAAATCTTGTAGTAAATGTCAACATTCCAAATTTATCTATTTAAATTTGTCCATTTATCAAATTTATCCATTTAAAACTTTCTTAGTTTAAAATTTCATTTAGTATTTGCTGTTTATTTTGCTGTTAATTCTTTAAGTTCTTAAGTTTATAATTAACTTGTCTTTTGTTCAGAATTGAAGATAAACTCACATGATTATTTTACCAACTTGGCATTCTGAAGATCTATAATATCTTTAAGATTTTACTAGGCAATTTCCAAAAGTGATTAAAAAGTGAGGTTTGTGAACTTGGTGTCTTTTAAAGACTCCATCACAGTTGTGAGCAAGATGGCTGATTCTGTCATCTCCTATCACTCAAACCCTCAGAAAACCACTATCCTGTAATTTGGTTGTCAACACCACTAAGACCAAGGAGCTTATAGTAGATCATAGGAGGAATAGGTCAGACATTCAGCACCTGATCATCAGTGGAGACTGTGTGGAGCAGGTGGCCACTTTAGGTTTCTGGGTGTTACCATAAAGGAGTACTTGACCTGGAGTGCTCATGTTATAGCATTGGTTAAGAAGGCCCAGCAGAGATTATAGTTCTTGAGACTTCTCAGGAAACAACTGAAATGAAAAACTGCTGGTGACCTACCACTGCTCCATAGAGAGCATTCTAACCTACTGCATTTGTGTGTGGTTTGCCAACTGCATAGTAGCAGATAGGAAAGCACTCCATAGGGTCATTACCATTGCCCAGAAGATTATTGGCTGCCCTGTCTCGCCCCCGCCCCCCAGACAAACTGTAAAGTTCCCGCTGTCTTAGGAAAGCTCAAAACATTCTTAAAGACTCATCTCACCCCAGACATTCTTCTTTTGAACTATTACCATCTGGCAGACGGTACAGGATAATAAAAACAAAGACAAATTGACTGAAAAATAGTTTTTATCCTAGAGCTGTAACCATATTAAATACTACTGTATAGTGCAACATTGAAGTGCAATATTAGGGGCAACGCAATGGTAAATGGAATGTGAAGGATGTGTGTATATAATGTATGTTTTTACTTGTGGTTCATGTGTCTAGTGTGCACTGTGGACAGCACTTACTTTTGTTGTGAGATACACAATGACAGTAAAGATATTCTATTCTGTTCTGTTCTGTTCTATTCTCCTTGTGATGAGCAGTTTTCTGGAACACATATGGGTGATCTCCCATCCTCTCTTTCTGGGAAGAACTGGTTTATTTATTGGTTACTTGGTCTTTGCTGAGACATCTTTGGTTTGCCATACTCCTCCAGAACCTTTTTGGGAATAAGAATGTGTTAAATACGAGCAACACTAGGAAAAATCTGCTGGTTCACATTTCTTTTTCATTCTTTCTTTAACTGTAAATTTCCAGCCTTTGCTACTCCTTTTCCATATCCATTTCAAAGATAAGTAGACCACAAATAATCACAATATTTATCATGACATGACACTGCTGGGCCAAGCTTCATTGGATTAATTTACCCAATGTATCCATTATGCATTAATATATATTTTATAGTCTTCTAAATTAATAATAAAGTTGTCATTATTTGAAGCAAAATTTGGTTTTCATTTAACAGGATACCAAATATGCCTTTGGTATGTATGAAATGCATTCTCTCCTACAAATGTAAATGAATCTACCATGGGTTTGTACTGAAGCTGAAATGGGGAAAATGTAAAAACAGACTTTAAGGTAGAACAGATGGCACAACTAAATGCAATGCATATCTTTCTCTAGTGAAATATTCTCACATAAAAGATATTTGTGCGTGAAAGATGCATCCAAAACAGTGTATATATTTCTGAAAGCTCCATACAAAAAGAAAACATTTATGGAACAAAAACATATGCTTTAGAAAAAAAACTGCCACAGGAAAATATACATAAAAAAGATAGAGCAGAAATTTGTGTTAAAGAAAGAGGTGGTCTTTTTAGGAAATTGCTAAAACAAGGGTGCATTTATTAAGCTCCAAAATATTTTCTCATTAGGGAAAAAGCTGTGAACAAAATTGGATTAAATATTGTGCTACAAATATACTGTAACAGTAAAATAAACTGGATTTCAAGAAACGTATATTTCCCTGGCTTCAGGAAAAACTGAGATTGTTATAAACATGTCCATCAGTAAGACCTGTATAGTGAAACCAAGACTTTACCTGTTAAATTTCCAGAACAAAACTGAACGCATATACTTCCTGTCTGAAGTTAACTGAATACTGTGATCATTTTAATATCCTTCCTTCCTTCCTTCCCTCCTTCCTCCCTCCCTCCCTCCCTCCTCCCTCCTCCTTTAGAGAGAGTTGTAAAAGCACTATGAAGTCTAAGTGCTATTGCTATTTCCTGCTAGGCTTTTATATCTTTTTGTTGTCATTTCTGCCCATAGCTGGTTAGCTCTAAAAATTTCAGTACAGTGAGTCTCAGGTAATTTTAAAAGCATTTTTCTGTACACCTTCTAAACACCAACCTGCATATTCCTAATTGTATGATCAAATATTATACAAAGCTGAGGGCATATGCTGGTCCAGTATCTGATTTTTTAAATATAAACGATGCTGCGCTTCAATGGTTAGATGGTCTAGACATTGGTATTTGAACATAGATATTTTTAACATTTATATTTCATTGGATTCTCCTAACCTAGTTGAAATGTTAATATATATCATTAGTCCATTTATGATATGTCATATACTAAATAAATATTATACAAAGACTTTAAAAATGAAATATTTGAGGGCATTTTGCCCTACTTAAAATCTTGTTTCAATAAATATGTTACGTACTTTAATATAAAATATCAATATATGCTGCTGAAAAAATATAGTAAAGACAATTGATAAGTCAGGCTGCTAGATGTGAGAGGTTTTCTCCTCATGTAGAAAGACGTTAGAGTCCCACAGTACACCCACCCCCCAAAACCAACTGATCTGACTCCCTCAATAGTGGTGGATAAAGAGAATTAAGGGAAGGGTGAATTGTTTCTCCACAGTGGTGACAGGAGTGATAATGCTAATGATTTTATTTTCATGCCATTCTTTATCTTGTAGGAGCCCATGGCTAGAACGGCATCACTGACTATAAGGATAAAGCATCTCTCACAGAGACCCTCTAAATCTCTTCTTGTCTATCTCACCCTTAGACAGACTTTAAATGGCACCACAATGAGTTAACTATTGACTACTGTCAGAGCTTCGCAAGTGCCAATGAAAAGGTCAGCCTTTTCATTTGTGCTTGTTTTATGTAATGTGATGAATAAAAAGTGAGTCAAGTCCCCTTCAAATAGAGGTCAACTCCTAGTGAATACACAGGCACATCCATATGGAAGTAGCTTGTCACTGCCTCTTCCAAGAACTTTTTTCAACCTCCCAATTCAGCCTACAACTCTTATATTCCCAACTGGTTTTTGATTCAAGTCTTGACCTTGACAAGTTGGCCAGATAATGCTCCCTCTTAAGGCAAATACCAAATAACAAGTTTGATTTGTTTTCTGCAGGTTCTCAGACATCATTTTGGCACTTATCTCGCTGTTTTTTTTCTCCTTACTCACTTTTTTTTAATGTAATGTAATGTAATGTAATGTAATAGGACTTCTTCATATTTGGCCAGTTAATTCTCCCCAGAAAAGGAATCAGCAATAGTCCATTTAAAAACTGCCCTGTGCTTAGCTCCAAGTGGCCTACAGATTTTTCTTTGGGAACTAGTGATATAGTCATTCTGAAATTATAACAGAATAACAGAGTTTGAAGTGACTTTGGAGGTCTTCTAGTCCAATCCCCTGCTCAGGCAGGAAACCCTATACCATTGCAGACAAATGGTTGTCCAATCTCTCCTTAAAAACTTCCAGTGTTGAGCATTCACAACTTCTGGAGGCAGGTTGTTCCACTGATTAATTGTTCTAACTGTCAAGAAATTTCTCCTTAGTTCTAGGTTGTTTCTCTCTTTGGTTAGTTTCCATCCATTGCTTCTTGTCCTGCCTTCAGGTGCTTTGGAAAATAGCTTGACTCCCTCTTCTTTGTGGCAACCCCTGAGATATTGGAACACTGCTATCATATCACCCCTCGTTCTTCTCTTCATTAGATTAGACATTCCCAATTCCAGCAACCATTCCTTGTATGTTTTAGCCTCCAGTCCCCTAATCATCTTTGTTGCTCTTCTCTGTACTCTTTCTAGAGTCTCAGCATCTTTTTTATATCGTGGTGACCAAAACTTGGTATTGATATGGATTATCTAAGAAATTGTGTATTACAGGTTCTTTGGTATTAGTGACATAAAAGATTTTTAAAACAGATTTCTAGCCATGAAAGTCAACAAAAGAATTAAAAAAAAAAAACAGCTTGAAAGTAGAAGCCAGAATTAGGCTTAAATTTATCCATGATTTATGCAGTGATATGTCAGTACAGTCTGTGTGTATGCGTGTGTGAATGCAAAATATAGTTTGCTTTGTTTTTCCTCAGATATAAAGAAACTGAATGTATTTCACAGCTGATCCCCAGAGACCATGTCTCAGGCAGTTACGATGTTACCTAATGAGAAAAATTAGGAAATTTGCAGAAGCGTAATTTGAACCAATATAGATGCTTCCAACTGGTAACTGTTCTATTTTTAGAGATGTATTGTGGCTATGCCTTTTAGAACTCCTATAACATCTACTGGAATTCCATTATTGGCAAGCAATTACCAGAGAAAGAATGCAGAGAATGTAAACAGGCAATTGCCATGAATAAATGAGCATGAGAAAAAGGTTAGAGCTCTTCATATAGGGCCAAGCGAGAAAAGAATGTGCTAGATTTGAAGTAGGAGTGAATATAAATTCTCTATCAGCCTCCCACCCTTTCAGTGAGTGTCAACTATTTGTAATGGATCTACTTGAACATTATAATAAAGATTTACTTCCTAGTAAAGTGTGTTCAAATCATTAAGAAGTCTTCATTTTATTACACTAGTTTGCAGGAATCTTACAATTGGACTCTTTCAAACACTAATGTAGGGGTTTTGGCTTTAGGTTCAAAATTTGCCACAGGAGCCTCATTTTGGAGGGAAATCATTCCACTTCAATTTTCCCCCAGGTAAAATAAGAACGTTTAGCTCTTTATCAAATTTATATGACCATCCTTCTAATTAGTGAAATTCTGGATCACAAACAGATAAAATCTCAATATGTAATCCAAATCAATTCAAATACTATAAAGAATCTCATTGCCAACAAGTCACATGCACAAATGCCAGAGTTCCATTAACTCTCCTGACCTACTTCCTAAGCCACACCTTTGCTACCTTTCAGTAGTTCAACAGAGCCACCATACTTCTGGAAGGAGGCTGTTTGATAAGACAGACACAATGACAGAGAAGGCATACTTCCTAGGACCCACCAGGAAGTCCTGGTGCATACTCCCATTGCCAGATGTGGAAGGATTCCAGAATACATGTCGCAAACAGTATAATGTTTGTAAAAATAAAGCCATTATATAACTAAAATGACTAAGTAAATAAAATTACTATTGTCAATATGATGAATACATCATTGAATAAGTACCTCCTCATTTTGTCTAATTCTTTTGTCTAAATTGTTTAGACAATTTAGTTTAACTTAGGGTGGCAAAAGTTATGGATATTTGTGGTTGAAGGCTCATTAACTTAATTAAGCTCCTTGCTGAAGCTATGAAGTGGAAAAACATGGAGGAAGACTAACACCATGATCGGACATTGCCTCCGTTATATTTGCATTTAATTGTTTAGACAGCAAGATGGCAACTTATGGGCTGCTTTTCACTTCTCTCTCTCTTTTTTTTAGCAAAGCAAATGTCAGGTAGAGTAATGAGAAATTTTCTAATACTTAATAATAACAGGCAAGAGGTTTTCCTCATTCCTAATATCCCTGGTGATTATCCTGAGAGTTTTCAGAGGAGCATCTATGTTAGTTGCACAAAAAACAAAGAAAAGTTTGCAACATATAGAAAGATGGCTCTCTTTTTCCTCCTTAATTTGTAAAACTCATCTCTCCTTTAAAACCACCAAATATCTGGAAGTGTTAAGAGAGTATTGCACCATTTTAAAAATGTGTTTTCAAGACATGAGTAATTAAGGGAGGTTTGGTATAGAGGGAGAGGAAGTGGGAGAGGGGAGGACAGAGGGAGAGGGAGAGAGAGGGAGGGAATTCAACATTGTAAATATACAGGTATTGGAAGAAAAAAAAAGATCCACTGGACTACTCTTTATAAACCTTTGAAGATTTATATAACCATTTTCCTTCCAAGAGGGAGAGGGAGGGAGAGAGAAAGGGAGGGGGAGACAGAAAGAAAGAAAGAGAGGGGAGGGAAGGAGGGAGAGAGGGAGAGAATTCAACACTGTAAACACTACAAGTATTGGAAGAAAAAAAGATCCATTGGACTACTCTTTATGAACCTTTGAAGATTAACAGTTGATTTATATAACCATTTTCCTTCCAAGAGCTGACAATTTTTTTTAAAAAAAATGCATGATTATATGCACATAGAAATAGATAGTTTTAAGTGTCTTGGATTTATTTTTGTCCCAGTATGAAATATGTAATTGTCCTTATTTCATGAACTTCAGTTGGATCATCAGCCAACAATATTTTTCTATGACCAGCAGCAATAAGTCTCCTATATACCCCTATATCATTATGTAATTTTACCACTTGCCTGATGTGTGCCCACATTTTGATGTTATCAGGGCTTGCTATGGATGTTGGGTTCAATGCTTTGGACCCAACATCCATAGCAAGCCCTGATAACATCAAAATGTGGGCACACATCAGGCAAGTGGTAAAATTACATAATGATATATGGGTATATAGGGGTATATTACATAATGAAATTAGTATATACATTGCATCATTTTCCTGATGGTATTATGAAGTGTGTCATTATTGGTCCCCATGTTCACCCTCCTAAGGATGCTCATACAGTTGCCCTTCTACCCATGCTCCACTCACCCTATGAAATCTGTACATGGTGAAATATTTTCTCTCAGTATAAAGGTACATTGATCTCCTTTTACACATTTACTTAGGTTAACCTCCAGTCTCAACAAGGTCCTGCAACATTATTTGATTATTCTGTAACTTTTAGGCTGATCCTTGTAAATACATTTTTGTGTTAAAAGTAATAGTCTGTCAGTATCTTGATTACTTTTTTATGCTGATACACCAATATAGCTGCAAACATTTTACTGGATACTCTATTTTTCAGACTATTTTTCATTATAAAATCATGACCTATCATGTTTTCAGATCATAGGTCTGAATCAGGAGGGGAAAAAATTAATCAGTGTAGCATAACTCCTGATTTTTGGCCTCCTTTTGAATTGGCTGAAGGCTTACAGAGATATTATCTGTCTACCTTTTGAAAGCATTCTATTGTGGTCTCACAATGTACCTCATAGCTTTTCTTCATCATTAGTTGCCACACTGAGTCTCTATACAGAAATTATTTTCAGCTTGTTTTGGTTCCTCTGCTTCCTTAGCAAACATATTACCTGAGTTAGATTCCAAAGAAGTTTGATGTGGTGTGCTTTTGTTTCTTTCAAGACTCTTTGTTCATATTACTATTATTATTCTGTTTCACATTTCTAGTTGCTGGATGTACTGCATTTTTCTTCACATACACACAGCATCACAGATCCAGATAAATCTACTGTCTCAGATATCATGTTTTGACTTAACTTTGTAGATAGGTTCAAAGAATCCTGCATTTTGAAACAATAAATTTCAATTGCAAAGAGAACTGGCACAAACTTCTCAAGCTACATGTTCAATGTATAAAAGCATCCCCTCTAGAAAAGGAGCTGGACGAGCAATTCACTATCCACTCAAAGCCAACAAATTTTATAAAATCCATACAACATAGAGAAATAAGTTTCCATAAATAAATTTTTGTCCTAGAAATGCTTCATCCAAAATATCCCATAATAATAACAATACCAGACTTTTTGGGAGGGAATAAAACCACTTGCTGCATTCAAGAAGAGACAGAAGTGGAATATTCTAGCTGTACTTTCTGAAAGAAAGTATGACTGCTTTATTTTATTGCTGTGTGAAGGAGTTAGGAATTTGCTAACATGCATATAATTAGAGTTGCTAGTACCATAGATACATGTTCACCAAAATATGAGTTGGGGGTTGGACATTTTATGTTTGGTTTGCAAGGGAGAATTGGTTAAGCGAAAGATGGAGATTTAAGTGGCTGAGCCTTTTTTTGGATTGTATCCAACAAATATGGATTTAACTTGCAAATGTTTATAATTTCATAAGCACTAGTTTTAATGGTGAGGGTGATTTTGAACACGAATTAACATGTTCTTTCATATTATTCTTTTAAAAATATGAACGTCTTCATTTGACTAAGCTTCATTTGACTAAGCTCTTCACTTGGACAAATGTTTAAAAAAGACATTGATAACTGGAGCAAATCCTGAGAAAGGCTACCAAGATGATGAAAGGACTGGAAACCAAGTCCTACAAGGAGCAATTAAAAGACCTAGATATGTTTAGCTTGCAGAAGAGAAGTTGAGAATATAGCTGCCTTCAAATATTTGAAGGCATTACCTTGTAGAGGGTTCATACTTAGTTTCTCCAGAGAGAAAGACTAGAAACTTCAAAAATATAAATACAGACTAGATATCAGGAAGAACTTATTAAGAGTAAGAGCTGTGAAATCACCCACATGGAGTGTTTTCTTCTCCTTCACTGGAGGTTTTTAAACACAGACTGGGTAGTCATCCATTGGGGATGGTGTAGTACCATGTGGGAATTCTGCAGTATTCAGTGGTTGAACCTGATGGCCTTTTAGGTCCCTTCCGACTCTAAGATTCATGCCCTATGATCTTCATTCTTTCCTCTTAGATTGAAATTCTAAGTTTTGTTTCTCTTTCCTCAACAATAGTCTGTGATTTTTTTAGCATTTATTAACTTAGTAATATCTAATGACATCAAGAACCTAATTTAAGTATTATAATTTTTATAAAGCTTGCCTCATATTCAGTAACACAAAATGCAGCTATATCCATATTAAATTAAAAAATAAATCACACAGGGGTGACATGATAGCAGTATTCCAGTATTTGAGGGGAAAGAAGAGGGGGACAACTTATTTTCCAAAGTACAGAAGGCAGGACAAGAAACAATGGATGGAAACTAATCAAGGAGAGAAGCAACCTGGAATTAAGGAGACACTTCCTAACAATGAGGATAATTAACCAGTGGAACAGCTTGCATTCAGAAGTTGTGGGTACTTCATCACTGGAGGTTTTTAAGAAAAGACTGGATAGCCACCTGAAATGGTATAGGGTCTCCTGCTTGAGCAGGAGGTTGGACTAGAAGACCTCCAAGGTCCCTTCCAACTCTATTCTGATTGATTGATTGATTGATTGATTGATTGATTGATTGATTGATTGATTGATTGATGAAAATTAGAAACAACCTCTTCAGTAGTAACCTGTTCTCTTACTTTTATTTTATGAACAAATTTCTTTTCTTGTGTAATCGCATCATTTTCACAATCTATGATCTCATACAACTGTATGTAGATGATGCAGAGTGCATTTCATATTAAAAATATTTTTTTAAATTGCCTCAGGAATCCTTGTTGTTTCATCTTTGTCTGTAAGCCCATGTCTTCCACAGTCTTCCAATGTGATCCCATTCTGTTCGTATTATAAAGTACGCAGTCCAAATAAAATTAAATAAAATATGAAACAAAATAAACATGGGATCTGAAAATAAAATCTATAGCCTTTACTTTTGAAAATAAATTTCCTGCTGATTTTATTTTGTCACTATGTGCTACCTAGGCTTTAAGCCACACAGACCAACACAAGCATACAGAGCAGCTCCATACCACCATCTAGAGAATAGAGGGAATGATGACATAAAACTAGAATCTTTTCAAGAGTTAGTTCACAGGGAGAAAAACAACATTTTTCCATTCCATTTCAATAGTCTGTGTTGATTTGAATTAATCTGTATACTGCTCCCTAACATAAATGCATGCATTTTGAATGAGTGATTCTGATAGATTAATGAGAGACATTTGCTGATGACATTCTGGATCAGCAGGCACATTTCTGTTCATTGTTTTCAAGAAATTTTGCTGATTTGGGGGGGGGGCTTCTCACCTAACCAAACGTTGCTTGCAATAACATGAATGGATTTTCTCCTGCCATAATTTTAATTTCTCCAATTATCTCTCCCTCAAATTGTACAATACAAATGTCAACTCTATTTTTTTTCACAGCAAGTACAAATATAGTTTCAGATCAATTATATGCATAATCCATTCTAGGCACTTACAGAAATGGGTTCTATTTGCTTATTTAAAACTCCATGTGACCCTCAACTGTACTCAATATTTAGAGAGCAAGATAAGTATGACATTCCACAGAATGTCAATATAAGTTTTTTTATGGGCAAACTTAAGCAGATTTTATAGTTACTATAATAGACTAAAATGCCTAATGCCCAAAAAATCAGCGATGCCACATAGGTACTGTAATATTGTTTTGCCAAAATATTAAGAATACCTAGACTAAGAAGGAATCAATGAAAACAACAGAGAACTTAGAAGATGAAATTCAGAAGTTGACATTATTCCAAACTCCAGTGTCCGACAATTTTATTGCCACTTATTTTATTCAACTCACCCACAATCTGTGAATGCTTTTGCTAAGTTTAGGTTTACTTCTGCAGCTTTTTTCATTCTTTCTTTTCCAGAATAGCTTATATTGTTATTATAGGTCACAACTGATAAATTAGACAGTACTTTAGAGAAATGTTCTCTTTAACCACTGCGTGCTCTTAGAAGAAGTAGTTGGTATTCTTAAGTAATGGCAATGTTATTATTAATATTAGCAGATTTTAAGAAAAGACAAACTAAAAAGGATCCATGTAATACAGGTTCAATACCAATATAAATGTTGTATTGCTCTCCATATGATATGTAGCAATTTTGAACTTTACAAGTCAACTAAAATTGCATATTATGTCAATATACCTACATAACCTAAAGATAATATAAAACACTAGCGTTTCATGGATACTATCATTGTTGAATTTAAAGACTAGGACAGAGAAAAACCATAAGCTAATATTCACATTAAGTAAGCTTCACAGTAATTTTAATTAATGTGATTTAATGGCACCATTTGTATTCATCAGTACTGTCACTCCACATGCTGTCTATACAACAACTACAACATAATAACAAAGGAAAATATATGGAGCACAAGGTGTAAGTAATTCTTATTTGTTCATTCTTCTGCTCCTAATACAAATGCCAAAGAATCTAGCCTTTATTGCTAGACAAAGTGGTGGTGTGTTGCCAGATCCTTGCTGTTATTTTGGACCACCTAGGATTTCCTGAAGCCCAATAACCCAGAAAACTCATTCCAATAGGCCAATTCCTGACTGAAAAATTCCTGGTTTATTTTCCCATTATCCACCAGTCAGAATTTCAGAAAAGATTCCATGCTGCCTTAAATTAACCTGTGTTAATTTATGGCACGTGATCCCATCTACAGCTTGGCATTCCTACCCTGCTAATGATGCTATACTATTTAGCCCTTCAAATAATTTTGACTCTTTTTTTCTCATCCTTTCCCAGGAAAACTGTATGTTATTGCTTATGTTTTCATTCCAATAAATCCTAAACTGCATTTAAATCCATGTTTTATTCTTTGGTTCATTTTTGCCCCCCTCTCCCCATTGGATAAACATGTCCAGTGGGTGGTGTTTTACCTGAGATGCCAAGCCTCTCTATGAGGATCCTTTCCTCTTGCATTTTCTAGGTGCAACACTTGCAGGCAGTTCTTACAAATAATAGTAGCCTAACGAGCCATTTAGAATTCAAAACACAACAGGTCACAGCAAAGGAGGGGTAAACATGAAAGAACATGAAGAGTGTTGCTCTTCTTCCTTCTTCCTTCCCTTTATTACATACTCTTCCTTTAAGATATCTTATTTTACCTCAGCTATTAGACCCACTTCCCTTTCTGAGGGTGTCTACTTTTAATATCTCTTTCCCACAAACAGTTGCCTAAAACAAGTTGGGGGACCTTGAAATGTGTGGAAATGTATGCAGTGGCTAAGCAACAAAACAAAAGAATTTTGACAGATATGTGATTACAGATTAAATGATGAGATTTTGGGGCCAGCACTACGGAAAGCACTTACGAGGAGGCTGACAAGAGTAGATGGATGAGGAAGGAATAAGGGCAGTTACAGCATTTAATGGACATTTGCCTTCCCTGATATCCACAGACTCTGCTACCATCTGCTGGTTTACAAAAAAGAGCAGAGACTCTCTATTTGTGAGTTGATGTGCATAATTTTCCAGCTGCCTCTCATTATATGAGCAGCCCTCATTCCAGGTCACATCATCGTATCTCCAGATTCTGTAGGTTTGTCAATTAGCCCCCTTTTTGCACACAGATGCATTTTTGGCAGCATGAATCAGGAAGAAGGACAAAAGAAGTAGACAACAGCAGATTAAATTAACCTTATAACACATCCTTCCTTTCCAAAATGCAGAGTTTGTCATTTTGGTTTTATTGAGTATTGAATCAACATGATTAACTAGCTATGATTCCCAGGGCATGGTTTGAATATAGATGGAAAGGTATTCAATTTGAGGCTTGAGATTAATATAAAACCTGTAAATTGACAGAGATGGGAAACATTAACAAAATGGAATTTGCTAAATAAAGGCTTAAGAGTTCAAGCATAAAATAATACCTTGTATGTTTTGGAATATATTAATTGGCTGTGAAGTCACTGCCCAGTGATAATTCTCCTAAGGATTTTTTTTTTCATTCATGCATATCTTACTGCTAAGAGAATACCAAAGACCCACCTTACTGCTAAGAGAATACCAAAGACAGCTATCAATAAAAAAGGAATATGCACAGACACACCCAAAAACTCATAAAGACCTTTAAATCACAATTAACCTTGCTTAGAAAACCTTAACTAGGAAGAAACTCTTGACTCATTTCCTAAAACAGGAAGATTGGGGTCGTAGTCACCTTCCAAGGAAATCAATTTCAAAGTTGAGAGGCATACCAAAAAATATGTTGTTCCAGTTGCCCAACAAAAATTAAGGGTGAGTTTAAGGAGGCCTCTCCTACTAAGCTTAATGTCTAGGCAGATACTTGCTAATTAATATTGCATGGCAATGGAGACAACGGTCATCGCATCCATTGAATATTACTAACAACCTATAAAACCAATTCATCTAAAAAAAAAATCAACCAAAGAAAAGAGGTCAGGATTAGGCTGGCCCAAAGAGGTTGTGAAGATTAGGTTCCCCTCCCCACTATGCCATTCTTGAGACAATCCAGTGGTTCAGTAGAAGTAAATCCTCTGAATTGCAAGTAGTTTATGATGTCTCAGACACATAACAATCCTGGAATGATCTGTTCCCAAATCAACAGATTTTTTGCACATCCCTAGCAGTGAGATTAGGCCTCATTTGAGAACTAGTGCTTCAATCATTATAGCAAAATGGCAACTCAATCTGAATCTGCATCGTAGAATAGCAGTGGGGTAAGACCCTGGATCATACAATGACTAGCTGTCATTTGAGAGTTTACACAGGAGGAAAAGCAGACTTCCTCCAATTAACAAACAATGCACTTAATTGGATAAATGGCCTAGATATTAATATATACAACACTTTCATTTTTATGAGCCAATGTATTTAAAAATGTAATTTGCAACAATATATAACTTCTTGAATCTCTTATACCTTACAAAATTGACCACATGTCTTCATCTTATGTGTATCATACTATTATGTGTTTTTTCCATGCATCTCACCACAATATAAAAAAGATGTTGGGACTCTAGAAAGAGTGTAGAGAAGAGCAACAAATATGATTAGGGGACTGGAGGCTAAAGCATATAAAGAACAGCTGCAGGTATTGGGTATGTCTAGTGAAATGAAAAGAAGGATTAGATTAACATGATAGCAACGTTCCAATATCTAAGGGGTTGCCACAAAGAAGAGGGAGTCAATCTGTTCTCCAAACCACCTGAAGGCAAGACAAGAAGCAACAGATGGAAACTAATCAAGGAGAGAACCATCCTAGGAAAAAAGAGAAATTTCCTGACAGTTGGAACAATTAATCTGTGGAACAGTTGCCTCCAAAGTCGTGGGTGCTCCAACACTGGAAATTTTTAAGAAGAGATTGGACAACCATTTGTCTGAAATGCTATAGGATTTCTTGTTTGAGCAGAGAGTTGGACTAGAAGACCTCCAAGATGTCTTCCAATTCTGTTATTCTGTTAACTTTACTGCTGCTGCCCATGTATTTCATGCCATACACTAAAATAAATAAAGTGGGGTGAGAGATCCCTTTGTTTCCATCTACAATCATGGTCTAGAGCAGGCCCTTTTCAGAAAAAAAAATTGATTTGCTTTGTCAGCCATAAATTGTGAGGTTTCTTACAACATAAAAGCTACCAAGCCCAGTATAGTAATGTCAAGATCTAACAATTTGCACCAAGTTTGACTTTGGAAGTTTGCTATCAACAGCTAAGGACAAGGCTCTGGATAACCACTGTTAGAAAAAAACGGACTTCTCTTCAGGAATATCATGATATTCAACTGCCTTCCAATTTCCCAAACTTTTTCTTCCACATTGAACAAGGCTTCTCTTCATCTTTCCCATTCTCAAAATGCTACAGATAGAAATTATATATTTATACATTATTCTAGAGTTGTTTTGAGCATCCTCTATTGTTTGTTATGAAATGACAGGAGATGCTGATAGTGGTTTTTCTATTATACATCTCTCTATCACTTTGTAGCTTCCCTGCCTGCTTTACTTCCTGGTCTGAAAAAGTCCCCAGGGATGTCTCTTCATCATATCCGCTGTTGGAATTAAGTGCATACCACAAAAGTACCATTCCCCTGCCGTTCCATTATGGTATCTCTACTGAGTAGTCAGATAATTTGTGTTTGCCTCAATTGCTCAAAAGTTTAGGACTGGGAGATGCCTGTCTGACTACCATATCTAAATTACAAAAACCCAGGTTTGCTGCTATCTAGCAGTTGTCGAGATTTTGTAGCCCTTTCTTTAAAGCTTTGGGGAAGACAGGTGTCCCATTGATTAGAACTGCCTACCCTTACCTATTTGTTCTTGGCACTTTGCCAAGAAGGCTGCAAGCCACTGCAGGGGGGGGAAACACCGCACAGTGTAAGTTAAGTGGCCAGGTATGCACAGTCATGTGCAAATAGGGAGTGAGGGAGCACCCCTCAAAACCATGGTGATGAATCTTCCAAATAACACACCTGCTCTATAGCACCCTTTGAAGCCTGACTTTCTTTTGACCAGCTCCACTCATTAGGAAGAGCTTTCAAAAACAGAAATAGAAAAAAAAGGTTTAAATGATGCAGATGAACAGGAAACTGATGTACTTAAAGGAAACTTCATTTTTCTATCTAGCAATGAAATCTAAGCTGGAGAAGAATAACCTTTTGCTATCTAATGAGAGATTTTTGCTCATGAGAGAACCATGCCCTCCAGCCATGAGATAACTCTGCCCAATTGACTCTTTATCAGTGTATCAGTAAAATTAAATTTCTCACTTTGTTAAGGGCTACCACATTTTTCTTTAGCTAAAAGAGACCCTGTACTGTATTAATAAGTGAAAATTACTCTTGGCCTTGATTTTTATCTTACTTCTTTATCTTGTAGCCACTCACAATTTTTAAACTCTTGGCACAATAGAATTGCAGGCATCTGCAGCATGATGTTCTTCAGGTATACTGCCAGACATTTTCCCAGAAAGCCTGCTGGCTGGAGATTATAGCAAATGCAGCCCATCAGGCACAGGACTGGAAAAGGATTAATTCTTAAGATGCAACTGTTAGCTTTATGTATTGAAGTAGACCTTATGATCTTCTGGTTGTTTCCAGCTTTGTAATTCTTATGAACCATTGCTACAGAAGCACAGGATCAATTTGCACATTATGAGTTTAAAGGGAAGGTATACTTAATGGCAATGCAGGAGTTGGTAACTGAAAAGTAAGGGTATTTGATCTCTTTGTTTTTGCCAGCAGTTCCTGTAAGGATTGCCTCCAGATATTGTTCATTTATCACACTATGTGCCATTTTGTTCTCTACCCATAGAAAAACATTTAACAGTTATCCCAACTACATAAAAATCTGGTTTCTAATATTCTCCATGCCAAAGCCCTGGAGGCTAAAAGCCTTCAGAATGGAAACAGAACCTACCAGGCAATGCCATTCTGCTCTGCCTCTCTTTTCACATTACTTGTGGGTAACAGAAAGAGCAACAGACAGACTTTTTTGACAACAGCACAGATCTGCTTTGTGTGTTAACCTTGATTGTGCTCAAAGTGAGCCTTAATTCTCGCCTCATCCACCCACTAAAATCCTCTTCGCAATTGATTTCCTTTTAGGCAACAAGTGGCCCCCCAGTCAGGCTCACAAATGATTTGTGGGTAAGTCGTTGCTTAGGTTACAAGCCCTTTCACAGGATTTTTGCCTGCCTCTGGCTGTTTAATTCCTTGATTACACAACTCTCAAGTTTTAAAAACATTGGCAGTCTTTTCTGATCACATAATGTTCTTAAGAACAACCCCAGACTGAACAGGATAATGAAATATTTAAGTCCACACCTGCTAACACCCTCATATTGACATCTTCAGGGCTCTTTAACAGGATATTGTGCCATGTTAACAATTGTCGTTGAAAGGAAGGAAAGCTTTCAAGTTCATAAAACTCTCAGGCGGAGAAGATCACGGCTGTGTATTGCTTGGCATCAACAAGGTGAAAGGAAAATCTAGGAAGAAACACTTGAACCTAAACATGGGATGTAATGAATTATGGAGAGAATGAACAAATCAAACATTAATATAAATCAAGAAACTGGGGAAAGTCATTATTTGATGTGCTTTGTTGGAATGGCTAGCTCATCCATATTATATATGCATCCAAACTTTCTTATTTCTAGTCACTGAAATATCATTGCCATTATCATTAATTGTCTTTGGATATGTCTTTTGTTTTAATTCCTAGTTTATGTATGTGTGTGTTCAAGTATATTGTCCTGACTTAATGACCTTTGATGTGTTGAATTTCAAATTCCACAGTGTCAACCCAGCATAGTTTTTGATTTGAGAATAAAAATACAGTATAAAATATAAGGAGGAGTGTCTCTAAACTTATTTATGAAGTAGCAAACATAGCTGCTGTATTTAATTTTCTTATATTTATTACACACATCATTAATATTTATTCCCTTCAAGGAATTCAACAGGGATTTTATAAGTTCCTTCTCACATCTATTTTTTCTTAACAACTCAGTGAGATAAATTACACAAGAAATAAACTCTGACCAATATATTACTTTAATGTGTTAACAATTCAAACTCATTAGCAAAATATCTACTTCTCCAAAATAACAGGTATGCAGGGATATGTATGTATGTATCTATGTATGTGTGTGTGTGTGTATATGTGGGGGCATGATGGCTCAGCAGTTAAAGACATTGTGCTTGTCAGCTGGAGAGCTGACAGACCCAAGCTCTGTGCAACAGGGTGAGCTCCCATTACTTGCCCAAGGTCCTTCCCCCCTAATAGTTCAAAAGCATACAAATGCAAGTAGATTAATAGGTACCACTTTGGTGGAAAGGTAACAGCATTCTGTGTGCCTTTGGCATATAACCATGCTGGCCATATGACCACAGAAATTGTCTTTGGATGGAAATTGTCTTCAGACAATGCTGGCTCCCTCTATCAAGAATCAGAGATGAGCACCATGCCCTAGAATCAGACACAGGTGGCAGGGAAACTTTTATTTGACATGAGACATATATAAACCTCTTAAATAAACCATTCCTATTCAACACTGCCAATCAAAATGGCAAAGTGGGCTCAGCTAGCAACTGTGTTTTGTTGGAAATATCTTCTCAGTATAAGCAAATGCAGGAGACTAGTGAAGTCCAGTGAAATGGCTATTTCAAAGTGGCAGTGCCAAAGAGGCAAGACACCCTTTCCCTCTATATAATCACAACAAAGAGCCATTTAATCAAAGGCTCAATCAAAACCACCCAGTTCTTCAATGTTTGTGACTTCTATCAAGGAATGTTCTTCCCAAAGTTTAAAACTCCTGCAGAAGGTGGGAGAAGATCTTCCATAAATTAGTGTATGGATTCTTTTTTAATGGTTAACGTTTAAATTACTTCACTGCAGAAACATATATCCTGCAATTATTCTCCCAATTCTCGTTTAATGAGATTTTTTTTCAGATTGAGATTCTGGTTATTCAGAGAGTCTTCACGTTTAGCAGGAAAAAAAAGAAGTAGGGGATGAAAACAGCACTTGAAGTAGCAGCAGCATCTCTTACTATAAAATAAGATCAAAAAATACAAAATAAATTTGAAAGACATTCTAAACATGCTAAGAATAAGGTAAAAAGCCACTTTTGCAAGAAAGTAAACTTCTAAAAAATTGCAAAGCTGATTGCAACCCACATTTAGTTCCTATAGATTTGAAGGACTTCAAGATTCTAGTCCCCTCTCTCCCGATCCCTTAAGTAGTAAGGAAAATCCAGATACACCCATTTATATCACCTGCCTGCCTGTGCTCATTGGCCTATGCATCCTTTCATGCATCTGTTTGACTTTCTCTAAGAACAGTTCAAAAGGATAATTTGTAGGGGTATGTGGTAAAATGTTCTTCACCAAGCTATCTTCTTTGGCAATATCATTCATTGTCTATATAGTTTAGCACAAGGTGGGCATTCTCAAATTATTATTGCTGATACTGTTGTTAACCTTTCAATAAGGTTACATGAACAACAGATCTGGAAAAATTAAAAACACCTAAATATCAAAAACAATAAATAAATATAAAATGAAAATACAAACACGCAATTTACAGCCATTTTATAGTAACCTAAGGAGCAGAATCAGCAAAATAGTTACTTCCATACCTCACAAAAATTGCCAATAAAAGTAAAGAATAAAAGAATCCATAAACAATTTTAAAAAATGTCAGCCTGTCATTTGCCTGGCTAAGGATAAAAAGTTGCAGTCCTACTCAAATCTGGTCCAAAACTTCTACTATATCTTAGGCTGAAATAGTATGTTTTTAAACTGCTCTAGGAAGCTGAAATAATACATTTTTAAATTGCTCTAGGGAACTAAAGGGCACTAAAAGCTGGCTTCATAACTGCCAAGTCTTGAAATGTTCTAGCCATGAAGAAGCTCAGGAAGAAATCACCAGCAAAAGTCCTGGTGAAGTTGAATGAGTCACCTGAGGGGAAATTAACTAAAAACTAAGAGAAGTTAGGTAAGAAGTGATATTGTGCTACAAAGCACTGAAGTCCAAACCTAAATGTTTATATTGCATTTGGCTCTTAAGGGAGCCACAAGGGGTCCTTTGTTGCCTAGAGATATGGGACATTCAGTAGGGATCCAGGATAACGTAAACAGTGTTGTTCTGGACCCAAATCAAGAGAGGAGAAAATCCATGAGTGATGACCTGCCCAAAGACTATTACAGCAAACCAGGCAATGCCTAGTGAATATTCATTAGATAGAAATTATAGTAGAAAAATTATATGTTTCTACTACAGACCTATTATCTACCAAGCCCCTGACAATTGAGACAGGAGCCACTGAACTGTCTTGTAAAGAGATGGGACGGTTGATCAGAAAGAGGGCGGAGACAGTCAGGATTTTGTCTATGCTGAACCTGTCATTCATCCATGTCAAGGTGTCAATTTGGCAGCCCCAGTTGGATTTCCAAATACATTTATCAAGCACAACAGAGGATTGATACACCTTAATATCTTCCATGTAAAGTATTGAAAACCTAGGAGAGAAATCAACTGACCCAGTAAGAAAGACTACATGTTGTGTTTACAATAAAAAATGGCTACTTGATGTAAGCTCCCTCATTACCCTTGCCATGCTTTAGCATAATTTAGCACAATCCAAACGGAAGCTGACCATAAATTTAAGATGAGTCCCTCAAAAAGAAAGAGTAGATAGAATCCAGAAAAGCAGACAGAATGTATATGCGGGGGGGGGGGAATCCCACGAACTCCCAGCTTCTTAGAATTGTCAAATTTATGTAAAATCAAATTGGGGGATTTTTCCCATGCATGTATTAAGTGTGTGCATTTATTGTGCATACATTTATATATTCATACCTGTTAGAATTTATACTCCCCCCCCCCAAAAAAAAGCAGAGAAGCAGGACACACACACCCTTTTTATTAACTGAACAAATAGCCACAAAATTAAATTAATTGCCTGTAAAATAAGACATCCCATCTACCAAACTAACTGATCTCCTTCTGAATATAAATTAGTCATTCTCTCTCATACGCAGTCTTAGGCAACTGCATTCTTGTATGCTGACACTACACACAACACACACACACACACACACATTCCCCCTTTTTTTAAAAAAAAGGAATTGTGAAGAATCAAAAACAATCAAGAGCAGAATAGGGTGAAAGAATGGAGTACCTCTATTGGGAAAAGAAGAAGAAGGAGAAAAAGAAACAGGATATAGTTGAGGAAGTGGAAGAGGGCCTTGACAGGACAGGACAGGACAGGACAGGACAGGGCGAGACAAGGCAGGACAGAACAGGAAAGGAAAAGAAGGCCTCTTTAGATCTTACTAACATAGCAGATTTTTCCACAGCAGCATCTAATCCGACCTTCAAAGGCACCCACACTTTATAAAGAGCTCTCCCAACGCTATTTGCACCTTTTTGTTCATTTCTACTTTCAACATCTGCTTCTGCCTAATATTAGACAAACCCCTTTTCCAAAATTCACAGATAATTATTTCAGGGAGGAAAAAAAACCCATCATCTTTCTATTAGGCAAGTACAATAAAGAGCTATAACAGAAACTTCTCCAGCTGAATATTCTCTGCTACTCTTTTTCCTGTGGTAGAATTGAATGTATATTTAAGAATATAATAACTACAACTGTGCTGTGGACCCTTTTCTTTCAAAAACAAGCCACTTATGTTCCTGGATCTTGAAAACGATGTTGCTGTTGTTTTTTTCTTCAAAGACAATTGTGAAGTAAATATATCTTCAATGCCAAATGAACTGTCAAGCTTTTGTCTAAAAATACTCCAATTTAAGTCATAAAATGAGCTCACTCAAATTGCAATTATCTTTGTTTTTATTTCTTACTTTTTATTTACTTCATATATTAGTGTGAAGCAAGAAGAAGGAGCTGAAGGGAGCCTGTTAATAATCTTACTGATGCACATATGTATGCTTAACAGAATGTGGGGGGGGGGGGTATAAAAGTTCAAAACCATGAGAGAAAAAAATAGTCTCCATGGCATAGAAGGGGATGAAGAAGCCCAATGATTTGTGACTTTTTTTTCTCATTAAAAGGTCAGCTATCTTTACAAAAGCTAATGAATCAAATGTCATTATATAGAGAAGATGAAAAAGGTCAGATACATATCCTGAACTTGAGATAAATGTTATTAAAGAACTGAAGGGAAATTAAAAAAAGCACCTTTTTCCCCATAAAGAAAATATAATTATGGAGCAAGAATAGTTTTGGCTGAAATACCTTGGGGTTTTGTTTTGTTTGTTTTTAAAGCAGAAAAAATTATTTGTAGAGCAGCTAAATTCATACAGATTTTACATGGGGAAGAGATAATTTCCGTTGAAAGTATAAAGTTCTGACTTTCTTCATTGCTTGTATAAAAGGTAATTTTTTGATACCATGTTACTTTCAAGCAAGCTACAGTATATCTGGATTACAACTATCTGAATTCCAGAAAAATTCTTTGCTTCCATCTGCTGATTCTCCTGATTTCTACATTGTAAACATAGTGTGGCTACTATAATTCCACACAAACATGTGAAGTGCTAGTTTGCCATTGTGGTGGACGTTTCATTCCAATGTGCATCTTAATGTCCTTCTACAGATATAACTTCCTTTGAAGATGTCCCGTGCATCAGATTGAAAGTTACACTATCTCATTGTCCTATTTTACTTTAGCATATAAAGAAAAAAAATACTGAAATTAAGCTTTTTCTTTTCATTAGCCTTCATTAGCCATCGAATAGTTGGTGTCTACCAAGCTGCAGAGTGGCCTGAATAATATTCAAATGAGGCTTCCTGTTACCTTCTTCATTAGAAAGCAATATGCAGAAGGATTTCCCTTGTTTTATCCCCTTGATCACAACTCTGTGAAGTTATTGGTCTGGCCCACAATTCCTTAGTGAATTTCCAAGGTAAAGGGGTACCTCTTTAACCACCACCTCATGCTGCTTCCTGGTGACATTTTATATTTTTAAGACTTTGTCATGGGATATGTCATCTGCAGGTATTTCGCTTTTTTTAACCAAGGTGCATTTATAAGCTGCTTCTCATATATTATGGTAAGCCTCCTCAGGAAATCAGCTTGAAAAATTTATTCTGGCTGTATAAAAGTCACCATAAATTAGGACAAATAGAATTTGGCTGCCAAAATTCAGCTGATCAACATAGGGCAGAAAAGAATTAATCTGATCTCCTCTAGTGGTGATCTGGATTTTGGCAGCCCAGATCTGACACACCTACCCTTAATCCTGACCCATTTTTGTGACCTGAGAATGAAGCAGCAGTTTTCAAATAGTTTAATTCAAAATTAATACAGAAATAATTGCCTTCAACCACTGATTACGAAAGTACTTACTGTTTTTAACAATTCTTAAAAATTCTTATCCATGGACTAGTTATTCCACACTAAACTCAGATGGTTAAATACAACATACATTGTATATTGTGAATACGTGTATATGTAAGAGAAGGAGTGGTAGAACCTGGAGGCAGAATCAAAATAGGAATCAGCCTAGAATCTCTACAAAGCCACTCCCTTCTTGAATTCCATTGACCCTTACCTAGCACCAAAACTGTGCTAACCATTATTTCAGTAGATTCCTGTGCATAGGCATGAACAGTAATAAATCAGTTTAATGGGAACTTCATGTGCGGTCCCGGTCTTTATATGGGCTTGTTTCTTTTATCCTATCCATCCTTATTTACTGAAGCCAAGAATTCTCGATCTGCAGTACTAAAAGAAAAAAGTGAGACTGGATGAAAGCCAAATGAGAAGCACCACTCATAGGAATAAGCAGCAGATAGCATTTGAACTGTATTCATTAAAAGTAGACTACCTTCCATTGTGGTCTACAACAACTTTTCTGATTGTTCTAACTGAACCATAGATTTATATGAAAGCATTTTTATTGAAAAAAATTTTTAAGCTTTTTGCGCATCCTCTGGGCCTTTTGAAATAATGTATATTATAATTATATATATGAATACAATATAGTACCAACGGCAACATTTTTAAAGGTGACATCACCTCGTGCACTTGTTAAATTTTTAGCATGCACTTGTTAAATTTTATAGCAAGTCTCTGACTTCTAAGAGGTGTGAACACTGTTGGTGTGATTTTGTGTGGTGTAAATAGAGTTAATAACATTCCTTACACTCTCATGCCAGAATCTTGGTGTATATTATCTTAAAGCCATAATGCCAAAGAATGTAATTGCGTCAAAATTCAGTGTTGATTCTGTGGTCCTGAATGCACGATATCCGTACTAACATACGTTATGCCAACATATAAACACGAATGCTTCTTTCCTTCTAGAAATGTTAAATCATTTAGTCTTTATGCTTTTATATAAGAGAGCTGTTAAGCTGTTTTTATTATGAAATAGTATACCAGTCTTCATTTAAAACACACAAACACAAAGTATAGTTTAGAGAAATAAAATGAAATAGAAAATAATAGAATTGAAAAGTACCTTCCAGGTTGAAATTATTCACACTGGCTGTTCAAAAGAAAAGCCAGGAAACTTTAGCAGAAATCTCCTACTATATTCTATTTACTTACTTTTTCACCAAAATTGTTTTCCTGTCTGGGGTGAGATGGATGTTGCATTATGGCTTCAAGCTGTTGTTCATGGCAAATAATTTTTGGTAAATATTGAGGATATATCACCAGATTAAATAATGAACTAAGATAGTTATCCAAATCAAATAGGATATGGGTTTAATAATGCCTGTCAAGGGGTAGGAATGAATTCCTTGTGTAAAAATGGGGAAGCATAATTTCTACATGTGGAACTTCACACTGCCTTTGTTTGGTAAATTCAGCTCAAATCTAGAGAACATTCTAGGAAAGAGAAAAGATACACTGAATATGTTATATATTTTTAAGAAGAAAAAAACGGCAAAAGGGGAGTGGGGGTGGGAAGGAAGGAAGGAAGTTTCGGAAACCTACCACATAATGTGAGGCATAACCACAAAATACAATAAGTCAGATTTGGCAAGTGTAAAGCTAAAATGTGCCTAAACCTATCAAATTATCAGTATCTAATTTAAGAAATGATAAAGTTTGACTTAAATGTGGCTCTGAATCATGCAACCATATATAAAACAATTTTTGATCTTGTTTTTAAAAAGAGCACTGCTGTCTTGAATTCTTAAAGATAAAAACAATATTAAATTGTCCTTTGAGAACTTTCAGTAACAAAAATAATTTAGGACACCATAGATACGCCAAGGTAAATGGTTGTACTAGTTATTAGAAGTTCTAAATGCTTAAAAATTAAAATTTGTCCTACTGGAAATAAAGCATGATAGGACTGGAATAATATCACACTATATAGTTCTCGCCTACATGAAATTGTGTGCCAGGGACAAGTGCACTTGGGTGAGGGAACAGGTTTGTTTTTTGTTTGTTTGTTTGTTAGATAACTTGAGGCTTGAGATCATAGTTTTTGCACAAAAGCAAATCCTTTAGCTCCTATTGGAGATAATAGTTAAAAGAGTGGTGACAATTTGTCCCTCTGGAGAGAATTCAAAGGATTATAGGAATTTACTGTTAACATCAAATTACCCTCTAAATCAGGGGTGTCAAACTGCCAGCCCGCAGGCCGGATGTGTCATGCCAAAACCGCACCCAGCCCATTGCCAGCAATGGAAAAAAAGTTGCCATACATCGCAACATGTCACGTGACGTTGTGAGTTTGACACCCCTGCTCTAAATGCTCTAACCATAAATAAATAAATAAATAAATCCAAAGGATTATAGGAATTTATTGTTAACATCAAATTACCCTCTAAATGCTCTAACCAGAAAGAGAGAGAGAGAGAGAGAGAGAGAGAGAGAGAGACAGAGACAGAGACAGAGACAGAGAGAGAGAGAGAGAGAGAGAGAGAGAGAGAGAGAGAGAGAGAGAGAGAGAGAGAGAGAGTGAGAGTGAGTGTGTTTGGGGCGAAGAAACTATAATAGTAAAGTATTTATTCATTTCTAACCAGGCTCCATACTATGTTTGGGGAGACATTTGGTCTTTTGCTGAGGGCTGCATAACTTCAAAGTATCAGCTGAGCCATTAGAAGAGATTTAAGCAGCAAATTAGATGACAGAAAGGAACATAGGACAATGGGCCTCTGTGCACTATTCAGTCTGTGGCAGTTTTCCCATTGGAGTCGACCAGCCCTGCTGTGAGCCAGAGTAAAGCAACTGCCTCAGGCAACTGAATTTGGCTATTGTGAATAGGGAACAAATTGATTTTAAAAATTAATTCTCATTTATATTTATTGCCAGGAAAGAGGTAAGTGTGGTGGGACTTTCTCCTCAGGTACCTATCTAACCTAATCAGCCTTGGGTACTCTTCATATTGACTTGAGAGATATTTTCTGGGCAGTTCTCACTTCCCATCAAAAGCTGTCAATCAAAACTGTGACTAGCTGGGTCTGTTACTTCAGTATACTGCTAATGATTTCAAAAGAGGCAAACCCTCATTCATAGTACATGAGAGGATGGTTATTGGCTTATTCCTGTGGTTTAGCTTCCTTGCTCAAACATTGAGAACAATATGCCTCTAGGGTTGCTGGGAGCAAGACATCCATTTTTAGGACTGAAAGTTCATAGCTCAGCTTTAATAAATCACTGGTGCAATTTTCATGTAAAGGGGAGTTCTTAATCTGCGATCTATGGGTCTCTTTTGGATGGAAAAAAAATACAACTCTAGACTCTAGTTAGCTTTTCCTTCAGTAATGATGGTTGGCAACAAAGTAATTTATGGCTCTAAGAATCCAAAAATATCTGTTAACTTCAATAATTCTCTCTAAAATTTAATAAACAAGAATTTATCAAAGAAGTTGAATATGTTCTAGTCAATTTCACAATACTGTAAAAATCCCAAAGGAGCTTTCGTTCAAAAGGCAACTGAACTTTCTTGGTTTTAACAAGAAAGTCCAGTTGCCTTTTGAAAGAAAGCACCTTTGGGACAACCATGACTTGGACGACTGAGAATCTCCATGGACAATACTATAGAAAACGCTCTCAGTATCTATCTTCACCAGCAGCCTCCCACAAGGAAAACCAATAGACTGCCAATTTGAAACATGCGATAGCAGACAACCCAGAGAAAAGATGGTTGCCCAATGCAGCCGTAAAAGCAAGCAGGAGGGGGAGAAATGAGGGATGATAGTGCCAGAAACATGGTTAAGAGGTGTGCTGTGTTGGACAGCTTTCAGGATTCTGGTGTTCTACTTTACTACAATAAAAAGCTTTTCTGGAATCTGTTCCATGCCTTTTCTTGGCTTGGTTTCCCTCAAATAGCTGATGAAAGCCTGTCCAAATTCCCATTGCCCTATCTTATTCTAAACCCAAATAAATGAGAGGTTATTTTGAATTTCTTTCTCATGTTTCTCTCCTTATAAAATCTCCCTTACTAGTCCTCCTTTAACAACTCACTCCTTCTTCTCCCAAGATCAGTTCTACCGTGTTTCCCCAAAAATAAGACCCGGTCCTTTTTTTTTCCCTTTTTTTTTCCCTCCAAAAGAAGCACTAAATCTTATTTTGGAGGGATTTCTTTTTCATGGTCTCACCTTGCGGCAGCAGCACCAACAGCTCCGCCCAACCGGCCCACTTCTTCTGTGGCTAAAGAAATGCCTCTGCAGCTGAGAATGGAACCCCAGATTGACGTGTGCGGCATTCCCAGCCTGCATTTTGCTGTCAGAGGCCTTCCAGAAAGGCCTCTGCAGCTGAGAACTGAGCTATGGATTGAATCCATAACTCAGTTCTCGGCTGCAGAGGCCTTTCCTTGAAGGCCTCTGACGGCGAAATGCAGGCCGGGGGAGCACCACAAGAGAAGTGGGCTGACGAGGCAAGGCAGGTGTCGATTCATGGGAAGCTTGGCTACAACAGTAAGTGGGTGTGGGGTGCATGGGGCAGTTCTACCTCCCACCCCTGCCCTAGCTTGGTTTTTAGGCGTGCGCCTCACGCCTAGGGCTTATATTTGGGGTAGGCTTATATTAGGCCCATCCCCAAAAATCAAGCTAGGACTTATTTTCAGGGTAGGTCTTACTTTTAGGGAAATACGGTATATTCCCCATCTAGATATCTGGGGAAATGCTGTTATCACCATATGGATTCTTATTCTCATATGCATCCACAACAGCTTGATTGACACCAAGTCATACTTTCTCTCAAACACTTTAGCCCTTGAATTCATAATTAAATGTACATTCTTCATTTTCCTACATTTATTCATCAACTCCCCTCTGCCAGAATAGGCTATCTTCATTCAGATGTATTACATACTTCCTATTTCTCTTACCTTTGCAGCCATACAATATATCCATTTTTCTTTCATTTCACTTAATTCACTCTTTACCACATAGGTCTCTCACATTCCAAGTTGCAACCTTTCACATGCTACAGTTATCACCAGTTAAGTCGATAGATATTAACTCTGCTTTGATCAATTGAAACTATTGAAATTGAAACTATCTCTCTAAAAACAATTTGGGAATCTGTTTCTAAAGGACAGTGATCTAACTGTGTAAGAGATTAAAGATCAGGGACACACCCTATAGGAGGAGTAATTAGATAACCAGACATGCAATTCACCTTTGTTAAATATCACAGCTGACAAATCATATTATTCTTTAATTGCTTCACTTGTTAAATATTTATGAAGAGTGTGTGCTGAACAATTCTAAAAAAAAAAAAACTAAAAAAGAAATCCACAGCCCAGATGTTTGCAGACCTTGTAGCTGAATGTTAATTCATACAGGGAACCCAGAGGCGTAGCTATTTCCGTGCAGTGGAAAACAAATTGCCCTAAGAAAAGATAATAATTCAATTAGTAATACAGGAATGACTAAACATCAGGATCATTTTGTTTCAGGGTTCTATGCACAATGGCTTACTTCAAGCATGCAAGGCTAAACACGTACTTGGGCATAATTTATATTAACCTCATATCCTTTCTCCCTCTGTTTCTATGGCTTGTATAATATACACACCTACTGTTACATTTGCACAGAAATAATGTAATGTGTACCAATAAAGAGTGTAACAAGTAGGCCTCTCAGTGCTGAGCAGGGAATATATTTCAATGGAAAAATATACAATTCAAAGCTGAATTATTTTTGTCTTTCAGTTTTTATTTATCTAGTTTATTACTCACTCAATAACAAGTGTTCAATAGGCTATACACAAGGTAAAAATATCTTTTAAAAAGTTTTAAAAGGCATGAGTAGGGTAGAGGGAAGGCTACTTAAGGTGATCAATTAGTTGAGAAAAAGAGGAGAGTAAGAAACTTAATTGCTATACACCATCCCTAACACCACAACCACAAATATTGAATTTCATTTTGAAACTGGAAATTATCATCCCTTTTCAGCATATATCAAAAATAATATTTAAAAGAGATCTGAGATGAATATTAATATTTAAACTTTCAGAGTGGCAACATCTATGATCAAAATTGTGTCTATTGTTTAAGCAATTATCAGTATGGTAAAATAAATTATGCTATGTGAATTAAGAAGAATGGCATTCCCAGATCTCTATAATAAGCTGTGGTCAATATGAAAAATGAGCATGACTGTGCATGTGATTAATAATAAGACTGCAGGATATTTTGTCAAAGAAGGAGATACTTTCACCATAAGTAATTCATCAATTTTTAATATAATATAATTAACTATGAAGTATTGTTATATTAATAGATTATAAGATATTACACCATCTACATTAAGACAAATGTAGATTCTCTGAGGAAGATGATAATGTTAATAATTTAATATTAACATCTAAAATATTGGTATTTTATATTCCCTTGTTATAATTCAGCTGGAAATTAACATTAATTATATAAGAGCCCTTCCAGTGTAAGTTTCTAGAAGAGCAGTTGAAATCAATGGGAAAGTAGAGTCTATTTTTTCGCTCTCACATTAAAATCAATAATAGTTTAAAATGTTTCACTTGAATAGAATCATATAATTTGCAAAATGAACTAGATCAGAATTTTGTCCATGTCATCAGAGGAAATGATTTTTTCTTTTGTCTATAAACCATTTTGCTATTTATTCCATTATATTCCACTACCCCAGCATATTACATTCAAACAAATGTTATAATCTGTATCCTTGTGATTTTTGCAAGAGCAATATGTGGCTGCATGTTTTTGATTCTCCTTTTAATAATATTGAACATTTCACTGCACCTCGTTGGTTTGCATTTTGATAGCACTTAAATTCCAGAGGAGTTGGAAGCCAAAAACACTTGAGATCACTCTATTGCACTATTAAAAGTCAAATAAAATCCACCCACATCTTTCAATAACTGAGGCAATATGGTCCAGTTCTTGGTATTTCACAAGCAAATAAAACCTGAATTTAGAGTATTATCTATTCAAATATTAATAGAGGGTAATAGAGTAATTAATAGTAATAGTATTAATATGTTAATAGAGGGATAGAATCAAGATCACATGAAGTTTCTAGTACCGATTTACAAAGCCTTAGTAAGGCCACACTTGGAATACTGCACTCAGTTCAGGGCACCACAATATAAAAAAATATGTTGAGACTTTGGAAAGAGTGCAGAGAAGAGCAACAAAAACGATTAGGGGGCTGGAGGATAAAACATAAAAAGAACGGTTACAGAAATTGGGTAGTTTAATGAAGAAGGACTAGGGGTGACATGATAGCACTGTTCCAATATTTGAGGGGCTCCTACAAAGATGAGAGGGTCAAACATTTCCAAAGAACCAAAAGGCAAGACAAGAAACCTTGGAAACTAACCAAGAAAAGAAGCAACCTAGAACTAAAGAGAACTTTCCTAATAGTGAGAGCAATCAACCAATGAAATTACTTGCCTTCAGATGTTGTGGTACTCCAAAAGAGACTGGACAAACCATTTGTCTGAAATGGTATAGGATCTCCTGCTCGAGCAGGGGATTGGACTAGAAGACCTCCAAGGTCCCTTCCAACTCTATTACTCTATGTTCTAAGTGGAAGGCAAAATCAAATACAAACTGCAAAGTTTCCTGTTAACTATCTTTCTCATGTAGCAAATTCTTTCTTCTTTTTTCTACTATTTTCTCTAACAAGATTATTCTTGGTTGTTTCATTTTTTGTGGAGTTCTTGGTGCTCTTTGAGCTTGGTTTTTTTGCTTGCAGATATTTCATTATTCAACCAGATAACATCAGCAGTGCACATCAGCAGTTTGGTTACCTTCCCAGATAATGAAATATGTGCAAGCAAACAAGCAAGTTCAGAGAACACCTAGGACTCCCAGTTCATTCCAGGCTGCTGCTCTCACTCTTGCTCTTTCTCTTTCATATATATATGTGTGTGTGTGTGTGTGTGTGTGTGTTTTCTGAGGTTTTCACGGGTGTTTGTATGTAGGTCTTTGGTAATTCGGGTTTTCTCCCGCGTAAAATTGGAAGTGTCTTGGCGACGTTTCGACGAAGTCTCATTCGTCATCTTCAGGCTGGTGTCATAATCATATATATATAGTCAGAATATATATATATATAGAAAAAAAAACAAGTATTTTTAATACTCTAAAAAATAGAATATACTGCACTATTCAGTATGCTGTATATATCCCTGTTGTCCAATATTCTAAACTAATTATTAAAAACTAAAATACTTTTAATGTATCCATATTAAATTGAGCTGATAGTAGCCAAATTTCCTTCCGTGCTTATTTTTAAAAATCATTACATTTATTTCCATTAAAATTTTCTTCACTTACAAATTCTTATTTGTAGCTTGATGTTGGGGAAGTCCTTATAAAGGAAAAGTTACTTGGAAATTCTTAATAAATTATCTATGAAACAAATCAGGTTATACCACTCAAACATGATTTATCTGAATTATTTGTTCCTAATTTATTAGGTTCTCATTTTATAAATAAATAAGCATTTTAATTCAGCAATATTTTAAAGAATTGCTTTTATCTTTATTCCATGAAAAGAATGATATATATAATAGCTGGAAGATTCTGTCACTTTGGTGACAAAAATTATTTATTCCCCAGAAAATTGAGAAAAAACCTATTACAGGTTAAGAACTATTACATTGGTTTTGGAAATAAAAATACATACATTAATGTAAAAGTTATGCCTTTTTATTTTGAAATCATTATAGTTAAGTAGCAAATGTTTATTAAAATTATTCAACAATGAATACATATTTAAATATGAATGAGCTATGACTTCATTTAGCATATCATTTAAGAATCCAATTTATATATATAAAAGATTCCAAGCTTTCCAAGAATTCTCATCTTTAATTTTTTAATCAGCAAAACACTGATTAAGTAGCAAGAACAATGAGAAATAATTACACTATATTTCCAAAACTACAACTGTATAATTAAAAAATAAGGTTGAAATCATTAATCAATTGGCAGGAGTACTCAGTGATATGAAATTTATATTTCAAAAATATATTCTTAGATAATGTGTTTTTTATATAGTCAGTCCTTCTCCAAAGTGGTACTTTCCAAATGTTAATGGGCCATGTTTCTTAAGACACTCAGAATACCACATCAATTAAAACTGAATTAATTAAGACATGCCAGCTTTCTCTAGATTCAGAAGCTCAGTAAATAGGATTGGGTCTGGTTAGAATCTGATTGGGAGACTTCCAGTGAATATATCAGGATTACAGGTTAGACTTCCATTTACCTGGAAGTAAGTCCCATTAATTACAATGATTCATTCTTATGCATAGAGAGATACTGTGCTGTCACAGAACTAATTAATTGGGTATGTCTAGTTTAATGAGGAGAAGGACGAGGGGTGACATGATAGCAGTGTTCCAATATCTCAGGGGCTGCCACAAAGAAGAGGGAGTCAAGCTATTCTCCAAAGCACCTGAAGGCAGGACAAGAAGCAATGGATGGAAACTAACCAAAGAGAGAAGCAACCTAGAACTAAGGAGAAATTTCCTGACAGTTAGAACAATTAATCAGTGGAACAACCTGCCTCCAGAAGCTGTGAATGCTCCAACACTGGAAGTTTTTAAGAAGAGACTGGACAGTCATTTGTCTGAAATGGTATAGGGTTTCCTGCCTGAGCAGGGGATTGGACTAGAAGACCTCCAAAGTCACTTCCAACTCTATTATTCTATTAATCACCTTTGCTTAATGGAAAATAGTTAACTGTAGACATTTTAATTTGCTTAAAATATATATCATCATATAAGACAATAATAATTCTAAGACATCGTTTGTTTTCTAACATTGAAGTTAATTTATTTGCTACCTTGAATGTATCTGATGCAAAACATTCTTCTTCAATCTTATCTCACAGCCAGGTTAATGGGCCTATCAAGTCTCACAGTTAAATGATAACCATTTATCCTTTCAGAATGTTTCCATCCATCACAGATAATTTGGAACTGACAAAGGTCCAGAATAAAACAACCAAAGAAGAGTGACAAACAAGACTGAGAAAACAACACTCACATTTGTATTGGCCCAATATTATCAATTGGACATATCTCTGCACAGTAGCCATTCACCAATACACTAACCATATCTGAGAGTCAGCAGAAAAAGAGGTTTGACAGATAAGCTAATTTGTAAGTGCCTTCAGCCTCCTATAAGTGAATAAAAAATGACAGAAACTAAGAGGGAAAAGAAAGAATGAAAAGTAATATCTTAAAAGTGTTTCTATTAAAGGCCATAAAAATGTATTTGAAATTTCCATGAACGATTCCCAGATGTGAACAAAGATAGACTGAACTCTTAATAAGCAATTGATTTTAGCATATATATTGGAGTTTTTCAATTCACAGAATGCATTTCTATTTTTCTTCTGTATATGATTGCCATAGTCTCACAGGAAAAGATACATTTGGGTTTTTTTCTCTTTAAACAGGAGAAAAATATCACTGCTTATTATGATATTCTAATAATACCATAGCTAGTAGATAAATGTACGAGGCAGCTGTGGAGCACTTCATCACTGTTGCTGTTACAAAAGGAAGAGAACTAAAGGAAAAGAGAAACTTAACAATTTATTTTCTTATTTCTTGAAGTTTCCCCAAATTATTCTTTTACTGAAGGTATCATATTGTTAATCAGAGCCTTTTCTTATGGCAAAAAGAAGGGAATAACTTCTTAAAACTATTGTTATCTTCAAAACAGTTCAATTCCAGGTGTTCCCTGTGCTTGCCTCATTGGGCTAAAGAATAACTTTTCTCTTATTAACTGTAATGACATTTCATATAAAAACAGTTTGGGCCATGGTGCAGAGGTATTCTTTTAAAAGAAGGACTTTTCACAAGTCTATTTTAATGCCTAATATAGCACATTTATAATCATCTGCGCTACCAGCAACAGTTCAGAAGATGGGGAAACTTCAATGTAGTATTAGTTACACTACCCTTTGCATAATTGCTAGGAAGTAACCCCACTGTATGTATGAATTTTACCTCTTATTAAGATACTGCATAGGGCCTGGCCACTTTTGTATGTAAGCTTTTGTATGCATGCATCTATATTTGCATATCCTACTGCCAATCCCTAAATTCATGGTAAAATACTGTATTTCTATAACTTCTGGGTATTCTTACTCATTTCTTTTAAGTTTTTGGAATTTAAATATGTGATAAAATATGAATTTAAAAGCTGAAATTACTTTTCAACTGATTCATTGATTTGATGTACAACTAACTTGCTTTAGTCTTAGAAGAGTTGTCATTGAAAAAACCATACAAGTTACTCTACATATATCCAAAAGCCATATTTTTTCTTGGGTAAATTACTATCAAAGGCATCCAATATTTATGGAGGTAGAAAAAAAATGGCAGTTAGTCTTTGATTAAACCATGACTTTTAGGAACATCTCAATATATTGACTTGAAGCACTGCAATATTTTGAGTATTGTGACTATTTTGACGTCAGTTCTATCCCAGTTTTGAATTATTAAGTGCAATAACAACCACAAAGTCTTTGACACTGGATTCAGTACTAATCAGGTGTAAAGTTGCACAAAATATATCTGTGAATTAAAGGTACAGTTAAATCATTTCATTATTAGTTTGGTCATAAATCATGGAAGATGATATGTTTTATTAACCCAATTGGTTAAGCAAATACATGCAGTCATTGCAACTATAGCTGGATTGAGAATTAACTCATACACAGAGGAAAAACAAATGTAAATGAATTAAAATACTGGTTATATTGGTTAATTCAGAGTCTTAAAACCTAGAAAATCTGGATTATCAAACTATTGAACCATATAGCAAAATTGTTGGAAAGACAATAAAGCATCACTGGAATATGTTGGTGCCTTTTTTATCTTGAAATAATGCAATACAGGAAAAATAGGATTTATAGTAAAGTAAATAATGTAGCAGAAAGAAAAAGAAGACAATTTGGATCCAAATGAGAACTGATGCACCTAAAGGCATTGATGATTGATGATATCGAAGTATTATGACACTATTACTGTAAAGAATAAATGTCAGTTAATGTAAGAAATGTTTTCATGGCCTGACTTCAAAAGCCAAGAGCTTTACTGGCCATATATGTTCTATCACATATGGCAGAGTTTTCTTTTTTTCAAACATAGGGCAACGCATCCGACAATTGCTCAGAAACCCACATGTGGAGCAAGGCCATCTAAAGTACAATTTAGCATTTCAAATGACTGGGTGGATTGGATAAAGCAATAAATTGGTATAGGGCAGTGATGGCGAACCTTTTAGAGACCCAGTGCCCAAATTGCAACCCAAAACCCACTTATTTATCACCGGGTGCCAGCTGGGCGTGGCCGCAGTGGTCATGGCAGACTGGGTGGGCGGGGCCAGGGCAACGGGGGCCAGTCCCTTGCCATCTCTGGGGCACGGCACGTGTGCCCACAGAGAAGGCTCTGACTGCCGCCTCTGGCACGTGTGCCATAGGTTCGCCACCATTGGTATAGGGACATATACACACCCCTCACCGGTAGCAAGTGGATAATTGCTGTGTGTTCAGAACATGCTTGAGCCATTACTCAGCAAAAATATATAATATACAGGACTTGACTAACCTTGACTAAATCCTGTGTACTCAATTTGCCAAAAGGAAAACCAGAAATATTAGTCCACACGTTTCACTCACCAGTAGGTATATCTTTAGTTCACACATCATTGGACTGTAGAGTTCATAAACTATTATCCCCATATTTTCATTTTTAGTTACAAAATGGATTAAATCAATCCAGTAGATGATATTTAGTCATGTCCTTAACCACCCTATTAAAATAAAATTTGTTAAAAATTATAACAATGCTCATGTTATTCTTTGTCCTTTTACTTTCACAATACTATTTTAAGATTATCCTCCTTTGCCTGCTCAAGTATCAGGTTACCATATCAGATATCTGGTAACCATAACCATATTCTCCTTTGCCTATTCAGGTAACTGGTAATCTTATGTAACAGTGAATTCTTCTAGGACAGAGTTCCCCAACCTTTTTGGCTTTGTGGACCGGCAGGTGGGTGGGTGGGAGAGAGGATGGTTCTGTGTCAGCGGCCCAGTTCTGAAAGACTCAAGGCCCGGTAGTAGGCCACAACCCAGGGGTTGGGGACCCCTGTTATGGGATATAATGCATATACAATCAAGACTCGGCCTGCATATATTAAATGAGCAGAGCAATAAAGATGATTACGGCACTGGAGACTAAAACATACAAAGGATGGTTGCAGGAATTGGGTATGTCTAATTTAATGAAGAGAAAGATGAGGGGTGACATGATAGCAGTGTTCCAATATCTCAGGGGTTGCCACAAAGAAGAGGGAGTCAAGCTATTCTCCAAAGCACCTGAAGGCAGGACAAGAAGCAATGGATAGAAACTAATCAAGGAGAGAAGCAACCTAGAACTAAGAAGAAATTTCCTGACAGTTAGAACAATTAACCAGTGGAACTCCTTGCCTCCAGAAGTTGTGGGTGCTCCAACAATGGAGGTTGGACTAGAAGACCTTCAAGGTCCCATCCAACTCTGTTATTCTATTATTCTGTTAAGATTAGATTGTCTAGACTATCTTTCTAATACTGAATTTTGTTTACTTAGGCCACTCTTCTTTATTCTTGATGTTGTCAAACTAAAATCGGGAGCACCACTCACCTTTGGCTCAAAAGGCTGAAGTTTGTAATACTGTATATGAGTACCTGCATGGGTACCTTTCTTCCTCCTCTCCTCTCCTCTGCTCTAACTGACAACAAAGAATGTTGTCAATTTTTCTACCTAAAATATTTTTAGAGATGGTGATACAGACTCCATCTGGAACTTCTGCATGTGAATTATAGCCTCTGAACTACAAATCTTTCCAAACAGCTTAGAATTCACCAACATTGCACACCACAAAGCCAAAAATACTATGTCCTACCTGTCATGCCAGTATACTATATTTTTAGCCCCTGGCAATTAAACTAACAAGATGCTTCATTTTGACACCTCAGTCAAACAACTCAAGACATCCTAAAGCACCAGTTCAATTTTTAAAAAGAGGAATTGGGGCCAGCACTGGATAGGAAAGTAATCTATTTGAGCATCATCCTATTACCATAAAAAATGAGATTAATTTTTTTTAAAAATCTGTAGGGTTTATTTTAAATCACTTTCAAAACAATAAGACACTTCTTAAATGAGTACTGTAATGTTCCTTCCCATAATCACCAATGCAACAAGAAAATTGCTAACATCTTTCCCAAGCCAAATTTGTCAGTCATGCTGCTCTGTGCTCAGAGTAACAATGTTCTGAGCAATTAATATCAAACCTTCCATAGCAGCTCTGCCTTCTGATCATGAGGGTGCTTCTGCCATCATCAGAAAGTGCAGCCAGTGTGAGAGCAACAAGGAGGGGGGGGAGGAGGAGGAGGAGGAGGAGGGAGAAGAAATGGCTTTCTCTTCAAGTGGGCTAGGAATAGAAAGATAATTGCAGTGCATTTTGCACAAAATTACTGCAGTTGGAAACATCTCCTCATTCCCCTCCCTGCCCATTTTCTGTTTTAATTACAGTTATTACTGCACTCTTAAGAAATTCAGCTGGTGTAGAACAATTCCTTTTCTTCCTTTTCAGATGCATCCAACCCAGCCATTATACACTCCTTACTTGAGCCCTGACATGAAACCGAAGGCTACTGAAGTGTTGTTCATGATGAGGTCCTTGGATGCAATCATTATTTTGGGGTCATTCCCAGCTTCAGAATAGAAACGGACAAGGGAGAGATAAGGAAGCAAACAGAACTATTCTTCTTGGCCTCTGCTTATCCTTTGCAGTGCAGCATTTCCCTTAGGCTGAAGAAAGTGCATTAGCAGGCTGTAATGAATGTGTAAAAGCCCAGTGGGAAGGAAAGCATGGTTTCAGGTATGCATAAAGCAATCTGGAAACATGTGTTTAAACAGACCTTGGGAAAGCTGCTATTTGCAAAGAAGCATTCCGAATATTAGCACTGAAGTCGGAGGAGTCAAAAAGCTAGGAAAACCCCAAAAGACATTTCTTATGTTCATGCAGTTCAGGCTTTTACCTGGTTGGAGTTCATGCATCAACTCTGCGAGCATAATGGGAAACAGCAAATACAAATTTCAGAGCTCCTGTACTTTGATTGTGACCAGAATGTAAAGGCAGGCCTGCAGCAAGCAGGTGGGCAATGGAAGATAGAAATACAGAAATAAGAAGGTGATATTTATTTATCTACACCTGAAGAGTTCCTGCCAAGCAATTTTGGATACAGTCCAGAGGTTTTGTCAATCTGCAAAATGAGAAATATGCATCATGATATCACAACACAATTCCTACAACCTATATACTATATACCTATATACTTGATTATGATACATTATGATACATATTTCGAAGGGCAGTGTTTGTGTTGCAATTGTAGGAGGTGGGTATGCTGAGCCCGAGGGCAGGGTCAAACATGTTAGCAGTTTGGAATCACTACACTCCCACAAAAGACCAACGTCCATCCCCTGTGAATTCTGTTGACCATCATCTAGCACCAATTTGGCTTGACCATTAGTAGGTAGGTAGGTAGGTAGGTAGGTAGGTAGGTAGGTAGGTAGGTAGGTAGGTAGATAGATAGATAGATAGATAGATAGATAGATAGATAGATAGATAGATAGATAGATATAGATAGATAGATAGATAGATAGATAGATAGATAGATAGATAGATAGATAGATAGATAGATAGATAGACAGACAGATAGATAGATAGATAGATAGATGATTGATAGACAGAGCGACAGAGATAGATGGAAGATAGATAGATAGATAGATAGATAGATAGATAGATAGATAGATAGATAGATAGATAGATAGATAGATAGATAGATAGATAGATAGATAGATAGATAGATAGATAGATAGATAGATAGATAGATAGATAGATAATCTTTATTGTCATTTTTTACTGTGGGCACAATGACACACATTAAAAATGAAATTTCGTTGCTTGCTCTCAAAGTGTACACATACATAACACACATTTAAGCATACTACATGCAACATATGTATAGACCTACACCCTTACATATAAGTAACATATAAATATTAATCATTGTCCATCTTGAATACATAACGGAAGGAGGAACCTTTAGAGTTCACAAAGTTAATACTGTATGGAACAAAACTGTGACTGAATCTGGATGTTCTGCTTCAGATACCATGAAGCCTCCTCCCAGAAGGTAACGAAGAAAACAGGTTGTGAAGAGGATGTGTAGTGTCCCAGACAATCTTGCGGACCCTGCTCAAGCAATGCTTATATGCTATGTCCTGGATAGAAGGGAGTGAACTGCCAATAATCTTTTCAGCCATCCTCACCACTCTCTGCACAGTTTAGTAGTTCAGATTCTTGTGTATAGGTTACATGTAATAAACTTTTAATGCTTTGAACTCAATCCCTGTTCCTGGTTACCTGCACCTGATAGCAATGTCATCATTTGTGTCATTGTTTTCATCACTGTGACTTGCTGCAGATGTCTCTACTAGCATTTCTGAGGAGTCTTTTAATCTGGATTCTCTTTGTTTGGTGGAGAAAAAAAGGTAATATTTAAAATGAAAATAAAGTTATGTTTGTAAGGATTAAATATTTTCCCCTTAATATCAAGCATATATACTTTTATTGATTTCTTTCCATATTAAAATTCTGTGTTGATTCTGACAACTGCTTTAATTCCTTTCCTTCTACCTTGCCTAAAGCAATTCCAAAAGATGTTAGCCTCAATCTTGTTTGTTATTGTGGAAAAGAAAAAAGTGATTTTTATCAATGATAGCCTGAAGTTAAAGACCAGGAAATTGTGTTAACTAGTATGCCAGCTACAAATGTGTGTGAATAAAATAGAACATTATTTTTAATTAATGGAATAGTTCTTCAGACAAATTAGTTGTGAATCCAATCCAAATGTCATCAATATTAAAATGTAAACAAATCTCTGACTAACTATCCAACTTTCTATCACATTAAGTAATGAAATACAAAAGTTAAACAACAGAATAATTACTTATGCTTCCATTATTTTCATCTCTTACCACTTTTCGGCTGGTTCCTGCAGGAATCCACTCAAGCTTTTACCTCCCAAATTGTTTACTTAGGACTCCCATCTCTTCCTGTTTAACAGTCCTGGAATTACAGCAGAAACTGTCAGGATTCTCGTCACTGTGATATGGTCATGTGACATCATGCTTTATGATTACATTGCTTAGCAACAGAAATTCCAGTCTTAATTATCACTGTAACTTGAGGACTACTGTAGAGGGACTGACATCAGTCTGTCAAGTTTGATGTGAGTGATGTGAGTGATTTTATCCACCAGATACCATGAACACTCATTACTGTGGCCCTGTAAATGCTCCCAGGATCCATTACCACAATGTAGGCCCAAATATTGAACTCTTACTTGGGTTTAATCTTATTGTCTATCTTTTCTGAACAATGCTCTAATAAAGGTATATGATGAAAAAGACACATAATTAAATACACAGATCAGACACAGATTGCTTCATATATTCCTCGCTTTAACTAGATTAAGCTAATGTAACAGTAGAAATTATGTTTTCATTATGAACTCTTCTCAATGATTTTTTTTTCTCAGTAGAATAGTGTCTGCTATTTTCTCCTTGCTTTTGCAATCAAATGACAGAATACTGAAGCAGACAATCTGGTATTTTTGCACCCACACTAAATATGGTAAATCTTAGAAATTAAAATTAGGTAAAATTCTTTCAGCTTGCCCTAACCAACATTACAGATCTTGGGAAATTAGACTGAAACTGAATAATTACTGTTGTTGCTCAGGAAAACCTAAGTTCACTTTTGGGGGATATTTTAGATAGACCTCTCATAATAGAAACTGAGCATATTACATGAATGGATCAAAAATAACACCAAGAAACACCTCCATTTTCTCTCTAAGGCTGTTTTTGCTTATCTCATAATCCTATAAAATTGTGAAGCTAACAACTTCTGTGCCATGGGCCGCAATGTGTTTTCCAAGACAATCCTCTCTTGAGTGACTTTGCAAATGCTGTAATACACAAAGCCCATTGAAACAATTTACATATAGTAAACTAAGTTTTAATATTTATTTTACTTATCGTATATCTTGGGATAGTGGTCCCTAGAAAAGAAAGCAAGAAACCAGAGAGCTCCAAAGATGACATTTTTAGATTCATCAGGTTTCTCCATTACCTTACCATTTTGTGGGATTCCTTTGATTATTCCTTTGGTCAGGGATTTAGTTATTGTTACCATTTATTTTATTTATTTGTATTCTGCCTTTATTATTTTTACAAATAACTCAAGACAGCAAATATGTCCACCATAACTTCCTCCTCCTATTTTCCCCACAACAAAAACCCTGTGTGATGTGTTGGGCTGAGAGAGACTGACTGGCCTCAAGTCACCCTGTTGGCTTTCATGGCTAAGGTGTGACTTGAACTCATGATCTTCCACTTTCTAGCCTGGTGTCTTAACCACTAGACTAGACCAAACTGGCTCTAAAATTTAAAGAATAAAACTAACTTGAGTTCATGAAAGGACATTTTCAATGACAAATGTGATAATAGGATCATCATTAAGGCACCACTGAACACACATGGTAGGCAGCCATATTGACCAGCTATCATATGTTATAACAAAGCAAGCCTTTCTTTGTCTTCCATACTAACCCAGATATGCTAACATGCACAATACTTCCTAGCATTTGGGTGGTAGCTTTCTTGCTTACTTATCTCATAAGACTCAATCAATATGATCCAGATTCTCCTCTCAGAAGAAATTGCAGGCAGTCTTCACTTAATGACTGGTCACTTATTGGCTGTTGGAGCTTATGACAGACCTCTTCCCCCCCCCCAAAAAAAAATGTACTTACAATCCAGATTCAAAGTTACAATGTTCTGCTCCACCCCATCCCCATAGGCATATGATTACATTTTGGGTGCTTAGCAACAAATCTGCATTTATGGCTGTTTGCAGTGTCCAATAGTCATGTGACTGTGATTTACAACATTTTTGCCAGGAACTGATATTTTCTTCTGTTTTCCTGCAAAACCCGCTCATTACAAACAATAGATTTGCTTAATGACCGTGGCAAAAACAAAATGACATCAAATCAGGTCAGTCACATAGTGACCCATTTAATGTTGACCCATTTAATGGCATGGCTTACAACTTACATTTATGCAGTCATATAATGGCATATAATTTATCCAGTCATTTAATGGCATGGCTTACAACTTACATTTATCCAGTCATATAATCTAAGAAAAATAAATGAAACAATTCCAAGGGCAATGACTGACTGCTGAACAGCGGAGGTATAAGTGTGAAGACCTTTGTTTTAATTGGTATTTTCAAATATGACTAATTAATAGGAAATACACAGCAGCAGCTGCAGAAAGGGGGGAAAAGACATATAAATAGAGCTCCATTCATTGTCAAGTCTTCAGAAACTGAAGCAAAAGCTAACATCTGTAAAAGTCTTTCCCGCAGTGAGAAAATTCGTATCTATCTCATTGTGATGTGTTCTGCTAGAAAGCAGGCTTGTTTTCTTGCACGTATCTTATTTAATGCATTGGGGAGAAAAATGGTATGAGTAAATATCTAGCTTACAATAGATTCCATTTTCAGGCCAAATAGAGAAAGTGAAGGCAAGAACAGAGGAGGATTTGTGTCAACTGTTTTCATGTGTCAAGCAACTGACCCATAACTTTCATTGATGCTGCTTATATGACAAACCTAGAGTGATTAATGTTACATTCCAGGAGCAATTAAAATTGCAGTGCTGTTAGTTACAAAACTACAGGTCTAAGCATTAATTTGATCTGCTTACCAATATGAAACCCAATTTTGCTTAACTGTGAACATAGAAATATTGATTCCTTTTTCATGAGTTATGTTCTCTTGTTGCAAAATCTGAAATCCTTGTTTCCTATGTTGAACAATTTAAAAGATTCACAGCTACAGGGTTGTTCTGGGCCTCAGAAAAAGAGGACGCACCAGTATCAGAAGAGCATAAGCTGCAATCTCCATATTCTCCCAAAGCTTGAATGTGACATGATTAAATGTGAGCAGCAAGCCAAATGCGACATCATTGCCCTTGTCACACCTGCCATTGCTCTCTGTATTTTTGCACATTTTGATCTGGATTTCTTTGAGGAAAAGACTCTGAGCCAAGATCAGTTTCCAAAAAAGAAGAATTTATTGGGTCAGCTGAGCAGGCACTATTCCCAAGTAAGAATGTACACCAAATAGAGTTTGGGAAGATTTATGCATTTCTGTATTTTATTGCATGCATATTACCACCTGTGGTAATATGTGGTGAAGCTTCTATTAATTTTTTATCTCAGGCTTTATCATATATGAGTTCTTAAGGTGACTCCTTTATTCTAAATCTTGTTTTGTATGTGGCTTTCTCACTTTGACCTAATGGTGGTTTCTGAACAAGCATACTTACCATGTTTCCCCGAAAGTAAGGCATACCCAGTGGTGGGATTCAGCCGGTTCGCACCAGTTCAGCAGAACCGGTAGCTAATTTTTTGTTGCCTAGGCCCAGAATGAACTTCTGGAAGTGGCATCCACACAGAGAACCGATTGTTCACATATTTCAATTCCACCACTGGGCCTACCCTGAAAATAAGCCCTAGCCTTATTTTCGGGGAAACAGTACTTACAAAAGTTTGTGGCATTCGTCAGGTGGGTCTAGCAGAATTAAATTTTTCTTCCTTCTGGATCACGCCCTTCTTTCTCTCAGTTCACCCATTCTCCCCTTTTTCACATCCATATGGACGGTACATTTCCCTTCCTCTGCTATTTTGTCTGCTCCCCTGCCCTCATTGCCCCTCTCAGCTTTACTTTTCACTTAATGTGTGCCTTGTAGTTGGTCATGTCTAAGGGACACCAGGAAGGGAATGAGATGTTACTCTTTTATTTTCCTTTTTTTTTTTTTTTAGAGTTTTGCCAGGGAATGCTTTGGCTGTTTCCTGCCTATCCAGTTATTCAACAGGCTGCTGGTGTTGGATGAATTGATGAATGGATGGAGGGGTGGAGGGATGGAGGGATTCAGGAACTAGCTTTCTGGATTCCAGTCAGAGATCAGCTTTCCAGGTTCAAATATAAGAGCTCGGTCAGCCCAGTTCAGATCCCTTTGGGCTATTGAAAGATACACCACAGAGAGCTTACATTGCCTAAGATGCCAGTGGTGCTGGGCTTGCACCACAAAACCATGACAAGCTATGACCTCCTTGACATCCCATTTACTCTCCCACACACACAATACAAAGATGCTGTTCTGTATAACACTGAGGAAAGAGTTACTCCTTTGTTATGTACAGTTAAGTTCCCTCCTTTATTCTCAAAGTGTTATTCTTTATAAAGCAATTATCAGTAAGTCTATTTTAATAAAACCAATGAAATGTAGATTCTATCAAATCTGCATCCTACTGTGATTTGACTTATTTTTAAGCAAGTAAACTAAAGTCAGGTGATTAGGAAGAAAAGGGAACACGACTTCAATTTTTTTCCCATCTCTTTCCTTCAAATTACTCCCAAGTGAGTCTCATTGTACACTTGAAAGGGTAGTGACCAGGAAAATAAATGAGCATGTGTTGTATATCTGAGTACACACTTTGATAATAGAAGACAAAACTTTGTATTAAAGTAGAGTTTCCCAATACATCCAAATTGGGACATAATTAGTGAGGTTAATAATCCTGAACGCAGTACACAGCTAGCCCAGAATATATTCTTGGTTCACTAGTCTGAAATTGCTGCTTCCTGTTTTAGATACAAGGCAGAATAGTACTTAAAAAAAAATCTAGGGACCCTGAATAAAGTCTTTCATATTGGAAGAAGAATGAAGGCAAAGAGGCTTGCATGAACCAGTTACTATTTTGTAATTTCATAAACCTTTGTTGGTATGGCTAAGTCACTAAAGATTTCTCCCATAGAATTCCCACTGTATCATTGTGCTATGTTTGTCCAGTCTATGGTAGTCTCTATGGTAGTTTTTTTTTTTCAAATAAATACTGCCAGGTGCATTCTGGATTTTTCACCAGCATGGCCAAAACCATTTAAGGTTAATAGGAAAGTTTGGTCTAATTTGGTCCAGTTTGGTCTAGTAATTAAGATGTCACCCTAGAAACAAGGATATTGTGAGCTCTAGTCCTCTCTTATGCATGAAACCCAGATGGGTCAGCCCAATCCATCTCACAGGTTTATTGTAGTGGGAAAAATATGGGGAGGAAGGAATATTAGATATGTTTGCCACATTAATCTTTATCAAAAGAAATTTCTACCAAGGAAAGACAGAAAACACCCTGTTGGGAATCTATACTCTCATCATACAGTCGTGTTGTTCTTTGCTCATCCCTTCAGGAACATATACATACATACATATAGGCTATCTGAGGAGCTGTCTAACCCCTCACACCAGCAGAAGAGGCCTGGAACAGATCCATATACTAAGGAATTCTGGCAGGCAGCAGCATCAACGAGAAGAACCTTTTGTGCTGTGGCCCTATCCCTGTGGAATACTCTAACACTGGAGGTGAGAATTGCTTCCATCCTTTTGGCTTTCCAGAAAGGTATTTAAACTTGGTTTTGCTGGTTGGCTTAGGAGCCCAAGGGGGCGAGCAGGCATTCACTGCTGGAGATGGTGGATGAGGTAACAAAACCTCATCTCAGTTCCATCCATCTTTAATCTTTTTGTGTTCTGTAAGCTGCTCAGGGACACCCTATTAGGGAGATGGATTAGGGTTAGGGTTAGGGTATTATTTCATTATGGTTGTGTTATTTATTAATATAAAGAACGGTTGCTGGAATTGGGTATGTCTAGTTAAATGAGGAGAAGGACGACGGGTGACATGATAGCAGTGTTCCAATATCTCAGGGGTTGCCACAAAGAAGAGGGACTCAAGCTATTCTCCAAAGTGCTGGAAGGCAGGACAAGAAGCAATGGATGGAAACTAGTCAAGGAGAGAAGCAACCTAGAACTAAGGAGAAACTTCCTGACAGTTAGAGCAATTAATGAGTGGAACAACCTGCCTCCAGAAGTTGTGAATGCTCCAACACTGGAAGTTTTTAAGAAGAGACTGGACAGCCATTTATCTGAAATGTTATAGGGTTTCCTGCTTGAGCAGGAGGTTGGACTAGAAGACCTCAAAGTCCCTTCCAACTCTGTTATTGATATTGCTATTGTTATTGTTACAACCATAATAAAACAACACAGAAAGAAATAAAGGAATCATGATTGTTTCATATTTTCTTGTTCTCCTCCTCTGCCAGAAAATAAACACAAAATTCTATATAAAATCTGGACTTTGAAACTCTATTGCTTATGTCAAGACACTCGGGCAAAGTATGATAGAGCAGGTCATTACCTTTTAGTTGCTATATAATTCAGTGCTCTCTCTACATCTCCAACAATACAATCCTACTCCGTGTCTTTTGGATAGAATTATTTAGGCAGAACAGTAATAGAAACAATACTAGAAGGATGGATGGATGGATGGATGGATGGATGGATGGATGGATGGATGGATGGATGGATGGATGGATGGATGGATGGATGGATGGATGGATGGATGGATGGATGGATGGATGGATGGATGGATGGATGGATATGTCAATGGATGGATGGATGCCATTTATCTAAAGACAGAAATATATGTTCTCACTATCTTTAATTATTCTCAGAGAATGAGTTATTGTTTGACATACTGTAAATTGCAAACTTGAAGTTCTTAGTAATCTTACACTCCAAGTACTGTAACAACAATAAATTCTTAACAAAAATGTGTACATGCAACACATTCCCAAACTCTTAGCTTATCAGTCATAAAAGCACTACTTGACATTCATCATTGATATTACTGAAATAGATCATTGAACAGCTGCCAGCAGAATTTAGCTATTGGTGTGCTTGAACAATGAGAAATTGAAATAGCTAATTATTCATGAATGCTTGAAATCCAAATGGAAAAAAATAAGTAAGGTTAAAAAAAAATAGAGTTGTAGTACTGAGAGAAAATTTCCAATAAGTTCTCTTGAACATAATTGACTTGGATAACATGAAAAACATATAGTTAAAAACACATCACTGCAACTATCATTTTGAAGGCGTTCAAAAGGCGGCTTGAGAAAATGCATAGAGGATAATAGTATTAATTAATAATCATGATGGTTATATATTGAATCTAGTGTCAAATATCACCTGCTAAAGAACAAAAGGAGAAGCTTGCTGTTTAGACTATGCACTATTTTTCTACTTTCTGTAGGAGTAAACTTGATAATTGTAGAAATGGAATGCTGAACTATATGGGCCTTTAGACTGACCCATTGAGAATCTAATGTAATTTATGCTCATTACCATTATAGTGATATAATATATAACCTCTTTATAAGATGTTAGTTTAAAATAACATATATCATATCATATCATATGTTATCTTATTATATTGCCATTGCCTTTTTTCTAGGGCTATGAAAGAGTGGTTGGCTCATGGACACCTGGGTGGCTTTCATGCCTATAACGTGACTAAAACTCAAGTCACTGTACACCTAGTCCAGTGCCTTAACAAGACCAAATTGAGTGCCATATGATAACACCATTGAACAATTTTGTAATGGGACTATAGTCTTTGGGAAGAACCAACAGTCCATATATTTGGCATAGATAATAAAGGATGCAGCTCAGATATTTCCCTAATGCTTTTAAATACTTTTTTTCTTTGAAGTCATATATTCTTTTCTTCTTTGAAGATTCTCTAATCATAAAGGTCATTCTCCGAAATTTAAGTTCTCAGAATGTCATCTGAAGTGAGTGTGTAGAGCCTTTTAGTTAACAATCTAAATAATTCAAAGGTCAGTACAAATGCTCAGATGTCAGTGGGGTGATTTTACAACTAAGATCCTGATTTTTCAAGTCCATCTTTTCCATAATTTAATGTTTAATATGACAAGCAATAGAGCATTAAAGAGTTATTAGGGACAGTTGAAGAAGGTGGCTTTTGGGTTCTTTGAGTGGAGGATTTCTTCAAGCCTGTCCCTCTATCCCATCGTAGCTCCTACATTGTAGATGGGAAGAGAAGTTATTCTAGAACTTTCAGATTTGTAGTTAAAAAGAATTTGAGGGAATTCCAAACAAGGAATTTATTGTGGAATCATGCTACCAAATACAAATAATTTTATAGACAGGTACAAATGTCACTGTTGTATATTTGTTATGCTCCACTGCTTATCAAAAAAGATCTGACAAACAAAGAGAGATGAAACAGCTGCATATTATATTTTTGGTTGGTATTGCTAGGAGCTTTACCTCTGGAGACACTTGTCCTATTTTGAATACAGCAGGCCCAGAGTGGGTGAATCTTGGACTAGATAATCCTATCTTATTATGGTCACATTTCAAGAGCAAAATCCAGGCCAGGACAGTAATGCAAACCGCAATTTCAAGAACATGGCAAGACACAAGAGAAATGTGTTATGAGACCAGAATCAGAGATCAGCCCAGTGGTCTAAGTAAGGAAATCAGGCACAGAGAATCATGATCTATAAGATTCAAGCAAGTAAGATATGTTACTTCCAGTACAATAGAACTGGAACTGAATTTTTAAAAATAAAGTCATAAGGCTACCAAAGAGTCTTCAAATAGCCCTTTGTGAGGAAGATGCAGTAAAATAGCTCATTAAACAAAGCAAAGTCTATTTTTTCATGCCCAGATGTCAATGCTATCTATGGTCCAGAGAAATCTCAACTTTCATGTTTGATGAAGGATAAGGCTTTCTATCTCAGAGTAAACAGTTCACCTGTAGTGTATTTTAAGACTCCAATTCCTTCAGCTATCAGTGGATAGTGGCAGTATGTTGTGAACTTCATCCTCAGATGAAAAGGGCAAAATGTAGAAACAACTTGTTAGGGAATGCAATGTATAGTACGAAGAGGTCACTTTTGTGGTGGACAACCACATGCTTCACATTTCATCTATTTATAAATAAATATTTCAAAAATTGCCTGCCTCCAAAAGTCTCTCCTCCAAAGAAAATTCAAATTTAAGAGATCCTGATCCAGGAACTTTTCACTAGTTAAGAAAAATAAGAAATATGTAACAAAAATAGTTTCAGCTTTTAAGTGGGTGACTGCTGCCCATTACCAACATCCTTTTTCTACCACCTTTTGCTATCATCCTGACCCATAAGCTTATCACTTGCCCCTAAATCCAGTTTTGACTGCTTGATTTTCAGAAGTTGATCTCATGATTTTTCTATTCCCTTGAAAAAGAGTAATTCAATACAACAGATGCCTTCAACTTTTGATAATTCCACATTGTCTCCAAACTTTGCAATCTTTCCTGCTTTAGTCCTGCTCCAGCTCTCCTTGGGATTTTCCCTAGGCAAAATGTAAGATTATTTTTTCCTTACATTGAACCCATTAGATCCACAAATTAAATCATGGTGGTTGTTTGCTTATCCTTATGTGGGAAACAAAATAACCAGGGACCATTAGCCTGGATGGCAGGAAGTAACTACTTTCCTCTGGTCCTCTGATATGGCATATAAGAAGAAAAAAACAGATTATTGGAACTAATTCCACATAGAGAAGTGTCAATGATATCTAGGCAGTTTATGTTAAAAATAATTCCAGCAGATATAGTTTTAAATAGTGATTTGTAAATGTTTTTTATCTTTATTTTGGTCTTGGTTTTTATTTAACCATTGTTTTAAATTACATTACTTTGATCACTTTTTTCCTTCCCCAAATACAACAAACAATATTGAGAAATTAATATTAGGCCTGATCTCTCATGGTCAAAAACAATTAGTAAAACTGTTGTCAAGCAGTTAAAGATAGATAGAACTAGAGTGCTTATATTATGCTATTTTCATTCAGCCTTTGCATGAAATGTCACCCAACACACCAATTAATGTCAATATTGGAAACAATGTGCTGGCAGTTTAGATATGAGAGTTTTTGCCTTTCTGTTAACACACTCAATCAGCTATCAAGAATTGCATTCAGGACTCCTGTTTCCGTTGTTAACATACTGTATGGGTGATCAAAGAGATTGTCTGCTCAAGCGTAATTGCCACATAATTAGGTATGTGTGTGTGTAGACGCACATACATGCACACACACACTAAAAAAAATCTGTCCAACTTAGAATACAGTAAGATAAATATTCATTTGGCATCAGTTCTATGATACATTCTGAAGACGTAAACAATATTTATTTTCCTCTGTCATGCACTAAATGGGAAAGCACCAGTGGGGATAGAAGAAAGAAGGCAGTATGGTGTAGGCCAGGGGTGTCAAACTCGCAACGTCAAGTGATGTGTCATGATGTATCGCGACTTTTTTGCCATTGCCGGCAATGGGGTGGGCGCGGTTTCACTATGATGCATCCGGCTGTAGGCTCATGATCTATAGGACACTTCCCAAGGCAGGCATAACAGAACAGACAAACAGCGTTGGAAAAATAAAATACAAAACAATAAAACAAACAAGCAAAATGAAACAAAACAAAAGTAAACATTCAATCCTAACAACAAAAAAGAAAAAAAAATAGAGTACAAAAAAAGAAGAAAAAGTGGTCAATTAAATTTAATATTTAACATGTAGGATCCATCCTGTCTGGGTGCTGAAAGAAAAGAAAAAGCAGTAAATTCTCCTCCCCTTTTACAAATATATAAAGAAGAAAGAAGAAAAACAGGTTGAGCTAAATATTACACTAATCTTCAGATCCCTCTGTTAATCGTGTTATTATATATTTAGTGCATAGAAAGTATACAAATAGTTTCCAGTCTTTTATAAAGCTGTCCAGTCCATTATCTCTAATCAAAGCAGTTAATTTCACCATCTCTGCTAGGTCAGTCAATTCAAAATCTATTCTTCAGTTGGCATCTCTCTTTTTTTTCCAGTATTTGGCAAGTACAATCCTCGCAGCCATTATCATGTGAAGGAATAGCACCCCAAATTGTTTTTCAATTGGCTTGTTCATCATACTTAAAAGAAAAGCTTCAGGTCTCATTAATATTTGTATCTTAAATATTTTTGCATTGTCATTGTTATGTTTATCCAGTAAGCTTTTGCATATTTGCAAGACCACCACATATAATAAAATGAACCTGAATTTTGATTACATTTCCAACACTTATTGGAAATCCCTTTATACATTTTCACTAGTCTATCTGGGGTCAAGTACCAACGATACATCATTTTGTAAAATTTTCTTTCAAACTATAATTTAATGTGAATTTTAGTCCATTCATCCAATTTCTTCTTAAAACCCTCCAGTGATGGTGCACCCACAAATTCTGAAGGCAAGGTGTTCCACTAAAAGCTAGCCAGCTCCCAAAAGTGTTGAACAACATAGTTAGGAATAAAATTTATTATAGCAGTAGCATTTAGACTTATATACCGCTTCACAGTGCACTACAGCCCCATCTAGCAGTTTATAGAGTCAGCATATTGCCCCCAACAATCTGGGTCCTCATTTTACTGGGTCCTCATTCGGAAGAATGGAAGGCTGAGTCAACCTTGAGCCGGTCAGAAACGAACTTCTGGCAGTCAGCAGAATTAGCCTGCAATACTGCATTCTAACCACTGCACCACCATGGCTCTTTTTAATTATTTAATTAATTAATTATAAATCAAGAATAGTGGGCATAGCAGACCGGTGACAGTCACTGAATGAGACTGAGGCAGATAAGGAATTTATAGCCCCTCCTATTTCAGCTTCAGGGTGTTCTCTTCCCATGCTTCCTCAGGTGGCCTTCCTTTTTCATGGTTTCTTGCTGATTGTACCACATTAATTGTAGAGAGTACAGGAAGGAAGTTGACATTAATGAAGATACAGTACAGTATGCACGAATTGTTGCCTAAGAAAAAGGGGCTAAGGCATTTTTTAAGACCAGAACATCCAGGTAAAAATCAGGAGCTGCTTCAACAGGCACCTCCCTAATTCACTGTATTATAAGTGGGTGGGAGGGATAAGCACAACACAGTCCAACTTGCAAGTTTCAGTTGTTGTAGCCAACTGTAGCCAATAAAAGTAATTTTAGCCTTCCCGCAGAGTGTGATTTTCTGGTCTGGTCTACCTAAGAGGGCTGACATTAACAGTCTTTGCATTCCTGCTCTGAGAATCATTGGCCACAATCTGGGATACTGTGCATTCTGTTTGGGTTTCTGCAAATGTCATCCTGCCACTGTTCTGAAGTGGGTGTCTGAAGCTGTAGCTGAGTGGTAGCAAAATTAAATGCTAAAGAAAGTACATGGGGATATTTGTAGAAGAAAAGCAGCAGGCATGGATGCTGATTCTTTCTTTTGCTTGGCATGCTTCTCCTATTAATTTGTTTCCCCCTCTAGGTCAGTTTCTGGGAAAACTGGTTCTGCAAAACACCCAATTGGCTAGTGCTTGTACAGTTAGAAATTTCCACCTGGATCCATTTTGCAGCTTTTAAAATGTTAATGGTAAGAGTGAGTGTGTTTAAAGGAAATTAAGGAGCTTTTGATTGCTTAAAATTTCAAGCACATTTTTTTAAAAAGAAAAAAGTAAAGTGACCTGCACAAAGTTTATGGAAAGACTTGGCATAATAATGAGTTTAATTATTGCTGAAATTGCTGGCAATTTCAAGGGAAATGCAAAGACAGCAGGAAGCTCAGTTCATTCTGCTTCTTTGTTCAAATCCCAATTACAGACATATTCAGTTTACAACTGGTCCAGGTGAGGGAGTTCAGAAGCAGTGGGAGGCCCACACCACACCAGAAGCTGATACAGTTCTTAGGCAGCAGGTAGCACTCTGTAATTGACACCTGCTTTCTATCACAAGCGATGGAAGCAATTGTCGCATCTGTGGGGCTTTGATTTAAAAAAGAAATACAGCTTCTCTAATGTTCAGAAAATTCTATGGTGTCCAACTCAAGCCCTAATATTAGAAAAATGCCCATAAGCAATATTCTGTTTGGATTTTGTTTTTGTTTTGTTTTGTTTTTTCACTTTTGGCCAGCTGGCAGCTGTCTCCCTTTCCCTCATCCTCCCAGCAACACTGCTTCTGCTTCCTCTGCAGCAGGTGCAGCAGTTCCAGTTCTAGCGGTTTAGCTCAAGAGAAAGGATTTTTGACAGGAAACTTCCTTCCTAGAGTGGGAATATGACAGGGTCATCCCCTCTTCTATCAGCTTCTGAAGCAAGGCAGATGGTGCTGCTGCAACTGCCCTTGCTGGAACCCAGGCGATGATTGGGAAAGCAGGCAGAGGATGCAGGCTACTCCTTTCCATTGAGTTGCTCCCACTGCAGCATGTGAGGGAAAATAAAATGTGACAAGTTGACACTGGCAGTATCACAGCACTGCAGGCTGAGCAGAAGCATGATGGCTTTTCAAAGCAAAGCTTCAGAAGACTCTAGTTGACGGACAGCTCCCAGCACCCTTTTTGGTTCCCTTTTATGATTCATTAATCATAAGAAATACAGCTCTTCATGGCTCATTTAACCTCTATTCCAAACATTTGTTGGATGTTCTGGAAATCTTTTATATTGACTCCTTTCCTTGGAATGTGCAAGATGGAGATGGAGTGACGGAGCAAAGCCTTTGATACAATCCGCCCTTCCTAAGTCAGAGCCACATATTTTGGAGCCCAAGGGCTAGTACCTTTTTTTTTTTTTTGTAACAAGGGCCACAGTGAGTAGGCCAAAGATATAGAACAGGCAGGAGGATCACAAGGAAGCAAAATTTGCACAGAGATTTACTTGTTTGGGGAGAGTTTTTTTAAATTATACCTTGCAAGCCGATCTTAAGGTTTAAATACTCATCCAGGCTATTTCCCTCCCAAAATAATGTAAAACAACATCAATACAGTAAAATTGCTAGATTTCAGTGTTGAGTCAGAAGAGATCCAAAAGTCACCAAGAAGGCAGAAAGATAGACCACATATCTGTCATGACCCATGGGGTTACCTATAGTATTCCCTACATAAATAATGGCAACAATCATAGTCATCGCTGGAAAGTCAGTGTTCTTTCAACCTAGCTTCTTCTTCCTCATCCTCTTCGTCCTCCTCCTATTTGGGAACAATCCATTCATTATATTTTGATCATCTGGATTTTGTTCTTTATATTCAAGCCATATTCTTATTTTTCTCAACATTTACCCACTTTTTTTCAAATCATATTTTGGAGGCGTGTTTTTTATGTTCTTCAATTACCATCAAGTCTTACATTATCTTTACCGTATCCTTATTTCTGTGTCCCATGAAACCGTCAACACTACAAGAAACGTGTTGTCACCTTCACCACTTCTGTTTCTTCTGATGCAGAAAAATCCCTTGCTTACAATAGGATTAAAAAAAAAAACCTCCAATCCACAGTGAGGGAGGTTGACAGTTATTGCAAAGGTAACTTTCTTTAATTCTTTCTGTCTTCCCACTTCCTCACAGTGAGGAAGAGATGCCAAGATTTCTCCATAATGTCTTGAATCGTCTAACAAGTAGAATGCGGCAGGCTTCTAACCTTAAAAATATGTGAGATTTCCAAAATCATGCAGTAGTTCTGATGACACTTCATTGGTGTTTGGCAGAGTGTAATCTCAGGAGAATTCTTTAATAAACTCCCACATCCCCTTTCCTTATTCTAAAAGGACTTTTAAAAACAGCAATGGCAGAGGCTGAAAAGGAATAAATGCCAGTTCCATTTCCAGGGATCATGATAAAAGGTTCAGTTTTTTGTTCCTGACATAGAAGAATTATGATTTTTTTTTTATTTGCTTACTCCTCTGGAGATGCTTCTAGTTGTACAGATCCATGATTAAGTGGGTGATATTGATTTTTACAAGGTAATTTTCAAGCTTCAGGCATAGCACTCTAGTCTTCCTTACCTTCTGCAGACAAGGAACCAAAAGTAAGGGGGGCTACTTTAGTGGGCCACTCAACTAATAAATTATATACTGTCTTGATCAATACTCCCTGAACGGAAAGGGCAATAGATAAGAGGTTAAAATTATTGGTGGAATGTACATGAAGCTGTATCTAGGGCAGAGGTGGGGAAATTTTGGCTGCAGAGCTGCTCACGTTCCCCGAGTTTCTCTCTGCAGTCTTCATATGCCCTGCTGACAATGACTTTTAAAATGGTCGACAGAATTTCTGGCCATTTACAGGTAGAAAAAGCATGAAAATAATTGTGCAGATCCTGAAACAGGCAGTGCAAAACTAAAAAAAAAAAAAGGAAACACTAAATTCCCCTCTAAAAGTAACACCTCCCATATGTGTGATATATGTCCAACTACTTTGTGAATCTCAGTCTTCCACTTTCTTGTTAAGTGTGGCCCTTCACCATCAAGAGCTTGTCAGCTTCTCATCTTTAGACTTTTTGTGGGGTTCTATCCATAAAAGTCCCTGGCTGCAGATTTTCCCAAGTACTTCTCCTGAATAACCAATTCCCACCATTGGATGGGATTTCAATAGTTACAGGTCTCTTCAAAAACCTGCCACTGTGCTTCCCATCAGGTGGATGAGGTGTCCCTTTGAATGCACCAGGCCAGAATATCACTTGTTTAAAAGTTCAAATTAATTAAATCAATGATTTCTTGAGATCCTCTTTGAAGACCTATGTCTTCAAGGAGGATCTCAAGAAATCATTGATTTAATTAATTAAGAGTAACTTACTAGTTGCACTCTATTATATAGTCTTTCAATCTCCCAATTTTGTTCTTATGCTTAAGTGGCATGTCTTTCCCTAACATCCTTTCTAAATGCAGCTGCCAATCAGAGGTGCCAAAATGCTTCTGCTATAGAAATACTTTGAACACTTGAACATTTTTGCACAGGGACAGGAAATGCACAGTAAGCATGAGGCAAGCCAGCTCTGCTATAACATTAGTATGGAAGAAAAGCCACTTATTTACTGTCATCCGGAAATGCCTCCAGCCTAGCAAAAGAATGATAGCACAGCCATTATCAATGATCACTCTATGCCGGTTATTATGGAAGTCTGAAAACTGTATTATCCATGAAAGCTACAGTTACCAGAGTCTGCCTTTTATGAACCTCTCAAGTAGCATTTTTTTATTGAAGAGAGTGCACAAGACAATAAAATGAAGTAAAACTGTATGAACTAGTTCAAATCAAAACTTTAGGTATCTATCTACAAGTCATGTGACAAATACGAGGATCATAATTTCTAATAAGTTTAATTCTTTTCATGAAAATCCTGATGACTTTTATAATATTGGAGAAAAGTAGTAAGCAACAATGGTTCAGACATCTCAAAACACCCTGAGTAATTCTAAAGGAAGAAAAAAAAGTATTTTAGGAACAAGTCTAAAGTGAACATACAGGCTTGGCTGTATGGGGAGTGCCTGTAGTTTTGAAAGATAGCAGAGTAATTAAAATAAAATGTTATCATTTGGCAGCTTCAAAGCTTGGATGAAATCTTTGTCTGAAATGGTACAGAGTTTCCTGCCTAAGCAGGGGGTTGGACTAGAAGACCTCCAAAGTCCCTTCCAATTTTGTTGTTCTATTCTATTCTTGTCTTGGCTTATATACAAGACCTCTGGTCCAGACAGAGATGTGGTTGGTGAGACACCTTAAAAGCCTCCAAATAGAGCCATTCCAGAACTATCCTGTTTCCCCGAAAGTAAGGCCTACCCCAAAAATAAGCCCTAGTTTTGGGATGAGGCACACACTTAAAAATCAAGCTAGAGTGGGAGTGAGGGGTGGATCTGCCCCATGTGCCCCACACCCACTTACTTTGCAGCCAGGCCCCTCCTCGCCGGCCCACTTCTTCTGAAGTGGACCTCTTCTGCAGCCAGGCCTGCATTTCTCAGTCAGGCCTGCATTTCTGGAAAGGCCATTGCAGCCAAGAACCGAGCTATGGATTGAATCCATAGCTCAATACTCGGCTGCAGAGGCCTTCCAGAAAGGCCTGACAGGGAAATTCAGGCCAGAATGCAGCTGCAGAATGAAGCTGCTCCTTCGGCTGCAGAAGAAGTGGACTGGCTGGGCAGGGCTATCGGTACAGGAGGTGAGTAAAAAAGACACCCCCCAAAAAATAAGACCTGGTACCTCTTTTGGAGACAAAAAAAAAAAGATGCGGTATTAGAGCCAATCCAATTCACAGTCCTTTTTTTTTTCTTAGAGAAATTACACTTTATAACTAATTCTTGCCCTTACAAACTGACTATAATGTAACTTATTAACTGAATCAACTCCACTTGCTGTGAAAGCCCGAGGATAGCCTCCAGCTTTGGTCCCTTTCATTCTAATTATCCAGTGTGTACCAGATTAAATTCAAAATGAAGTAGCGGGGTCAGGAAATCTACTTAAAGTTTAATGGAAGTTAATGATTCATTGATCAAACTCATTTATGTCTAATTAAAGCCTTCCTGCATTGGAAAAGACAAGGGGGAATTTTTTTACAAAGCACCTCCTTCCTGCACGTGGCAGGATAGAAAGCTGAAGTGAATAGAAAATGCATGGCATCTGGATTCTGTGTTTCAGGAGCATGTGGCTTGGCTGAAGCTGTGCATATTTGAAGCATAATTATTTCAGATGACTTCACCAAGTGGATTCTATTTTACAGGACACTGCCAAAGGGAAAAAAAACAGGATCCAGCTGTATGAAGCCAGATTGTCCACTAAGCTTGTGTGTATCAGAATCAAACCCTAATAATTAAGCTCTGAGAAAATTACAATAATTAGATTGCACACAAATGGCAAGGCTGAATCTCAAAACTCACAGAAAGATTAAATAAACAATAGTTTGAAAATGGAAGCAAAGTCTCCAGATACATAATGAAAAAAAAATTTTTTTTAGATTTTTTAAAGACTTTTTATTTAAAAAAAAAAAAACCTGTATGTAGTATGTACTATTTTCTCCAAATTTAAGAAAATAGTCATACTGCCTTTGAAATTCACAATGAATGAATAGACAAGCAGTCAAGTATTTTTAGGTCATCTGAGAATGGTATGTCAGTTACAATCATTTCATTTTTTCATTATCTGTAAATTACTTAAGCATTTTTTCCTAACCTAGCACCCTGCAGATTTACTGCAATTATTTTCCAGAATTCCTAGTTAGCATGACTATTGATTGAGGATCTTGGGCCTTACTCTCCTACCACATTTCAAGAATGACAAGCAAGTTGGACCTGGGTAATACTTGAATGACAGAAGTTATGAGATATATTGACAAACCCATATCCCAAAAGATAACCGAACTTAATTGTAAGAATATGCCATTATAAGAATGTCTATTTTTATTTGTTTGCGTGTTATTAGGATTTTTATTGTTATTTGCTGTTGTTCATTCATTTTCATGGTACTTGTAGTTGGTTATTTAGTTGTGCACAGTGGTGGGATTCAAATATGTGAACAACTGGTTCTCTGTGTGGATGCCGCTTCCAGAAGTCCATTCTGGGCCTGGGCAACAAAAAAATAGCTACCGGTTCTGCCGAACTGGTGTGAACTGGCTGAATCCCACCACTGGTTGTGCACCATGGTGTCTTTGGAAAAAGAAAAAAAACAATATTGTGGTGATAGTTTCCATTTATTTCCATTTGTGTTGCCTTGGGTTTTAAGTTGTGAACTTGCTTTGCATGGATACTACAACTGTTCTTTCCCAATAAAATGCTCTTCAGCTCCATAGGAGTACATCCCTCAATACCTCCTATTTATTGACTGGATGTGGAGAGGTGTACGTTTAGAAAAGTGGAGGTTAAAAGCTGTGAAACTAGCAGTTCTTACAGCCTTTCTTGTGTAGGAAGAAACTCATTGAAACAGAAAGTCTATGGCTCTGTTGCCCAATCCAGTTCTAGAAAACAAGTCACATTTAATGTGTGATATTTATATCTCATTAGTATTGCAGAATGGATGAACATGACCATAATCTTCAACAATACAAATGGAAGGCTGAGATAAAAGTTTAGTCTATTTTACACAGGTCCACTGACATGTGGGGATAACACTTATTAAATAAATTTTATCTAAATTATAGAATATCATATTCTGAAGCATTTGAATGCTCTATTTGACAAATATACATACACACACATATACATATGAATGTACATATACATATATCATGTCTGATACTTGGAGACTTCCTGGACAGTCCTTGCAGTTTTCTTAGCAAGTTTTTTTTCCAGAAGTGTTTTGCCATTGCATCATTCTTAGGGCTGTAACTGGACAAAAGTCACCCAGCCTAAAGTGGGATTAGAACTCATGGTCTCCCAGTTTCTAACCTAATGCCTTAACCACTATACTAATCTGACTCTCTTAATAATATAATAACATAATATGGCTTCTTTCCATAATATGGTTTAACAAACATTTTTAGAGGTGAGAATATAAAGAAAGATGAACTGTTTATAAGTAAAGACATAATTTGAGGGTCAGTAGATGAGAAACCTGGTTCTCTGGATTAAAAATGTAGTGGATTCTTTCAATTTTGAAATCCCAAGAGACAAAAACCCTTGAACTGTTGTCAAGGAGCTGTCCAAATATTTTCTCCAGTGGAGGAGGCAAGGTGGTTGAAATAGCCTTGCTACTTTCTTTTCAGAAAGAAAAATGACAGTAATATCATAAACTACAAAGAGTGGGTTATTGCAATTTAGTTGAGATTTGATTTATAATTACCAAAACTTTGCATGATAGATGTTTGCCGTTTTCCTCATTTTTCTTGAAAGTCTTCACACAGCTAAAAGCAATGCAATGGAATAGGTTGCTGCATGCGTTCAATGTAGGGAGCAAAAACCAGCCACACATAAGGCCATCAAGTTGTCATCTGCAGAAAGGAGCTATCTTTTCTAATTATTTGTTCCTATTAATCCTACCTATATCTGAGTTTCAGTTTTCAGGTGTGATCTGAAAAGGGACATTTTTCTCCTTGGGGCAGCCTTGGCAGGGGAGAAAAAAATCTTTATATGATTCTAGGACTAATATCAGCTCCGGGAAGGAATTGCGTTCAGCAGATTCTCAGCCTGCTCCTCTTTTCAATGCTTCTTTCTAATTACTTCCAGTGTCCAACTTCAGATGTCAGAAAGAATAAATTTCAGAAGCTTCTAGGGAGGTAATAAAAATATTCCTGACCTCTCTCACTTGAACATTCAAAGAAGAATGCTGAAATGGCTGATAGATCCCAGAAATGTCTTTCAATAGACCATTGGATAAAGCATAGATATGCAACACTGCATGTGATGCCTTGGGGCCTGCTCCTCTCCCCAGTTCCCCAGTTTTAAATTTTAGATTCTTTTCGATAAAATAAAGCTGACAGGATGCACAACATTTATATCTTCAGAATCATCTGTATTTCCAGAAACGTCTCTCAGCAAGGTGGCCTTCATAGGTGTTCTTAGCAAAAGAAAATGGTGAGCAGCTGAAATACACAGAATGATGGGCAGCTGAAATACACAGAAACAGGATGAAATAGAGAGCATTAAGGTGATAGAGAATATCCCGGTGGATTTAATGGGGTGGAGATGAACCTTCTTATACATTGATATCTTATGAAGGGCCAAATCAATATTGCTGGCCTGCTATCATTGACTGCCCTGAAACCTTTGCACAATGAGAGCCATACTTAACAGATGAAGTAGGCTGTAACTTAGCTATTAATCCTATAAGGGAGACCAAGGCTAAGAAACAGATACCATGTGGGTCTAAAGTTACTTTTATTAGGACAGTTATAGTAACAGAATCTTGCAAGTCTGAATGTTCTTCCTTTCCTCCCTCTTTTATCTTCATGTGAGTATGGGGAACTGCGGGCGGGGGGAAGTTGTCTGAAGCCTTATCAAACCTATCTTGGTCTGGGCTCAGGCAGGTTTTTCTGCTTATTGCTTTGGTAATGGAATTTCCCTGTCCGCCATACTATCTTCTATATTCTCTACTCTGCCTTTGGCTTTTCCCTATCCTCCACACTATCTTCTATATTCTCTACCTCTGGAGTAAAGCAAAACATTTTATTTCTTTTAAGGCTGCTATTCACAAATAAAAAAGGGGCCACTTCTCTGTGGAATGACCCCATGCCAGTGAAAAATGTATATAAGTAAATAAATATTTACCGGGGAGTAAACTACAAAGAAACTCCTCCCAGGCAATGAGATAGAACAATAGTTCTTTTGAATTTCTGTCTATCATTCCATTGTAAGAAATTATTGGAGGAGATAGGAACCCTGATCATATCCAATGTGGCAGCCTCTTTAGCCCAAGTCCAGATAGGAACATTCTTATCCCACTTGCCTTGATGTTATCCATTTTTGATGGATGTAGTGAATCACAGACCTTTAAAAAAAAAATTAATTACTCTTTTGGAAGATTTACATCATCTATAGAAGGTCATTAGCATGTGCCTAATGTGCCTGAAGTACCTTTGAAAGATTGAATAGGCCAGAAGTAAAGGTGTTTCAGGGTGAATAATTATTCATTGGTGTTATGATTTTCTGCTCATTAATATTGTCTTGACAACTTATGCATCAGATATTGAATAATTAATAGCCATTGTAGCAGCTTCAGGCCCATAATATCACATAAACATAGATTATATTCTTGTAGATTTAGGCGGCTAACAAACAGAATTAGGTGGCTAAAAACAGTTCCTTTCTAGAGCAGAGTTTATGCAAAATGAACTAATTTGCATTGTATTATTATTAACCATGTAAGAGAAAAAGCTAAGTCTCCTGAAATTTACATTTCAAATAGCTTTTTTTCTTCCTATCTTATACTGATAGATAAAATATCCATAGGCAGGCACACAGGCAGGCACACAGGAGCCTATAAAACTACAGAAATTAGGAGCCAGGTCATTGCTCCAGTCTCCAAAAACTAGTCTGCTAAGAGAAATGGGCTGAATTTATAAAGTAAAAAATGATTGCCTTGGTAGTTGCTATCCCCAACCCATACCGAGCCAGCCACACAGAAACATTAGAGGAGTATTATATGATATACTGAGGTCATTGGCAGATTTACAGTACTGAAATAATTGATGGGGGATATGGCCAGGGGAAAGAACTAGGCAAAGGATAAAAGAAAGGAATACTTGTAGCATGAAAGCCTTCTGGGTCACACAACATTTCCAACTCTGCCCAGTGAGCATGGCAATTAGAGATGTATTTCTTCATTGCATAGGTATAGAAACACACCAGCCAGTGTATAAAGGTTGTGTACTGATTCCTAGTTAGTACTGTTAGGAATGCAGAAAAATTTTATTTGTAAGCATCACAGTGAATTGCTTCAGAAAATTACATAGGTCTTCTGAATAAGTCTAACCATCTTAAGAAAAATACTTTGATAATACATTTAGATGGTGAAACAAGGAATATTTCCCCATAGGCCTCTGCTTCTTTTTGAGATATGCAGTAGAAGAGACAAAAAGGTCATAATATTCAGATACATGGAGATAAAATCAATGGCAGAGGCACAGAACACAAATGTATGTCTGTTTAAAGACTGTAAACCCATTTCAGTTGGGCCACTTCAGTTCAAATACCTCTACATGATGCAAGTTAATGAACCAGATCCCATGATACCTTAGAAGTAAAAGGAGAGAAATCTGCATTCAATCTCGAAATAGCTCATTGTAGGAAGAAATCTTTTTCCTAAGTCCAAAAATGACAGTCACACAAGGTGAATATATAAGGATTATTTATGAAGTCTTCCAGAGGCAATTTTGATTAAGGTTTCAGATCATACTACTCAATATAATACTTTCAATGATCAGGTCAGATTAAGGATTAACAATAAAGAAAGTGTTAGAGAATCTCAATATTGTAGGCCATGACAGAAAAAAAAACAGAGTAAAGTTCACAAGAGCATTTTTTTTTTCTGCCCTGAAACCAGAAAAGTTCCACCACCTATTCTACCAGTTTTGGATTTGTTTGTTTTTTAAAAGTCCCATTTGATCAGATTGAAGATTCATCTGATCCCATATTTTGCTTCAGGTGTTTCCAGAACACCTGTAAGGAACATAAAAATGGAGGGATATCCACAGGGCATAGTCAAACAAGTCAAGTTGTCCACCATCATGATGTGATTGAAGCTGTACTTTTATGTACAATTCATCTTGACCATTCCCTACAGACTGTAACGCCTACTGTATCCAGAAAAAACTATGAGGATCAGTCTGGGAAAGGCATTTTAGATCAAGTGTCCATGGATTCTCTAACGCCCATTAAAACCAACTAAGAATCACTATACTTTTTAACTGTGAGATTAAAGTGTGGGAAGCCCCCCCCTCCCCAGAATAAACTATTCTACAGAATATTAAAAGAGGCAAAATAGAATATTTCCCCTAAAGGAGAAGAGGAGAAAAATCTCCTTAACAAAGGAGGGAAGCAGCCCCAGTCTTTCTGCTATGCTATAGGGAAAGCAGCTTCAAAAGAAGCCTGAAGAAGAAAGGCTTTATGAATGGATATTTTGTATCCACTCATAAAGCTGGACCACTCTATTCATAAACAAAGGGCAACCAGCAGCTCCAAATAAGCAGCACAATAGGCAAAGAGCTGAAACTGACAAGGTTGGCTCAGATAAACAAAATACCCAGGATCTGCATTTCCCCTTTTGCCTGTAGAGCCAGTCATAACTCCTACATGACCCCTTAGGAATCTGGCAACAGCCATTAAAATATTAAAAGACATATTCTTCCACAGGAACAGGCATCTCAATCATAAAGCCCCCAAAATTGTATAAAAGCCCATCTACTCTCAATCCCAATTTGTCAGCCATTCCAGAAACATGCTGCTATCACTGTTGTTTCTGGCTACCAAATAAACAGAGACCTCCTTTCCAACTGCAGCCTGAATCCAATTATTTCTCCTGCATCTTTCTCCTGGCTTGGAATAAGAACTGGATCAGATTTTACTTCCAACAAAAGTATTGCACTATCTCTCAGACCAATCTACTTCAGAGGACTGCTATTGGGAAGATGAAGAGAAAACCTATATATATGCCATATATATACTGGAATGTACACCCACAGGAAGGGGAGATTTTTGGCAACACTGAACTTTCCCAGAAAGAGGCCCTGATTAAGAGACTGCACAATCCCAAGTTGGATGGGGTAGAGGAAAAGAAGTTCAGGGTAACCATACCCTAGAATTTTTCAGGATATAACTAGTAGTTAGAACAGTGTTTCTCAACCTTGGCAACTTTAAGATGTGTGGACTTGAACTCCCACAATTGGCTGGCTGGGAAATTCTGGAAGTTGAAGTCCACACATCTTAAAATTGCCAAGGTTGAGAAACACTGGGTTAGAAAGTTACAGCTTTAGTTTGGCAAAGATATGCAAGACCAGATGTGTCGTATTAATCCTTCACTATTTTTATCTATTTTCCCCCCCCCTGCCCCAATGTACTAGCAAAGATCAAGAATGCCCATTAGAAGTAGTGGGTTTTCTTGGAGAGAGAGAATAATGGCATCTAAAAATAACTATTGATTTTGTCTCATCTTGCACTTGCCTTCTCTTCTTTGTTCTGTAGTTGGTAACTCTTGATCATTGTTACAACATGTCACTCTGCAAAATAAAGACAGAATACCAGACAACAGCCATAACTTAAGTGTCTTTTTCAAGCAGGTTCATGTCTGCACGTTGAACTGAAGGACCCTGGAATTCATTCTTGTGGAGGATATTTCACTAACCATTTTTCCCGAGCATTTTTAAAACAGAGACCAGTAAACAATGCCATTGAGGAACAAATTGTTTATTATGAAACAGGCGAGGATGCAAACCCTCTATATAATGTTTACATATGATTGATTACAGCAATAGGTAGTTGATTGGTTGGCAATATAGGATGGGCTTGGTGAGATAATGGCCATGAGATAATAATACAAAGGCAATAAACAAAAACTGCATTCTCGGAATTTGTTACTTTCCAATGTGTCATTCTTCTAAATGTTTTTTTCCTAGCAATCTTGCATCCCAGAGTTGTTCTCACCTGTTAGCAACTTTTCAGAGTTTAATCAACATTCTTGTGTCAAAATGTTTTACAGCTGAGCTGACAATTTTATTTCCCCTGGGAAAAGTAATTAAGGGAGGAGGGCTATTATTCTAACCATCATCGTATTTCTTCTACAATCCTCAGCCAAAATATCCTGGGGCTCCCACCATATTTTATTCCCTGCAAGTAAGAGGCTACTTGACAATTAGGAAGCCTTAGAAATGAAAATATATATGCATAAACATATATGTGCACACAGATGTACAGTGTGTAGTATATGTTTACATGCACAAGTGTTTACATGTATATACATCATAACATATAAACATAGACCCATACATATTTATAAACACCTAAATGGCCTATCTTACTTTGCAGAATTAATCTTTCTTCTATGATGGTGGAAAGTCTTATGGTATAGGTTCAGCTCTAACAATATACAGTACCATGAATCTCATTTCAGCTGTACCTCATATATATTACCTGCCAGCATGCTAAAAGAGAACCCCTACAGAAAAGGTGTAATTGACCTGGCAGAGTAAAATACAATGCTTGGGAGATATATGTTATAAAACTAAGAATAATTTCAGAAAGTGGAAAAAGTTTCTCAAATTCACAGCTGACATGAGTTTTGATATGGCATAAGATTCAGATCCATATTCTTACGGACAAACTTTCTTACTGTCTTCTTACCCTATACCAGTCACTCAAACAATCACTCAATAATGTGGTTTCTGACCATCTATTGCAGACATGTCAAACTCGTGATGTCACGTGACGTCGTGCAACATATCAGGACAGTTTTGCCATTGCCGGCAATGGGGTGGGCACGGCTTCCGCGTGACGCATCCGGCCCGTGGGCTGGCAGTTTCACACCCCTGATCTATTGAGAGAAACAAGTAGCTCTTAGAATGCTTGAAGTCAGCTGGGACTTGAAGTTTGTTTTGACCCCTTAAAGGAGTCTAGTATATAGGTTGCTTACATTAGGCAGGGCCCTCTATTGGGATTGGAGTGAATATTTTATCAGCCTCCACTTTATAAAGTCAACTATTCCTCAGGCATATTGTGCACTTTGCATTCCTAGAATCCCATCAGTACTGTTGACTTTGGATGCTGTTATTTCATTTATTTATTTATTGAATTTATATAGCTACCCATCTCACCTACATGTGACTCTGAACAGTGATATTTTGTCCTCTCCTATAAGGCTATTTACAAAAAAATGTTATCCTCAATATTCTATCTATTACCAAAGCTCCAAAGCTCCTAGGTTTTCTGGGGAAAGATCCTGGTCAGTCACGTTTCCAAGGATGGAAACTATTCTTCCTGAAAGCAAAACATGTTATGTGTTATGCTATTGTTTCTTCATAGTATATAAAGATCTGCTAAAGTACCTGCCCTTTAAAGATGCAGGCAATAAACATTCATTGACCAATTGTCAGATCCTCTCAAATGTATGCCCTGTCCTTCACATTGGGTTTGTTTAAGACCATGACATTAATAACATATATGAAAAGGAAAAGAAGTAAGCATTTATTCTGTTGATGCTCTCATTTTATTTGAAGTTTTTATGAGTTATCATATTCATTGTGTTGATGAACACCTTTGCAAAAGCAAACTCATCCAAATATATTTTTCACATGTTGAATATGTTTCTTATCACTTTGAAGTAATCTTGAAAAAGAGAGAAAGAGAGAGAGAGAGAGAGAGAGAGAGAGAGAGAATACAATCCTTGCCATTGTATCCTTGCAGCTTTGCATAACCAATGTTCTCTAACTCATACAAAAGATTTCAACAAGTTTAGCATGCTTGGCCTATATTGAAAAAAAACGCTGTGGCTCTTGAAACTTGCTGAACTTAAGATTTCACTCAACAATAGTAGTTGCCTAAATTAAATCTACAGGAGGTGACTGAATGTAACAGGTTAAGCTGCTGGAAGGTTAAATAGCTGTGCAAACACAGATATTTGGATAAGAAAATATGCTTTATGCAAGCATCAACCCTTGCTCTCTAAGACTCCATAATGTCTCCTCATTCTGCGACAATTGCTAAATTAAAAAAAACCCTGTTCTTCAGTGTGCATTCCTTATTCTTTTTCTAACCCCCCCCCTCTCCCTAATGCATTAACCTGGGGACAAACTTTAGTGCATCCAGAGGCCTTCAGTGCCGACTGCAATATCCATATCACAATTGAGCCTGCCCTGGCTTCCACAATTTCTCCCATTAGTTACATCAACCTTTTCACTAGCTGTGGACTATGTGAAACAATATCTGGGAAATCGGGATCAGCTATGTAGAGATGCTATGCAACAAGCACATCCAAGATGTATTGAAAATATTTTAAAAAATAACTCAGTGGGTGAGCAAAATTGGACTTATTCGTATGCTGAGCAGAACATCTGAATTTGCCCCTCTCTAAGCTGCAAGAAAGCCATGCAGCTTTTTCTGTCCCCTCCCTTTTTTCTAACATAGGAAGAGAACAGGTAGTTTTCACGGTTTCTTCTCTGCTTAGTCTAGAAAGACTAAGGCTGCATTTCTGAATACAGGTAGTCCTTATTTAGCGACTGCTTCATGTAGCATCAGTTTACAACTGTGATAAAAAATCTTTGTGTCTAGTCCTCACATTTACAACCTTCGCAGGTCTGTATAGCAAAGGAAAGCTGAAGTAAGATCACAAGCAGAAATGTGGTTTCCCTTAGTGCCCACTTCACTTAATCATCAAATTGCCAGTCCCAATTGTGGTCGCTAATGAGGACCACAATTCTACCAGTATTCTCAAGCACGATAGTACATGTAGAAAAATGGCAGGACAATACAATTTAAGGGGAGGAGGAGGAGAATTTAAACAAGACAGATCTAAATTTCAATTCCTGTCAGTCTTTGTAAAAACTATTTATTTTTTTCATTTTGGGTGTGTGTGTGTGATTTTTTTTTAAAGTCATTTTATCTTTGTGCCTATCACTTCATTCATTCAGATCCTTTTCAAGTATGATTATCAAAATGACTGCTCAGAATGGAGGGAAAGCTGCTCTTATCCTGACTTAGGTAAAGCCATTTTTCTATATTATTAGACTCATTAGAATTCTATTGCCCTTTAAATGTCATAAGTTCAAGAGCACAGCTGTACGTAATCCTTTCTGTTTGCTGTAATAAAGCTACAAAGCTACAATTTCCTGAAACACAGATAAGCTGAAACCACAGAATGTGGAAGGGAAGTGACCGGGACTTGTTGATTGGAAACCAAGCTGGGGAAAGAAGAGGAAACGAGGGTTTTAATGCTCTATTATGATCTTTGGCATTTCTGTGTCCTCTACCTGAAGGACTCATCCTGATTACTCATCTCAGGGCCTCCATTCAAGAAGCCGAAGAAAATGCTGCAACTTCCAACGCTGACTCATCGGTTTACTTTTTGACTGACAATACTCTACTGTTATTTTTTCCTTGATAGAGATTTATCTTTCTGTAAGAAAGAAGCTTACAGAAATCCCTTGTCACATTTTCTCTTAAATAAATTCCCCTTGTGTGGATATTTTTAAAATACTACATCCTGCCTCCCTACACACACACACCCAAAAAAGTTCTTGCCTCTATTTTAAAAGAATATGTGAGGGGTCCTTGGTTCTCTCTGAGCTTGCTTGTTTTCTTGCAGATGTTTCATTACCCTAACTAGGTAACACCATCAGTGCTAGTAAGGAGTGTGGTTTGCTGTGAGCTACAAATATTCTCCTTCAAAAGAATCTGGGATTTTTCACTTTAAGGAAGATACATTCTTTTTTTAAGATGCATTTCTTACAAAGACTAAGAATTTGGCCAGAGAAAGAAGAATGCCAAAAAGCTTCAGAGAATGGCATTATCCACCCATGACATGCTCAGCTTTGCCTTATTGGTTGGCACAGATCTACTTCCACAGCAATTAGTGATTATTTATTTTCTTTCCTGTCAAGGTAATGATTTAAAAGCTAACCAGCTTTTGGTTAGATGTATGATGTAATGATGGGGATGACTCAGCAGGGTCTATGCCCCTTTAAGAGCCAGCTGGGTCTGTGTCCCTTTAAGAGCTTTGTATAAAAGGGAAGACTCCGCTGATGTGTGCTCTCTCTTCTGTTTTCCTGCTGTAACTGCTGTATGTTGGAGACTGCTGTATTAACACGTGTATGTATATTGTTCCTGGTGTATGATATTGTAGATAGTGTAAGATAAACCACCATATAATATAGACCATTGTTTAGTGTGTTTACTCCTGGGTTATCTCAGTGAAATAAGACTGTGCATGCTCTGACATTTCCCTACCTGATTAGTTTTCTAAGCAGTTATGGGCTGTCCTTTGCAAAGAATAAATTATCTCACAGGATGCATTCAAGCTATTTTCTAACATCCTAACTTATTTCTTTGATTTAAATACTGGAGGAAAACTTGACTGCATTTAAGCAATTTCATAACTTTAGAATAAAATATAGGCCACACTACTTGAAATTTCAGGTCCAGGTAAAAATAGTTTCTTTGTATATAAAGGTCTGAACACTGTTAGAATCCTTTCAAATGAAAAGATACTATAGAATATAGATTCATATAAACACAAACTAATAAGTCTATCAACATCCATTAAATGTGTATGCTCCAGATAAAGCACTTAAAACTACCACAATAGCAAATTTCATCTTCAAAAGCAAGTGCAATTTCTGTCGCACAAAAGAAAATTAGCAGAGAGGGAGGCCAAACACACAAGCTACTATTTTTCTCATTTATTTTCCAGAATTTAGTTTAGGAAACATGAAAGATGCTACCCCCTTTTACCATCCTCGTCGCACCTGTATCACAAATTTGTCTGCTCCCATTGGAGATCGGGTTGATTTATTAAAACAATAAAGGGCTAAATATCTTGCATCTGTAGGCTACAGACCATTTGCTGTGGTAGTGGTTGTGGTTGTTATTTTTGCCTCCCTCTCTTCCATTATTTGTTTTAGAAAAAGGAAAATTATTTTATTTGTGGCATTCAATAGACTCAGGCTCTCTCTCTCTTTCTCTCTCTCTCTCTCTCTCTCTCTCTCTCTCTCTCACACACACACACACACACACACACACACACACACTGTCATGCTTAAAGTCCCAATCATTTCCAAGGTGAGACAGTGGTGCAGTCTGTTTTTTGCCAGACATATTTCTTTTCGTCTTGAGTTGATGCCAGCCCTATAGACCACAGTGCAGAGAACATCAAGTGAATACAAAGACTGCTGAGCAGAACTGACAGCATCAAGACTTTAGATGGTAAATTCCTTGGCCCAGGAGTCTGTCCCCTACATTCTTCTAACTCACCATGCTGCTGATAGCACCGTACAGTAAATACACACATTTGAACAATTCCAAGGATGTGCAATGCAATGCAGAAATAGCAGAGAATAATTGAGGCAGAGATACACAATCTTTTGGAGCTGGAGCATAGTTCAGATTTTGAAACCATTTCTTTATTTGTTGATAATCTGGCCACAATCAATACAAACTCTTACTGGTGGGCGCAGTCAATAAATGACTGCCATTCAGCAGCACCTGCAGAGGGAAGGAAAGGATAAATAGCCAAAGCAGCATTGGGCTGATGCCCGCATATACAAAAGTGGCAGATCTTGAATTATGATAGCAGAATGCTGGTTTGGTCATTTTGACAGTAGATCCAGCAAGCCCTGTGCGGCCCTAGAAGATTTGCTTTATTCATCATGTGTTCTCATAGTAGACCTAGCAAGTTACATTTAAAAAAAAAAACCAGAAAGGAAATCAGTTGTTCAACTTGCTCTCCACCATCTCAGTGAGAGCTTTGTGGGGGCCCCGGCAGATAGATATGATGCTGCAGGTTGATGGTTTTCTTTCCGATATTCTGGCTTTCCTTTTCAGTAAAAGAATCCTTTAATAAGCCAGGCAGGACAGAGAACCTGGTGGCCACCAAGGGAACTTCTGGAAGAACATTATTGCAACAAGGCACCAATTTGCCTAACTTTGGATACAGAACATGACCTTAATTCCTGTTATGTGAAAACAGTATTTTCTGGCCATCGTTAGGCTCAAAGTCCTGGTAAGAGTATTCACTGGGCCTATGAGAATTTTCATGTAAGAAAGGAGCAAGCACTTTGCTGCACAGTTTCTTTAGATTACCTGAAGTATGAATCAAGTGCTCCACAGAGATGGTTTCTCATCATAAATGGAAACTGAGTACCTGTTTGATGTGCATGGAGCATCTCTGTTGTATCTGCTGTCTGCTTTCAGAATAGCAAATGGCAGGGAGACATGAACCCCTGAAAAATGAATTTTTAGTCTGCTAAAGGACTGAAAAGGGTCAATAGCTATCTACTCCAATTGTCAGTCAAACCAAAGCGTAGCCTACCTCAACTGAATATATCTCAGACCTGTAGGAAATTCAGCTCCCACAATTTCCTGCCAAGACTGTTTCTTACCCTACTACTCAATACATTAATTACTGTATATGATTTATTGTGGAACTGCAGAAGATTCCATAGCATGTACAAAGCAAGGAGATGACATCTGAGGTAGGGAAGTAGAACACAGAATAAAATAAAAGGGTTGGAAGAGACCTTGGAGGTTTTCTAGTCAGACCCTCTGCTTGTGCAGGAGATCCTATACCATTCCAGACAAGTGGCTGTCCAGTTTCTTCTGGAAAACCTCCAGTATTGACACACCCACGACTTCTGGAGGCAAGTCGTTCCATTGATTAATTGTTCTCATTGTCAGGAATTTTCTCCTTATTTCTAGATTGGATCTCTCTTTGATAGGTTTCCATCTGTTACTTCTTGCCCTTTCTTCAGGTTCTTTGAAGAATAGGTTGGCACCCTCTTCTCTGTGACAGCCCCACAAGTACTGGAAGACTGCTGTCATAAATCCCTAGTTTTTCTCTTCGTTAGACTAGACATATCTATTTCCCTCTGTTGGGAAGGATTTGATAGGTGGATAAAAATGTGAAATCCTGTCTGAACATCTGGCTGAATGTGCGACAAATCATGACAATAATAAAGGAAATAAGAAGTATGATGACCACAAGAAGTATGTTTGTAGTCTTTTTTCAATTTATTCAATAATCTTTTTTTTTAAAAAAGAGCAAGCAAGAAAAAGAGGAACTCAAAAATTTAAAAAATGGTACATAAATATAATATATATAATAGACAAACTTGCCAAAATAGAACAGCTAGTATCAGTATTTTGTGGATTAGAGATTAACCATAAAAACATTAAATTACATTTAAATACTTAAATTATTTTAACAATGTAAGCATTTAAACCTCTGCTCTAAGTGCCAAAATATCCACTTTTTGTTGCTTAAATTATGAAAGAAGAAACTATTAAAAACATTATAGAGGAATATTAATTTCTAACTTTTAACTAATTAGTTTCTAATTTCTAATGAATTAGTATTTCAACTAGTATAAAATACAATACTTACAGACATTTAAAATTTTCGGTGTTCCTCTGAATTCAATTATTTGTCCATTTTTTACCTTAAAATTCATTCTCTAGATATTTATATTTACCTTATCGCATAATACATAGTTTATAAAGTAAACCATACCTGGTTAAATTTGTTTAGATTTCTGCTATGAATATATGCTGTTAATTACACTATAAATGCATATTCTCCAAATTTAACTTCCCAATCTGATATTTTCAGTAATGTATTTCTTTTCCAATGCTGTAATACCTCTGAAAACACTTAGTAAATTATGATTCTTTTTATTCATACAGAATCAATTCCACCTACTAGGGTACGTATATATAAACTGCTACTCAGATATGAATCACACAGAACAAATAAAAAATTGCCTGATAAAATGCATGCAAATCTTTAAAGAAACCATCACAATACAACAATGGGAAGCAATATAGACAAAATCCATAACATTCACTCTAAGAAAGAAAGAAAACTGGTATAAAATGTTCTATAGATGGTACACAATTTTGTCAATAGTTGCCAAGATACACAAAAAAATGTTGGAAATGTCATGAGACGGAAGGAACATTTTACCATATGTTGTGGACATGTTAAAAACAACCTCAAGTACTGAAAAGGAATATATAGCACTGTTCAGAGAATTTAGAAATCAAATTTGAAATGAAACCACAATTCTTCTTATAAGGCATAATTCCAAAGCATATTAAAAATGTTTTGATATGTTAATTTTCACATTTCTAGTCAATTCGCAGAACATAAAGTAGCGTGAAGGGAAACAAAATTCAAGTCACACATGTGCATATTCATACCCATATTTCCCTCCTTCCAGTCAGTGGCATCAGCCATTTTTATTTCATGCTTACTTCACATCTTTAATGGGAATACAGTAGACAAAGTCCAAATAAGCAAACCATGAGGAAGTGAAGCCTGAGGGGGTAAAGGATTCAACTCCATTTTTTCCTGATGCTGTTGTTACTGCTAGCTAGACTTTATCCACTATGGTTTATAAGTTAATGGGGCAGAACCAAGAATATTGGTTGTGTTATATCTGGTTTGATTATACCTGTTGCATGTGCAAGAGCAAATGGAAGGTTGCAAATAGTCAGGCTCACTCTCTTTACCATATAGACTTAATCACTTCCTTTGGATTAAGATCTAATCTCTTGCCTATTGATGATTTTCTTGGCCCCCAGTCCCCTTTCTAAGCTCCATAAATTTAGACCCAACCAAAGATCATCTGCTATTTCTGGTGAAGGTAAATCCAAATTTTGTGGTGGTTGATATTATTAGGATAGCTTGTAAATATTATTACAATCTTTAATTCTCTTAATCTTGCATTTTCTTTGTATGCTGAGAACTGATAATGGTTTTCCTTCTTGTTCCTTCTGCTGCCCTCCACAAACCCATTAAACTAGCAAAATTCTAAGATACAAAGGAGGTATGTATCTCTTAATGAAGGCTCACAAAGGAATCACAGATATAATCAACTTCTTGCTCCTGCCTGAGAAACGAGAAGCTGCGAGTGAATATACCTGTTAAGTAGACAGGCCCTGTTAATGCTGACCTTAAAAGGGGACTGGTGCAAACAACTGCCACAGCACAGGCTTCCTCACTGTGCACTGGCTCTAGAAATTCACCACCATCTGTTTAATTGTTAGGAAGAAAATTATACACATACACAGCCACCCACAAAATGTGTGAGTGCTTATGTTGCTTGGGGTTTCACTTAAAAGGTTTTCTGCATTACAGCCTCGCGTTGTATAACTTCCATAAGTGAACTGACTGGAATGAAGACGGCTTAAGAAAAACTCTTTCTGAATCTCAGCCCCCTCTTTCTCTTTGGCCACAGTGGTAATCCAGGGTTCTGTTCAATCTGGATTTATCCCAGCCTTCAAATGGTGGCCTTCTTCTCCCATTTGTGCTAAGAAAGCAAGCAGCAATCATTTCTTTTCAGGGCATGGGGCTTCTGTTGAAGGAGCTTCTGTTTCAGATCCATTCTGTTGATCCTCCTTGGAGGATGGGAACCAACTGCGTGTTCTGCTGTTGGCTTGATTGTTGTAACCTGAGAGTAACGATGCTTCTGTAAGGAGAGAAAAGAAAACAAAGTGGTCTGCTTTGGTGTCAAAGGCGTTAATGTGGGAAAGTGGCATGAAGGCAAACATGACTGCAAATATCCAGGCCAACATGGGGAAAGTATGGGAACTAGTGAGGAAGGAGCAATCTTTAAAACAGAAGGCAGATATTGTTAAACTGGTCCACATAGGAGCAAACCAGCAAGGCTGGTCTTCCCTGCATAGGTTGGACAGGCAAGAAACGGAGGGCCACCTAATCAAGTTTTGTAGTAGCCCTAGTCTGGACTGTGCAGCCATTGCCCACCCACTGTGATCCAGGTTATAATTTCAGAAATTCACTTAAGAAACAGCCGGGAGTACCCAGAGACAGAAGCAACTTAGATTGCAATGAGGAATTGCGTTAAGAGAGGACATCAGACAAGATGACATGTTTATAACACTACCTGTCCTTTCTTACCTAAAATATGCTTCTCTAATAACATACTGCCACAGTACTGCAGTTGCCTAATATCTAGGACTCAGATTCATCATATTTCACATGGCTTGGTTGTGATGATCAGACTAAATAGTGTGCCCAGGGGGGAGGGAAGTAAGAAGCTTCACTTGGCTTGTCTGTAGAGAATGCATTTTTCATAACACTCTAAACTTTCTATGTGCTCAAACATCAATTGACACCCCAGCAGCCTCCAGGGTTTTGAAGGCTCCCTCTTAACCAAAATGTAGAGGTGTCCTGATATAATTCATACATAGGCACCTTTACTTGGACCAAAAATTCCTATGCTCTGTTTTCATTTCTACTATAATATAAAATGTGCTTCTACAGAATTCATATTGTGAACCTGAAGGCAGACCAAGAAACCTAGAGTAACAACATATATGCTATTGCAAACTATAGAACATTTTTGGGTTGGAGGAGATGATGGGCAAACAAAAAACATCATGAAGCCCCTTTGTCCCCATCACTATAGTTTACAGAGCCACTTAAGGAGAATTAAGAATTAAGGAGAATTAAGTCTCCCACATTTATTCAAAGAGGGCTAGCCAGCAAGTGGTAGCAGCAAAGAAAAAGATTAGGATATACCTAATATACCATTTTAGGGTGCAAAGTGATATAGAACACAGAATAATAAAGTTGGAAGGGACCTTAGTGTTATGGTTCCAACAGATGAAACTCTTCAAAGAACTTCGAGGCATTGTTTAACTTAAAGAATCTTTATTCGAGTAGCATAGCATCGGCACGTACATAGGCAAAGCCAAAATCTGAATTCCCCTCCCCTGAGCACATAGTATCAAAGCACAATTCCCTCCTCTAATTAACAGTCATAAATCACATTCTCCAATTAGTTTGAAATGAAGGCTTTCCCTCCAGTTCTTCAATCCGCCATTTCTTATCATCTCTTATTTCAAAAAACCTTGGTTCCCACACTAGTTACAATATTATTATGTCTAACTAAACTCCCATGCACATTCTTCCTCCTCCCCCCAGTATCATCTAATTCTAACTCTAATTCTAAGAGTAAAACATAAGAAGGAAAATGGTTGCATCTCCATATGCTGTCAAAGCAAGAACATCCGATGTTAGCAGCATTGACACTTAGAGGCATTCTATGTTAGGACAAATCATGGAATCAGTTCTGGAAAAGGCCATTGAGAACAGTGAATGCAACTCATTGCTCAGTAAAGACTCCTTTAAATAAGGTTCAATGTCCTAACTACCTAATTTCCTTGGCAGCAATGTGGAACCATTGCTTTTTTCTGGGAACTTTTAAATACTTGCCAGTTTTTAACTACAACCCTCAGATTGTCATGCTGGTCTCTCATCTAAGTACCAACAAGGACTGATTCTGTCTAGTTTTTTGAAGTCACCCCGAGCAAGTAAGGTGTTGCCATCTAGAGTAATGCTCAGTACAGGAATCCATATTAAATTACTGATGATAGTGTCTCTCCATCCTATGTTTAAACAGGAAACAGGAATTCACCATCTCATTGAAGATGAATTAAAATTCAGGTCCCTAATAAATATTAAATGTTCGACAAATATTCAATTTGTATCACTGCTTTGTGCCTGATGAACTCCTTAGCAATACCTATTATTTCTGTGTGAGTCTCTCTGATCTATAACCTCTACTGCTGTGTGTGCATATTTGTGTACTCCTCCTGGCATACACAGTACATTTTGACATGTATATCTCTAAGAAATGTTTATAGCTTAATTTTCAGAAGCCTGAGTGCTTAAAGCTTATAAAGCTTCCTTTGTGTATGTGTGTTTGTGTTTGTGTTTGTATGTATGTATCTAAAAGGAAAAGAGAGAAAAGATAATTGGAATTAAAGGTCTGGGCTGCTCGTAAAAGCTGCCTTCTGCTTTTTCAGAGAAACACAAGCATTTGCTGGCAAGAGTGCAAATTCTACATTTGTGAGGCACCGGATAAGAGATAAAATGCCAATAAATGGGCAGAATTTATGTGAGCCAAACATGCTTTTGGCAGAAAGAAAATAACATTTCAGTTTTATAAACCATTCTATTGCCACTGTTGGTTAACAGGCCACAAAAATGGGGCCAGTAAGGATTGGGTAAATCTGTCTCCAGCTTTTTCCAGACTTGAGAAGTGAATCTGAAGGCAGAACTCATATATACCCTGGTGGCTCGTTTAACTAATTAAAGCATTTAAGATAGTCTACTCTATCTAATAAGGCATGAAAAAAATCCAATCAAGTGAATATCACCTGATATCTGAAAATATATTTATATTAAGGAGTGAATCAAATGCTCATTAGCTGAGGGATATAAACAGTGGTGGGATTCAAATATGTGAACAACCAGTTCTCTGTGTGGATGCCGCTTCCGGAAGTCCATTCTGGGCCTGGGCAACAAGAAATTAGCTACCGGTTCTGCCGAACTGGTGCGAACTGGCTGAATCTCACCACTGGATATAAACATTTAAAAGTTAAAAAAAAGTATTCTTGCATGCATGGCCATCATTGTCTCTAGAATTGAAAGGCAGCATTCAGTGAAGGTGCCTCTTAATTTAGTCTTCGCAAACATCTCATAAGAGGGGAATAACTACTCAAAGAACTCCACAACTGAATGAATAGGAACCTCATCTTGGTTTTCTTCATACCCAATCTCCATCCAGATATTTCTCTGTTAGCTTTTAGATTAAAGACCATCTTCTGTCCAGAAGGATGCATGTGAACCATCACTGGTACAATATACAAGTCAAATTTTACAGACCAATCGCTTTTCAGCTGAGAGGGTTCACTCATCTGTGTATCATCAAATGTAAAGAAATCAGATTATAGTGATATCTGTGAGTTACCCTAAAAGCAGACATGTCAAACTCACGATGTCACGTGACATGGCGCAATGTATCGGGTCGGTTTTGCCATTGCTGGCAATGGGGTGGGCGTGGCTTCTGGATGATGTGTCCGGCCCGTGGGCCCGCAGTTTGACACCCCTGCCCTAAAGCAAGGATCTTCAAACTTGGCCCTTTTATGACTTGTGGACTTCAACTCCCAGAATTCCTCAGCCAGCCAGTCATAAAAGGGCCAAGTTTGAAGACTCCTGCCCTAAAGGCTTATTTTGAATTAAGATGATTTTTAAGCAAACAAGAACTACTTCTATGGCTGTAACAGAGTTTTTTGGGCAGAGGAAATTGCTGATACTTTTCAGCTTTGGCAAGCCTAGTTAAGATGCTGAACTTGAAAGCTCCCCTTTCAGGTTCCCAAAGGAAGGCAAGTAAGAGGAACTGCTTTTATGGTCAATCCAAGGTGGCTGGTAAGCAGCATTTCCTTAATTTTCTATCAATAATCAGGCCATCCTACTTTTATTCATTAATTTCCTTGTAATTCTTTAAACATCTCAAAGTTTCCTAGATTCCAACTATCAGGATCCAGAAGAACAGCCTTCTCTGCCCTTTGGAACACCCTAACCTCCAGGATCTACCCCTACCCTGCTATCCTTCTGCAAGAGCCAAAAGATTTGGCTCTGGCAGTTGGCCTCAAGACCCAATGGGGAAGTTTCAGGCTGGAGGTGGCTGCTGGATTGATGGCAGATTCCACACACACATCCTTACTCTCTGTTCTCCAACCATCCATCTTTTTGCTATCATATTCATATCATATCACATTGTTATCAGTGATGTATTCTCATTGTTTTCTTTTTCATTGTTTATTTAATATAATATTAATTTAATATTTGAGGGGTTGCTACAACCTATTTTCCAAAGCTCCAGAAGGCAAGACAAGAAACAATGGATGGAAACTAATCAAGGAGAGAACCAACCAAGGAGAAATTAACCAGTGGAACAGCTTGCCTTCAGAGGTTGTGGGTGCTCCATCACCAGGGGATTTTAAGAAGAGACTGGACAGCCACTTGTCTGAAATAGTATAAGGGCTCCTACTTGACCAGGGAGTTGACTAGAAGACCTCCAAGGTCCCTTCCAACTCTGTTATTCTGTTTATTTTATTGTTCTATTATTTTACTTCTGTTTTGTTGTCACTCTTTTCTTCCTTTTTATTGTTGTAAGCCACCTACAATAGCGCCATGGTAGATAAATTTAACAAATAAATAAATAACAAATAAATAAGGCAGTACTAGCCATATTGCAAGCATGCAAAGAGTAAACTAAAATGAGCACTTAATACTATCCACTAAAAGCAGTGCCAGACACTGCTCTTCAATCCACTTTTTCACCTTGGTCAACTTAATACAGTATTTTCTAAGGAATTTCTTTGAAAATGTTGAAATACCTGACCTGTTTTCTTTAATGATGAAATGTGAGAAGCTCATGTAGATACAACTCTACATGTACTTGTGACCAGCCTGCTGTTTCATAATTAAAACCATTATTTCATAAAGTTTCCATATGATTGCATGTTGAATTCAAAGGCTTTTGATTATACACAGAGTGCCAGTTCTGGCCAAATAGCTTTGTTTTTCATTACAGAAAATACTTTTATTTTTTGGAGCATGACAGTTTCTCTGGGGATAAACTTTTTAATCTGTAGAGGTGATCAAATGGACTGTACCAGTTCAGAGTGCAAATGGATTGTCGTGTTCTGAAATCCTTTCCTATAATTACTTTTAAAAACATGTTCTGCCAAAAGAAAATGAGAAAAGCTGGCAAAGGGCTTAGATACGGTCATTCACTCTCTGCTGAGCAAAGTTTCTAAGGATTTTTAAAAACAATATGGAAAAAAATTCACAGCTGGTGTCCCCACCAATCTACTATCTCAATTTTCTACTTCATTCCCTTACATACTATATACTGTATGGATAAGACTTTGACACAAATTTGGTTTAGGTTTCCTAGGAACAGGCTGCATAAATTGTACTTCTTTGTCCCCAGTATGCACAAGCATCCAGGTCTCAGTTATTCCCTAGAATCTCCTCCTTTTCTATATATACAACTTCATTCTGATCTTTTGCTTTCCATAATCATACTGGCTGGTTGTTATAAAACTATTGCTTTGTCACACAATATAGGACCTTTTTATAACCATAACCTTTTGTTTTAATTTTAAAAAGTGTTTCTCCAAAACCTTGTCTTTCTCTAAATAAGTGATGGATAGGACCTTCCTTGCCATTCATATACCAATTGCTTTTGATAAGAAACTAAGCCCCAGAGCATGGGGTTAAGGGCAGTTGTGATACTTCCCCAGCTCCTTGTTCCACAGCTTCTGCTCAAACTAGCAATATTTCTCATAGCCATATATCATTAAAATAAAAAAAAAAAAGATCTTGGAAGCCCAGTTGGGGGATCCATATTTAAAAAATTGTTTAGGCTTCACATTTATAACTTCTAAATTTAAAGTTTGCAACATATTTCAGGAGAAATTCTAGATCGATGGTGATAATCCCACCTTTGAAACTAAAGCTCCTGAGAATCTGCAGCTGTAGCATGCTGCCATGGTTCAGCAAATTTGGTCTCCTTCTTCCCCTCTCTTCTGATCACTTTCAAAGCTTAATCAATAGACGTATATTCCAGAAAGAGCAGAAAAGCTCTCTGTCTAGGAGGGATTGTTTCCAGGGCCAACTAGGCTATTTTTAGCTCGCTGATATAGCAAATACCATCCCTTGAAAAGAGATGCCAGAACATTTTTAAGACAACTAATGAGATTAAAGAGTAGTAAAGCTGAAAAGGTTAGCAGGCCTGACCTTTCTTTGTAGAGGCCCACCTGTCTTCATAGAATCACCAGTTGAGACACAACAGTTAAAACCACCAGATTCCCCATTCTTTTCCTTTCACGAGAGAAAGCAGCTTCCCTAACTGATTGAAGGGCTGCCTAGAGTCATTTGGAGAAAAGGGGAAATCCATTGATAATAAAGTAACCTAGCCAGCTCAAGCAATGGCTGAAGTCTCTATTGCTGCTGAAAAACTCCATTATAAGAAGACGTAATAGGGCTACACTTTTCAAAAGAGTTAGATAAACATAAATATGTTGCAGCCTATTGGATTTTGAAGAGGATGAAACTTATGATATGTAAAGAGATTTGGCACGTTTCTAGGAATGGTATGTAAATGTTCAGCAAAACATAGTTGTCCTGAGAACTTCAGAGTCATTGTCACATGTACAGAGAAACCCAAATGAAAGCATTTTTATTGTGATGAATTCTGAATAGAAAGTATCTTCTGGAATTTTTAATACCATTCATAGCAATCAAAGCAGGAATGATGCTTTGTTGTTGAATTTGCGCAACAGACTTACTTGCAGTACTGTAACTATGGTGAATTCAATTTCAACATGTTATAATATACTGAGCGATAAACTAACTCCACAAACTAGGTTTTGCATCACATAGTAGGTTAAAATGTGGTTGGCAAGCTAAAGTTTTGAAGTTTGGGGCAAATACAGTTTAGATCATGACTGTCCCAGCCAGTCATTTAACTCACCTTTATACATTGGTAGCACATGCTAGGGAATGGCTGGGTCTTCTATGTACTTTGTATGGTACATAAAAAGGAGGTACTTACAGGGGAGTTGTAAAAGGGTTTCCTCTCCCATTTCCCTTTCCATCCAGTTCTAATTTGGGCTGTGTGTGTTTAAAACTTCAGTGTCACAATTGGAGTTGGGCAGATAGAGGAAATATCTACCTGTACTCATTTTTCCCCATTTTCCATATATACACAGAATGGACCACAGAGAGAAATAGAACAGCAACAGAAATAAAGTGCCTGGAAATGAACTGTTCTGTAATTTCATCACAATTGTGCGTGGCAGGAGGAAGACATCATTCTGAGGTAAAGAGTTCAGATGACACAAAACAGATTAGATCATTGGGTCAAGTAAGAATAATTTCAAACTAACTTAGATACATTTGAGGTTAAATCCCAAACAAGAGTTAGTTGACTGGTCAAGCAATTGTGTTATGGGGATCGTACAAATATTTATTCCCTCAAGGTTCAGTTGAGTGTCACATATAAACAGTCCCAGCTCACTGCATTACGTTTTTGAGATTTTGATGCTGTATTCTCTTTAACTTTTCTTCTATGGACTACAGCAGTGATTCTTAACCTTGGCAACTTGAAGAGGTGTGGACTTCAACTCCCAGAATTCCCCAGCCAGCCTTGCTGGGCTACAGAAACTCCTTTCTTTATGTAGAAATATCAGATCAGACCTGCAAACATCTGGATGATTACTACTAACATTTCTAATTCTAGTTGTCCCATCCTAGGACCAAAATAGCTATTATCCCAAAAACATGCTGTGGTTGAAACCAATGTTCACCTATCTAATGTACCAATCTGCTGTCGTAGATCTGTTACCTACATACATACCTCATGTCGTGACATTAGCAAGTCCTTTTTTTTCACTTCCATTGGTGGATAGCAGGGTCAAATACAAATCTTCCAGCTATGCCTGAATCAGAACAGTGGTAATAGTATTTGAAACAATATATTGCATTTAAATCTGTTGCACTCACTTTTTAATATCATTTTACAATAGCACTGATGATGTTACCTAGTTGGGCAATGAAGCATCTGCAAGAAAACAACCAAGCTCAGAGAGCTCCAAGGACCCCACAGTTCAACCATGAGCTATAAATATTCTTTTCTATTAGTCTTTACAACATGAGCATGGAAATACTAGAAATTGCATTTCAGCATATCCGGGACGGCTCCATCTTGAACAAGACATGTAGACTTTTTAAACACTATCTACATCATGCCCTTCTTATATATATTTTGGAAAGAGTGTGATTTATTTGATTCAGATCCATCATGTACTCTGAAAGTGTTCTGAGGTGTTAAATGGGAGGTTACTTTCTGTGTAATTGCAATATCCCTAATATATATACATGATTGGAGCTAAGTTATTTTATATGGATTATAGATCAGGCTTGTGGTTGCTAAATGTTTTTTCTCTCTGTGCTCACTGGGTTCCTAAATTGCATCAGGTCATTCGTATTACCCTGCAAGCAACAATATTTTTATATCAATTTCTAACAATCTGGTACAGAATAGTCTTGTGAGTAAATGTTTTGCAACCTCATCATATTCAACAATCTAAACTCGTTTATCTATTTAATGTGCATATAGCTTTTCATACGCATACCACTCTTTGCACTTTACAGAAGTGTTTAACAATCTACATAAAAAGAGCAATATAAGGGAAAAAAATAAGAAACTTTCCAAGGATATTTTTAAAGCGAATTTCAGTGTAGCGCAAACACTAAAATGTGTCATTAAGGAAGAAAACACAATATTGAATCAAAGCTTATTCTTTTTGTAGCAATACCAAAAGCGGAAGCATCAGGAATAACAGCAGAACAATGGCCAAATTTTGCCCATTTTATGAACTAAGGGCTGAGAACAATAAGAAAGCAATACTACAGGTTAAATCAATGTCCTGCAAGTTCTGTTTACAAATGGCTCATTACCAGGCAACCTACAGGACCTTTTTGCTTGTGTATTTTTTCTGTCTTGCATTAAACAGGAAGTTCTGCACTTCCATCATCCTACATGGGCTTCGTTCAATGTGATCTCTTCATTTGATTGTTGATTTGTTTCTTTTCTGAGACAGTAGTGCATTGTACTTCTCTTCCACCTACTAAGCAGAGTAAGGAAATGAGGGATATATTTTAAGCAGCCCAGTGAGAGAGAAGATGATGTTGTCCATTAATAATTCTATTTATTCATACTTTGTTTTTTTTTATTTTTTAACTAGAAATAAGAATTAAAATATTTAAGACAACTAATGGAACAAAATTATTTGCTACTTTGTTCATGTGCATTGATTTCTAAGATTCTAGATGGCTCACAATTTTAAAAAATAAATCCATACAAAACAATATTTAGCCAAAATGGCTTTCAATGAGATTGCATCCTATACACCAAAACATGTAGGATTAGCAGAATCAAGGTTGTAAATTAAATCAGTTTTCTCTCTTGGCCATAGACTCTACCTGCTTTTCCAATAGGAATCACACTTCACAAACTCCTCTCTACTTGTGGTCCTGGTTTTTCAGAAACATCAACCAACACTAAAGAGGGAAGAATCCTGAAAATTTCAGTAGTTATTAAACAAAATAAGAGGGACAAAAAAGCTTTGATATAACCCACACTGAAGAGCTCAAGGACTTGTATTATCCTCTCCCATTAATCCTGATGGGAACAACCAACTCAAAAGAGAGCAGAGCCAGTGGTGGGATTCAGCTGGTTTGCACCGGTTCAGGAGAACCGGTAGCTAATTTTTTGTTGACTTTGGTGAACTGGCTGATGCCCTAGCCCTTTTTCGCAATGCCCAGAACAGTCCACCAGAAGTGCATGGATTCCACTTCTGGAAGTCCCTTCTGAGCCGGGGAGGCCTCCCCGGCTCAGAACAGACTTCTGGAAGTGACGTCCATGCAGAGAACCAGTTGTTCAAGTATTTGAATCCCACCACTGAGCAGAACCATTACAGAATGGTACTCCCAACTCTCACAGACAGTGCAAAATGATGCCATGACTACTGACCAATACCAAATAACCAAAGAGAAACAGGAAGATACAATCTCTCATTTAATCCCACCATAGGTCATCTACAAAAGTGGCTAATGTTGTTTTCATACTGTCTCTGGGCCTGAACCAAGACTAGATCAGAGGCAGGCCTTTTATTGGACATTACCAGCCAGGAAGGAAGGAGGGGTCAAGCAGGGAACTACCCTTGAGTCCTTGTGCAGCCACAAAAGGTATAAGTGTGTTCCCCCCCACCCCCAAGTTCCATGGAACTTTATCTGATTGTTCCCAAGAGAATGCAAGCAGTATGGGGAGATTTTGTACATAAGTAGAACACAATAAAGTTGCTGACTTGGACATTTCACAATTGATCTGGTTGCTAGCACCTGAGACCTTTTAAGCTCATAATCCAAATTGGTTTAGCATAAGAAGCATTATATTATTAAGACAAGAAATTACTACAGTGTTGCTCCTGGTGTTACAGCTTATGAAATCCCTGCCAATTGGTCATGCTGACTAGACACTTGGAGTTTTTATTCAGCAACATTTGATGGACCATTGTTTCCCTCATTAGGCTAAGTAATATATTAGCTTGGCACTTCTGCTATTGCTGAAATGTCAAAACATTTGGCCATTAACATTAAGGCACAACCTTAATACTTTTTCCAAAAGTGGGGATCTGTACAATATTTCATATATATTTATTTTAAAGAGAAAATCACTGGAGAGTCTTTCTTCCTGCCATAGGATCAACATATATCACTAAGCAGAATAATGTTATGGAAAACAGCCTTCACTCAGCCGTCATCTAAATTAGTATAAATCAGAAAAAGCTACATGGACCAAAACAGAGAGATTAAGGATCTTAACAGATGTTAAAGGGTGCTCCCTTTTATTACACTTGAAAGAGGAAAACATATCCATTAAAACCCCCCCACAAAATATAGTATTCCACCAAGTGTTCATAAAAATATATAAAGAGAATGGAATATAAATATCTATAACACATGGTGGAGCAACAGTGACGTCGGGACTTGTTGGGACTTATTTTTTAAAGTAAGAATGTTATCACATTAATGTGTCTAGTTCATGACAAAATATGAGAAACAAAGGGTTAGAAAAGATACAGCTGCAGTCCTTTTCAGTTAACAAAGATATAGATCTCCTGGGTCTGACCTGCTAAGCCAATAGAAATTAAACAGACAAATTTTAATTTAAGATATTAGCATAACCAATTGTTCTAACTGTCAGGAAATTTCTCTTTAGTTCTAGGTTGCTTCTCTCTTGACTAGTTTTCATCCGTTGCTTCTTGTCCTGCCTTCAGGCGCTTTGGAGAATAGCTTGACTCCCTTTTCTTTGTGGCAACCCCTGAGATATTGGAATACTGCTATCATGTCACACCTAGTCCTTCTTTTCATTAAACTAGACATACCCAATTCCAGCAACCGTTCCTTATATGTTTTAGCCTCCAGTCCCCTAATCATCTTTGTTGATGATCCAGGATACCAGATTTGGAAATATTCCCTTGTTAGGGTACTCTTTAGAACTAAGGAATCATTATGATGGATTATCAATGGGAAAATTGTGTCCATAAGTAACTGATAAAAAGAATCAGACAACAATCTCAACATGGTTTTCTCAATTCAGTCTGGTATAACAGTAAACTATATGTTTTACTATCTATATTTAATATTATATTATAATATCTTAATACAGTTCTCATTGTAGTTTGTTAGAAATTGCTCTTCTTAATGTCCTGAAAGGTAGTTGTTTGTTGAAAGGCAGAAGTAATCTAATAAATAAATATTGTTCTCTATTAACAATTTGACCATAATAAGATAAAACATCTGCTTGTTCCTGCTAGATCTCAAAAGGCAAAGCAGAAATGGATCTAGTCAGTACTTGAAAACATCCTAGAAAAGTCAAGAACAACTTTATCATTGCTAAGAAATCATGAGGAGTTTAATTTGAAGGAAAAATTATCTTTAAAAAATAATAATAATAACTGTATCTAAAATGTAAAAGAAAAGATAGACCAAGGAAAGATACTTGGGAGCTATAAAGGAAATCTATAGAATTTGTGCAACAGTAGTTGTGCATGCCTCTTTTTTATTAAATGATACTTTTATATAAGAAATTGAAGGAATGAAGGCACTGCCTGCAAGCATACTGTTTGCTTGAAGGATTTATGAGTTCCATTTCAAGTGTTCCCCCTTTTAAAACAAAAGCAAAAAATGCATTAATTTCCTTTCAGCCTAGTCTCAGCAACAGAAATTAAAACAAGCAACACAAGAATGTGTCATTTAACATGGAGCAAGCGCCACAATGTTGTCACTGGGGCAAAAGAACAAAAAAATAAAATGCTGTCAAAATATAAAACAGTATTCATATCAAACTAGTTAGACTTTAAATTGGGCAACTCATTATGTATTTACAATAGTTGTCTGCTATTTTTCTTCTGAACAGCACTGGGAGGGGGGGAATGGCAAGAATCATGAAAATAAGATTCAAAAATAAAGTTTAAAATTATTAGAGGTAGGCATTGATTAGAAAACCAAGTAAAATAATGAACAACCAGAGAATAAAGCTTGATCTTCATTTACATCTAAAAACTGAATGATTCAGAGCTGGTAAAGCTCCAAATCATGAAGTATCTCACAAAATGGACACAGAAACTGTTTTTGGAGAGATTCAAGGCAAAATTCAGAGACTAGAGGTTTCTAAACATTTTGCCATCACTTGTCTCTTGATTGTAATCTTAATGTATGCATTTTTGCTAAAAATCCAAACACCAAAATGAACACAAATGAACAATGAAACAAATACAATGAAGCTTTGGGAAAAGTGGACTTATCAGAACAATGTAACTAAAATAATGTCTGTAATAATGTAATGTCTCTAACCAACATGAAACTATGTCCAGTTGCCATGACTCAATTTCCAGGCATCTCTACCTGGATGATTGAGAACTTTCATCAACATAATGTAACTAAAAGGTTCTTCACACCTCTCCTGGACCCATTTGCACTTCCTCAAGGGAAGTCTATCTTACAATTTGGGAAAACCTGGGGTGCATGGAATGACTTCTTTTGTCAGCCCAAATGGCTAGGCCAGTGATGGCGAACCTTTTAGAGACCGAGTGCCCAAACTGCAACCCCAAACCCACTTATGCATCGTTGAGTGCCAGGTGGGTGTGGGCCATTGGCTGGGTGTGGGCCATTGGCTGGGTGTGGGCCATTGGCTGGGCATGGCCCATTGGCTGGGCATGGATGTGGTGGTAACGGCAGACTGGGTGGGACTAAAAAGTTCAATCAATCAATTCCAACTTTACAAGATCTTTTTTTTTTTCCGTGAGAAATTGAAATTGACTGAATGAACTTTTTTTTTTTTTTTGCACACGGCGGCGGAGGTCTAAAGTGAAAAGGTTTTATAAAACCCAGCTGAAGGCCTAGGACTGGGGTGACGGTGCGCGTGCCCACAGAGAGGGCTCTGAGTGCTGCCTCTGGCACCCATGCCATAGGTTCGCCACCACTGGGCTAGGCTATGTAGGAGCAGGAAACTTGGTCAGGAGCATTTAAATGCTTAGCATTTTAAATTGCCTCTGGAAGTGAATTGTAGCCAATGAGACATGTTGTGTTCCCTGATTTTTTAAAAGAGCAACCTGCTGAAAACAATGGCATCTCATTCTGTTGCATTGGTCCCCAACCCCTGGGCCATAGACCAGCACCAGTCCACAGTCCACCAGGAACCAAGCCATGCAAGTGAGCGAAGCCCCATCTGTGCTCAGTGAGATCCAGGCAGCATGTGAAACCACACGCTCCCGGTCCACAGAAGAAACACCTTCACCGGAACAGGTCCCTGGTGCCCAAAAGGTTGGGGGCCACTGTTCTGTTCAACCTGCCTCCAGAAGCAGTGAATGCTCCAACACTGGAAGTTTTTAAGAAGAGACTAGACAGCCATTTGTCTGAAATGGTATAGGGCAGGGGTAGGCAACCTTGGCTCTTTTATGACTCGTAGACTTCAACTCCCAGAATTCCTGAGTCAGCTATGCGATGCTGACTCAGGAATTCTGGGAGTTGAAGTCCACAAGTCATAAAAGAGCCAAGGTTGCCTACCCCTGGTATAGGGTTTCCTGCCTGAGCAGGGGTTTGGACTAAATGACCTCCAAGGTCCCTTCCAATTTTATTATTATTATTATTTTATTATTATTATTATTATTATTATTATTATTATTATTATTATTATTATTATTATTATTATTATTATTATTATTATTATTATTATTATTATTATTATTATTATTATTATTATTATTATTATTATTATTGTTGTTGTTGTTGTTGTTGTTGTTGTTGTTGTTGTGAGATAGGAAATAACTAAAATTATCATGGATGACCTACACTAGGGTTGGTACAGATACTTCTCGACTTAGGATCACAATTGACCCCAAAATTTCTGTTGCTAAGCAAGACAATTGTTAAGTGAGTTTTGCCCCATTTTACAATCTTTCTTGCCACAGTAGTTAAGTGAGTCGCTGCAGTTGTTAAGTTAGTGATACCGTTGTTAAGTGACTGTGGCTTCCCCACTGACTTTGCTTGCCAGAAGGTTGCACCAGAGTTCACATGAGCCCCCAGGACACCGCAACCATCATAAATACATGCCAGTTGCCAAGCCTTCAAATTATGATCATGTGACCATGGGGATGCTGCATGATCAGTTTTTTTTCTGTGCCATTGTAACTTTGAATGATCACTAAATCAATGGTTGTAAGTTGAGGACTACCTATATATTTGAAACAAAAAAGCATCGAGAAGCAAACACAAATCCAGAAAGGAAGACAAGGATCCTCAGCTCTATGTACATAGCCCTAAACCACTTTGCACCCTTCATTTGCATGGTCCATTGTTATCCTGTCATATCCTGAGCACAATTAACCTCCTCTTCATCTTTACAGAAGGGAGGCTTGAGAAGAAACAAATGGGCATCTCTTTCTCTGTTTGCCAAACTTCCTAGCTAATCATAATTAAACTCTCAAATGTTCAGCCTAAAAATCCTGCATGGAACAATGCCAATAACTCAGAATTTATTCTTAGACTGGGGATTAGGTATGAAAACTTGGTTCTTCAATCTGGAAATCTTATTTTTTTTGTTTTTCGTGCTTTACATCTTTTCTAACTTTGAAGAGTACTGATGCTTCAAATTCGACTATTATAAATTATGAATAAGTTGCTCTTGGGCTGGTGCTCTTAATAACTTTGATAAATTTTTATACTGCTAAATAGGATATTCACATAATTGGAACCATTTTAATTGGCCAGTTCTGTCCAGCTCTGATATTTTTTAAAAAATAAAATAAATTGATGCAATCATTTTTTTCTTAATATTTTGCCAACTTGATGTTTTCCCACAAGTGTCTTCTTTTTTAAATAGCTTTTTATTAATCAGCAGAGCTATGAAGTAGACAGCTGATGTCCATTTAATTTAAATAATAAATTGTCAGATTAATCCAATTAAAGCAATTCTGACATAACATGATTGAAGTTAGAAAACAAGAAAGTATAAGAATATGAAGCAGTCAAACTCCTATAATGAGTAGCTTTTTCAAGTGAGGCAATCATTTGAAAGTTTCCACTAATTAGATTTAACTAATGTGACTTAAATTAAATCTAGTTGATAACAGAAATGCTGTGATTGGTTCACATTTATTTCAACTATAATAAAATGGAGGTCAGATCTTAAGAAATAAAAACATTTTTCCACTCATGTTTTTTTGAGGTTTTTTTTTAATTTTTAAATATAAACAATTATCTTATCATAACTTATCATAAGTCATTATCATGGAAAGCTGCATCCATACACAGCAAGTAAATGGGAGAGGTATAGGTGTGGGTTAATACTATTTGTAGTACAGAGTCTTACATACACCAGGAGGTGACTATGAGAAACCTAACTATATCCCAACTAAGCCCCCCCCCCCAAAAGCAGCCATGTCAATGTTTAGGGAATCCATTCCATTTTATTACTTCTTTTTAATTGGGTCCAATTCTCAGAGACTGGACAGATCCCTGCAGTTTTCTTGGCAAGGTTTTTCAGAAGTGATTTCCTATTGCCCCCTTCCATGGCTGGGAGCCCATGGTCACCCAATTGGCATTGTGCCTAAGAATTCATGATCTTCCAGTTTCTAGCCTGATGCCTTAACTACTATGCCAAACTGGCTCTCTCCACCCCATTACTGATTTCAAAATCAAGATTAAGATTTCAGTGTGATCAAAAAAAATAAAAATAAACAGCAGCCACAGCTGTCAGGAATGTGTATTGAAGATCTTCTCTCTCTCTCTCTCTTCAGACAGAGACAGAGAGACAAAATAGTGTGGATCAAAAGTAAGGTTCTACATTTAGGCAAGAAAAACCAAATGCACAGGTATAATATAGGTGGTATCTTGCTCAATAGTAGCAACTGTGAGAGGGATCTTGGAGTCCTAGTGGACAATCACTTAAATATGAGCCAGCAGTGTGCTGCAGCTGCCAAAAATGCCAACATAGTACTAGGCTGCATTAACAGAGGGATAGAATCAAGACCACATGAAGTGTTAATACCACTTTACAATGCCTTGGTAAGGCCACACTTGGAATACTGCATCCAGTTTTGGTCACCACGATGTAAAAAAGATGTTGAGACTCTAGAAAGAGTGCATAGAAGAGCAACAAAGATGATTATGGGATTGGAGGCTAAAACATATAAGAAACAGTTGCTGGAATTGGGTATGTCTAGTTTAATGAAGAGAAGGACTAGGAGAGACATGATAGCAGCGTTCCAATATCTCAGGGGTTGCCACAAAGAAGAGGAAGTCAAGCTATTCTCCAAAGCGCCTGAAGGCAGGACAAGAAGCAACAGATGGGACTTCTGGTTCCTGGGCGCGGTGCTAGTGGTCGTTCAAAGAGCCTGCTCTCTTCGCCGGCTGGTTTCCTTCCGCCGGTAGACCCTGGACAGGGTCAAAAGTCGCCCTGGAGGGGTGACTACCGCTGGAGAGGACTCTCGTTGACTGCAGCAGGCGCGGCAGTGCCTTCCGCAGTCCGAGACAGCTCTTCTGGGCCGATGGGGAAAAGATCGGCCATTAACATGGCCGATCATCTAGCTGCACCAACCGCAAGTCAAACAACATCTAAGCATCAAAGAACCACCATGGAAGATCCGGGTGAGACCTTTCCTTTCCTCTCTCTACCCTAATTATTCTCCTGTGAAAGCCTCTGAACTATTTCCCCAATTTTATGAAGCAGCGTTTGTGCATGTGGGACTTTAAGCCTTGAAACTATAACTAATCTAGTTTGATTATTTTTTATTTTTATTTTTGGGTACTCTGGTTCTCAAAAAATTTCTCTTTTTGAACTTTTTTTTATCTACTTATTAAACTGAACAATACTTTTTTATTATTGTTCTTGTTCTCTTAATTGGAAAAAAAAGGGAAGAGAAGGACTAGGGGTGACATGATAGCAGTGTTCCAACATTTCAGGAGTTACCACAAAGAAGAGGGAGTCAAGCTATTCTCCAAAGCCCCTGAAGGCAGGACAAGAAGCCATGGATGGAAGCTAATCAAGGAGAGAAGCAACCTAGAACTAAGGAGAAACTTCCTGACAGTTAGAACAATTAACCAGTGGAACAACCTGACTCCAGAAGTGGTGAATGCTCCAACACTGGAAGTTTTTAAGAAGAGACTGGACAGCCATTTATCTGAAATGGTATAGGGTTTCCTGCCTGAGCAGGGGGTTGGACTAGATGACCTCCAAGGTCCCTTCGAACTTATTATTATTATTATTATTATTATTATTATTATTATTATTATTATTATTATTATTATTATTATTATTATTATTATTATTATTATTATTATTATTATTATTATTATTATTATTCATTAAACATGAACCTCAGTCAACTGAACATTCAAATTGGCTGGCGCTGATGGTTGACACGGGTTGCTACCAGCATCCCAGGTGTCAACCAGGTACCTTCTTAAAATATAAGCTGTTCTGAGTAGCGCAGTTTTTTGTCACATTGCTGGAGTTATTGCAGGAAGCTGCAATTTCTTGATGTATTTTGCAAAGTTTTTGGACATAGTTCCCAGTGCCCCGATGACAATGGGTACCACTGTTACACATTTCATCCATAATCGCGCAGTTTCGATGGCCAGGTCGTGATATTTCGTAATTTTTTCCAGTTCTTTTTCTTCGACTCTGGCATCTCCTGGTACAGCAATATCAATCAGCTGTATGCTTCGGTTCTCTACAACTGCGATATCTGGCGTATTGTGTTCCAAATGGCGATCTGTCTGTATTCGAAAGTCCCACAAGATCTTCACCCTCTCATTCTCAACAACTTTTTCCACCCTGTGTTCCCACGACTTTTCGGACATAGGCAAGTCGTATTTTTTACACAATGCCCAGTGGTTTAATTTAGCAACACGATCATGTCTAATTATTATTATTATTATTATTATTATTATTATTATTATTATTATTATTATTATTATTATTATTATTATTATTATTATTATTATTATTATTATTATTATTATTATTATTATTATTGTTGTTGTTGTTGTTGTTGTTGTTGTTGTTGTTGTTGTTGTTGTTGTTATTCCTTCTTATCATTCACCAGAAGAGGAATGAAAGGTAAGCAAACCACTTTAAAATGATTTTGATCATTGCTTCTATTGGCTGAAATCAAAACAACTAATACCCTCCAAAGTTGAGAATCTAAGACGTATATAACCAATGTATGATTAATTAATACAATACATTAATTTGAATTATACTTTATGTAATACTTTTTTCCTGAATCTTATGATATCTCCCAAATACCCTTTAATATTGGGATGTTGGTACTATTTAAAATTTTGCCAGTTCTAACCCTTAGTAGAATCCAGGCTTTTTTAAGTCAATGTAATGTCCTGTTGGAATTACATCCTGACTCTTATGAAACGTACCTCCTCTAAGAGATCTCCCTACTTCAGCAAACCTGAACATGAAAATCAATCCAAGGCTTCTAAACCTTGATTTCGGAAGGACCTCCTCAAATGGGTTGGGAGTGAAAGCATTACAAATGTCACTCAGCATTGCACTGTGAAAGGATCTTGGCACCTTAAGGATAAATAGTGTAGTATTTGGGATTCCCAGTTCATTTTAACGATACTAAAAAGAATGAATGAAAAAGGGCTTTAAGAATTATTAGCAATAGCAATAACACTTAGACTTAAAAACTGCTTCATAGTGCTCTACAGCAGGGCTTTTCAACCTGTGGTACGCGTACCACTTGTGGTACATTAACAAGTGGCAGGTGGTACGTAGCCCTGCCTAGCCAAGTGTAGTGGGGGAGGAAATGAGCCAGCGCAGGCAAGGACTTACAGTGAGAGAGTCCTCTGGAGCTGCAGTGGCTGGGGCAGGCAAAGGCCCCAGGCTCATTTCTGGCTCACCCTCCCCCATGAGAAAGGAGGAGGAGGGGGGGTTGGAGACAAGAGAGGCTATAAAAGGAGGCAGTTTGGGCGGGAGAGGGAGAGAGAAAAAAGCAGCAGCCTTGGGAGGAGGCGGAGTCAGCTCTAGCTGCATCGAAGGGAAAGAAGTTGAAGGAGGAGGGTGGGGGAGGGGTTGCCCTCCAAGAGGAATGAAAAAAGGCAGCAATGGCTGGAGGTGAGGAGGGAGCGAGGGAGGGAGGGAGATGGAGAGTGGAAGGATTCTTATGTGCTTTTGTGACTTTGAAGTTCTGGGATTTGTGCAATGTGGGCTTTGTATTCTTAAGGAGTGTTTGGCAATTTCTATTTGGCTGATGGCTGATGGCTGATGTCTCATGTTAGCTTCTATTGCTCTGCTATTGTTAGCTGTAAGTTTTGCTGCAAGGGATTTTGAAGTATTTTTCTCCTGAATGGATTTTGCCTGTAGATTCCTTTACTTACGAATGGAGCCATTTGGGGAGGCTGCCTTAACCGGCAGCCAATACTTACTACAATTTTTTTTCTTCCTTACTTTCCTTTCTAGCCAGTAGCTAATTCTTAAAGGGGAATGTGCCTTTTTAAGCTAGCTCACTCAGCAGTTTGTCTTTTCTGTTTCTGGAGGCTTTTCCTTGTTTGATGGAAGAGAAAAAATATGGGGGGGGTTCAAATTCTTCCTTTAGAAGGAGGTGGGCATGAGAAAGAGGGAGGCAGGGAAGGAGGGAGGGAGGGAAGCCTTATCACTTGGCCACCAGCAGCCCTGCCATTGACTTTACTTGTCAAAAGCTTGCAAAAGGGGATCACATGACCCTGGGACACTGTGACCATATGAATCAGTTGCCAAGCATCCAAATATAAATCACATGACCCTGGGCATGCTGCAATAGTCATAAGTGTGAAAATGGTCATAAGTCATTTCAGTGCAATTGCAACTTTGAACAGGTTTTTTTTTTTTTGTCATCCAGTTTTTGACACCTTGCTAGGTGGTACTCGAATATTGCCATATCCTAAAAGTGGTACAATCGGTGAAAAGGTTGAAAAGCCCTGTTTTACAACACTCTCTGAATGGTTTACAAAGGTCAGCATATTTCCCCCAACAATCTGGGTCCTCATTTTACTGACCTCAGAAGGATGGAAGGCTAATCATCCTTGTACCGGTCAGGATCAAATTCCTGCCTGTGCGCAGAGTTAGCCTGCTCTGCTGCATTCTAACCGCTGTGCCACCATGGCACTTGTTGGCATATATTGTTTAATATTTCTTAGACCTTTTTTTTTTCATTCATTCCTTTGTTCCCTTTTTTTTCTGTCATCAAGCTGATCCAAAATTGGGGATGAGCTTTTCTGCAAGTTGAGGAGATTAAACCAGCAATAATTTTCAGGTAAGGAGTGCTCATGCATTGTAAAATGACTCCCCTATGGACTGCAGCAGTCTATAATTAACAAGAGTTTGTACCACAATGACTGAATTAACATATTAAGATTAACCTCCTGAATATGAGCAGTGGGGGGGGGGGAGTAAATTGCAACATGGCCGTTATTGCTTCTCATCCTCTGGTGGGATCAACCAGAGTAAGAATTGGCATAAATCTTTGATCTTTGACCATAGAGAGGGAAGCAGGAAAGGAGCAAAAGAGAGCCATGTCCAATGAACACTGCACTTTCCTAGAAACCTGGTGAGGTAGAAAAAAGTAGTCCTGGGAAGAGATTGGCCAAATTCCATTTCCTTGAAAAGGCAAAAGGAAATAGTCTAATACTTAAATCTTGAGGTAAATATATTGATATTGATATCAATAGTAGTACACAGATCATCTGCACTACATGGCTTCTATCTTATCTGTAATAAAGTAACTGACTGAGCTGCATCTCTGTGAAGGGATGGGTTAAGCAAATGGAGTCTTGAGATGTATTGCCATGCTTGGTGTGACTGCTGAAACTCTGTTCCAAAAAGTCTTGCTATAAACTTGGGGCTTTGTGGGAACTGTTCTGAACTGGGGATTATGTTCATCTCCCTCCAAAATTGTCATACGATAAAATCAAATTTTGAATTATTGGTCTGTTTTATTTATTGCCACTACCACCACAAGAATCAAAAACTTGCATGCTATCATTGACTCCTCCATGTAGAGATGAGGCCAGTGGTACAATAAAATAACTGCCAAAATAGAGCTTATGCTTTTCATGATCCATTTAGAGTGGTTTGGAAGACAAGAAATTTTGTATATCAGTTTCTGACATTTGGGGCCAGATGTTGAAAATTGATCTATCCACCCCAATGGAAAGAAGTCTACATTCTGAAAAACAACTAACAAATGAAGTGGTGTGCTGCATATTAACGCACACTTCAAAATAAAGCATAAAAGCTGAAAGATTTATATGATCTAAAAAGAAGTCAGTTTGTTTTGTACTATTTTTGAATCTAATAATAAAAAGGAAATAGAAACACAAAAGAGAGCCAGTTTGGTGTAGTGATGAAGGTGCTGGTCTAAAAACCAGGAGTCTGTGAGTTCTAGGCCTGTTTGAGCCTTGAAGGCTGCTGGGTGACTTTGGGCCAGTCACTCTTTCTCGGCTCAAGCTACCTTACAATGTTATTGCTATTGTGTGAAAAATAAGCAATAGGAATATTAAATATGTTTACTGCCTTGAGTCACATATAAAAAAGATCAGATAAAAATTTAATAATGATAATGTTTTTGAAGTCTATGGAGTAATCAGAAATACACTTGGAAGCTAAGAAATACCATCTGTGAGAAAAGGAGTCCATATTTCCTGTGCATAGTCAGAGCAAAAAAAACCTTACATTTTAGGAAAGAACAGCATACATTTTAATATCTAAGGCAATATTATGTAAATATATATGAATGGTATCCCTCTCTTTCTTCCCACAATATGGTTCAAAGGTAAAGATGGTCCTGAACACAGATAAATGACCCATTCATTGTTGCATCCATCAAGTTTAATGGATATTGGAAGAGAAGTGCAAGACACAGCTTCATTGCCTGTTGGAGCTGAGGCAACATTTCTAGCCAATATTAAAACAAAGAGGCAAACAAATAAAAATCTATACAGCACTCATCCATCATTGTTGGGCCATAATGTGCATTGTTCACCAACAAGATTTTCAAAGAAATTAACACAAGCCAGTGAAATTGTTTCTGTACAGCCACCCGGAAGCAACCTATCAAAAGCGCAACATAGGCAAATCTCCCAGCTACAGAATGCAAGATATTTTGGCTGCTTATTAACACCTCCATGTAGCTGACTGACATGACACATTGTATAAAATCCATCATGCGCCCTCAAGTTTCTCTGGGTAGAATGTTTTGCAGCTTACAAGCAGCTTCATGGCAGATGAATAATGAATTATCTGAAGCAAAAAGGCCTTGGGGAGCCATGAACACAAGGGTTTACAGATTTGTGAACCAGCTGGTAGTGATATCTGTCATTCACTGAAGACCATGAATGGTTTTAAAGACTGCTGGTATTTGAAGGGTATGTGAATCAGACTTATGTGCAACATGCCTTCTTTTTTTGAATCAGTGCTCAGTAAGCCAATAGAAGATGTGTTAATGTGAGCGCTTTATGTCAATCACCCTCCATCTGTTCCCCTTCAAGGAAAAGAAAGAGATTTCTTCCACCCTTTTGGGTGGGCCAGTCATTGGCATAAGAGCTTTCCTCTGTTGACGCATGGATATATCTCATCATTTCACATGGTTAAGACGGCAAGCACGGCCTCTTCAAAATTATGCTCTTATCGTTTGTTCTCTTTAAAAACGATGCTTTGAAAACCTGAACTGAGCAATTTGCTTCTTGACTCAGTACATTTCTCAAGGAAATATTAATGCTTACCCTTTGTGTTTCTAGCCAACTATAGGGTGGGGGTGGGGGAGAAATGTGCATCCTCTATATTCCAATGCAACCTTATCTAGTTCCCGCTTTCCTGGATACTTATGCAAACCAGACTGAAGTGATATACTGAAATTTGCATTTTTTCTAGATTTAAGAAAGAGTTCACAATCTTTTTAAAAATACTAATTTTTTTAAGTGTGGAAAAATGTGTGTGTATCAAGGGGACGGTGTGCTACATATACATATACATATACATATACATATACATATACATATACATATACATATACATATACATATACATATACATATACATATACATACACAAATAAGAAAGAGAAAGAGAAAGTATAATTGTCTCCCTCTAGCAGGGAATTTGGCATGCCTATTTCTCAGTTTTATGCAAGGGCATCTGGAATAGGGAGGCTGTCCAAAAAAGATCAAGATGGAGTCTGAAACTGCAGAATGGAATGGAATGGAATGGAATGGAATGGAATGGAATGGAAAGAAGGAAAGGAAAGGAAAGGAAAGGAAAGGAAAGGAAAGGAAAGGAAAGGAAGATTGATTCCAGTTCAGCTTATTCCATCTTGAAAATCTAATTCAAAGAGACACTTCATTTTTCAGGAATGAACATTATATATGGAGAAATAAAGATGGATTGTCATGGACAGAAGCTACTTTTCTTGATGAAGGTTCTTAGTATATCAGAGGTATAGGCAAACATGACCTTTAGCATCTTTCTTGTGGACAACAGTATCCAAATAATAGTGCTGACTGTTCTTGGATCTGAAAACAATACATTCTCTCTCTCTCCCTTCCTCCTTAGATATGTGTACACATGCATACACATGCATGCATATAAACATTATGCATACTTAAGCTTTCCAAAGAGGGAAAATCTTGCAGCTAAAATATTGTACAAGCAGTGGAAATTCTACTCAATTTGGGAAATAAAATTTCAGTAATATTATTTTCTCTCTACTTTGTGCTTGGCTTGGAATCTATAATCTACCAAATCTGCCACTTACATAAAAATTTATCTAGATTGTAGCAAGGAGAATAAAATTGCAGGAGTGAAAGAAAAATGAGAAGGGCAATAACATATGGAAGAAACCACATATTTGAGGCCCGTCAAAAAACATTAAAGTTATTTATTTCAGATGATGAAACATTTCAAAGGTATCATAGGTATCTCCCAAGAGCCCTATACCAGCAAGAAACAGTTAAATTTATGAGGGGCTTTCAACTACTTGCTGGATTGCAGTGTAGAGAAAATGTCATTCAAGATGACTATCTTCTAGAGCTTTTGTTTTCCTTAAATTACATGGCACTGATGAATTGAATCAGATGGTATCGTAATAGTTAGCAGTTTTTCAGTTACTCCTTGTAGAGGGGGGCAAAGAGGATATTGAAAGAATGCAAAATCTGTTAAACAAATAAAAGAGGAAGCAAATGAAAGTTCACCCCTGAAAAAGAAGCAGCTGGAAGAAGCAGACTCTAAATAACTCCACCTTGATTCTGCATGGTATAAGGAAGGGCAGAAAGTACTACTCTATAAAACCCTAGTGAGACCACACCTGGAATACTGCAACCAGTTTTGGTCACCATACTACAAAAAAGATGTTGAAATCTTGGAAAAAAGTTCAGAGAAGAGTAACTAAAATGATCAAAGGCCTGGAGACTAAAACATATGAAGAATGGCTGCAGGACTTGAGTTTGGCTAGTCTAAAGAAAAGAAGAAACACAGGTGACATGATAGCAGTATTCCAGTATTTGAGGGACTGCCACAAAGAAGAGAGTGTCAAACTATTCTCCAAAGCACCAGAGGGAAGGACAAGAAACAATGGTTGGAAACTGACCAAAGAGAGAAGCAACCTGGAATTAAGAAAGAACTTCCTAACAGTAAGGACAATTAACAGCTTGCCTTCAGAAACTGTGGGCGCTCCATCACTGGAGGTTTTTAAGAAGAGACTAGACAGTCACTTGTCGGAGATGGTATAGGTTCTCCTGCTTGAGCAGGGGGCTGGACTAGAAGACCTCCAGCTCTATTCTATTCTATTTTTTTCATATTCTATTATACATTACAACAATAAAGTATCGATAGAAGAAAGTATCTGTAACTCAGGACTGAACAGTGGAGTTCTGGGTGCTATCTGAGCTTGGCTGTTTACTTGCAGATGTCTCATTATCCAACTAGGTAACATCATTCTTACAAAAGCACTGATAATGTTACCTAGTTGGTTAATGAATCATCTGCAAGCGATCAACCAAATTCAGAGAGTATCAAGGACCCCACAGCAGTAAAAGTATTCCAATCATAGTTGCAGTGTCTGATTCCTGGCCCGCCTATCTTGAAGGGCTGACACAGCAACATTCCTAGATAAAAGTGTCCACAGGGACAGGTTTTGCTTGGGTTACCTGATATTATACATTTTCCTAACAAAGATACTGATAAATGTATCTTCTCTGCTTAAAGGGTTCTTCAACGATGTAATTCATCAACTTTTTTCCTCCTCCTGCTGATAGGGCCAAGAGGAAATGTGGTGAGAGAAGCTTTGTCTTGATGCCTGCAATTGATCCAGAATCTGGTCATAAAGCTCAATGATGAGATATAAGATGTACTTAGCCTGAGTGATAGCGATTGCTGAAAAATCATTTGGTACGAAAGAAATCCACCCTTGTAGGAGACACATTTTATTCAGCATCTGAATGTGAATCACTAGCTGAATAAACCACATAAACATAACTGTGGACCATTTTCTGATAATAGTGGTGCCATTTTTTCTATTAATTGGATCTTTGAATCTCCTTCAGTGAGAAACTGATAATCAGATGTATCATTTTCAGATTAATGGATCCCTTGACTCAAATGCACTCCATTTTATAGCAAGACAATGTTAAATCTAGTTAAGAGATTTTTTACGAAACTCTAATCATATAGAACATGACCAAGAAATAGGTCTATGATGGGACTGAATAAAAGGAAGAGTTCTTGATTTTAAATAACTGTGGTCATCATGTTCATGGGATGAGTTACTTCAGTTGATGCAAGCAATCACTATATATTGTCATCCATAGAACTTACTTTTTGTGAGCTATTCCGATACAGACAAATGAAGCACCATCAGACAGGTGAAATCTAAGGACCTCTGTGGAACTAATAGCAAATCTACTATTCCCCCACCACACACACAAATAACAAGAATCTCACTTGTTTCCTTGTGTGGATGGTGAATGTACCATAATCCAACAAAGCTATCTGCAGGATATACTTCTGTACAGAATGTTCATGTTCAATCCTTGGCATCTTCAGTTAAAAATATTGAAAAGATAGTGATGGATATAATGTGTAGGTTATATGCTGTATATAATGAGGGGGTTAGATTTCTGTCTGAGACCATGGAGAGTTGCTGCCTATCAGGCAAGATAATGTTGACTTTCATGGACTAGTGGTCTGGCTTGTCTTACTAACCATGCTGCTGCAGAAAGGAACCCTGTGGATTACATATATTTTGCATAGAACACTCATGTCAATATCAGCTTACACTTCCAGAGAACGAACTGCATTAGTTTTGCTACATCACAACCCAATGCAGATTCCTCTGGCAGGAGGAGAATCTTGGAGAATTAGGTAGCATGATTCATTAAATAGTTAGATTTAAGGACTAGCATAATCAGCTTTTGCAACATAGAGCCCATTCCTTCAAAAACATTTTCCTGCAATGATCTCCTAGACATTAACTATCCTCACGGCCCAAGCCCTTCATCCCGATTACTGTTGAACACTTCCATGTCTTCAATAACATGCAAACTTTGGAACCATCTTTCAGTGTTCTTCTGGTGGGCTGGCTGGTCATATCAGTATATCTTAAATACCTGACTTCTCCATTGAACATGAACTGCTAGCCACTACTGAGGGAGTTTTCAGTCTCCCAAACCAGCCTCCAGACCCTTTGAACTTTTTTCATCTCATAGGCAAAATTGCTATTATATCAAAATTTAATTATGAAGCTTTTAAAGGCCTATATTTTCTGAGGTCTTTAACACAAATAATCTCCCTGTGTGAAAAAAAAATCTAACCTTTAACTTGAGGAAGCAATCAACAATTCTTAAAACCTTTTTTTTTCATTCATGTATCCCCATTGTATGTAGGAATCAAATTGTCCTTTTTTTCTTTTATACTTAGCAGGCAGGAGATGCAGGCAGTCAACCTATCTATTAGGAGTCTTCCTAGTTATGAAAGAAACAGAGAAAGATAAAATTGTATCAGGAGCACAAAGGCTGTTTGAAAAAAATGTTAGATTCCCATTTTGAGGTGCCTCTGAAAGCCATCTGCTGTCAGGCTCAAGCAACCAGGAACAGGAATTTAGTTCAAAGTACTTTACCTGCTACCTATAAATAAGAATCTGATCTACTAATGGTCAAGACAAATTGGCATTAAATAATAGTCAACAGAATTCAAGACTGGACTCTTGTGGGAGTGTAGTGATTCCAAATTGATGACACATTTAATCCCGCCCTCAGGCTCAGCCTGATCATCTCCTGCATATGCTGGGAGACTAATGGGCTTCCTTCTGAAATTGTTTGGCCACTGTGACAACAGATTGCAGCATTAGATGGGCCAGGGGTTTGATCCAGTAGGGAACTGTTTATGTTTATATGACATCCAAAGGTATTCTTGGGAATAAAAGTGATATTTGGGCTTCGCTTTGCACCATACCAGCACTCCAGTAATATTTTGGTTCTGGCCAAAAAAAAAGAGGTTGTGTTAGAAAACAGGGTTGTGGATGCTAAAAGTTCTGTATAAATGCAGAAGCTGAGACACAAATTATAGGGGGGTGAAGAGACTACAATTGGAGACAGTTGTTTGTCTCTGGAATAGATGATAATCCTCTTAATGTAGACTTTGGATCCTATCCAAGATGTTTTATTGTTTCTGTCTAATTATTTGTGATTGCATTTCAGGAATCTCCACATTTTGACATCTCTGATAGGATGTGAGACACACATTTCATTTTTGCAGATGGCATGCAAAATCAGACAGGCTGATCTATGTGAATGCAGTGATTTGCTTTTAAGAAGTAGGACTTCTGGCTTTATGATTTCCTATTTCTTATGACTACATTCACACTTTTGCCAATTTAACAGTAATCAGTCTTCTAATAAGTTACCTCTTCCTTGAGGTTTGTGAGCAAGCAATTCTAAAATCCTTGACAGCCAAGTGGCCTGCCTTATGTCTGGCAAAAAAAAACATTTTCCAGTTCAAATCAAATCCTTTTGTTTGCCGCTTTCCTATGATGAGTGCTCTGCCTTGCTATTCCTTAACACCCCCTCTCTCTCCCTCCCTTTCTCAACTCAAGAAGTAGTCAGTGACTGTGAAGATGAAGGCAGCATCTGTGAAAACATGAAAAGGATGTGGGAGGCAAGGATGGTGAGGACCATTTTGTTCCAACAGCTGTAGACCATTCAACAAACTTATCAAAGTACATGCTAATGGGAATAAATTACACAAGCATACCCATCTAAAAAGAGTATTTCTAACTCCCAAGAAATTTGCCTATAAAATATACATGGTTACAGAACAGGATAGTCAAGGTAAGGAATCAAATGCAATTTCTTTGTTGTGTATACATAAAACTCTTGAGATTACTGGACTACTCCTGAACATATGTGCATCTTTTGAAAGTAACATAATTAAATCTTAGGGGAAAATTTATGGTTTAAATAAAACATAAATATTAAAACATTGGTTGTAGCTCTTTTGTTATATTATGCTTGCTTTTGTGCTATGTATTTATCGCTTTGAAATAATATAATTTCAGAGGTTTTGACTGGAGAATAATACAAGAGAGTGAATAAAAATGGCTTGGGGTAAGTTGGAAAGAATATGAATGGGAAATTATGGTTGAAAAAGAATGTTATACCACACACAAAAAATCAAGGGCATGCAAAATTAGGTGGTAAAGCTGATGTTCCAGAAGAGGAATAAAAGAATGAGAAATAGCAACAACAAAGACAGCAGAGCAGACTGAGAAAGTCAGATGCTAGGAATTGCCTAATCTGAGTTATTTCACATAGTTTGCATTTTTTTTCCCAAAATTAGATTGACCATCATAAGAAAAATTACCATTAAATATAGAATTCTTGCTTAGAAGTTTCACTGTTCTTCAGACTGTTTTCTGCCTGGTGTTGTGGAACAAGCTGGTCCTTCCTTCATCAGCATCATGAGATTCCCCACGGCTACCAAGGCAGCGTTCCGTATCAGATTGCCTTGCATGTGCATAGATCTATGCTCATTTCCAGAGCTGTAGGCTTTCCCCACCAGAGAATAGATCATGACTTAATTGCTTTATTTTCAAAAGCATTTTTCGCCACTGGATAATTCCATTTCCATTTTTATATGCATAGTGTGTACTGCAAAATGTTCATATTTTCTTTCATTCTTTATTCAGTAGACTGACATTTTTCTTATGGATTTTCCAAACCAACCAATAGTGATGGTCAATACAAAAGTTCTCTCTAGTTGGGAGTTTTTAACTGCAAAGATATTCATCTTCAGTGGTTTTTCCAAGCCTCTTCTTCATCTCCTTTTTTTTCTAGACTCTTAATATTCTAGAGCAAAGGTCCCCAACCTTTTCAGCACCAGGGACCAGTTCCGTGGAGAGAGGTTTTTCTGCGGACCGGAGGGGGCATGGTTTCATGTGCTGCCTGCATCTCATGGATGGGGCTTCGCTTGTTTGCACAGACCAGTTTCCGGCATGCCATGGACCGGTGCTGGTCCACAGACTGGGGGTTGGGGACCTCTGTTCCAGAGGGATAAAGAATAATATACAATAAGGTTCACATAGACCCATCACAAGATTCAATGTTTGGGAAGCAAGTTTATGCAGAGCATTGAAAGGCATAAGAAAGAGTAAAGAAATAAAGGCATAAAATAAGGAAGATAAAAATAAATTATAGCAACATCTAGTTTATGCCAACATCATTCTCTATTTCTCTCCATACCTATTCTTCATACACCTTTGTGAATCATTATGTGAATGAAGATTCTCAGTCATCCAGATAGAGTTGCCTGGAAGTTGAGTCTGGAAGTTGAGTCATTGTAACTGGACTTCTTTTCTTTTGGGGTTTGAAATGTTTCACTGCTTATCCAAGTAGCTTCTTCAGTCTGAGCAAGTTGGTTAGAGGGACCCCATATATGTCCTCAAGGGTGATTTAATTTTCACCTAATCTGAATAGGCTCATTAAGTGAATAGGCAGAGAGTCATTAAGAATAGTAGCTCCTAGGTAAGTCGTTAAGTGTGACCTCCCTGGTAAACCTGTGAAGTGGTTGTGATCTTGGGAACTGATGCAAGAGCAGCATCAAAAATGGGATGGATTGTTGTCTGAGGCCTCCATCTCTACTGAGGGAAGGGCTTTCCACTTAAGCTTTGATTCACTTTGTGAACCATTCCTCCTTCCACAACAGCCATATATCACTTTATACACAGCCTTCTAGTCTTTAGACTTCTCTTTCATCAATTGATTTCATCAATTCCCTCCAACCACTTTCCCTTTCTCCTTGATTTTTCCTTCCAGCTTTACTTACTGAATGAAGTTATAGGGCTACCCAACTCAAACATTGTAACTCTGGCAACAAATAACAAAAACAAACAATAAACAAAATGAATCATATAATATTTTTAAAAAATAGTCAATGTGTAAAAGAATATGGTGAACCAACACAAGTTAGTGAAAGAACCAAAAGGGGTGTCCATGCAATTCAACCCAAATGCTGGGGAGGGAGGGAGGAGCCAGGACTTCCTCCCTTTTCTGAAAGTGAGCAAAGTTGGGATTTGTAAACTGCTACAAGTTGCCAGATTCAGCAATATATACATTCAGTAAATACATAAAATATATTTGTTTTGCAGTTGGATCCTAATTAATTTTCTCTCTGTGGCCAAACCATTTCAGTTTATTTCTTTCATAGTCATCTCTCTCTTTTGAATTCATGTTACATTCAATCAGCATCCTCTTGGGTTTTTTTTTTTGTTTTTTTTTGCTCCACCTCTGTAATGGTACGTGGGACTGACCTTGGGAGATATTGAGAAGAGACACAGCTAAGGGAGCAGTCAGAGAAAAGGCAATTTAGCTGCAGCAGGAAGGTAATGATATGATAATAATAACATATACCTTCAGACATACATATGTCCCTTTTATCCTAATTTATAAACACAAAATATTTAACTACCTTTGTTTGTTTCATCCAGTGTCTTTCCTCTTATGTGACAAGTTGCAAGCTTCTCATCAGATGTGTCCGTATATATTGAACTTCAGTCCCCATCATGGCTTTGGTTAATGAAGAATTTCAATATACAATATACTAACGTGCACTCAGAATTTGTCTAAAGTTGAACATTTGTACCAAGCTATTTGCACTAAAGCAGAAAATGACATTGATTGTCACTAAATATAATGACAATCATATGTATGTTACATTAGAAGCTCAAGCTCAAATTAGCCTGTCAGAATTTCAACATACTGTGATGCAAACCTGTCAAATGACACAATTAGTTCAAGAGAATAAAGAAAAGGCTTGTCAGAGCCCTCAAGCTTTTATTCTTGATCAGGTTTTGTCCTTTGCTCAGTGTCTTTATTAAATTTAAATGTGTTTCACACTTCTAATCAGGTCAAGGCTTATATTTCTTACCTCATACCATTGCAGAACTTTTAAATCTGTTAATTTCAGGAGCAGCAGAGTCTTGTGTACAGAGGTCTATATTCCGGATTCTCAAGAAGCTGTTTTGCTATGCATGAAATCTTATCAAAGGGTGAAACCTAGTGTTTACTTGCAAGATAAACAGTGCAAAGAATATTAGGTATTATATTATGTAAGATACATGGAGTCTTAATGAATGGCTTTGCAGATAGATTATGCCCATTAAAAAAAAGATCCCAGCCATTAGTACATTGTAATGAAAACATCTCTTTTGCTCTGAGAACTTGGCTCAGGAAGCCTAGTTTTTCTAGTTGTGAAACAATGAAAAAAGAATTAACTGCCTCTGTCTGATTTTCAAATTAGTGTGCATTACATTTGCATGTCCACATATTTAGTGTACAGACAATTAAAATTGAAAACCCAGAACTGGGTGATATCTTTTTTTTTTAAAGCAACTGAAATAAAACAAAGGGCTACAGAAGAAACTCCAGAACTTTATCTTCAGCAAGATAGTACAAACAATAATACAAGTTTGCAAAGTGATGAATGTCAACCCCGAAGGACTGATAGGACTATCCAAAAGGTTGATAAATGGCAGGCGGTCAATAGGTGGTTAATAAATGATGGAAGGTTGATTGGGGTTAATTCATCTTTGGTGTCTCTGTATTGCTTCATGCCAATCCCTTGTTCTGAAATAAGGTGGCTAGTGGCTAGACAGTGTTATCTAGGATTGGAAGGTCAGCTTCCAGCAAGAGTAGCCTTGAGTTGTCTCATAAACTTCTCAGCTCTTTCTTTTTTGAAGGTCATCAACTCCATCTACAGCTTTCTTGAACTTCTTTTTTTCAATCCATTCATTCTTTCTTCATATATTTATTTTGCAATTCAATTGTCATTCATCTTCATGGAATATACAAATATCTGAATATACTTTTTGTCCTACTGATCCATCATTTTTGTTTTCAATGCATATTTTTCTCACCCTTCCATTCTGGACTCCTTTTCTTCTTATTTTATCACAAACACTTAAGTTACCCATTCCCATACGACTTATTTTTATGCTTCTCTCTGACGTACTAATCTTTCACATTATTTGCATTCCTCATAACAGGTCACATGTTGCCAACTATTTTTCTACCACTATTTGGCGGTCTTAAAACTTCTCCATCCATTTCCCCATCTTGAGTATATATTCTATCAAAGTACGCAAATTGTTAACATCCCAATTGTTTGGGGAGGGGGCACTAGGTGTGAAATACCAAAGCTTGAAGTCAATGATTTTACCTTAAATTTCCTAAAAGAGACATATTTGACCCCATCTAGTGTGAGGAACCCACTGTCAGATGGGGTACAGATGGGTTGGACATATTGTCCAGGGAATGGGAAAGGAAGGGAAGAATTGTAAAGGGAAGGGAGAGTGAAATAAAATCAACATCCTCCTTCTTCTTTCCTTCTTTGGGTCTTCCCCTGGATCTTAGTATATTTGCAAAATGGGCATTTTTATTTAAATTAGAAGATGTAAATTTCCAGTTATTAACTGACAGTTTTTCACACTGGTTTTCAGTCTCTGAAGATGAATTCTATGAAGTCCCTGAGTCTCTACATCACATATCTACATTTTTAGGCCAAAGTGAGTATCAAATTACCTCTATTAATAGATCTAATGTAACAATTATCCTGAAATTGCAGTTTAAAGAACAGATTGAGTATATGGAGAAACTTCCTTTTTTTGCAACTATAACCACACGTAAAAAGCATTTCAGTACTGTTTTACAATATACGAGATGATGATTGTACTGAATACAATACCTTACTATTGGAGTAGCATGCTTTTTGAGAATTTTACTGATACTGTGGAAGGACTGCTAAATAAAAACTTCAGGCATGCATACTAAAAAGCTGAAAGAGCATAACTAATCTCCTGAACGGTTAAATATTAATTAGACAAGAATGGAACATAGAAATATTTAAAACAAATGTTCATAGTAGTATTACTAAATGTTAATTTTTATGTATGCTGAATCATTTTGTAGCCAGTTAAAATAGCTTTTGTGGTCTAGCAAATGCATAATTAATGTATTTTTTCCTTGTCACTGATGTTTAATAATTAAATGGTAGGCCTAACATTTTGACAGCAAAAGAAGAAAAGGCCTTTAGGGGGGAATGTTACATAATGAAGAATGCTACAGAAATTAATAATTTCCATTAAAAGCATTTTTGTTATAATTTGTTTTAATATACCAAGTTGCAGCCTGTTTGGATCATATTAAAGCCTGATTATGAGGTGATGAGGATCTTTTATTATTTCTTGCACCAAATACATTAATCTGCATTCCCTAATTGTGTGGACAACCTATATGCCCAGAATAACTAAATGCTGACAAATATTCCCTCATTATTTGGTAAAAAAGCAAGGCTGGCAATCCCAACCTGATAATTAATATTATTAAAAAAGAAAAAGTTTCCCATCAGCCAGTCACATGAGTCTGAGTTAGTCCCCAGCTAAGTAAAAGGCAGGCAACCCAAAACAAAAAAACAAAAAGAGTTAAAATAGCTACTTGAGAGTGATGAATAACTATTAGAGCAAAGAAGGGACAGTTTTATGTTTTGGATGAGCTTCTCACATCGTCTTCTAGAGGACAGGAAAGAGGAGGAGGACAAGAATCCAAATAAAAGAAGAACAATGAGACCCATTTAGCTGAGAAGTCTCTGTCCATATTTTATATTCTAGAGCAGCATTTTTTAAACTTTGGCAGCCTGAAGATATGCGGAGTTCACCTCCCAGAATTCTCCAGCCAGTCTGTGGGCTGGGGATTCTGGGATTTTATTTATTTATTTATTAAATATATATGCTGCCCATCTCATGGTTCCAAGAGACTCTGGTTGACTGAAGTCCAGAGCTGAACTCCACAGATTTTCAAGCTACCAAGGTAGAGAAACACTGTTTAGGAGTAATCTGTTCTAAATGGCCTCCATTTACATCAGACTCCAGAATTCCTGGCTAGCTTATCCAATCAGACTAGGAAAAGGTTGCTCCGATCAGGGAATCAGGGCTATGCCATGGGGAGTCTGAGTTGAAACTAAAAAGCAGGAGCCATGAAACAAAGGCAGTATTCAGAACTGAAACATGAGTAAAATTTGTAAGATGCCTAAGCAAGCAGGACCAAGAAGCAAATCAGAAAACAGGTCAATTACAGCAGCCCCTTGAAAAGCTCAAGTAGCTCTTATGTCCACCTTGAAGTACTTCTGAAGTACTTCTGTTAAGTTCACGTGGCAATTAATGGCAGTAATAACATGTCACCACCTGCTTTAAAGTATCTTCTAAAGCAGTGATGGCGAACCTTTTAGAGACCGAGTGCCCAAACTGCAACCTCAAACCCACTTATGCATCGTCGAGTGCCGGGTGGGTGTGGCCCATTGGGTGGGCATGGCTGTGGTGGTAATGGCAGACTGGGTGGGACTAAAAAGTTCAATCAATCAATTCCAACTTTGCAAGATCTTTTTTTTTCCCGTGAGAAGTTGAAATTGACTGATTGAACCTTTTTTTTTTTTGCACACAGCTGCGGAGGCCTAAAGTGAAAAGGTTTTATAAAACCCAGCTGAAGGCCTAGGACTGGGGCGATGGCGCGCGTGCCCACAGAGAGGGCTCTGAGTGCCACCTCTGGTACCCGTGCCATAGGTTCGCCACCACTGTTCTAATGGCTAGGGATACAAATTCACCTACTGCTATGAAGTTGACAGATTTTGTCTAAGGAAAATGTTATGTCAAGGGGAAAAGGGAGGCAGACTTTTCTGAATTGTCTCAATCCTACTCTTCTTTATGTTTTGAATATACAGGACCGATAAAATACAACACAACTGGGCAAATTGCGGCTTTCCAGATGCCAACTTTCATCAGCCCCAATCTCCTGCTATCAGAAATAATGCTAACTATAGCCATTAAAATTTGGCTTAAGTACTTTCAGACTGAACATTGTTACCATTTGAACCATTTATGTGTGATGCCTTTTTAATTATCATGTTGCTATTAATACTTGCAATATACAAGCAGCCCTTGACTTATGACCACAATGGGGAATCAGAATTTCTGTTGCAGTTGTTAAATATGTCGTGCCCTGATTTTGCAGTCTTTCTTGCCACAGTTGTTCAACAAATCACCGCAGCTATTAAGCGAATCACATGCTCATGAAATGAATCCAACTTCTCCCATTGACGTTGCTTGTCAGAAGCCAACTGGGAGGGCTGCATATGGTGATCAAATGACACCAGGACACTGCAACCGTCATAAATATCATGCTGATCACCAAGTGCCTGAATTTTGATCACACAACTGCACAAGTGTTGCAACATCATAAGGTATGAGGAGTGGTCGTAAGTCACTTTTTTCAGTGCTGTTATAACTTTGAATGGATCACTAAACCAATGATTATAAGTGAAAGATTCCTCATAAAAAATAGTTGTACTTAGCCACCAGTTAAGCTACTGAAACCAAGTATCCTCCTCCATTTCTCCAACTTACATCTCAGTTGCAGAAAAAATATATATACAAAGAGTCTGGTGACAGTATCAAACGTGAAATGCTGGTGAATCAGATTCTAGCTGAGCACATTTGGCTTCACTTCATTTCTACCAGACTTTGCATTGTGTGGTCTACAAAGATTAAAATAAACATAAGAAAGGAAATCCAATCACTTTTTTTCATTGATGAGTGTGAAAGCTGACATAATGGAACAAAATTTTTAATTACTTTTTTTTGGGAGGGGTAGAATGAAACTACACCAGCATGTATTTGACTCAAAAGATAGCCGCTTGATAGGAAACCTGCAGGACAAGGCATTTGTCAGAGAGAATTTGCTATTTTGCTAGCTTAAATTTTCCCAAGTTAGAGCTCTCTGGGTATTCCTAAAATTATTATTAACAATAACAATAATAAAGTTGGAAGGGATCTTGGAGGTCATCTAGTCCAAAATCCCCTGCTCAGGCAGGAAACCCTGTACCATTTCAGACAAATGGCTATCCAGTCTCTTCTTAAAAACTTCCAGTGTTGAAGCATTCACAACTTTTGGAGGCAGGTTATTCCACTGATTAATTGTTCTAACTGTCAGGAAATTTCTTCTTAGTTCTAGGTTGCTTCTCTCTTTGATTAGTTTCCATCTGTTGCTTCTTTTTTCTTTTCTTTTTTATAACAAGTTTTATTATTTTTCCCATTTTTTTTTGAACAAAGTATTTAGGAAACAACATGGGGATAGGGTAATCAATCATCTTAAATCAAAAACATACATTCACAAATCAGCAATTGTCTAAAATCAAAAACATACATTTACTAGTCAGGTTAACTCCTTGGAGGTTCCCTCTCTCTTTCCCTCCATTAATATATTCAGGTTAATACATTTCTAGGTAAATTTAAATCCGTCCGTAAAAAATTTTCAATCACATTTTACCTATAAAAATTCCAAGTCCTGTTTTTAAGTTTAACTATATTCCAATTATCACATTCCAATTTAACATTAATTAAACATACTATTTATATTTCAGGCATCCCTAATTTCCCTAATTACATAACATAACCATTATCATGTCTACAATAATATTCCAACAATTACCTTCTCATTCTATTGTTTCCATTCCATTAGAACAGTGGTGGCGAACCTATGGCACGGGTGCCAGAGGCGGCACTCAAAGCCCTCTCTGTGGGCACGCGTGCCATTGCCCCAGTCCTAGGCCTTCAGCTGGGTTTTATAAAACCTTTTCACTTTAGGCCTCCGCCGCTGTGTGCAAAAAAAAAAAGGTTCAATCAGTCAATTTCAACTTCTCACGGAAAAAAAAAAGATCTTGCAAAGTTGGAATTGATTGATTGAACTTTTTAGTCCCACCCAGTCTGCCGTTACCACCACAGCCATGCCCACCCAATGGGCCACGCCCAGCCAATGGGCCATGCCCACCCAATTGGCCACACCCAGCCAATGGGCCACACCCAGCCAATGGGCCACACTCACCCGGCACTCGACGATGCATAAGTGGGTTTGAGGTTGCAGTTTGGGCACTCGGTCTCTAAAAGGTTCGCCATCACTGCATTAGAAAATAAACATCATATCTAACATAAACCTCTTATCTTCCAAAAAAGGAATAAAAAAGAAAAATAAGGTAAAAAAGAAAATGTATATCTTTACACTATTTCAACCATATATAATCTTAATAGGTATGCATTTAAAACATTTTTCATTTCACAATTCCAAACTATATTCTAACCAATAATTTCATCTCAATTATAAATCTGAATCCTAAATATTAAATCAATCCCAACATCCATTCCGTTATTTTCATTCCATTACAAAATAGATATACCTATGATAAACATATTATCTCCATAAAAAAGAAAGGATAAAAAATAGAAATAAAATAAAAGAGAAAATATATACCTTCTTACTCTATTTCAACCATATATAATCAAGATAGGAATACATTTAAAACATTTTTCATTTCAAAATTCCAAATTATAATCTACAATAATTCCCTCACAGTTATAAATCTAAGTCCTAAACTAAATCAATCCCAGTTTTATTTTTCATCTCAGTTACTATTAATTCAGACCATATCTCTAAAAAAAACCTTTTTTAGCCATCAAGTATAGTTTTAAGTCCCATTTTTAAATCTGACTCTAGCTTTCTTTTTGTGCCAGGCCGGTTTCCATAAAAGGGCCACTATGTCAATAGATCTCATTGTTTTGTTTATGATATTCATCCTCAATTCAATCTGGTCTTGTGTCTGTTGTCCTTCTTCCATTGTCATCTGGGTGACGTAGTCAATTTTATCTAGTGTTATAGTTATTAGTTGGTTGTCCAGGATATCATAGTTCTGATATTCGATGGATTGTAGATAAAATTGTCTGGAGTCCTCTTTGATAGTGGTAAGTTCTTGTTCTGTTGATTTTTGGTTTATGAAGAAATCAGCTGAAGTCTGAGTGTCAATTTGTGATTTTGAGGCAAAGGCTTTTTCGTAGTTAAGTTGTAAATAAAATTCCTTGGTCTCATGTTGTACATAGGGTTGAACACAAACCTCTATGGTATTGATCTGTTCCTCAGTTTGTAGTTCTGGGGAGTCATCTTTAGTTTCCCTCCTGAAGTATATATTCTCAGTAAATTCCAAGATTTTTTCCAATATAAGGTTGTAGTCAAGCTGTGGGAAAAAAATCCTCCATTTCCATGATCAAGTAGTCTTTTAGTATTTTAGTGGAGGCTATGTTTAATAACAATCAGCAGTCCACCTCCACACAGCTGCTTTTTTGTGATAATTTGAAGGCCAAGTTATAGTCATAATCAAGAAATAGTACAGTTATAATGTCAATTTTCACCACAAGATGTCCTCAGTAGGCTGTAAAGTATTTTTCCAGATAGTGTTTTTTTTTCCAATTAAGAGAACAAGAACAATAATAAAAAAAAAGTATTGTTCAGTTTAATAAGTAGATTAGAAAAAAAGTTCAATAAGAGAAATTTTTCGGGAACCAGAGTACCCAAAAATAAAAATAAAAAATAATCAAACTAGATTAGTTTTAGTTTCAAGGCTTATAGTCCCACATGCACAAACGCTGCTTCATAAAATTGGGGAAATAGTTCAGAGGCTTTCACAGGAGAATAATTAGGGTAGAGAGAGGAAAGGAAAGGTCTCACCTGGATCTTCCACTGTGGTTCTTTGACGCTTAGATGTTGTTTGACTTGCGGTTGGTGCAGCTAGATGATCGGCCATGTTAATGGCCAATCTTTTCCCCATTGGCCCAGAAGAGCTGTCTCGGACCGTGGAAGGTTCTGCCGCACCCACTGCAGTCAACGAGAGTCCTCTCCAGCGGTAGTCACCCCTCCAGGGCGACTTTCGACCCTGTCCAGGGTCTACCGGCGGAGGGAAACCAGCCGGCGAAGAGAGCAGGCTCTTTGCACGACCGCCAGCACCGCAACCCGGAACCAGAAGTCCCATCTGTTGCTTCTTGTCCTGCCTTCAGGCGCTTTGGAGAATAGCTTGACTCCCTATTCTTTGTGGCAACCCCTGAGATATTGGAACGCTGCTATCATGTCACCCCTAGTCCTTCTCTTCATTAAACTAGACATACCCAATTCCAGCAACCGTTTTCTAATATGTTTTAGCCTCCAGTTCCCTGATCATCTTTGTTGCTCTTCTCTGTACTCTTTCTAGAGTCTCAACATCTTTTTTACATCGTGGTGACCAAAACTGGATGCAGTATTCCAAGTGTGGCCTTACCAAGGCATTGTAAAGTGGTATTAACACTTCACATGATCTTGATTCTATCCCTCTGTTAATGCAGCCTAGCATTAATGATTTGGCTAATTAGGAATAATCTCTGGGAGCAGGGCCTTTGGGGCTGGGGGACAGTGAAGCCAAATTGAAATGATCAGGTGGAATACTTGTAATTCAAGGCAGTAAAATTAATCAACTAAGATTAGTTCATTATGATTTCTCAGTAGGCTCCTGTTTACTGAACCTTTACCTTCAGTGAACAAAAATATGATGAAGGAAAGCAAAATCCATTGATACAGAATACGATGAGAAGAAAGTGGAGGGGGGGCAATCAAATGAACCTTATACTCCAAGGCAAATCTGGGCATTTTATGGCCAGTGGGTCACATCCTGCCTGCAGGCTGTCCCTGTCCAGCCCATGCTGTCCCGTGCTGTTGAAGTGGAGAGGGGTGTAAGCAGCATTGGAGGTGGAGTGGCAGCATCCAGGGGTGGGACAGCATCAGCATCAGGATGGGGTGGCGTTGCCCTTCACATCAGACCTAGTTTTTCATATGGCCCCCTTGGGAAAATTAATTGCCCATCCCTGTTTTAGGGCCTCTCAAGGTCGCTGCTGACGCCTAGATCTTCTAGATTGTCTATGATTGCTTGAAATTAATCCATTATTTACTTTGCATTTGAATCTGTGATTTTTCCATTCCCTAACAAACATTGCGGTCCTGCCTCAGAGGTTCTTGACCCTCAGCTATATACAGGAATATTGATTTTTTATTTTATTTTTTTGCACAAAGAAAGTACTCTGGGTTCTGAATTTCTGCCTTCCACAAAGCAACTCAAGAGACATAAATGCTTATATGAAAGTTCTGAATGCTTTACAATACAATACTGATTACATTTCTGATTGAATAAAATCAGACTTTAATCCATTTTCAGATTTTTGTGAAGGTGTAGCCCAGATTAAGAGTGCATGTGAGTTGATAACTGCAAAGAAGGAAGATGTTCTTAAAGACCAAACTATGACATATCTTCTATTTTAATTATGTTAGAAGCGAGATGAGAAAACATTTTTACATAAAACATCAATACGTAGAGACATCTGGTAAAGCCCCTTGTGAACTAATCCATTTTCGGAAGTAGGAACAGATTCTGTGTTTGAATATTGCATGTATAACAATAAAATTTCAATGGGAATGGAAAATACAAGGAAAAGAGCACATTGGGATGTAGATTTTGCTCACTCTTCTATATGATGAGCCATCTTTTCATACAGAGTACACTGAAAGATGCAAAATAAAATGCCAGAATTGTAAATTGATGTCTATTCTGTGAGATACTCTTTACAAACTTTCTTCTCTCCTCTTTCTCTTCTTTTTTTTTTTTCCTTTTCCTTGCTTTTCACATTTTATCATGACTTAGCTCACACTGCCATCTAGGGGTTTTAAAAACAAAAAAAATCCCCATCTAAAAACAGCATAGCAAGAGCTGTTGTAACATATGAATAGGATGAAATGCATTTGAAATGCATTTGTTACACATGGTGGATCACAGTCACTAGAAGAGAAGTTTCAAAATTGACAAGATATCTATTTAAACAAGTGAAGGTACCAAATCTTTTATGAAAGAAAACCCCTGGAGGAATTTTGCCATTGCTATGGTTTTTGGTCTTTTCTGATGTAGATGGAATGGCTGTGCAAATCTTTCAAAAGTGTTTGTCTTCAACATTTGGAAGAATAGAATAGAATAGAATAGAATAGAATAGAATAGAATAGAATAGAATAGAATAGAATAGAATAGAATAGAATAGAATAGAATAGAAGTATTCTTTATTGGCCAAAGTGTGATGAGACACACGAGGAATTTGTCTCCGGTGCATAAGCTCTCAATGTACATACAAGCAACAAGTGATAAATCATGATCATAATCATAAAACACATTCATCATAAATCATAAGATACAATCAACAAATTTTAGTCATAAGATACCAATAGGAGTAGGTAATAGGAAAGATGAGAAGGATAATATGAAACACCTCTCTTTGAATAATTGAAGCAGCTACGTCTTTTTCTAAACTCAGGCAGCAATTTCCAGATGCCTCTATGTACATGTTCATGTACAACCACTTCACTTCACTGGAAAAAAAATACTTAAATGTTGGAGAGAGGTAGTCTTTTTATAGGAATTTTATTAGACCAGTATGGCATTTGTCAGCCGACTGTTGTTGTTTTTGTTGTTGTAGCTATCTCTCTTGAATGGTAAGATTTCATAAACTGCAACTGAGAGAGGATCATTGGCTTGTGAGTTTGGCAATTTTAAGCCATGTACCTTAGATGCACTGAAGATAGTATTTGTTTGTTTGTTTTATTCCTTCAGTTATAAACAGTGTCTGTAGCAACTAATATATAAAATAGAGGAAGGTCTGGAAGTGAGCAAATAATTGTTATTGTTTGGCAGTAAGATACTCCTCCATATTTTTTAAGCAGCTGGTAGAAATCTCTGCATCTTACTTTGGATTCTTTTGAAGTACATGTAACCTACATTCTGAGTCCAGGGATGGAACATGGAATACTAAGGTGTTCTGGAACAAATGGCATCTGAGTTAAACTCAGGCTTTAAGGACACTGTGGCAATGAACCAACCTATGGAATTCTGATCCAATTACAAAGAACAATAACCTTATAACGGATTGCTGCAAGAATCTATGTTGACTCTCTGTCTTTCAGCTATTAGCAGTGCTCAAACAGGATTACGCTACCACAAAATGTATTGCTTCAAGAAATCCATATAGAATCTCCTTTCTTCAGTTAGGGAACAATCAACTGAGAAAGAAGAACAGCACAAGTAGGTGGCAATCAAAGTTCACAAAATGGTTTGATGGAAAACTAATCACAGATGTTTTCTGTGGACAAGATGACTCAGTGAGATGTACTTTGAAGTCTTGAGGCCAACTGAAAAAAGGGTGATAATAAAAGAATGGAACATCTGTATTTGTACCTGGTGGTCCTCTTAGTTTGAAAAAGCAATCAAAGCTATGAAATATACCTTTCTCTACACAGCCCTCATCTAGCCATGAACCATATGAAATTTATGAAATAAAAAGTTAATTTTACAATTGTGGTCATTGTTTGGTAGGATTTCTCAGAATACTCTGCTATAATCAAGCATTTTGCTACAGATGAAACATTTTAACAGGAGAGATAAAACAAGTGTGAACCAAATCCAAACTATACCTTATACTATACATTTGAAAACTAGTATCAGCTTCTATTAGCTTTGCCATGTATTACCAGCAACCATTCTTTGTTAACTGACAGTAATCTTACATGTTGCTTTAGTGGTAGATTCTTACATTGTTTCATTTTCATTTTCACATTTTATCCATAATACAAGAGTTTAAGCACCAAATTAGATTTATGGTTTGGGAAGTGAAAAGAAAATAGGAATAAGAAGAAATGGGGGAAAATAGGAATAATTTGGGTTTGTGTGGGTTTTTTATTCTAGACTGTACACTTGAGCCCACCTTTGCAACCATACAGCAGTGTGGATAAAACGTTAGAATGAAAGGCTGCACACTTCCAATTTTTTTCCTCAGATGCCCATTAATTTTGCCTCTTTCTCTGATTCATCTTCCAGGGAGAGCCTCATCTGCCATCCTGCCCTTAACATAGACTGTGTGACAGATAGGACTTCCATAAACTGTGTTGCCCTTGTGACAAAAAGGAGATGAAAATAAAATTCCCATAATTCAACTTCTGAGCCTTGCAGCATACAGCTCTGTAGCTAGACATTTCAGCATTTCTTTCCTCCGTTGAGAGAAAAACCAATTATGAAAGAGATATACAAAATCACACACATGTATATATTCATGTATATACATGTATATATTCAATTTTTTTGTGGCTGACAAAGAGTTAGTGGGAGATTAGTATAGCTATTTCAAGCTCTTTATAGCTATGCTAGTCTCCCACTAACTCTTTGTCAGCCACAAAAATTTTGAATTTACAGTGTTCACAGTATGTGACGTCTGCCTGCAAATCATGCTCCTAGATTGGAGCGAAACGCAGAACAGACTGATTTATCCTATTCTTGGTAGACCGGGTGCTCCAGCCAACACATAGATACATGTATATATACATATACAAACATATAGCATTCCAGGCATTTTACAAGATGGTTCTGTCTTACTATAATCAGTGAGATAGATTTTCAGTTCGTAAATTAATATGAAGAATTTAAAAATGGGGAAACAATCTGAAGTTACACAGAATGTATCACTAGTAGGAAATAGTAGTGTCAATAAGGCTACAAACACAAACAGACAAAATAAATTAAAGTTTAACACAATGTCTAAGCAGAGGAATTACCTATTCCTTAGAGATAGCCGGAATCCTGAAGCAAAGTCCTGTGCTCCTTTGTCCCTGGATCTCCCATAGCCTTGGGAGACAATTCCAACTATTTATAAGGTTGTTGGAGAGATAGTACACAATAACATATTGTTTCATTCTTCTGAGTTCTGCACTGGTCTTCAAAGAGTTTGAATCTATGATAAACAAGGGTCAGCTAAATCAAGGTTGTGCTTGATTCCTGTGCATGTGCTTCTTCCATAGATGGAATTACATGTAGAAATGTTGGTAAGTACCATTCTTATAGCAGTGATGGCGAACCTTTTAGAGACCAAGTGCCCAAACTGCAACCCCAAACCCACTTATGCATCATCGAGTGCCGGGTGGGTGTGGCCCATTGGCTGGGTGTGGCCCATTGGCTGGGTGTGGCCCATTGGGTGGGCGTGGCCCATTGGGTGGGCATGGCTGTGGTGGTAATGGCAGACTGGGTGGGACTAAAAAGTTCAATCAATCAATTCCAACTTTGCAAGATCTTTTTTTTCCCGTGAGAAGTTGAAATTGACTGATTGAACCTTTTTTTTTTTGCACACGGCGGCGGAGGCCTAAAGTGAAAAGGTTTTATAAAACCCAGCTGAAGGCCTAGGACTGGGGCGACGGCGCACGTGCCCACAGAGAGGACTCTGAGTGCCACCTCTGGCACCCATGCCATAGGTTTGCCACCACTGGCTTATAGCCAAGATGCCGCCCTGCCAGTGCACCCATATAAATTGGTTAGTTCAGTGTTATAGTAATCTGAGTTCTTCCTTGTGATATCTTATGTTTTTCTATTGGTATCTACTTTGCTATCATTGCATCAGACCCTAATAACCAAGAAATTCCTTGTGATTTTACTTGATTCTGTAGAATTATATGATTAATTAATCCTCATTGGCAGCTTCTTCATCGTGGGTCCATGGCTTTTGCAGAAGGAACCAGTAAGTCACTCCTCCTGAATAAACTGAATTACATTACATTCAAATGGAATGATTTTTGCATCCAAGTCATAAAGTAGAGATCCTTTTAGTCTATAACAGTAGAAGTGAAATGATACTAGAAATCAAAGAGTTTCATGAGTAAACATATGGAAAGAATCACCAGCAGCTATCTGAGATAAACTGTAAATTGCTTGTCTCATATCTTTTTTTCTCTCTATGATTTCTTGGAAGACCTGTTATTTCCAGTACTTCTCACTAATTCCCCACCCACCCACAATTCATGGAAAATCTATCAGTACTGTTCAAATCATAGCCAACTTAGTATATCAGAGTTACAATCTGCATATTCAGTACAATAATTTATAACTAGATTGTAACGCAGAAAATTAACCTTTATATTTTTATTGTCCATATATCAAAGAGTAAACTTCAACCTTATCGAAAGGACAGCCCTACAAGCAAAACAAAAACAAAAACAAAAACCTAGAAACAAAAAGACAGCGCTAAAAATGCAAGAGATCAAATTTAGTAATGGTTATCGGCTTCCCCATATTTCATGCCATTGGTTTTTTATTAGGGTTGCACGTGGACACAAATAGCTCCTTGCTGCTGCAATCTTTGGAGTTACTAACTCAAATTAAATTGAAGCAAAAGGTTCTGAAAGACAGAAGTTACTTTTGAAGTGAACCAACAATGGGGAAATTCCTTTAGTAAGAGGGACATTTTTTCAAGCAAGAAGTTATATAGCCTTCAAGGCATTCTATGGCTGGTGCCATCAGAACATAATTGAAATAAGCAGAGCCCAATTTTTCATCTTTTGGTGAAGGAGACTGGGTAGATTTAATAGGCTTTTACTCCTCCATGGGAAAAGCAGGCAGAATTGAAGGCTCTTTTGGGAACAGATTGAAACCCTTAACCTCCTCAAATCACTACAGTTTTAGCCATGCTCATTCTGGGAAAGTGGAGAGCCTCTAAGGATTGCAAAAGTAAGATGGAACATATCGGTGGCTGTAGGGCCTACCACTGAACTAAGGAACTTTGTTTTCCTGACAACACCCTTTTCCCAATGATATCACTAGCATTAATACAATGGTTCTCTGCACCTGTTGAAAGTTTAAGTGCATAGTATATAATTATATGATAATTCTAATCATATCTTCTATATATATTTCCATAAATAAAGATTGCTCATAATAAATCAAACACTAACCCACACAAATGCAATTGAATAGATAATTCAAAACATATACTGCAAGAATATATACCACATTGTGAGACATCAATTACACAGTCAACAGACAGGTGAAAGCAATAAGGATAGCGGAGGAGGAGGAATTTTTAACACCGAATAATGCATTTTCTTTCTTATTGCCTCCATCGAAAAATGTTGAAAGGTCTCAATAAAGTTCATAATTCTGGTCTGTCAGTCATTTTACTTCTTAAAGAGAAATATTTTTACTTTTCAAGTATTTATGACAATGGAGAACATAAATGAACAATTAATAAACCAAATATGGTGGTAGAATCTCAGTCAGAATAATAACTAGCAATTACTGTATTACTAAGGTAGAATGCAACGAAAATTCTACAGCAGCCATCTTCATTTAGTGCCTTCTTGGTAGGTAGAGATCTCAAATGTCAATCTGCTGGCCATCTTCCCACTTGCTGTTTGTTTTTATGCAAATAGCATGGTTTAATGCAATTCTCACACCATCCATTTTTCCATAGGAGCATTTGTGTCCTACAACTTAAATCAAAGATGAAAGGATGTCTGAGAAAATAACCCTAACGAGGTTTCAAGGATGTCTTCTCCAAGAGGTTGCAAGAAGTCCCTCACTAACTCCCACAAATACCTACAAAGAAGAACAATACAGTAAGGGAAAGGCACAGTCGTGGGATTCAGCCAGTTCGCACCAGTTCGGCAGAACCGGTAGCTAATTTTTTGTTGCCCAGGCCCAGAATGGACTTCCGGAAGCGGCATCCACACAGAGAACCGGTTGTTCCCATATTTGAATCCCACCACTGGAAAGGCATACTTATAACTAAAGTTTATTATTGGAAGTATTTGACAGTTATCTTCCCCAATTGGTTCCTCTTCTGATGTGTTATATTGCCTGTGTTATCATTCCAAACAATATGGCTACATCAGGAGAGAATCGGTCTGGCATAGTTAGCAATTCCATTATTCCCCTTTCCTTATATCCATATACCTGAAAAATACCACCCACCATCTTTTCTCTTCAAAATGATTTAACATTAATTAATTCATGACAGATGTTCTAAAGAAGATGGTCTGTTACAGAAATAATGAACAATACTTGTTTTAATGGTTTGCCAGTATTTTTATTTACTGCAGATTCCTGTTGACAAGCCACAAAGACCTTTATTTCTTAGTAGACATCTTCCTGCATCTGCTTTTTATATGTGATCAAGGGAAGATACAGGTTTTTAGTAAGATTAATATTCCAGCCTGTGTGCATGGATTCTGTAGAAGCCTTGGCCCTTTCCTTAGCTATCACTAATTTTTCTTAAATCCAAATTAAGCCTGGTGGTCTTAAGACTGGAAAAACTAGGATTGCCAGAGGGCAAGTTGGGGAGAGGGAATCAACGCATGGGGAAAATATAGAAAAAAATGTTTGTTTCATTGTGACTACATTCAATCTCTTTCACTTGCTTTTCCCCACATGGACTTTGCCATTTAAAATATTATAATATTTCATTATTGTATTTGACTGTATTTCATTTTTATGCCAATTTCTCACTCACCATTTGAAATAATCTTGAATAATAGAATAACAGAGTTGGAAGGGACATTGTAGGTCTTGTAGTCCAACCCCTGGCTCAAGCAGAAGACCCTATAACATGTCTGTCAAGTGGCTGTCCAGTCTCTTCTTGAAAGCCTCCAGTGATGAAGCAAGAACCCACAATGTCTGGAGGCAAACTGTTCTATTGGTTGATTGTTTTCACTGTCAGAAAATTTCTCCTTATTTCTAGGTTGAACCTCTCCTTGATCAGTTTCCATCCATTGTCCCTTATCTTGCCTTCTGCTGCTTTGGAAAATAGGTTGTCCCCTCCTCTCTGTGACAGCCCCTCAAATATTGGAACACTGCTATCATGTCACCAGTTCTTGCAACCATTCCTCATATGTTTTAGCCATGTTTCGTATGTTTGATGCAGAAAGGAAAATAGAATAGAATAGAATAGAATAGAATAGAATAGAATAGAATAGAATAGAATAGAATAGAATAGAATAGAATAGAATAGAATAGAATAGAAGCTGGAGAGGATCTTGGAGGTCTTCTAGTTCAGCCCCCCGCTCAAGCAGGAGAACCTATACCAGGGGTAGGCAACCTTGGCTCTTTTATGACTCGTGAACTTCAACTCCCAGAATTCCTGAGCCAGCATGGCTGGCTCAGGAATTCTGGGAGTTGAAGTCCACGAGTCATAAAAGAGCCAAGGTTGCCTACCCCTGACCTATACCATCTCAGACAAGTGACTGTCCAGTTTCTTCTTAAAAACCTCCAGTGATGAAGTGCCCACATTTTTTGAAGGCAGGCTGTTCCACTGGTTAATTGTCCTCACTGTTAGGAACTTTCTCCTTAATTCCAGGTTGCTTCTCTCTTTGATCAGTTTCCAACCATTGTTTCTTGTCCTGCCCTCTGGTGCTTTGGAGAATAATTGGACCCCCTCTTCTTTGTGGCAGCCTCTCAGATACTGGAATTCTACTATCATGTCACCCCTATTTCTTCTTTTCTTTAGACTAGCCAAACCCAAGTCCTGCACTATTATTCATATGTTTTAATCTCCAGGCCTTGGATCATCTTAGTTGCTCTTCTCTGAATTTTTTCCAAACTCTCAACATCTTTTTTGTGATATGGTGACCAAAATTGGTTGCAGTATTCCAGGTGTGGTCTCACTAGGGTTTTATAAAGTGGTACTAATACTTCACGTGATCTTGATACTATGCCTCTGTTTATACAACCCAGGATTGTATTAGCTTTTTTGGCTGCTGCTGCACATTGCTAGCTCATAGTCAAGTGATCGTCCACTAGGACTCCAAGGTCCCTCTCAGAGTTACTGTTTTTGAGCCAGGTCTCACCTAATCTGTACTGATATCTTTGATTTTTCCTGCCTAAATGTAAAACTTTGCTCTTCTCCACATTAAAACTCATTTTATTGGATAAGGGCCCATTGTTCAAGTTTGTCAAGATCTTTTTGAATCCTGAGCTTGTCTTCTGGGGTGTTGGCTATATATTGCAATATAGTCCATATTAAAAAAATCAATATACTAAAGACACTTGGGGGGGGGAACCATAAAACCAGTGAGGATTTCACAACTCAGAAGGAATGGGTCTTATATTGTGTCCTCTAGTCAGTGAAAACCGTAACAGAACTTAGGAAACTGTAGCTTTGGGGATGAAATAGATGCACTGTTAATCTCTTCCCTGCTGATCATTAATACCATTCAAAGACACTGAAGAACAGCCAGGGCAAACAGACAAGGCAGTTCTGACTACATACAACAGGACACTGACCCATAGTTCTGCTTCCAAGATGGATGTGGATTCTCCCTTCTCCCTGGCTTTCAGAGTCACTCATCTGTTAGTGTAGAGCAATGATTCTCAAGCTCAACAACTTTAAAATGTCTGGACTTCAACTCCTAGAATTCCTCTGCCAGCATGCTAGTTAGGGGATACTAGGAGTTTGAAGCCCACCGGTCTGAAAGTTGCTGAGAAATACGGGTGAAGCTTCACAAATACTTCACAAGTTTCTGAAACAATCATCACAACATAAGGAGAACAAAATTTGAGAACACTCTCGTATATAAGCTATCTTGTGCAAATATTCTCACCTCATCATATTATTTAAAACAATACAAATTTGCACTTTACTGGGAGCAAACTTATCTTAGGAGTTTAGTGCATTTTTTTGAAAACTTTAATAAGGACAACTTTTTTAATTTTCTCAGGGCTAATTACTTTTAATTATTAGCAGGTTCTACAAGACTAAACTGGTGTTCCATTATTTCTAACTAAATGACTTGATTATTACTTTTAATAATTTTTGGACAGTAATATTTCTGAAGTTTTAAAATAACATTGCATATCTTTAAGAAACAAAGATGAGTTGGTTTTGGGTTTTTCCCCACTCCCGTCGTAATTATTTTCATTCTTCTTGCAGGAATGCAAGCTGACCCTATTCTCTTAAGCTTCGTCTTGCTTTTATAATATGTATGTCTCTTTTCATGGTACAATGGACAGTAGCAGATGTTTTTCTTCACCCTGGAAAAATCCTCCCATTGACTGAGCAATAATAACTACTAATGGGAATTTGTCATTAATAATTATTCGTGTATTAATTAGTAATTACCAATGAGAATTAGTTCATGTTCAAAGCACTATTGGTGATGTATGATCACTCATCATCAAAGCTTCACGTCGTTTATCAAAAACTGACACAGAACTACTGTTGAACAACGCATAAGCGTGGAGATATTAACACCATATAAAAACTTTCAAAAAGATATTAGTACGCATGGTTTTTCATAATTGAGTTTCGTTTTCATAGCACTAAGTGGTGAGATCGTTACACAGCCCTGCATAAAATATATTGTGGCAAATAACCTGTGGTAGGTGTGTGTGTGTGTGTGTGTGTGTGTGTGTAAAAATAATTTTAAAACATGTTTTGGAAGCAGTATTTTCATACGGAAAGGCCTTCGTTCCATTTCTGATGGGCATAGGTTCTTGTTTAAGCAGAGATAAAGAAAATGTCCTCATGATATACGCAGGACTGTTTTCTACTGTTTGTACTACATTACATGGAAATAGGGGTAGATGCCAAGGATGGCCAACAAACTCGATACAATTTAAGCCCTATTTAGTTTCCATTAAAACCTTCAGACTTACCTCTGGTTTGCTTCATTAAACTTCTGCCTTCTTAGTGATGCTCTGATACCATATTCAGCATCCTATCACACAAAACAATTCAAGATCGGTTTATTACATTCTGCATTACAAAGCTATAAAACACATCATATTTATTATCTCAGGAGTCTTTAGTCATGCCTAACAGGTGCCATTCTTGTGCCCTTCAGACTCTTTCAGCCTCCTTGCAACAGCCATTAGAAACAATAGAATATGTGCTGTTAGTGCATAGCAGGCAGGTAGCACAAAGCAGACTTCTTCTCCTACACGTGGGCAACCAATGATACAACAATGATTCTGAAAACAATAACAAGAGATTATGAACAGCTACGGAAGAAAGTTAAAGAATTAAGAGCACAAGTGGTATTTTCATCTATACTTCCAACAAAACGCCAACATCCAATGAGGGAGCAAAGGATTTTAGAAACGAACCACTGGCTTAAAAACTGGTATCGTCAACAGAACTTCAGCTTCCTAGACCATGGTCTGCATTACCTACATGAAGGGCTAATGGCAAGGGATGGACTGTACCTCACAAGAACTGGAAAGGATATATTCGGGAAATGATTGGCTCGTCTTATCAAAAGGGCTTTAAACTAAAATTGAGGGAGGAGGGGGGCCAATCTTCATGACCTTTAGAACCTAGTTCCAAGCAAAAAGCATTAGATTAACCATTAATATAAAGAGGTAGGGAGCAAAGAGAAAGAAGAAATTAAAAAAAACCAAAATGAAGTAGAGAGTGATGGAAAAGATAGAAATCCCAGTTACAAAGTAGGAAATATAAGAAACATACCCAAGACCCATAAAGGACTCAAATGCCTATACACTAATACTCAAAGTTTAGGGATGCCTAGAGGGCAGAATACACATATTCTTACCTCTTTCTAAAAAAATTAATTTCAAATTTTAATTCTAACATTTTAATTTTTATATACTCTTTTTATATTTTGATATTTTATTATACAGCACCCAGAGTAGATGGGTGGTTTAGAAAAGTGAAAAATAAATAAGTGTTGGTGACAGTCAGTATTTATTCTGAGTATTAAGAAAGAGAAAGCCAGTTTGGTTTTGTGGTTAAGGCACCAGGCTAGAAAGTGGCCAACTGTGAGTTCTAGTCCTGCCTTAGCCATAAAGCCAGATGGGTGACTTTGGGCCACTCCTTATCTGTCCAACTCATCTCACAGGGTTGTTGTTGTAAGGTAATAGGAGGAGGAAGGATATGTTCACTGCCTTGAGTTATTTGTAAAAACAATAAAAGCAGATAGAAATAAAAAATAAATAAATGTGGACTGAACCACTCTTTTTCCTTAACTGCATACCAATTTATTTCCACCATGCCAAAGCAAGTTTAGTAATGTACAAAGAGGAAGTTTGGGAACAATTTATTTCAGAGGACTTGTCTCCAACTCTAATTCCTTCCCCCTCCCTGCCCCGTCATCTCATTCAAGCCAGTTTTGATCCTGTCTCATACTGTTCTGAAATCTAGGCATGTTCAAAGTGGGCTCCATATTTCCTAAAAGAAGTGAGTAGCAAAGAAGGTATATGACAATCACAGTCTTCAGGATTCAAAGACTGATATTGTTGTAAGCATCCATGAACAGGGTTACCAGATATCTAAGCAAGCAAAGAAGGACACTGACAACTAGAAAGGAGGACAAATGGATGAAAGGGAGACATGACAACTGTTTAGCTTTCTTGACATCTACAACAAAATAAGAGTGAAAACTATGGGGGGAATAAAGTACTTAGGCTTCATGTATATGTAAAACTGCTTTTTCCAACATTGGAAAGATTGGTTTTTCAGTCAGGTAGGTGCTAGAGCCAGTTAGAAGGGCCTTCAGCATGTAACTGATTAAATTCTTGTCAGTTTCAGGTAGCAGCACAAGCCTGCAGGAAAGTACTAATCAACTAATTAAGGTAACAGAGCAGAGCTTGTTAACTTGCAGTTAGCACTTATTAAGAAGCCCTGCACCAGGCAGATATGTTGTTCAAGAAGAAATAGCTTGAGAAATGCAAAAGAAATCCAGGTAATATTTATGCCTGCTGGATGAAGGACATGAGGACATGTCCTCCTGTCACCCAGCACCTGGTAACCTTATCCATGAGCCTCCAAAATATAAGGAATGCTGCTGCTATGCTTCTCATTTTCAAGAAAGCCACCAGATGGCTGGAACCTGATGATGACATTCAGTCATGTCCAACTCTTGGCGATTCTATGGGGCCAGGTCTCTCCACATCTTTCAATCTTGCCCTGCTTCTTGCAGCTTTTCTATGCTCTGGCTGGTGTCAGACTTGACGGTGTCCAGCCACCATGTTCTTTGACAGACCAGTTTCCTTTACTGTGAACTCTTCCAAACATAATTGCCATCTCCAATGAATTCCTGTAACCTAAAGCTGGAATCTAAAAATCCCCAAAATGCATCGGAGTCTAAAATTGCCAGCACTTGCTCTGGATGAACTTAGGGTAGTCTATAAGGATGACCAATTCAGATAGGCAGCTTCATACTATACTTCCATTATTCCATTACTCTGGTGCCATCATCTTTGCATACTGTTTCCTTGGAATCAGAGCAGATTGTACTGTTACTGTCTGGAAAAATCTTCTCATGTCCACCTATAAATCAGGCCCCAATAGGTCATGCCTGTTTTTGCAAGAAGCACCGGTCTGTAAACTTACCCTTATTTGTATTTTTAGAAACTTGTTTGAAGCTTCGAGTTTGCTTGCTTCTGCCTGCAAAAGGACACAGGATTTCTAAATTATCTCACTATATCTTTTCATCAGTAAATAATTACCAATCTTTTATCAAATATAGTTTAATATTATATTGGAGTCTAACAATAAAAATAACAATGCTGTTATCTTCAATAAAGGAGCACTTTGGTGTAGTGGTTAAGGCACCAGAAATTGGACGATGTATGTTCTTGTTCCACCTTAGGCTCAAAACCAGCTTGTACTTAAAAAGAAAAAAAAGTCATCTGAGTCTTTTTCCAAGGAGTCAGAGATTTTGTGAAGTTACCCACAGTTCCCTAATCTAGATGCTTGTTTACAACAATCACTTTTGGACTTTTTGCTTAGCTATATCTAAAATGTCATTTCCAGGTGAGAGAAGTCTTTGTTTGTTTATCACATTTAAATGCCTGCCCATCTCATGATAGGTGACTTTGGATAGCATACAACAATTAAATAAAATAACCAATACATTAAAAAAATCGTTATTAAAAATTTAAAATTATTAAAATATAAAAACCATAAGGGACAGAATATTAACCACAATAGTGGAGCCATCTTAAATTATCACCAATCCCCTGGGATCCCCAGGCCAGATGACCTAGCCTGTTCTTGGGGGACTTACAGAATATTAACAGGGATGTACCTAACCTCACCTGAAGGAAACTTTATGGATTTTGTATTGATCTACAGGAGAAAAGGCATTATGAAAAGATGATAATTGCCTGCTTGTGCCCAAGGATAATATAAATAATGCTCTCCTCTTACAGTCATGTACACATATATACTCTCCAATATATCCACAAGGGGGTCATAACATCACAGAGTTATATTTAGGCTACCAAATCCAAACTCTTACTCAATGCAGGAAATCAAAGCATCCCCCAAAGTTGGCTGGTCTTACAATAAAAATATAAAACAATACAATAATTAGCAAATCCAAATCTAATTTTTCAATTTAAATGTAAATACTAAAGCAATAAGCTAAAATCTATTGAATGCTGTTCATTATAATTAAGTTCCAGTTCCTGGAAGAGTTCAGATTTTCAATTATTAAATTATAATTAATTATTTCTAAGACTGAGCTGTGGCTAGTTAAGAATGGAACCACACCTAATCATCACACCTAAGGAGGGGGAGAATAAGGAATGGTGGAATATGGGAAACTCAGGCTTACCTGGGCAGGCTTTTCTTGTAAGCAGAAATTGTGGCTTATTGTTAGATCTAAAAGAGACTATAGCATGAGGGGTCCAACAGTGGTTGGATTCAGCCAGTTCGCACCACTTTGGCAGAACCGGTAGCTAATGTTTTGTTGCCTAGGCCCAGAATGGACTTCTGGAAGCAGCATCCACACAGAGAACTGGTTGTTCACATATTTGAATCCCACCACTGGGTCTTAGGTGCTCTCTCAGCCTGGCTGTTTTCTTGCAGACATTCTATTAACCCAAACTAGGTTACATAGAGAGCACCAAGGATCCTCATTTCAACCCTGAACTACAAATAATCTCCTTTATCAGTGAAAGGTAGTTTCAAAGCCCTGAAGCATCTTGTTTCTAATCACCAACCTTAAACTTCATGCCTTACCTCTAATTCTTTCACAGTCTTTTGTTTAGTATTAATAATGCCACTGAAAGTCATCGTGTTTTTAATTTCTTCTTCAATTGCTTGAATTTCCTCCCATTTCATAATGATTTGGCACCTCAGAGATGTCAGCAGCTCAGCATTGGCTACAGAAGTTTCTTCTTCCCCTGCTTTGTCATCCTTTTCCTTTTCTGCAAGTGCAAAGAGAGGACAAGAACTTTGACTGAAGGGTTTCTCTTGAGACATTACATCAGGGGTCTTCAAACTTGGCCCTTTTATGACTTATGGACTTCAACTCCCAGAATTCCTCAGCCAGACACACTGGCTGAGGAATTCTGGGAGTTGAAGTCCACAAGTATAAAAGGGCCAAGTTTGAAGACCCCTGCATTACATGAAAGGATCTGTTGACAAGAGCAATCAATGTGATGCACGCCTGGGGGAGGACAAGACAAGTCTCTCACTTGACCATTCTCCTGTTAGCTCTACAAGGCATGCAATATATACCTATATATACCTATATATACCTATACCTATACACATACATACACACACACACAAAAAAAAACACACACATATATTCTTAATTATACTAAAAATCCGAATCCCGGGTAAACACATGTCGTAAAGCAAATAAATAAAAACGATCACCAGGATAAAAATCTTAAAACAAAGATTGTTTAATTTACAAAGCTGAGCTTTCGTCGGCCACATGATGATGTCGGCAGTGTGGCCGACGAAAGCTCAGCTTTGTAAATTAAACAATCTTTGTTTTAAGATTTTTATCCCGGTGATCGTTTTTATTTATTTGCTTTACGACATATATATATATATATATATATATCAGCAGACTCTCATTCCATGCAATTTTATTACTTACTTGTTGCTATTCTGCCAGTCTGGCTCACCCAAAGTTCAATTTCCAATTTATTTCTAAGTCTAAAATAGAAAAGAAAAAAAAAGGAGAGAGAAACCTCTTATTAAATCCAAGCAAGCTGCATGGTTTTTCCACCCAGTGAAGAAGGTGAAGAGCTGACTGTAAGAAATACCATTACTAAGTTTGCTAACAATGCAAGAATTGGCTCCGTTTTGCATGCAGTTACTCTCTCCTTGGTTTTTTTTTGTGGGCAAAAGGGTGTCCTTCTAAACAAAGAAGTAGGCTTGAAGTACATGTCCCTGTAATATGTCCTCAATCCATAGATTGGGTCCAGAGGCATTCTTAGAAAATAAATACATAGAAATGTAGCAGCCACACACCAAATTTTAAAAGAATTAAGATAATATATATTTTAAAATACCGAGTACATCAGGGAGCCTGATAGACAAGAACCGATGGACTCATGGATAGATTAGCATCCATTGCAGCATGCTGGGAAGCACATGTTTATGTCATGATGCCCTTGGCTGTGTGGCAAATGTTGTTTGCAAGGTATAATTTGCAAGGAAGGAAGGAAGGAAGGAAGGAAGGAAGGAAGGAAGGAAGGAAGGAAGGAAGGAAGGAAGGAAGGAAGGAAGGAAGAGCATACAGTCCGTATCTTCAAAAAACCAAATACAAATGTCAATGGCAAATGGTGATTATCTGCTTACAAAAAGGTCTGTTTCAAGTATGCACTTTAAGCATGTTGTTGTTGTTCTTGTTGTTGTTAGTTGCAAAGTCATGTCCGACCCATCGCAACCCCATGGACAACGTTCCTCCAGGCCTTCCTGTCCTCTACCATTTTCTGGAGTCCATTTAAGCTCATACAAAAGAGACCAGTTACATCTCAATAATTAAAAGTGATATACAAATAACAAACCAAGAGAGTGGCCTGGATAATTGTCCAGTATTAGGTTTACAAAAGAAGCCTGTTAAAGCTCTGATTAATTTTGTAAGAAGGGACAAAGAAAAAAAAAGAAAAGAAATAAAGTTCTAGGGCAGAGGTCCCCAATCTTTTGGGCACCAGGGACCAGTTCCATGGAGAAAGGTTTTTCTGTGGACTGGAGGGTGCGTGATTTTGTGTGCTGCCTGCATCCCATGGAGGGGGCTTTGCTTGTTTGTGTGGACCGGTTGCTGGCATGCCACGGCCTGGTACTGGTCCACAGACTGGGGGTTGGGGACCCCTGTTCTAGGGCATTATTTGAAAGGACCTAAAGATCAAGATTGGTAAAATAAAAGGAAGGAATATAAAATTGGTTTATTTGATTAAGGGTAAAATAAAATAAAATAAAATAAAATTGGTAGAGGACAGGAAGACCTGGAGGAACGTTGTCCATAGGGTCGTGATGGGTCGGACGTGACTTCGCAACTAACAACAACAACAACAACAAAAATAAATATATTGTTATCTCTTCTAATCCTTAATAGACTTTTGCTGACCAGGGCTGAACAATGAAGCTTTAAGGATTTGTTTAGATAAGAGATAGGACATGGGAAGAAGAGATAATTTGTAGTATTTTTTTTAAAAAGGTGATAAGTTACTAATATTGTTTACTTGTTGCAAGAAAGGGGGAAGTTACTTCTTTATATACTTCTTTAATTTTTCTTTATTATATTCTTATGTGTTTTCTCTTTCTTTTTCTCCTTTTTTTCTACATATTCTATTTTTCTTTTTATTGTGTTATTTTTAGTTTGTGTTCACTTTTTATCATTGTAAATGTACCATTCCATAGTGCTTTACAATACTCTCTGAGCAGTTTACACATGTCAACATATTGTTCCCAACCATCTGGATATTCATTTACCAACCTCATCCTACTGATCTTGGAAGAATGGAACGCTGAGTCAGCATTGAACTCCAGGCTGTGGGCAGAGTTAGGTTGCAATACTGCATTCTAACCACTGTGAAACCAGGGCTCCTACTGCAAACTACAAATCTGCTCATGGGCTATTTAAATCCCACTGAATTTGATATAGTTTAAGAAGCAAAAGTGTCTCATGCATTTCATAACTGGAAAGTGATAGAGTTTATTTATTTCTAAGAAGATTGTTATAAGTGAGTAACTGGTAGCCGATCGCTCAGAACAACAAATTAGGCACATTTTCTTGGCTATAAAAATAATATTGTGAAATATGTGAAGATCTTTCAAATATCTGGCTGCTCATTTTCCAGATGTCATATAAATATTGCACATTTACACAACTCACTCTTCATTTCTTGCTAAAGCCAATTTGCTTTTCTGCACAAGGTCCTGTATTGTCTGTCTGCTCTCTTCTATTTCATGAGTCATCACCATTCTTTTCTTCATGCCTTTGACTTGCTCTTGCAAGGTCTATTTTGTTACCAAAAAAAAATGAAACTAAGTGAAACGTTTAAATCATAAAGAAAGGTAATATCTGTAGCAAAGCCAACGTATGCATTTTTTCTTAATTGGACATCTTGCAAGCCTGTCTTTCCTACCAAGAATTAAGATTTAGTTTACAACCAAGTTGGGGAATCTATAGATTAACCCTATAGATAATGTTGATGTCCAGTCCTTAGTTACAACCTGTAAAGTCAATAAGGAAGAATCCTGGGATTTGCCATTCAAGACATCATGATTACTACTTCCCCAACACCATAGTACAACTTTCTTTTCATTTTGATGGAAGAATGTAAATCAATAGTATTAGGCACAATGCTTATATAAAGCTACCATGTAAAAACATAACAAAAACATATTCTATGATATGCCAGTTATCACACTTCCCCTAACACTCAGACAAAAGTTCTGGTCATTTGTCATGAAAAACAATAACAATTTTTTATATTATATTTTCACATAGATAGAATAAGTTCTCGTTTGTTGTACATCATTTGAGTGTTGAATATACCTCACTACTAAATGAATGAGCACCACTGGAAAACATAATGTCTGCAATGATGTGTGATGATTTGAAAGGACTATCAAGTCTGAACTAAGAAGCGTTGAGAGGGCTTTTCTTAACAGAAGTTGTACAAGTTGTACAAGAGCCTGGAAGAAAGTTAGTTTAGTACCAGTGATTATTTATGGTGACAAATACATTAGCTGTGCTGTGTCTGTGTGTGCATGCATGTGTGTGGAGAGAGAGAGACAGAGACAGAGACAGAGACAGAGAGACAGAGAGAGACAGACAGAGAGACAGAGAGAGACAGAGAGAGACAGAGAGAATGAAAAAAAGCTGCTGCACGTTTTTCAAGACTAGAACATCTTGAAATACAATGCAGCAAGATATAGACTAAATTGAAAGATGAAGCAAATGAAAGGACTGTTCTTGGAGGAATGTTTTCAGTGATTCTGCACTTAGTAAATTTCCAGGAAGAAGTCCAACAATTAGCCTGTTGTGTTATATTTGCATGAAGATGTCCCTCTGCGTGTCATTCTAAAGAGAGCAGTTCCAAAATCTGATTTCCTCACTAATGATAGCCTAACTGTTCAGCCCCTTCAGTTGGACAGTGTAAGGCAAATGTACTAGTAAGCAGAATCTATTAGATACAGAAAGAAATCCCAGATTAAAGATGAAAATCAAATAAGAAATACTTGGGTGATATGGTCTCTGAAGCCAGGGACATCTAGAACATGATTTATGACAATAAGTCATCCATTACATACCACCATGAAAAAATAAAAACTAATCCTTTTACAACAAAAGAGTTCCGGCAGTAAGCATTAATTTACATCAAAATAAAATAGTATTACCCTGTATTGCGTTGCAGGCAAAGAATCCAGCAGGATCACCATGTAAAGCTCATATTCATTCTGTAGAAAACAGCCAAAAAAGATCAGTAGGAAAGAGTTTGCCAGACAATTAAACAAAATCCAAGTTTAGTGTAAGACACACTAAAATCAAACCGTGATTAAATTATCACAATTCTAAAATACATTTGCCCACTGAATTACTTAAATATTGTACATTTCTGCCTTTATATTAACTGATCATAAATTAATTGGTTGGAGTTTTATGCATGTTTTACAGAAATAACTGCTACTGTATAAACTCCTTTAAGTATTTACAGGAATTTTGCTCCATTTTTGTGGTAATTTGTGTATTATCAAGCAAAATGGTTTGTCAGCAACTGCTGAAATTATGGTACTATTTAAGCATGAAACATTTAAGCATAGTCACAGGTTCCTTTCAAACTGCAATAACATGCCAAAATCTGTATGAGCAAATTACATTCCAATAGTATTTCAAAATATCTATGATGGAAATACATACATTCACCCCTCTTCCACCATCTGTTTAATGCATTGAAGGTTAATTCCAAGTTACAAATCAGACCCTAAACATATCAAGAAGCTATGAAGACTTTCTCCTTTCTACTTCTTTTCTTCACATTGAAGGGCATCTAATTTCACTCCTCATACTGCAGGACTTTCTCTCTCTTTCTCTTCTCTTCTCTTCTCTTCTCTTCTCTGTCTCTATCATCTCTCTCTCTATCATCTCTCTCATCTCTATTTCTATCTCTGTCTCTGTTTCTATCTCTATCTCTTCCTGCCTTTATTATTTGTATAAATAAAGCAGAGAACATACCTAATATTCCTTCTTTCTCCTCTTTTACCCACAACAACTGTGTTAGGTGAGTTGGGCTGAGAAAGGTTGACAGGCCCAAAGTTACCCAATTGGCTTTCATGCCTAAGGCAAGACCAGAACTCACAGTCTCCTGGTTTCTCACCTGGTGCCTTAACCACTAGACCAGGCATGTCAAACTGCCGGCCCACGGGCCAGATGCATCACGTCGAAACCGCGCCCACTCCATTGCCGGTAATGGGGGGAAAGTCGCAATACGTCGCGCGATGTCACGTGACGTTGCGAGTTTGACACTAGATCCAATTAGGCCTTTTATAGAACATTTATATTTATAGAAATTTTGTAGAATATTGTTTTATAGAAGATAACCTTTTATTAATCTTTGCATCGAGTTGGATCAGTTACCTAAGATACTTTAAATACTAGGCACAACACTTACTTTCACTTCCTTCAATATGTCACCAAATATCAAGGAACTATTACAGATATCTTCAAACACTTGACCAATAACCTGTAATCGGTAGAAATGTGGACCTCTGCAGTCACAGATATTCTGGAGTGCCTGAAGGACAATCAATTTACAAGGTTACTTTAGTTATCTTGGCTTGATTTCTACATGCAGTCTATGAAGCAAGTAAACAAATTATTATGATCAATATATATAAAATTTCTTCTTCGGAGGCAATTTCACTCCTCATGACTTCCCAGATACATCCACAATGTTTCCTTGGCAACAGTTCAGAACAGTTTGTCTTTGCCTTCAGATTGTGGTGCATTTTGTTTTGTTTGACTGCACAGTCTAGAAACTGGGTGAGTTTCTGGGTGCTGCCCCCAAATAGTATTAACATATATCTATTTGACCTCATAGAAATTATCTTGGGAAATCCCACAAGATTCCAATTTTCTACTTTTTTATTTATTTATTTATTTATAGGGAGTCTCTGGGAAGGATCCTACCTGGATTTGAAGTCACTTTCTAACTTTTCTTATCCTCCCTGGAAGCTCAAAGCTGAAGATTACAAGTGCCTTTGCCTAAATGCACGTTGTAAAATGTGGCACACATGGGAGACTGGTTTGACTTCCAAGATCTGGAACCTCCTGGCAACATACCCACCAAGTACAATTTAAGGATCATTTAAGGCCAGCAAGGATATGTGCTTGTTTTAATCCCTTTTTAGTAATTAAACACACACACACACACACAAAGAAGGAACAATTTGCATCTATGTTTGAACATAGATATAATTTGTCTTTAATATGAGTCCATTTCTAAAATCTTTAACAGACAACACTGAAGACCAATAAGAATGATTTTGAGCCGTCATCACTACTGATGCTGAAAGTTAATTTATGCATCTGGACTGAACCATCACAGAATTAAACCCCAGGCATAAAATGTGGTTTATCTGTGACTTTTCACATATCAATGCACAAACATTATAATTCTATTGGAGCCATTGATTTACCTGGGCCAACTTTTTTTCATGGCGCTCTGTTGACTTGCTCCCAATGAAATCATTCTCCAGCAAATCCTGCTTGGCAATGTACTCTTTCTGAACTTGCATGAACTTGTTATATTGGTCCTTTTTAGTCACACCAGCCAAATAGGAAGGTAAAAACCGGTATTCGTCTTTAAACTCCTTTGTGACGCAAAGCCTGCTGTTCTTGAGTCGTCTGTATTTCAACAATTTCATTTCTGGAATGTCCAGCTCTTCTCGTATAAGCTGCTTTTGAAATGTGCCGGCTTCGTCTTGTGGTTTCTCAGGAGCCTTCTTCTTTTGTAGCTTGAAAGCAGCAGTACTGAGTGACACGCTTACTGGTGTTCTAAAGCTGGCCGGGTGGACTGGGGACGGATAACCCAATGGGGAAGCAGATTTGGCACGGACGGGCACTGGAGGAACATCCTTGCTGCTGCTGACCTTTTCCAGCATTTCATGGGATCCCTCAAGGGCATCCTTCTTGGCAGACCGTAAGGTGGTTCTTTTGGCACTCTCCCAATAGTTGTATTTTGCAGATTTAGGGGGCTTGAAGAGTTTATTATGGTTTAGATGGCCTGACACATAGAGACGGATCTCAGATTTGTGAGCCTTTTCCACTTCATCTAAAAGCTCTGCCAATTGGGATTTTTGCTTCCTTTCCGCCATGTGAAATGTTAGTCCCTGTAGGCACAAAGAAAATCATCAGCAAGCCCCAAAAGGAAAAACACATCTCAACATCTTTCATTTTCCCCTAGACTATTTGACTGAAATGTGCATCACATACTTTACCTTGATAGATAAAGTATGTGATGCACATACTTTACCTATCAAGACTAACTATTGGATAACTATTTGTCTCTGTAGGGCAATCTGTACATGGGGATAAATAGATGTAGCCTCTTCCCTGGGCTGCAAAATGCTAACTTTTATTTCCCAAGCATTATTTCCCAAGCATTATTTCCCAAGCAGAGGGCTTTGTCAAACTTACTAATCCATTTTACATCATAGTGCAATGGAGAAGAGAAGGCTAAATGCAAACGGTAAGGCAGATTTTATGAACACAAACAATATGTGCCGAAATTTACTTTGCATAGGCTCTGGGAACAGTTTTCAGTAAACTTTGGCTAAAGCAAAGTTGCACATTTTTCTTTCACTGTTACCATTTGTGCAACTATGTTTGATGACTGTATTTTGAGAATTGTGTAAGCCCTTAGCATTCCAGTCCCCCCTGAGACATGAAGCTACTTGGGTGATCTTGGGCCAATCACCCTCTCTCAGCCCTTGAAAGGAAGCAAAGGTAAACCACTTCTGAAATCTTGCCAAGAACACTGTATGGACTTGACCAGAAAGCCACCAGAAATCAACAGTGACTCAAAAAGTAATAATAATAACAATTACAATTACAAAAGAACTATTGAGCTAGGTTTTTTTTTTTAGAGAACCCATAGATCTATCTTCCCAAATGCATCTTAAGAAAATGGGGCAAGATTATTTCTCACTCCAAAAAGATCATTTGAAGAACAAAAAGCAGATGGATGTTCAGTAAATCCGTCAGCTTTTCAGAGCCAATTTAAAACAATTTAACATGCAATTTTTTCCAACTAATTTTCCTTGGAGGGGAGCTTTGGGTAAAATAAAGGAAATTATTAAACTATTAAAATGTTCCCTGTGGAAAATAGATTATACTTTAGGAATGAAGGCAGGCTAAATCCTAACCATTTACTATAGTTTCCAGTATCAATGAGAAAAGTCACCACAGATTATTAGCACAGGTTAAATAGTCTCTCCCTAGTCTATGAAAAGGGCTATAAATGTAAAGGCATTCTCAACAATTGATAATCTTCCATTCCTTATGTCCATAATAGTTTAAGAGATACAAAAGAAATACAACTCTTAGCAAACATAATATTTTATTTTCATTTTGCACCCTTCAGGACAGAGAATGGAAATCATTCTGAGACTGTAGATTTGGTCTCAAGGGTTTGGTGGGTAGGATCAAAGTGACAAAGCAATCGTATCAGAGGGTGTGTAGCTAAACTTTTCCACCTATTTTAATTGGGTTGGTTAATTTCCAGTGAAAGTTTATTAGAACTAGGGGTTCTTCTAAAAGAGGTGTGGCTCCATCCCAGTAGCAAAATACCTCCCCCCTACTCTCTTACCCCATTTTCCCATACTCTGACTGGACATGTATGATTTCACACGTCTCAGCCTTTTAGTCCTGGACCAAATCTCTTAGGAGATGGGTCTTATTGGGTATGTCTAGTTTAATGAAAAGAAAGACATGGGGTGACAGCAGTGTTGCAATATCTAAGGGGCTGCCGCAAAGAAGAGGGGGTCAACCTATTCTCCAAAGTGCCTGAAAGCAGGACAAGAAGCAATGGATGGAAACTAATCAAGGAGGGAACCAACCTAGAACTGAGGAGAAATTTCCTGACAGTTAGGACAATTAATCAGTGGAATGACTTGCCTCCAGAACTTCTGGGTGCTCCAACACTGGAGATTTTTAAGAAGAGATGGGACAACCATTTGTATGAAATGGTATAGGGCTTCCTACTTGAGCAGGGGATTGGACTAGAGAAACTTCAAGGTCCCTTTCAAGTTTGTTATCCTGTGATTCAGTTTTCTTGTTCTTTCATCATGCAGTTATATAGAAAAAGAAAAGTTATTTCACTTCAATGACCCAGAGCTGCCGTCAAGGTATGAAACATTTTTAAACACTGTGTAGTTGAAAAACAAATCCTTTTACCATTGAATTGGAGAGGACAGCTCTTGGGGGCAAAATAGAACATAAATTGCCCATTCTCATCTTAAAAAGAATAGTAATACCAGTAGAGCTGGTAGGAACACATTATGCAGTGGTAAAAAATCAAGTATAGTTGAAAATTATTTTAGAGTTCCCCCGAGGTAAGATCAATGACAAATTTTATGAATAAAAATAATAATTACAAATAATAATAAAATTATATACAAATTCAAATGTCCATTTGAGGAGATATACAGTAATTATATCCTTGGAAAATGTTCTCCATTCATGGCAGGCATTTTAAGCTTTCTTCTTACAAAAAATTAACATGAATTTAATTTTTAAAAACTAACAACCACTACCAACACCATTTTTCTATTGCATGAGTCTTCTATAAGCTAATCAAGTTCACTTTGTCAGCATGAATAATCTTTGCTGTTTGGGGGATGGGTCTCTACATGTTGTCTTTTTAAAAATTAATTAATTGACTTAATTTTATGTTTGCATTTTGCAAAAGGTAATGTAGTTTCTACTTCCTCCTGGCCATGCCATACACAGGCCCTCAGCAAGTTGGAAAATACATGTTCAATCTATATCTTCATTATACATTACCCTTGTCCAGTGACCAATGCCATTTTGTTGGTATTTAATCTGGCATGCGGCTTGCTGCATTTGTAAACTTTCAACTGGATTCAGACGGCATCAGAATTGAATGGATGAATGAATGAATAAATATCTCTAAGCACCAGGTATAACAGAGATACAGGTAGTCCTTAATTTACAACCATTCATTTAGTGAACGAATTTACAATGGCACTGAAAAAATTAACTTATGACTGGTTTTCGCATTTACAACTGTTGCAGCATTCCCCGTGGGCACCTGGCAACTGGCCATGTATTTATGACAACTGCACTGTCCTGCATCATGTGATCACCATTATGACCTTCCCAGCCAGCTTCTAACAAGCAAAGTCAATGGGGGAAGCCAGATTCACTTAACAATCATATGATTCACTTAACAAATGCAGTTATTTGCTTAACAATTGGGCAAAGAGGTCTTAAAATGGGGCACAACTCACCTCACAACTGCCTTGCATAACAGTGGAAATGTTGGGCTTAGTTGTGTTCGTAAGTCAAGGAATGCCTATAATCAGCAGAGGAATGCTGCACTTTTGTTTACAAAACTTACTCATTACTTAGCATATAACATGCCTCCTGGTGATTTGACTGATTCTTTCAGAACTAATCCATTCCTTCCCATTCAGTTTAGCACCTCTCGTCTTCTGACTTTGATTTGTACAGTTTGGTCCTCAGTGATCCAAAAGAGACCTTACAGATTCTTAGCTGTAACTCAGGCTTTCCTATCACTATATTATTTTCCTAAATAAAGTTTATCATTGTTGGGTTCTTGGAATGCTCTGAGTTGGCATCTCTACAGGCATATGTTCAATTTTGAAATCCCAGATGAATATGCCATCAGACGTTCAAGAGTCTGGGTTTTTTTCCCCCAAACAAAGATTCTTGAAGATTTCCTGGGATAATAGAAATTTTGAGTAATTTTGAAGAATAAGCTCCTTTGAAACCTGTGGTCAGAACTTCAAGTCCCTTTATCATCTACAAACATATCTGGAAATTAAGAAAAAATATATTCTGCCGAGTCTTGCCAATGGACCCAGTTTAAATCTGCAGGGATAGGTGGTGTATATTCATATGAATTTGTAGACCCATGACCCACTTTCTTGATATTAAGCAACTAAATGAGCCACCAGAAATGCTTTTTTGATGTGGACTTCTGAGAGGCATGTACAACCTACATTCCAAAAGGACCAGGATTTAAATTAATTTGAGTTCAGTTAATATGATAATATGATTATTCTGTATTTAACTTTGCTTTCCTGTTCTGTCACATTAAATTACTATTCACAGCAATTTCTGAAGGCTCTCTTGGATTCATACTCAAGACTTTGGAGTAAGTGATGCATATGGTTCTGAAATCACAGATTATATAGTATTACGGTAAGTCCTTCTAAAGCAGAGCTCCGTGTCCTTCCTTCTCTCCCTCCTCATGCGACTTCTGTTATCTCTTCTGCCTCCTCCTCCTCTTCCTGGTCCTGCTCCCTCTTCCTCCTGCTACTTCTTCTGCCTCCTCCTCTTCTTCCTCACTTTCCTCCTCTCCCCCTCCCGGCACCCCAGCTGGGCTTGCGCTCCCTTCGTGCAACTCTCCAGGTTTGTAAGACAAATGCGCGCCAGCCCAGCTTGCAACCAGGTGCTCCTCCAAAGCCTTTTTGGAGGGGGACCCCCCAGGTATCTGTGTGTGAGGGTCTTTCTCAGGGTGAAAATAGGGGCAGGGAGAAGCTACCTTTCACCTTAAGCACTGGGTCTCCAAGGGATTCTCTCTCTCGTCTGCACCTTTTCTAAGACCGCTGGGCTCCATTGCACTTCAATTGGACTTTTTTGCTTTTATTTTGATGCTCCAGGTGCCTCATGTTTTGGCAACATCCTGCCTGCTTTTCAAGGTTTAATTTGGTGTATTTGTGTGTGTGTGTTCCTCATTTTTCTTTGTGCATCTCTCCAAGTTTGCAAGCCAAGCGCACTCCTACCCGGCTTGCAATGGGGGAGGGGGGAGGAGACAAGCTATATTTCTCCTTAAGCACTTTGTCTCCAAGGGAATCCCTCTCTCATTTGCACCTTTTCCAAGACTGCTGGGCGCTTGCACAGTGCCAAGTTGGTTTGCGCTCCCTCCCTCTCTCTCTCTCTCTCTCTCTCTCTCTCTCTCTCTCTCCCCACACACACAGAAATTCACTGGTCTAATCTAATTCAATAATAGAAATAAAGTACATTATTTACAATAAATGTAATGCATTTGAATCATCCTGAAACCTCCCCCCCCCCAGTCCATGGAAAAATTGTCTTCCATGAAACCAGTCCTTGGTGTTCTAAAGTCTACTATTCTGCTTGTTGCAATTTTCAAGGCAAACAAATTTAGAAACACTCACTTGAGCAACCAGGATTCTTCAGTTGCTGCTAACTCAGCAGAAGAATTGACTTCACTGCATGTGGAGGTCAGCTTTGACCTGAAACATCCAGACACCTTGACAAGAAGCAGCCATCTGAAAATGTCCCTGCTGGTTTTAATATTTATGTCATATTCAAATTATCTCCATCATCCTTAACTATTGACCATGCTGGTTGAAGCTGATGGAATTTGGAGGCCATGGTTATGTGGAATGCTACAGACTTCCCAGTTCTGCTTCAATCAACTTGTCAACGGTTTCTGCAATACTTCTAGGCATGTCACTTCATAAAAATTGTATATATAGATATATAAAAAAACAGAAAGAGAGAGAGAGAGAGAGAGAGAGAGAGAGAGAGAGAGAGAGAGAGAGATTCATAGGAGAGAGGAAGAGAGAGAGAACATAGTATCATCAGCATTCAGCAACTAAATGATAATTTACAGTATTGAGAGATGGGGGGTTGCTTTGTTTGTCTGAGAGAGTAGAAATAAGGTTAAAAATAAATAAGTCACATGCCTCATCAAGCTTTGATGCAATATAGCTTATTTTCCCTAAAGATTTAAATAGTAAAATAGTATGATTTAAAACAGTCATTTCCAGAATCTAGGAAACCTCACTCTACAGTTACTATTAATTCAAGCAGTTAGAGACAGAACAGTTTCATCTATTAGAAATATTATGTCTGCTTTGAAAACATTAAATACTTTGTAAGCATTTACCTCGCCTCCAAATCAGCAAGCTGGAAAGCAGCTTTGGAACAATCTATCTGATCCAGAATTTATCTTCTGAATCCCTGTGTTGGGACATGTTTGATATACTGTATAACTTTATGTACTGCTATGACAGTCCCAAGGACTTTTTTGTTTGGATTATTGCTTTTGCCATTACAGTATAAGTAGCAGAAATCATCATTGCTCTAGGTAACTAGTTAAAATCTCAAAAATAAAGCAAAGCAAAGCAATGTGAAGAAAGATGGGGCAACCCCATTGTGAACGGGAATGATGGAGCCTTAACACAACTATCTTATCAATTATTTCTTTATTATCATTCAGAAAATGGTAAATATGAAAACACATTAATATATTGTTTTATTTCTCTGTTTTTTATCATTCAAGAGCTGCAGCAAAAAAAACTGAATTTGGTTTTCACCCATTACAATTCACTTCAAAATAACAGATTCAATTCTTGCTAACAGTTTCAGTTTCAAGAAAACAGTAAAATTACTGTTCTCTTTCGTAGCTTCAGCTTTCATGCATTGATTCTACTGGTCCTGACAAATAATTATCCATTCCCTCCCCTCAAGATAATCTACAAAACTACATAAATTAACACTGAGATTCATTTAAATTGAGCCCTAACTTACATTTCACAAGCTCCGTAAAGTCTCTGGCCTATCTGCTGTTACCTTGGTACGTAGGCAAGGAAACCAATCAAACATTCCGAGTTCTGCTTTGTGGCTGTTAAGCAACAGTGCAGGAGAGAAACATCTCATTAAAAAAAAAAAACCTTTCCTAAATATCATGTTTCTGCATGGTATCTTTTCTTCACAGAGACATTGCCTTTGAAAAATGCAACTTATTTTCTTGCTGGATCATCTGACTGAAACTAATTACATTACTCAATACGTGACTAATGTGCATCAGGCAAGGTGAATGACATAAGGAACCAGCCATAGAAATGGTTTAAAAAGCAATGATAAAACTGAAGCTTGTAGAAATCCCCAAGTTGTCTACATCACCTGGTTAGCAAAAAGTAACCAAGAAACATTTGTGGGACATCAGGAATGCTTGTTGCTCTTATTGATCCAGAGTACAATTTTCCATTTTGGCAAAAGTGGATGAATTTGTGTTCTCCTGTGACAGCATCTGATGCCAGGAAAATGTGACAAAACATAAAACTTGCGTAGGCATACTCAGAATATAATTACTTCACATGTTAATATCATAAATGGAAAGAATTATATTGTATACACCCTTTAATACCCTTTACCAAGCTGTATATCCTTAAGATAGCAAAATGTGGGTTAGACAGTATCACCACCAGATGGATTCGTAGCTGGCTGACCAGCCGTACTCAGCATGTGGTCCTCAATGGAACTGCATCTACGTGGAGGGAAGTGTGTAGTGGGGTGCCCCAGGGCTCTGTTCTAGGCCCAGTGCTCTTCAACAGCTTCATCAACGATTTGGACGAGGGGATAGATGGGGAACTCATCAAATTTGTAGACGACACCAAGCTGACAGGAATAGCCAACACTCCAGAAGACAGGCTTAAGATACAGGAGGATCTGGACAGACTTGAACACTGGGCGCTATCTAACAAAATGAAACTCAATGGTGAAAAAAGTAAGGTTCTATATTTAGGCAAGAAAAACCAAATGTACAGGTATAGTATAGGGGGTACCTTGCTCAATAGTAGCAACTGTGAGAGGGATCTCGGAGTCCTAGTGGACAATCAGATATGGGCCAGCAGTGTGCTGCAGCTGCCAAAAAAGCCAATACAGTGTTAGGCTGCATTAACAGAGGGATAGAATCAAGATCACGTGAAGTATTAATACCATTTACAATGCCTTGGTAAGGCCACACTTGGAATACTGCATCCAGTTTTGGTCACCACGATGTAAAAAAGATGTTGAGACTTTAGAAAGAGTACAGAGAACAGCAACAAAGATGATTAGGGGACTGGAGGCTAAAACATATAAGGAACGGTTGCTGGAATTGAGTATGTCTAGTTTAATGAAGAGAAGGACGAGGGGGGACATGATAGCAGTGTTCCAATATCTCAGGGGCTGCCACAAAGAAGAGGGAGTCAAGCAATTCTCCAAAGCACCTGAAGGCAAGACAAGAAGCAATGGATGGAAATTAATCAAGGAGAGAAGCAACCTAGAACTAAGGAGAAACTTCCTGACAGTTAGAACAATTAACCAGTGGAACAACCTGCCTCCAGAAGCGGTGAATGCTCCAACACTGGAAGTTTTTAAGAACAGACTGGACAGCCATTTGTCTGAAATGGTATAGGGTTTCCTGCCTGAACATGGGGTTGGACTAGATGACCTCCAAGGTCCCTTCCAACTTTATTATTATTATTATTATTATTATTATTATTATTATTATTATTATTATTATTATTATTATTATTATTATTATTATTATTATTGTTATTATTATTTGTTGTTATTATTGTTATTGTTGTTGTTGTTGTTGTTGTTGTTGTTGTTGTTGTTATTATTATTATTATTATTATTATTATTATTATTAGTGTGTAAACTCAATTTCCAAAATTACCCAACCAACTAGTGTGCACTCAGTTTAAGGAAATCTGCATTTGGGTGTGAAAACCTTACCAATGTGCATTTTACTGTATGTTTTATACATTCTGTGAAAGTGTATCTGGTAGAAAGTTCATAATGCTTGTATTCAGACATCTTCATATGTTTAGAGCTTTTCAGGTTACTATAGGGTTATTTTCATGTAACATTTTGAAAACTTTGGTTGGTGATAACACCTTGACTAATCTTGTAAGCTAAGCAGAGTCAGTCAGGGTAAGTATTCGCTTGGAGGACTATCTGGGAATTAAAAATACTAATAAAATAAATATAAAATAAAAATACTAATACTAATACAAAGCATTAGTAAGCCATTTCTGTACTTCTTGTGATAAAACTTCATGGATTCAGTGAATGAATAATATTTGGAAGCTGTGGGTTAAAGGTTTAATGCAATGAAGCCACCCAGGGGAGAGGATGTCAAACCATTGTTTGATATCCCATGTTATTTCCCACAAATGAAGGTGAATATATGTGTCTCAGGATAATGTTGCAGGATCCAATCTGGGTCAATCCTAGGCTAGAGAGAAGTTCCTTGAAGATGGGCTCCAGCATGAGTCTGAAAGCTCGGAAGACGAAAACTCTGATCCTGGGGACCAACCCAGATTGGATCTTATATATTATTTCCATTTGTCAGAACAGGAAGCCATTCCATTGATGTCTATAGGATGCAGTTTCCCAGAAATCTCTGGGGAAACTTATCGTTTTCATAGGAGACTATAGCAGAGGCCTAACTGAAAATAGGAAACTAGTGGTAAGGGGAGATAGAGAGACTAATAATTGAAGGAGACAAAACAGAGGCAAGGTAAAAGAAGGTCTTAAAAATGCCCAAACCATTAGCAGAATCTACTTCAGGGAAACTCTGTTGGAACATCTGAGATGGGAAAAGTAGTTTAGTATTTTATGTGTTTGTTAACTTCTTTGTTTTTCTTTTCCTCCTGCCCTAAAGTCATAAGGCGTAATAGATGGATATTAACTTGGGAATCACAACATTAACTAAACTCTGATCTTACTCAAATAAAAGTCCTATGCTTTACCTATTGGCCACATTTATCTGCTTCCCAAAGATGTTCTTTTTTGCCCTGTATGTAGACCAACACACATGTATGAGCATATTTGAGTGTCCAAAATTTTCTCCCTTGCTCTCCCCGCAGAGGCCCTTGCTTGCATTAAGCACCAGAAACAATAAATAACAATAAGGAAAACTATGCAAAGGTTTTCTTTAAAAAAAAAAAACTGTATTCCATAATATTCACATCATTTGTGTTTTATCTATATTTATATATAGATAAGTATTGAATTAAAATTATGAACAGCTCTAAATATTTTATATATCATACATATATTTATAATTACATATCCACAGAAGATACCTTGCTGCACTACAGCCAGCTGTTAAAGCAAAAATAAATTTCATCATTGGCTCCCCAGATATGCATATATTCTGACTGTTGGGGGTTTTTTTGCAAATTTATTTACAGTTTACTTAGATCATAATAAATGGTTGTATGATCTATTATATAAACATAATAAAGATTTGGGTTTGTTTAAAATACAAAGACTGCAAATGAATACATGAAAAAATACATACCAGGTGCATTATTTATAATTTATAAATGCAAAGTTAAGACCTCTTAAAATTATTGCACTTGAGTATTTCTTTTTACATATCTCAGCAATCATTCATATATGTATATATGTACAATATATATATATATATATATATTCTTACACCTACATCAACACACACATACACACATATCACTTTTCCCCAACTCCTTGGATATAGTGGATATTGTTGGCTTGAAGTTGTATGTTCCCAGTACAACTTGGGTATACGTGGATCAAATTTACAACAGGTTAATTATGAATGCTTTGAGTGCATGCACTGAGTATGCCCTCATAGTATAACTGAGCACAGTTTTTGGTCAGCAAGCATAACATTTAGAAGAAAATTATTGTGACGTTTTTGTTAGATTGGACTATTAAATTATAATGCAAAATTCTAAATTACAGTTAAAGGAATTCTCTGAACAAATGCAGTCACACATGTGACAATGTGAGAATTATATCATCATTTCAAATTTCTGCAAAATGATGGGAACTGCATGATTATTATTTTTTTTGCAGGCCTGCTGCATTTTTTCAAAGAAAATGTCATACATATTATTTATAGTTTTAATGCTGGCTGAACAAATGACTCGTACATGCTAATACTACCCAGAAAAGAGAAATGTTTCTGGTTATGTAGAATCATTGTTCCCCTGAGCTCCACACCGCATGCCGTGTGCCAAGTGATTTGTATATTTTACGTCCCTTGTTTAAAAATGATACTAGTGTACTCTTCTAGCAGTTCTATAGAGTACAAACTAGACAATAATTACAGTGGATATCGCTGCCCACTTAAAAGTTTTTAACACACCAGTGCAATTTCCACCAAGCAAAACACTTGACATATTATGTATATTATAATGTTTTATAAAGGTACCACAGTCAAAAGCATTTCTGTGATCTGCTTTAAGTTGCTTTATCCCCAATAATGTAAATTTTAATATGCGCAGGAGTGAAATAAATGCCCAATATGGACATGTTATTTAGAACCTTATCACATTTTTGCAGGATTGCTCTAATCTTGGTGTTCATTTCTAACAATGACCAAACAGTGGGTAAGTGTGTAAGTTAGACACCTTCTCCCAAACTGTGTATAAGATCTTAAGAGCAAATAATTCATGAATAGTTTCTCAGAAAACTTTTCTCATTTTGTAAAAGTAATGTAAAAATAGAAGTCAACAAATTTTCTCTATATTCTTACTGAGAGTATTAAATTATAAAGAGATCTGATCTAGAGAACATAGGGGGGAAAAGAAGTTTCTTTACCAAGAAAATTGTGATGATATTTTAAAAGAGATTAAGATTTTCTTTTCTCACATCTACTAAAGCTTGGTGCAAGATTCTACAGCAGAGAATAATTTATTTTGTTTTGTTGTTCAATACCAACATTAATACTTGTAACTTACATTTTTTATATTACCTCTACAAATCATAACCAGCATATAGCACGCATTACCTGGAAAGATCCAGGTAATTTAATAAATAAAGATGCAGAAGTATCTTAAGTTGTAGTTTGAACTGAGAAAATGACTTGGGACAACAAACATATTTTCATATAACAAAGTCCCAATTAAAAAGTTATACTTCACTAGATATGCAATACATTCATAAACTTATTCCTGGCAGTATTATATCTTTGATATACTTTCAAATTTCAATTCTGATGAAGCAGACTGTGGGCTGGAGCAATGAACAAATATTAAAGATAATTGAAGCTAAAATCCAATAACCTTAGGAACTGATCCTGGGATCACAGCATTGATGGTTAAATTTAAAAAATATCCAAAGGGGGATAACAGGTGCTGAAGAGAATCAATATAGTAAATTAAATTTAGTTCACATTCTGAAAAACAAATATTTGTAAAGGACCTCTGCTGATTGCTTGATGGCAATCTGATATCTGGCCAGCCTTTTTTCATGATTGTTACAATATAGTCACGTGTGCAATGACTGGGAATAGGGACTATACATGCTACATAACCTATAGGATATGTAGAAGGCAGTAGGCTGAATCAACCAGATCAATCTATCATATGACAAGCCAACATCCCCAAGTCAGCTATTTTAAAACTTTTCCTTAGTGCTTTTCCAATACTCTACTAGTTAGTTATTATGTTGTGTTATCAAACACGCATATTGTGTATGTGCATTATGTAGTCATACACGGTTATTCAGATGAACCAAATACATTAATATTTGGTGTATGCTTTCGTTAATACTTCCTTGGTTGTGCCACACACTAATAGCTGCACAATGATGAAAGTGAACAAGCTGAATACCATGAAGTTTAGGCAAGAGAAAGCTTTCCCCCCCCCCAAGAACCTATACCTTTCAAAATACCTGTTAGGGCACAAAACTAAAATCTACAAATTAGACATATGCTAAAAGCCCTAGTGTTTTTGTGCAATTATATTTCTAACCAGATTGTGCACATTTATAAATAACAATATTCCAAGAGTGGAAATAACCATTTCCCCCCCACACCCATGCTATTAATCTCTTAATCTCATCATTCATCATCATGATCAACGTTAGCCAGGGAGTTGGGAGCAATTGTTCAACAAGATCTAGAAGGGTATAGGTTTCCCCATCTCTATTGTATGTGCTCAGTTGTAACCCAGATTCTTTGGATCCTCTGCAATAAAATAATTAATTAAAATGACATTGAACTGGCACAGTACAACTTGTATAATATCATTCATAATTAATCAGCTAAAAATACAATTATATTCCAGAGAGGTAGCCATGGTAATCTTATGCGTGAAAAGCAGAAAAGGAACAAAGAGTTATTTGTCCGGAATCCATTTTAGGATCCATATCTCAGTTTACAAAATCAACTATTTGTTTTCCAATACTTGCTTCATTTGACTCTTTCAGCATTTGATAGTTATGTTTGGACCACTGTCACATGGCGCATGAAAGCTCATGCATCCAGCACATGTCTGCCTTTGAGCATAATGTTGGAATGGGGCATACAGTGGTGATGTGCATGTATTGTACGTAAGATTTTGCTGAGAAGGCCTATATGATAGACCCATTTAAATGCTATATCAAGTATATGAACGAAGCGAAGCCTATTTCAGCAGGAAGACTCTCCTACTGAGATAGAGAGAAACAAAGAGAGGCAGAGAGAGGGAGGGAGGGAGAGGGAGGGAGGGAGGGAGAGAGGGAGGGAGAGAGAGAGAGAGAGAGAGAGAGAGAGAGGGAGAGAGAGAGAGAGATATTTCCATTCGAGTCAATAGAGGTGTTCACACTGAGGTCAGTGATGCTAGGATTAAATCTCATGGCTTATTGATACATTGTCTAAAACTAGAGTAAAGTTAACATATTTGCAAATATAGTTCTGCAAAGAGGTATAGACATTAGGACTGTACATGCTTCAAAACTTAATTTGGAAGAAGCTTTTTGGCCTCATAGGAGCACAGCTCCTCTCTGCTATCCATTAAAATAACTTAACTTTTTTCAGGGTTTGGTGTGAGCTTGGGACAAAAAAGACATTGCCCCTTTTAGAAGCCAATTTCTTAAACTTAATACAACTATTAAAACAGCCACAACTTGTTTCAAGCTCTCAAGGCAGGCTGAAAATTCTAATTAGTATCAGAGGTACTGTGCTCGTGTAAGGTTTATAACACTTCTTTCAATTTCTTTCTCTCTACTTCACATTTTCAAAGTGTGTACAGCCTAACATATATGGAAATATATCACATAATGAAATTATGTGCAGAATTGGGGCCAAAATCAATACAGACTTCATTCACAGTATGTAAGGGCAATAGTTTAACATATCAGTTTTCTTCTTCCACAGGCAACAGGTTACAAGACTAGACAATTTGTTTTAAAGGTTTTTGAGTAAATGGAGATTCAAAGGGAAAAGTAGAACAAAGCTCACCAGGCACTAATGAGCAACACAAAAGCTAAAAACATGTAACTACTGTTATGATTTCTGGAGATTATGACTATGTCTGGAAGGTCCTATTTTTGTAAGCTAGCTGGAATTTGGAGGCATCCATCTTTAATATTTGTTTAAACAATGACTAGCTTTTCCTGACAGATTTCCACCACCACATTTGAAATTCAATCCATTGCTGTTAGTAGGGTTGAAAAGATGGGTCTTCAGGTACCTAATGTGATGCTTACAACCAGAGGTAAATATTCTGTTTCCAGGTAGAAATGGACATTTTCCCTAAATTATAAAATCACTAAAGAAACACTGATATATTTTTCCCAATGTCTAATGGGTGCAATAAAGTAGTTGTTTCATGATGCTAATCAAATAACTTTTGGAGACTAGTATCAGGAAGTTAAATCTCCCATTTGCAGCAAGATAAATTCAAGTACTGTAAACTCAGTGATAGTTTCTGCCCCAGAGATTTTCTTCTGGAGTTCAAAGATCAAACAAAAACATTTACCATATCAGTGTGGAAATGTCCTATTGTAGTCTAGACTTCCCCAGGTGAACCCTGGTATTTAAGCCAATCACAGTATTGTGTAATAGTAAGTAAAAGTACCAGTGAAACCTCATTACCACAAATACACAATTTAAAACCAAGCCTAGGTTAGCCTTCCCAGTCCAAATCATTTTGAAATTAAGGCCTCAGCAAAGTAGCCTATTAAAAAGCCAGTCTTTTATATTTACAAGCTGACTTTTGCTTGGATAGTTGAAACTTGTATTCACATTGTATCACCGAGGAAAAGAAATTTGCATTCAGCCTTCCCAGTTTGTATTTGCAGGGTTTATCCTTTTAAAAGGCTAAAATTGTGGAATAAAAAGCCTTAAATGTGGATCAGTCAACAATCTTCACAGGGAAAGAGTCTGAGTCAGCACTACTGGACTGCGTGGGTATCCATCCATAAGCTTCTTCCCCTCGTATTACCTTTTCCCATTGTTTGAGATTTTCCCTGGAGAGAAAGGAAAAATTACTCACTTGTCAGATATTTTATTGATGTATCAATATACAAGAAATATTTATAAAAGGGGATGTCATGATTTCATCTGATATCAGCTCCTCCTTCAAAGAGGCAGATGTGACAGTTAAGCTCTCATATCTGGGCTTTCAATTTGGGGAGAATGGCAACTGAATGTTTAGTATCAAGTTGAAAAAGTGTGCCTTTCTTCCCCTGGATGTAGTAATCTCATTACCACTGCCACAAAATGTCACCAGCACTGCTTTGTGAATACTAATCTAGTAATGTTGCATACATTTACATTTCTTTGCGTTGCATTTCCCTTTCATCTTGTCTATGACCTCTAAACAGAACTATGAAGGTGGATTAATACATTCGCTACCATTTTTTATTTAGAAATTTAAAACAACAAGAAGAGCAATCAGGATTCCAGAGGGACAGATGCTAGCCGAAACATAGTGATTATTGGTGATTGATAGATTGATTGCAGACATTTTGTTACAGAATAACAGAGTTGGAAGGGACCTTGGAGGTCTTCTAGTTCAACTCCCTGATCAAGTAGGAAATACTATGCCATTTCAGACAAATGGTTGTCCGATCTCTTCTTAAAAACCTACAACTTCTGGAGGTATATTGATTGATTGATTGATTGATTGATTGATTGATTGATTATTCGAGCTCAGGAAATTTATCCTTAGTTCTAAATTGGTTCTCTAGACTAGATAAGCACCACATATTCCATAGTTCAACACTGAGCTACATAGATTCTCTTCTATTGGTAAAATTAAAGAAATTATGAGGCAAATAGCAAATAGCCCTTCCAACTCTATTAGTCTGTTGCACCTGATATACAGTACCTCCCTCTTCTCCGTTTTTTACAGTGAGTCTTTAAGTAGAAATAATCATTTAATACTCCCTCCTTGTGTAGAAGTAAAATTATTTAAGGGTTTTCAATTGACCCTTCAAGTCAAATTCATATTTACCTGCATGCTCGAAGTAGTGGTGTTGTGGGAGGGAGGATTTGTGCAAGTGTACCATAGCAGGGCAACGCTACAGCATTATAGAACCCAATCTTGAAAAAAAAATAAAAACACTATTACTCAAATATTATTCAACTCAAAATTTGCAACACTTTGTTTGTTAACAGACTATCATATATTCTCACTATATTTTACAAATGTATGTTAAATCTCTTTTTCCTTTCTGTTACAAAATGGAAAGAAGCTAATAAGCTATCAATGTTCTTCTTTCATAGCTCTGGATTAGTGGAATGAATATTATTCACTGCCAAATCAATCATGATTTTACAAGGGATCATATAAGAATACCAGATTATGCATAGGAGTTGTTCATAATTAATAAATATAGGCTTTCCTTTTACTTTCACTATTTTTAAGGATAAGTAATTTGGATCCTTTAATTGTTTAATAGTATCATCAAATCAACACATTAATGTTTAAAAAAAATGTCACCTTATTGGGAAGATAGGTGGCATAAAAATTAATGCATACAATGGATGTTTAGTCATTGTTTATTACGTTGGAGGTCTTCTAGTCCAACCCCTTGCTCAGGCAGGAAACCCTATACCATTTCAGACAAATAATGGATATGTATATCATGCTCAAATTAAAATCTATTCAAAAGCTATTTTAGACTTACCTGACCCTGAGGAACCTCATCTTTTTTATCTCTGTCCATCATAGGTATAGGCTGAATACCTAACTTCTTCATATCATCACCCTGAAAGAAAAATAAGTGCTTGAGAATATTCTTCATTTATTCCTTAGACATTAAATATATAATGGAGAAAAAAGGTAGAATTCTGAAGATAAACATAAAATTCTTATGTAGACACTCTTGGTGTCTATAAACTGTTTTATTATTATTGTTGTTGTTGTTGTTGTTATTATTATTATTATTATTAATTTATTTATTTTTAATTGTTCCAGCTTTTCAAGTGCAAGCTGCCCAGTGACCTTTAAATTACAAACAAACGAATAAACAAATAACATCAATAGTTCCAATAGGTCAATCAATCATTTCCAAATCTTAATTTTCTGTTCAAGGGTCTGCTGATAGATATGAAAATGAATCCATCGTGAAATGCACATACCTCAGCCCAAAACTCTGCGTATATATCATTGGCTGTCAGTCTGGTAATATGCCATAATTTTGTCACTGAACACAAGTCACAAGCTGTCATCATCAAGCCAATCACCCGATCCCTAGAATATAATAACTTGTATAGCTGAAACAATTATTTGCCTTTTCAAATATATCCTATAGTGATAATTGATATTGAAAAAAATTTGATTCAAAGGTAAAATATAATTAATACTATTAAAACCATTCAAGAACCTAACAGATGTCTTTTCACAGCAAGATTAATAAATAGCATCAAATAAAGTATTCCAGAGCAATCAAAGAGTCTAGAAAAAGGAAATCTCAACAAACACAATGTAATTTATACTTACTATTGCCATCCCTCTTTTTTATTATTAAATATATTGTCCTAAATCAACTCTATACATACCTTAACAAATAAATACACTCAACCTGTTTGGCTATGAAGTGAAGCAATTCAAAATAAAATGGTGCAATATAAAAGGTGAACAGATCGATTCCAGAATGCTTCTGAGGTTCAATTTTATATAAAATTCAACTTTAAATCTTACATACATTGCAGCACTGCAAATAACTTTCCCTTGTCAACTTCTTTTTCCTATGAGTAAGCCTCAGACTTTCAGATAACCTGAAAATGCTTTAGTCCAGAGTGTTATTGAATTTCAGCAATAACTAAGATAGCCAGGTCTTGGATGCGCAGGTTTTCTCTCTGCTTTATGCTCACATCCGACTCCATCTAATCAGGTTTTATTTCCCACAGTACAGATGTAATGTGAGCAAAACCAAAATAGTTATGTTAAGACCCTCCAAACATAAAGGTTGGAACTACCTGAGATTGGAAAGATCAGTGATTAAACTAATGGCTTTGTCAAAAAGAAGTTTAGATTCTTTATCACTAAGATTGTGAACAGATAACAATAGCACCTAGACTTATATACCACTTCACAGTGCTTTACAGCCCTCTCTAAGCGGTTTACAGAGTCAGCATATTGTCCCCAGCAATCTGGGTCCTCAGTTTACTGACCTCGTAAGGATGGAAGGCTGAGTTAACCTTGAGCCGGTCAGGATCAAACTCCAGGCAGTGGAATGCGGAGTTAGCCTGCTATACTGCATTCTAACCACTACGCAATCATACTCCAAACTGAAAATTATCAGAAACTTTCTGAGTGAACTGCTGAACGTATACCAACAACAAAATACTTCTTGACTGAGGGTTTAGCGCAGATTCCTCAGAACATTTTATATATTAGACTAGTGCTGTAGCCAAATACAGGAAGCTAAATATTCAGCCTTCAAAACAAGGAAACATGACTGAGATTTCAAACCATAAATATTCTCTTGTATTTTACCTATGTGTTTGGTTTTTAAGATTCAGCGATCTTGTTTGTTGCAGCTCTTCCAGTTGTTTTCGGTTTCCAAAGTACAGAGCAAGGTCTGTAGCAATAATGGCTTTGCGGATAATTTCCAAGACCTGTTCATACTCACTGGAGTTCAAATTAGAGAAAATATTGTGGCCTTCCAGCTAGAAAAAAAGAAAAGCATATAAAGATTTTACTATGAATAATTTAAACCTTGTTTCAAGTCTATATTGGGCCTATATAGTAGCTCTTAAAACAAGACATTGGATTTACCTATATGTGTTCAAAGAAACAATTATATTCCTGAACCTCTAAGGATCCAGGACATTTTAAAGTGATAAACAGATTTGGAAGTTTGAAAACATGTGATGGGTCTGTTGTAAGCTTTGAGTGTATGCCAAAAAGCCAAAGCAACACCCAAACCAGTTCCTACTTATTTTATTATCACAATAAAATGAAAGTGAAAGGTAAATCAACACTTCCCACTGGGTATGTTTTATCATCTCTGGTAGACTTGTCACAAAGCAAAGAAATATTAGGGCAGATTTTTGTCTTAATTCAGAAGTTTATTAAATCAAATATAAAATTGAAACCTGACATTTTCTTTTTAGGGCCATTGAATAAAGAATTTGAAAGAAAATTTTGAACTATGTTATTATATGCACAAAAATGGAAAGACAGATCAATTCCCACCATAGAAGAAAAGGTGAAAAAAGTGATGGAGTTGGCAGAGATGGCAAAGTTAATTGAAGAGAAAACCTTATCAGAAGAACTTGTTTCCACCTGAAAATCACTTTTGGACTTTGTTCGAACAAAAAAAAATAATGTTTGATCTTAGGTTTTGATGACTAGAGTAGTTGCTTTAGAAATGGTATCTGCTAGGAGTCTAAAGCAAAAGGCTGAGTGGCAACTAAGTGTATTTTGTATTCTACTGCATCAAAAAGAGACAGAAGTCACTCTTTTTTCTTTTTCTTTTATTCCTTTCCCCCTTTCATTTCTGATTTTTATTTCCATTTGCATTTAACAATACAATAAATCTGAAGAAAAGCTTAAAAATGCTTTCCACTGAATTGTTTTTGCTGTCTCAATTGACTTTAAGGCCCGTTATTTTTCATTTTCTGGGGACTATTCCAAATCAACATCTTCAACACCTGCCAAGTGTGCAGATAGGGAATATGGCCTCACCTGCTTTGCTAGTAACCGAGTTTCTTAAATAAGGGTGAGAAACCTAAATTTTCCTTTTCAATTTTAACTTTTTGCGACAACATAGCGGATCCCTCCTTCTCCATAATTTATTTTTCTTGTATCAATCTTGGGCCACTATCAGGAATTTGGTGTTAAAATAAGCTAGCCAGCCATTTTGAGCTTCTCTTTCCCTTCAATCTGGTGACAAGGGATTCCCATTTCAGCCATAGTTTCATTCCATACAGCATTAACCTTGTGAACTCTCAAGCTTCCTCCTTCCGTTATATTTTCAAGATGGACAGTGTTTAATATTTATTTGCTATGTATATGTAGGGGTGTGGGTCTATACATATGTTGTATATAGTATGTTAGGTGTGTGTCATGTATGTGTTCACTTTGAGAGTGGACGACTAAATTTCATTTTTGATATGTGCCATTGTGCCCACAGTAAAAAAAAAAAGACAATAAAGGTTATCTTATCTTATTTACTACCATTTGGTTGAATCTGTGCACCTGACTTGTATACAAACTGGTCTTCTCAAGGTAATGAGCCACCTCCCCTGTGGCAAATGTCACCACTGGCTAGAAACATTGCTGTCCTGAGGTTTCTACTGGGGGGGGAGGGATCAACAACAACAACAACAACAACAACAATAACAATAACAATAACAATAACAATAACAATAACAATAACAATAACAATAATAATAATAATAATAATAATAATAATAATAATAATAATAATAATAATAATAATAATAATAATAATAATAATAATAATAATAAAGTTGGAAGGGACCTTGGAGGTCATCTAGTCCAACCCCATGTTCAGGCAGGAAACCCTATACCATTTCAGACAAATGGCTGTCCAGTCTGTTCTTAAAAACTTCCAGTGTTGGAGCATTCACCGCTTCTGGAGGCAGGTTGTTCCACTGGTTAATTGTTCTAACTGTCAGGAAGTTTCTCCTTAGTTCTAGGTTGCTTCTCTCCTTGATTAGTTTCCATCCGTTGCTTCTTGTCCTGCCTTCAGGCGCTTTGGAAAATAGCTTGACTCCCTCTTCTTTGTGGCAGCCCCTGAGATATTGGAACACTGCTATCATATCCCCCCTCGTCTTTCTCTTCATTAAACTTCATTAAACTTCTTTGCCATCAGTTCCTAGATGCTCCCAACAGGATCACTCCTGGGGTTGACTGATGATCAGCAGACTTTGATTATTCCCCGACTCTGATAGGAGTAATAGGTACTCTCCTTCTAGTCAATCCCAGCTGGAGTCTGGTGTAGCTGACTCAGCTAATGTTCTCTCTGAGACTCTGGGTCAAGCTAATCAGATGTTTGTATCACCAAATCTGTTATTCAACAGCACAATAATAAATTTGCTACTGCCAGTCAATCCTGATCTTTATAAAATCTTCTGAGAACTTACCTTTATTCTAGATTGTTTTTAATTAGATGACACATAATTAATTGTTTCTGCCAATCATTTATTTTTGTCTTCAATTCTTACTGGGATCATTTGAAACCAAAAACTAAACCTTGATAAAATGTTCATTTTTGCTGAGGTTTTTCTTCCTATCTAGGACTATTTCAACTTTCTCCATCTAATGCTGTCTACTATTACACTTTTCCATTTTATCCTGTCTTCTAAACAAACTCTAAATAATTCTACCCCCTTTTCAATATGACAGCCCTTCACATACCTGAAGATATTTATCAGATTTTTTTTTATTCTGCCTACATTACTTTATAAATAACTCAAGGCAGCAAACATAATACACCTTCCTCCTCCTGTTTTCCCCACAACAACAACTCTGTGAGGTGGATTGGGATAAGAGATAGTGATTGGCCCAAAATCATCCAGGTGGCTTTCATGCCTAAGGCATGAAATCTTACCTAAGGCAGGATTAGAACTCACCATTTTTAATTTGGATGAATGGAAGTTGCCTGATACGAGCTTGGTAGGAAAATGAAGGCAAACTTTCTTTTCTACCTAAAGTCTTCTTAAGATTGCTTTACAAATTTAATAAATCACATATTCAATTCAATCAATCCTGACCCTTAACCAAACATTTTTCTCTGCGTTTCAAACTCTGACTTTTGCACTTTTATTTATTTTTAGAAAAACATACCCTGCTCTTAATTGTGAAATAAATAGACTATTTTAAAGGCAGAATAGATTTGCCATATTAAAAAGGGAAGGGTCCACATAGAGCAGGGGTCTTCAAACTTGGCCCTTTTATGACTTGTGGACTTCAACTCCCAGAATTCCTCAGCCAGGCATGCTGGCTGAGGAATTCTGGGAGCTGAAGTCCACAAGTCATGAAAGAGCCAAGTTTGAAGACCCCTGACATAGAGAATCTAAACAAACCTCCTGCAGTTAGATTTGCTACTTCTAGATTTCTAAATCTTAGCCATAAAAACGGAGTGCAATGAATTACCTGCAGTATAGATACTGTCTGTGAAAAATGATGCTGTTCCATGGTTGAGGTGGAATAAAGTGCTGCTAATGGATGATCAAATTTCTGAAGATAGCTGTTGCTATAACCCCTGTGATCCAGGTCATGGCATAAGCAAGCAACGAGAAGACCCTTTCGCTAGAAAAATAAGCAGACAGGAAGTTAAACTTCAAATTACATTTATACCACTAGATGTCACTCTCTACTAGGCCAGATACTTTAGTAATGCCATTAACATATAAAATACATGATTCAGGAATGAGTTTGTTGTACCTGGAATGATTGGGGGTGCAGAATTATGAATAATCAGTGTTGATAAAGGTATGTTTAGGTTTTATTATTATTCATTTTTTTCTAAAGATTATATTTTCTGATTTGGTACCATATAATTATATTTTCTTTTTGCTTGTGAGCCACTTGGAGACAGGATGACTAAAAGCCTACAAAATAAGTATCAATGATTCCCAGCCAATTAGCGTAAAGTGTTACATTCTGCCACTAAAAATAATAGCCCCATTTTGAGTTCATAAGAGGTAGTTTATTTTATATTAAGATAACAACTTTTAATAAAAAATATATTTTAAAAAGTTAAAAAATAAGAGGCAGTTTATTAATATAAAAGATAATGATTTAATTAATTAACTAATATAGCCACCCATGTCACCAGAAGTAACTATGGGGACTGCTGAACAATGAGATAAAAATGAATGATGATGATGATGATGATGATGATGATGACGACGACGAAGACAATAATTCCCAATTCAGGAAGTTCTTGCAAACCCTCAAAATAATTCCCAGTTTAGCTACCTGGGAGACCTCATGGACTAATGATGTAATTTTCTGTTTATTTTGCAAGTACTCTAGAACTAAGGTCTAGACCTTCACCAGGTATCTGAGCTATATTTGTATCTTGGTTTAATAATGCAAGAAACATGTGACTATTTCCCTGCTAGCATTTTATATGTCATTAAACACCTGGATTTTCCCTCAGACAAAGGATCTAGAGGTTAAGTGGGCCTGTCACTATGATTTTATTTATTGGAGTTGGTTTATCTTTGGTCATTATTTCATCGTGTTTTTGTTTTAGCTTGGCTTTCATCCTATGTGCCCTGCCCGTGAGAGAGCTGTAAAGGTAGTCATTGCTTAACCATGATAACTGGGACTAGAATTTCCATTACTAAGCCATGCAGTAGAAAAGCATAGCTTAGCAATGGCCATCCTGGCAGTCCCTGTTTGTCATTATTAAATGAGGATCACGGGTCATTAAGTGAGAACCTCCTCACAACTCCTCCTGGCTTCAAACGAACAGAAACCAGCAGGAAGTTCCAAGTCCCAGGAGACTCAGAAGCAGACCAGCAGGTGCAAAAGTGACTGCTGCAGTGCAAGGGAGACAGAGCCACAGATGGCTGCTGCCAGGTGAAGGAGGGCATGCAGGTGGCCACTGTGGGCAGCTGGGTAATCTGTGGGGACACACATGCTATGGAGTATGAGATACCTGTGAGATCTCAGAGTCTGTAGCCATGGTCTCAAGAAAAAAAAGCCGTGTGAGTGAAGGAGCATCTTGCAATCTTCCCTGTAGGCTTCCCCATTGACTTTGCTGGTGGAAGTCTGCAGGAATGCTTGCAAATGGGGATCAGATATTGTGGGATGCTGCAATGGTCATAAGAGTGAGACGGTTGCCAAGCACTTGGATCATGATCATATTAGCGCAAGGAAACTGGGATGGCTGGTACTTCAGGGACCAGTCATAAGTGCCACTCATTCAACACCATTAGAACTTCAAATAGTTGCTGAATGAATGATTGTTAACCAAGGACTATTTGTATACGTTGATTAAATAATAAATTTGTTCCATTAGATCTCCATGTTGCTTCTTTATTCTTTATCATTATCCATGTGCTCCTCCTCCATGTGCTACAATAACCAGAAAGTCATCAATGAACTGAAAAGTTGATTTAATATTCTGGCTTGTTCTGAACCCATTAACCCCATTTCTCCTGTTCAACAACAACCATAAACTAAAGTTCATTGAATACTTTGATGATTAGCACTGGTATGCCAAAAGGGAATGGGCAAAAACTGCATGAATAGAGGTATGCAGCTTCTGGGCACTTCCCATCTCTAATAACTGGCTGTTGCTGAAAACAAGAGATAGGATGTTGTACTCCATCTTCTAATGGGACACGCGATGTACTGTAATATAATCTGCAATTTTATTCTGAGAACTGTGCTAATTCAGTGTAGTAATAAAACATAACATTTCATAATTATTATTTCTTCTGATGGCAGCTGAATTAATTCCTTTTCATTAAAGCCATTTAGTCTGTCTCTGTCTGGTGAATAAATAGAGTAACTGTCCAATGAAGCATGTCCTTCACCAGCACAGTTTTTCTGAAAAAACAAATGCAGCACTCCAATCCCCAGAAATATGGCATTGGCTGCTGGGATTCCAAAGTCAGCCAACCCATTTTCTCTACTACAACCCAGGGAAAGTGGGTGGGGGAAAGTAGACTGCAATTGGAACTGGGCTAATATTGCAAAAACAAAGGGTATTTCCAAAAACACAGAATAATAGGCAAAATTTGTAACATTTTGTCAAAAGAGGGAAAGGAGACAGAGAAAGATTATAGGGAAAAGTAGGCACAATATTGTGAACTATAGGCAAACAACCTGGTATCCTGAACAAACAATAAACAAAGTTTACTTTCACTTTGTACAAAGATTAGAGAGGGGAAAAAACACAAAGAATTATGTCTAGGAACTATGATGTATAATATGGTTCATCAGATACCTGAAATTCTTAACAATTTCTTCTACTATAAACATCCTTACATCAATATCAATTTAATATAAGATTCTCCCGACGGATGAATACAGAAGTGCAGTTAATAATCTAAGTCTGACATCTGAAATTAAGAGGGTCTATACTTCATATATTTTCCTCCAATTCCAAAGGATAATACTTAAAAACTGTTAGGGCATTTTCCATATTGTTTTGAAATATCATTAGAAACAAGATCACGCCCTGTCTCTCTTGGTTAATAGTTACACTTCATTAATACTGATGATGTTGCCTACAGTAGTTTGCTAATGAAAAGCCTGCAAGTAAACCACCAAGCACAGAGAGCATCAAGGACCCCACATCAGTCTTTCATAGAGTTGAGTTTACTTTTAAAACTCAATTTTATAATTGTTACTCTTGTAAAAAAAAAAAAAAAAAGATTAGTTTCAACTGTTAATCTTAATTTGGTGCTGTTATTCTTTACTATCTCAAACCATTCTTTCGATTATTATTATTATTATTATTATTATTATTATTATTATTATTATTATTATTATTATTATTATTATTATTATTATTATTATTATTATTATTATTATTATTATTATTAATCATCGCACAGTCAGCCAGATGTTCAGACTGGATTGGCATTTTTTGTCTACCTATCGAGTCCTTACCAAGGACCTGGGATAGGCAGATGTGGATGTTTATGGTATTACAGATATCGTCGCAGGATGGAAGCAGTTCCTAGTAAAGGCCGCCTTTTGCAATTGACTAATGGCGAATTTGTCAATGCCAATGGTGTTCAAGTGGTGCTCCAGTTGTTTTGGGATTGCACCCAAGGCGGCCTAGTTACTATTGGTACTACCCTTGCTTGCTTTTGCCACAGTCTTTCTATTTCTATTTGTAGGTCTTTGTATTTTGTTATCTTCTCCAGTTCTTTCTCGTCTATTTCTGCTGTCTCCAGGCACTGCCAGTCCACTATCCAGACTTTTTTGTCTTTCTTATCGACAATTGTTAAGTCCGGGGTGTTATGTTGCAGGTGCTTGTCTGTTTGAATTCTGAAGTCCCAGAGCAGTTTAACTTTATCATTTTCTATGACTTTCTCTATTTTATGATCCCACCAGTTCTTGCTTACAGGCAAATGATATTTCTTGCAGATCTTCCAATGCACCATTGTTGCTACTTTGTCATGCCGCTGCTTGTAGTCAGTCTGTGCGATCTTCTTGCAGCAGCTTACCAGGTGGCCCATTGTTTATTATTATTATTATTATTATTATTATTATTATTATTATTATTATTATTATTATTATTATTATTATTATTATTATTATTATTATTATTATTATTATTATTATTATTATTATTATTATTATTATTATTATTATTATTATGGGTCCTCATTTTACCAACCTGAGAAGGAGGGAAGGCTGAGCCAACCTTGAGCCAGTCAGAATCAAATCCTGGCTGTGGACAGAGTACTGCATTCTAACCAATGCATCACCACGGCTCAGTCTCATTTATATTAGCAATGTGTCAATATTTCTATAAAGCCCAAATATTCAATTAAAATGGGTTGCTTCAGAGACATTATGATATTACTCTGAAGCAAAATAGACTAATTCTGTAAAACAGACCTGGTTTATAGGGGTCAATACAGTGTCAGAACTCTGACTTGGACAATTGTCACAGAAGAGAAAATAAAAGCCACACTCCCCCAAAAAAAGTCTTGCCGGCAGGTTGCCCTATATGGGAAAACTTTGCCCTAAGAGGGCCTTGATGGGTAAAATATTTCTGTTTATTTGCATAGTGGGGGAAAAGCTGCACTCCAAGAATAGTTGGAGCAAAAAATGTGTTTGGGGAAATTGTGGTGGGGATTTTTCTACAACAAGATCCTGTAAATCTGCAGATCTGGCCTGAAACAAAGCTGTCCTGTTTTCAAAGTGGTTTCTGCAGATTTTATTTCTGCTTTGTATTTGATATGGGGGGGGGGAATCTACACTTACTTCTAAGTCTGTGAAAATCCTGTGGTTGTGCTGAAGAATAACATACATGCAATGTGCAACTGTGACGGCATGTTTCCAGTTGTGATAGGGCACTCGGCGGTAGTTCTTCTTTACAGACATCGTGAAACGACACAGTTTTTCCATATCAAAACTTGAAAGAAAAAAAAGGAATCGGATTTAGCATTCAGAAGAAAAAGAGTACTTTCAATCAAAACTTCTATTTACTTTTTAAAAAATATATATTTCAGTATAACTTTACAAAAAAATGAATTTTTAACGGATTTATTTTCTCATCAGTTGGCCAATTAAGTTCCACTGTACTGCAAGCAAAAGGCAAGAAGTCATACTGAAAGAAGTAGAGGCATATTCAAGCATAAATTCAGAAATGTCCATTTCTCTCATTTCCACCCAAAGCACAATGATGTATGTTCATATGTTGCAGATACGCATTATGCAAAACATCATAAGTTCTCCATTCTTCTGTCAGATAAACTCTCTTGCGTTCTTCATATTTTCAAAGCATTTGGCTGAAAACAATTATGGCAGATTTCTCTTAAAATGCCACTATTTTTAGCAGAAATTAAGTCATGCTGGATGATGCCTAACCTGCCAGCAAATCAACAGAAAAGGAGACATTGGATGCTACGTAAAAAAAAAAAAAAGGCAAGAAAATAAACTTGCACCTTTATTATTCTGCTTGTATAATGAAAATATGGCTGTCTTTAATACCTTTGTGGGAGATGAATTAGTGAAAGGCAAAGGAAGTTTTGAGAATCTATGCTTTACTTTGCCATCTGTATCTACTAGAAATATACCTGTGTGTATGCTTGCTCTAGTTTTCTAAGGAAGCAAACATATACTTTTTACTCCCAAGCAATTTCACCGCACATGTGTGAGAAGTGTGGAAATAAAGACAAAAAGAGCCGATGTTCTTCTCTTTTGCACGTGCCACTGAAATATTTTGAGAAGTACATTCTAACTCACTCGTGAGAATGGAGCAGCAGAACTGCATGTCCATGTCAGAGTCCTACAGAGCTTTCAGTTATAACCCTGAAATTTGAACCCTGAAAAAGAAAGTAATTCTTTTTTTCTTTTCTTCTTTTTTTTTTAGAGTAAGCATTTTAAGAGATAGTCACAAGTAACAATGCTAGATTGAGCCCTACTTTCCAAGAATTTGGTTCCTACAGCCAATCGTATTTTCACATTTCCCCCACCCAGCCACACACAGACACATGTACACACACATACTGCATCTCTTCAAAGCTGTGTCCAGGCTAAAAGCTCTAATTACCCTTCCTCCATAATATCAGATTCCATATAAAGGCTCAATGCTGACATCATAGTACTGCCATCTTCTCTGTTGTTAGCTTTTCGACATCTGTTCATCCTGCATGTGCAAAATGGGGCAGACTTACATCGCAGGAAAGAGAACTGCCTTGCCACTATGCTTACAATTCAAACTAAGAGTTAACTGTTGAACACATTTTAAAAATCAAAGCTAAAACTTGGTTCGCTTAATCTTTTCAAATAATTTAAAATGTGTGGTAATGTTATTGCTATTTATACAGCTAATGCCTCAATTAAACGCATTTAGACATTTTCTGATGTCACTGGAATGTATTTCCAAGGATGTATGCTTACATTAACCAAGAGAGGTTACTTTAATGTTCAGTTAAATCAAAGCTGAAATTTTTAACCCAATCAGAAAAACGAAAACTAGAATTATACCTTTGAATCTATAGCCCTTTCAGTCAAATTATAGGTCTTTCTGACAGTGAAAGTCACATTATTTTTTAAAAAATGTACACTGATTTAAAGTATAGAAAATTAAAGTGCAGAAACTAAATGCCTGCATAAAAAAAAAAAAAGCAAAATCCCCACATAAACCTCATTAAATATTTATATAAATGTATTTGAGGAGAAAGTGAGCTTTTATTATAGATATATAGGCTAAAATGGTAATCCTATAAGTATCTGTCTTTTCAGAGGGGATTGTTTATAAATTCATTCTAATATGTTGAAAAACATCTGAATATTTTCAATGAAGTCAATTTCTTTGAAGACATTCATAAGTAGAATCCTCTGGCTTTCCAAAATAAACAGGAAAAGAATTTCAAGTGTATGATCATTTCCTGATAGGCAGTTTTACTGATGATAATAATTTCAAAAATTAGATGGAATGGGGCATTAAAATACCCCCTCTTCCAGTTAAGAAACTCATAGACCATCGCTAAAGCTTTCAGAATCAGAGAACTTCAATGGGGATCCCAGCTTTCTCAAAACAGAGGATGTGCATCGATCATTTCATCAGTTTTATATAAGTATGGGTTTCCTAAAATTTTCCATAGAAAACTTTAAAAAAAAAAAACTAACTGTATGATCAAGTGATATAGATCAGAATTCTATTTCAAATATTGTTTGTTCCTGGATAGGAAGAGCAAATTAGGGGTGGAAGTTTGTGTAATGTGGCTACAGAGACAGATCTGGTCTACAGAGGAAGCTTTTTTCCTCTGCACCTCCCTCTATTTGATAAACTACTATAGATGGTTCTAAACATTAAAAAAAAAGGCCTACATGTATACGTTCCTGCCCTATTGAGATATTTAATAACAATAACAATAATAGAGTTGGAAGGGATCTTTGAGGTCTTCTATTCCAACCCCCTGCTCAGGCAGAAAACCCTATAGGGGCTAGGCAACCTTGGCTCTTTTATGACTCGTGGACTTCAACTCCCAGAATTCCTGAGCCAGCATGGCTGGCTCAGGAATTCTGGGAGTTGAAGTCCACGAGTCATAAAAGAGCCAAGGTTGCCTACCCCTGCAGCATTTCAGGCAATTTATTCTCAATATCCTCAGTTTAATTAAAAATGCTAATGCAACATTTCTGTTTGCAAAAATAATTTAATCTATGCAACCTATCTATAGACTCAGTCCCAATGAGCTCTATTTAGACAGAAACCCTTGATAATACATGCCTCTCAGAGACCACATCTGGTTTCTGTCAAGTGGAGTAATATTTACCCAAAACATTACCCCTTATATTTGTTTTTCGGATTATAAGCACTAAAGACATAGTAACAGACGCATGTACATGTATAGTCATACTATGAAAAATATATGGGGGGCTGAAAACCCTTTAAAATAACTCTCTCAATCAAAAGCTCTGCAGGGCTCTGAAGCACACATGGAGATCTGCACAAACTGGAATTGTTCCATTTACTTTATTTCTCTTGATTCTGAATAAATGGAGCAGTTCTTGCTTAAACTAGAAATATGAAAGCCTGGGGGAAAACAGTGGGGGGAATTTTCTTGACTTCTTTTTTTCCATTTTCCTAATTTTAAAAAATGGAAATTTGGAGAGTTTCTTTTAAAAAAAAGAAAAGTATAAACATTCTCAATATAAAAGCCTTTTAAGGCAGATTTTTACCATATTGTTTTAATTCTGGTTACTCCTTTAAAGGGCCTTTGAAATTTAAGTCACCATTTAAGAAGATCTAGTCTTTACTCATAAGCACTGTATGCATATGTATGTGCATTTTATATATATTCCCTTCTCACCCCTATGGAGGGTATATGTCTTCCTCAATCTTAAGTCCCTATACCAGAGGCCTGGAAATCTAACAGTTTTGCGCAGGATATTAGCTGTTCCCTAGCAGTGCATCTTCTGAACAGAGAGCTCTAATGTTGTGCCTGGGATCTGTTGAAGCCATTCTCCTAGTTTAGGAGTCACAGCCCTGAATGCTCCTACCACTATTGGAACCACTTTGGTCTTTATATTCCACATTCTCTCTAGTTTTTCCTTCAGGCCCTGGTACTTCTCCAGCTTCCTTTCTGTTGTTGCGGTTACTTGGCGCAGCTACATCTATCAACATCACTATCCTCTGGTCCTTGTCTACTACTTCAATGTCTGGTTGATTGGTTAGTAACTGCCTGTCCCTCTGGATCTGTCAAGTTCCACAGAATCTTAGCCCTATTGTTCTCCATGACTTTCTGAGGAATCTCCCATCAGGATTTGGGAGGGTCTAACCTACACACTGTGCAGATGTTCCTGTACACGATGCCAGCTACTTGATTGTGACATTTAGTATGTATTCATCTTACACCCTACCGCTATTTATTGCATTGTCACTGAGACCTCTCTGCAGAGTCTACACCTTAGGTCCTGCCCAGTATGAAAGACACCTATCTCTATGATTCTGGTGCTTAGTGCCTGTTCTTCTGCTGCTATGATTGATGTCTCAATGCTGTCTTGAACTCAGTTCCAGTTGTCTTCCATAGTCCCACTAAGTTATTGAGGAAGGTTTTTAGTGTCCTATTGATTTTGCATTAGAGGGTTCATGTGTGTGTGGCATTGAGTCGTAGGCTTTCTTGTAGTCAATTCAAGCTGTGCTTAGATTAGTCTGTCTAGACCTTGAGTCTTGAGCAACTGTTCTATCTATGAGCTACTGATATTCTTGACCCACATGTGATACAGATCACATGTTTAGTAGTTGGATTTGAAGCAGGAAAGATACTTTGGATCTGATGAGGGCACACTCAATGTACCTATCAGCAACACATGATACCAACATAGTAGCAGAGATCCAGCAGTGGGTCAAGAACATGAAGGCTCCCACCTGAACTGGCTAAACACAAGGAAGGACAGTGTTGAGCATTAAAAAAAAAACCACAAGTAAAAAAGCACAGTTTAACTGCAGGCAGTTAACCTGCCTCTCCACAACATGGAAAGTCCTATCAAGCATCCTAACTGCCAAGCTACAAGTCCATATGAGCCAATACATGAGCACAGCTCATGAGTTGGAAGCTACCATGTGGAACCAAGAAAAGATAGTGGGTTTTTTTAAGATGCCACTGACAAGTACTGTGAGTGTGTCCATAGCAGATCCAATGTACCTTTCCCACTCGGGACCAGAATGCCTGCACATCATGCTTACCAGAGATGGGGCTGGCATGAAGTAAAAATGGAAGCACAGATCACCCATAGGCATAGGCAGCATTTGATGTGTTTGGGAAATCCAGATAAGAAAATTATAGGTAAAACAATATCATGGCAAAATTGAACGGCTGCAGGTTATTGCATACAATACTATTTTATCCTTTTAAAAAAAGATCACTTTATAATAAGCTATGGTGATCATTAAAAACATTTATAATAAAAAGATAAAGTCAAAGCAGAAAGAATCAGCTCCACAGTGAATATGCTAGCACCCAGACTGAACAGAATCTCTACAGTGTGGTCAGAAATATGGTGTTTCGTTTTTCTTTTCTTTAAATTCATATTGTTTTTACTTTGTAAAATACCTCTTTTATAAAAAAAAAATAATTAAAAAAAAGAAATATGTTAGTCTGCATTCAAAATGAAGTTTTGAATTTGAAAATGTTGTTTTCAGTTCTAACAGCACATTCCACATTCAAGACTGGGAAGCTTCATTGCTGTAGCAATGGAACTAAAAAGCAACTGATAAATAACAGTAAATCCTATGGACATGCACTGTGTGAAAACATCTCTCTGGGCTTACGAAAATAGAGCTCAGCTCTAGGATGTCATGGATGTCTGTGTAGGAATAGGAAATCTGGAAATGTTATGTACAGAAAGAGTGAAGAAGAACCAACTGTAAACTTATGTTTTCAGAAGAGTTTTTGACCCAGCAAGTGCCTCCATTGACTGAAGAGAAAGGGAATATAATAATTTCAGTTGGTGTCTCCTTTCTCCATTGATCTCTGTGCTACATAAGAATCTACTCCAACAGATTGGGAGAACCTTCAGATCATCATGGAATGCAATAGGGCAGGGGTAGGCAACCTTGGCTCTTTTATGACTCGTGGACTTCAACTCCCAGAATTCCTGAGCCAGCATGGCTGGCTCAGGAATTCTGGGAGTTGAAGTCCACGAGTCATAAAAGAGCCAAGGTTGCCTACCCCTGCAATAGGGGATCTGAATGAAGAAGGTCTGATCTATGAAAATCACTTTCTTTCTATTAACAAAGATATCTACCAGGTTGAAAACGCTTCTGCAAGCAGAAAGTCAAATTTTAATTCATTAAAAGATATCATTTCATACACCCACTGCTTTTGGGCTGTACAAAGATGCACCTTTAAATGTCAGATACAATAAAATAATGATTTAATGTGCTAATATAGACATAATGCATTTCATTTCTTAGAGAAATAAACTTAAAATATAATTAAAAGATCTTCAAAGATTTCTGTTTTTCCCAAAATCATAGGGGGAAAATATAACGTTTCTCTGCACCTCTTCGAACACTTTTGGAACATTTTTACACCCCTAGTTCAGAGATCCATCCATGTGTGTATCAGAGTTCCCAAACATGATCTTAAACAGCTGGATCATGTCTAATGTATTTAAATGTAAAACATTTAGGATAAAGTTATTTGCATGTTTATTGCCATTCAATCTATTAATTGGCTTTTATGTATATAAAATCACCGTGACAAGTTATTTTTATAGTGACATCTCAGTGCTGCAGCTTTACTGCCCTGCCTATAAGTACCCAACACTTTGAACATATAGAGCATCTACTGGGAAAATCAAGACTGTGCCCAACCCTATCACTAAGAATCCAACTGCATATCTCTGAATTTGTAAGTCATTTTTTCTGACCTTGATGTTTGTCTTTATTCTTCCATCTTTGAGAAAAATAGAGAAAAGGTCGTTTCCTCCACTTTCAATATAAAATAGCAGTAGAACTATTTTCCTTTTCTCCAAAGGCCCTAGCTTTATTAGTTATTAGTCTTTATAGCCCATATGCTATTTTTCTCACTCATGTTCATCAATCCAAAGGAGTGTCTCCTTGTTCATATTAATTATTCTTCATCCAAATTCTAGTACTAGATTACAGAATTCTGAACATAAACCTTCCAGTTGCCAATGTCTATAGCACAATGAGGCATACAAGAACAGAGACACTCTGCAGCCCCAGGGAGGAAGTTAACCATGACTTCATCCAACCTGTTTGCATCCCAGATGATTGAGCTACACTGTCTGACGTTTCCAACATAAAGGCTTCCAGAGGTTTTGAACCAGAGCTTCCATCAGCCAAAAATACCATGGCCATCAGCATTGCAATGAAAGACATTTAGGAGAGGGAAGCTGTTGGTGCACAGGTAATGTAGCCAAAAAAAAGACTGATGTTTCAAACTAATTTAATCATTCAACTATACAAGAAGATATGCATAACTCGGGTCATCTTATCTAATTTTTTTTTATCATTGCTTCTACATGAAAATAACCATTAATCCAGTCACTCCTGTGAACTAAAAACACAATTCGATATGATACAAAAATTTTCAGACTTGAAGATAACTGTTTTCTGACAGAAAAACAGAATTCACACTTTTATAAAATAGGAATGATAAAGTAGAACTGGAAATAGAATTTTTTGATCCCATATACCCAAAGCAAATAACATTAGAGCTCCAAAAGTTAATACAAATGTTTCTTTAAAAATATTTTAAAAGTGTAATTTTAAAAAAGAGATCATACCAGCCTACTCCACAACTTTGATGAATCATGTAGATGAAAATTGCTGGCCAAAAATCTTCATAAGGACCAATGTCAAAATGGAATCTGTTAAAATAAGAAATATAAAATGAGAAGAAATAAAATTACTTGCATATTTGCTGAAAGTACGAATATACAAAGCTAATTTCATTGATCAGAGTTCAATGAAAAAAGTCCCTTCTGTCAAGTAGCAATAATGCATATTTGATTCATACTGGCTTCTACCAGAAATATACAGAAATGTGTAACATCTCATGCATTAATGACTTTAGTTCTTTAAAAAACAAAAAACAAAAATGGATTGCTGGAACTTAATGAATGAGACCATTTGTGTGGTAAAAGAGAATATTGGCACTTCCATAGCATCTATCACCAACCTCCCAAATAATTTATGTACTATTTTCAAACTATGAATGGAAGGAATGAAGAAGTCCACTTCCATCAGACACATTATGAATGTCTCTTGGATCCAATTAAATATATGTTAGGTGCCCTGACAAAGGTTATTGAAAGAATGATTTAAAAATAAAGTTTATTTAAACATATTTCTAAATTCCTAAGCTGAATAGAGAAAAATGTATTCTTTATGACATCTAACAGAACTTAAAGAACCCTCTACTACCCACAAGGAAAACTCTTATGGAGTATCCTCTCCCCCCCAAAAAAAAAATTGTAAAGAAAAACATAACTTCCCAAGCTTTGAAAAACAAAAACAAAAGCTGCATATAAAGTATGACGAATAAATATTTGGAAATCTGAATGTTTAATTAGAATAAATTATGGTAATAATAAAAATAATAATTATAATAAATCATTATCTTGGTTATAATGAATAATCAAGAAAACAATTATCAAAAAAATCAACTCAGTGTTCTTAGTTAAAGTGCAAATAACTTGTTCAAATTATCATACTTTGGATCTATGCAAAGACTTCTTTCTTTGGAGAAGTCTACAATGTGGAAAAGGTAGAAAGACAGAGAAGAAGAGGACAACCAGCACAAGACAGGTGGATTCTATTACAGTAGTCTAAAGTCCTGGAGCACAAGGTTGGAGACAGATCATCCTGGACAATGTCTATCTAGAACAGACATGTCAAACCCGCGACGTCACATGACGTCGCGCGACGTATTGGAGCTTTTTCCCCATTGCCAGCAATGGGGTGGGCGCGGTTTCCTCATGACGCGTCCGGCCCGTGGGCCGGCAGTTTGACACCCCTGATCTAGAAGGCCACTAAGGATTGACACTCTTGGTTATACATAATCAATAATTAATTATAACAAAATATACTTTTGATTATAACAAATGTGTACCATATTTAGGTGGTAATAAATAGTAAATATGTGTCATAAACAGTGTAAAATGAAATAATGTAATCCAAACATTTCACATTATATTTTATCTTATTATTCAGTTATGTTTTGTAATGTCAATATCCATAACCTCACATTAAGGATCAAAATGATAGAGCTGCCAGTTTTGTGGATACTATTTGTGCCTGCATTGTTCTTGTGTACAGCAGATGTTCTATTCCAATTCCCTGAACCTAATAATAATAATACCCTGTGCATTAGAAACACAATAGTGCAGTGACCCCCAACCTTTTGGCCACCAGGGACCAATTCCATGGAGAAAGATTTTTCCGTGGATCGGAAGGGGCGTGGTTTTGTCTTTTGCCTGCATCCCATGAATAGGGCTTGGCTTGTTTGCGTGGCCCAGTTGCTGTCATGCCATGGACCGGTGCTGGTCCACAGACTGGGAGGTTGGGGACCCCCACAATACTATGCAGCAGGGATTTGAAATCAACTGTTCTGTTTACACAAATGATTAACATATCATGGTTATTATGGAACCATGGGATAGTCCCAGCATATCTGAGCATCTGCATATTTATCAGGACACAAACTTGGGGCATTATCTGCTGATCATAACAATAATAACCAGTGAAGTACTTATCAACAGTTTCCTTGCCATTAATTTCCTAATGAAATATAGACTTAAAGGAAATCTCAGTACTGAAAAAGAAGCTAGACAGGTGAAACTGCTATTTATACAATATTTCAACCCATTTGAAATAATAATAGGACAATTGGATGTGTGTATTTTGTGTGTGTTCATGTGCATGAAAGAATATTCCTTAGGAAAAGATTAGAGGAAAGGATTAAATTGGCCCACAATGATCCAATCTCCTTCCCTAATTGGTTGCAGTTATCTATTACAAGACATCCATATTAAAATATTTGGCCCTTTAACAATAACATCTACTACATTCACAATAATTATCAAGATTTACTTCAATGTCAAAAATATACTATAAAAAACATACTGTTCAATTTCTCTGCAGAGCTGTGGTGAGAGTTTGCAATCCATTAAAGTTTTCCATTCTTCTGCTGTACAAACACTGTGATATGAAAGCTTCTCCATAGTTACACGATATATACATTCTGAATGGTGAATTCTGTGATACATCTGAAATAATGATTTAATGGAAGTAATTTGTATTTCCTCTTATTTGAGCAAAATTCCTAAGGTTTCAAACTAAAAAGTTATTCTTGTTGGTTACACCTATCCAAACAGGCCATTTCTGAAGAGCAATTAGACATAATTTAATAGGAAATAATTTGTTTTGTTTTTCTTCCCCTTCACAGCCTGCTGGGCTGCTTCATCATGGTGGGGACATGTTCCTAACAGGGATGACTAAACAATCCCAGGAGTATATACCAAAAGCATATAATTCCAGCATAGTCAAGGTGTGAAGATCATCCCAGCTGCCCAGCCAAAGCAAATAGGCACCATTAGAGATCTGCAATATAGGAGGATGCTGGAAATGGATGATCACTTAATGAGAATTGCCAAGGCACCATTTTATACCACAAAGGAAAAGGCATTGTAAACCACTCCATTATTCTCCCAATAAAGTAACATGAATAGAAAATATAAAGTGACTGAAGATGTAGTGTTATTAGATAGGCCTCTCTAGTCAGATAATACTCAACATGTTACTGAGAAAGAGCTGAAGATATTTGGTAATTATGATGTGACTAGATTAAAGCATTTGGGAGCCTAGTACTTGATGTTGCCACGAAGGAAAAGAAAATCTGAAATTGCAAAACAAAATTACAATGGGTTCAAAGCACAAACATGGAAAAGCTCAACACAGTGGAAGATGGAATGAATCAACAACTCCTTGACATGCTAGGTATCATCAAATTGAACTAGATATAAATTGGATCCATTCAGTCAGAAGATCATACTGTTCATCATTCAATACACAATATCAAAGAAGGAATGGTACTGCTTTTATAAGTCAGGAAGGATGTAGCATAGGAAGGTTGTAGCATAGGAAGGAAGGATAGGAAGGACACATTAGGAACAATATTTGGCTATTATGCAATCAATGGCCAAATAATATTAATTAGACGTTATGGGCAACCTCTTAATATAATTATTGTCCAGATTTATGCTCCAACCACTGATGTAAAAGAAGAATAGGTTGACAGGTTTTATACTTAAAGTCAATCTGACGCCAACAGAACATGAAAACAAGATGTGTTGTTTGTAACTGAAGACTACAGCATCAAAGTTAGAAATATTACAGAGAAAATTATGGCCTAGAAAACTGAAATGAAGTAGGATATGATTTACCAATTTCTGTTAATCCAATGATTTCTTAATTGCTAGTTGTAATAACACAGTCTTCCAGCAACCAAAACATTACCAGATGGAGTACACAGAGATCAAATTGACTATATTATTGGTACAAGGAGATGGAAAAGTTCAGTTACTGCAAAGAAATGGCCAAGGGATTATTGTGGAACAGATTATGTGCAAATTCCAAGCCAAACTAAAGCAGAGGAACAAAGCCAATCAGTTTTTGCAATATGATCTTTACCATCAACCTCCCCCCACCCAATTTACAAGAAAAACATTAGGAATTAGTGTGAAGTCCTGGACCTCATTGATAAGGAACTAGTGTACTTGTGGAATGAAATCAAAACGTTGCTAAGAAGCATTATGAAAGGGAAAACCAAGAAATAAAAGAAAGCAAACTGGATGTCAGACCAAATGGTGGAAATTGCCAAGAAGAAATCATAGTCAAGAAAGCAAACATCTCAGAAAGGAACTTTACAAAGAATTTTAGAGAGCTATTAGAACGGACAAGATGCGTATTCAATTATACTTGTTGAAAACAGACAGGAAAACAAGGAAAGTTTCCCAAAAGTTCTCAGAGCTCAGGAGATTCCAAGCTTAATTGATATACAAAGGATGTAAATGTACAGATAGTAAGTGAAGAAGATCAGACAAAGATGAAATGTGTATCCTGATATTCTGTTAAAATCCAAGGAGATATTGAAGATACTTCCAACTTATAAGAATCTGTAATACTAGAGGATAACATTAGATCAGTATTCTGTTATTACCAGTCTGAAGGCTGCAGGAATTGATAGAATATCTGCAGATATATGGCAAGGAACAAAAGGAAAATCTGAAAACTTCCAACCAAAGTATATCAGCAAATCTGGCTAGCTGTTGGGAGTTTACTTAGGAGACTTATCAGAGTGTGCAAAGTATTACAAAATATTATTAATTTTCCATGCCTTTAAAATAATGCTTAGGATCATCCAACTCAGACTAGAGTCTAACATGAAAGGGGAGATGGTTTTAGAAAAAGCCAATGGGCAGTGACATTATTGCTGATGAATAGTGAATAATTGAGAAAGCCAAAGAATGTCAGAAAGTCAATATGTACTTCATCGATCATTAAAGGCATTTGATGGATTGTGCTTTGAAAAACGAGATATCTGGAACATCTCATTGTCCTCATATGAAATCAAGACACAAATCAGGAAGCCAAAGTCCAAACAGGACACAACAAAACAAACTGGATGTTTCCAGGTTGGCTGAGAGAAGGCTATATAGGTAATGAAAGTCATAGAGATAGTGAAAAATTTAGGCTAAGTTTAAATATAAAGACAACTTTATAGTGGGGGCTAGAACAATTAATCAGTGGAATGACTTGCCTCCAGAAGTTGTGGGTGCTCCAACATTAGAAGTTTTTAAGAAGAGATTGGACAACTATTCATCTGAAATGTAATAGGGTATCCCTGCTTGAGCAGAAGGTTGGATTAGAAGACGTCCAAGGTCCCTTCCAACTCTGTAATTCTGTTATTCTGTACAGATAATTGTCAATTTATAACCATTTGTTTAATGACTGTTTGAAATTACAATGGTACTGTAAAAAAGGGGCTTATGACCATTTTTCACACTTACGACCATTGCAACATCCCCAGGGTCATGTGATCACCTTTTGTGACTTTCTGACAAGCAAAGTAATGAGGAAGCTAGATTCATTTAACAACTGTGTTGCTAACTTAATTGCAGTGATTCACTTTATAACTGTGGCAAGAAAGGTCATAAAATGGGGCAAAACTCACTTAACAACTGTCTCACTTAGCAATAGAAATTCTGGGCTAAATTGTGGTCGTAAGTCGAGGGCTACCTGTACACTAACACTTAGTAGGGTAGTTATGAAGGCCTTGGAAAAGATTTTAAGATGCTGGAATGTCTTCACCTACAAAGGTCAGAATTGGGCTTTTCCCTGTGACACTCTATGAAAGTGAAAGTTGGATTTGGAGAATGTAGGATATAAAGAGGATTGCTGTTTTTGAACTTTGGTTTTGGAGAAGACTCCTGGGAAAACTATGGATAGCCAAAAATAGATGAACAAATGGGTAATTGAAAAATCAACCCAGAGTTACCACTTGATGCACAAATAATCAGAATCAAATTGTCATACTTTGGGTACTTTATGTGAAAGCTTAACTACCCAGCGAAGTCTATCATGGTTAAGAGATGGAAGGAAAGAGAAGAGAGTGATAAGCAGTAAGATGGATGGATTCTATTAAAGCAATGATGGGTGCACTGTTGGAAGACCTGAATAACTAGGTTTGAGGTAAATCATCCTGGAGAAAATTGATTGATAACTAAGAGTCAACATCATCTTATTGGCACATCATCATCATCATTGTCCTCATCAACAAAATAAAAATGTTTAAATATTTGAAATCAAGAACTTAACACAAACAATCCCACAATATCAGAATCGGTTTAATACTTATAATCACTCATTGTACTAATTATTAGCGGTCAATATATTATATTAAAAATAATGTTATTTTGGTTCACCTTGTTATCTTTGTAGGACAAAACTTACATTAGCGCAGTGTAATGCTAAAGCACAAAAGACTGCAAACATTTTAAAATTGTTCTCGTCGGTTTTAGAAAAGGCACTTCCAGTTAGTTTGTTCACCATCTGCACGACACCAATGACACTTCCTCGACTCACAATAGGCATGCATAAAATGTTCCTTGTTGTATAGCCTGTGTAGAGATCTACCTCCCTAGAAAATAGAAAGGAAGGAAAGAATAAGAAAAGGAAAACCAGTCATTCATTTCATAGTAATGCATTCACTTTATTAACAATAGTACTTAACATTTTTTTAGTCAGTAAGCCAATGTCCCCTTGGGAAGTCACATAGATGTGTCATGTGCAGACAACCTTCCTTTACAAAAGAAAAGCCATCCGTTAGAGGTCAGCGTAAATCTTTATCACCAATTGCTATTCCAGTGGATCTAACATTCCACTTCTTATTTTTCACCATAATATCCCTTTCCAAAAGTTAGTAAAGGAGGCCAACCGTGGTAGCAATATTTTCCAAGATGTAGGAAAATAAAGACAATTGAAAAAGATGTGAAGGAAAGAAACACATGAATCTTGGGATTCTTCTGCTCCTGTTTAAACTATTTCACGTACATTAATTTGTTAAAATAGACATAACATTCTTGCAAAGTCAACAGCATTATTTCTGAACTTCAAACAGGGATTAAACTGAGACAATATCTAAAGTCACCCTGACTTTATTATCAGCTTTGATTTGATCTGGAAATATCCTAATGTATACTTCACCACAGAAATTTTCCAATTAATAAAGAAACTCCAATAGTGTATGGGATACACATATTAAGTTGTCCCTGGTCCTTAGGGATGCAGTTGACCCGAGGAAGTGTTTGGGAAAAATAATAATATAACTCATTAAGCCAAAGCAGTGATGTAAATAAGTGGCTTATCCTAGTGAGAAACTACATTCTGTGCAGAAAACTATATTCAGTGCAGTTTCATGAATCTATTAGATGTGTAACATGACAATATGACAAATTGGCAAGCTTAAGCAGAGGTTAAACGTACTGTACGTCAAAGCCTATTATTTAACCACCTTATTAACGGTATATGTTTTTCATATACAAATGAATGAGCTTTTCAAAAATCAATTACTTAGCATTCATTCTCCTGGTAACAATACTTTAAAGGGACAATACAATTCCCATATTAATTCATAATGAAAACAATCTTCAGCTAACATATATCAGTTTTAATGCAAAACTATAAATATATATTATTTTTTAATTGGTAGCTGGGGATTATTTACATTAAAGGAAACAGCTGTTCCTTTTAAACAATCTGTGTCTTAAAATGATACCCACGAACACTTCCTGTTCTTAGGTCAATATGCTCTCTAACTTTGATCAGGGCTCCAACTTTATATCCAGTGTTGGAAAAAAGAAATTCTTACCTGGAAATGTTGCTCTTGTGGGAGGGCATTTAGTTCAGAAAAAGTCCAGCCTCTGATGCTGAATAGGCAAGGCTAGGAAGCATTTCCTAAGGAGGTAGGACTTCTTTAGATCTCCAAGGTAATGCCAAGGTAGGAGATTATAATAGGCAAATCAACAAAAAAAAATTAAAAAAATAAGTTGCTTGCTAAAATAGAAGAACTGGCCACCTCAATCAATAGTATCAATGGTTAGAGAGGATCAGGGTTGACTCACAAGTTGGGCAGAATTATTTCCTGCCTATGAGAAGAACTGAAATTCAGAACATAAGAATTTCTTTTTCCCCCCTTATAGGCATGAGGACATTCACCTCAGGGATGTAAAAAGACAAAAACCAAAACCAGGATAATACATCATATGTTTAATTACCTCCAAGACATCTGCAGGAATAAGCCATGATTTCCTCTAGAAGTGGATGAAATATTCTGTATTCTAATTCCAAAGAGAACTATGACTATAGAAGATTTGTGTTTCCAGAGGAAAATCAGAGCAGATTAGTTTAAAAGTTTGGGTTAGAATTTGAGTCCTTTCTATACAGAGTCCCTCCTTTTTCAGAGATGTTCCATGAAAAAGAAGACAAGACTACTCTTGATGAACCGATGGAAGAGAAAGGGAAATTTCTGTCAAGAGCCACATTATTGACGTTCATCAGCATCTGAGATATGCATTATTGACATTCTTCAATATCTGAAGGTTTCTGCAAGCTGTGTTCTTCACATGCTGATGGAAGAGTTAAAAGCTTAAAGAGTTGAAATTTGCCATCAATTACCATCAGAATTTAGGGGAGGAATTTCTTCACAGCATTGTGGCAAGCTAACAAAACATAGTCTTCTTGTTATGACTCAGAAAGGAAGGATCAGTCCATGAAATATCATCACAAAGTTTCACTTCCAAAAATTCAAAACTCAGGTTGGGCAGGTAAAAATCTATGGTTACAGATTTTTGGGATACAGATGGTGTTATTCACATAGATATTTTTGAACCTGGCATTGCTATCAGTGCTAAACTACAATGCTCAACACTTTGACACAACGATTAAGCAGAGTTCAGAAGTATAAGGACATTTTGCTGCAGAATGATTAAGACTCGGTGTCTGGTTCTTAAGGCTCTAGAAATAACAGAATGCTGATTCTGAAGGAAACTAGTACAATAATCAAATAAAGAGGAATTCTGTGAAAAAAAGAAAACTATGCCATTTTTCTTTCTATTATTCCTTTAATGTCTGAAGTGGGGTAAAAGAGTGCTCCTCTGTCTTATAGGTCACTATCAAATGCTGCTCCATGTTTCTACAATCTCAGTTGTGGGTATGAATGCACTCTTCATTAAATATTAAAGGATTAAAGGATTCTGTTGTCCTAAGAGTGCTTCCTCTGACATGAAGTCACACATGATTTCTACTTGTGTGGGCCTCCAAACTGAAGGACAAGAGAAGACAAGGTGAAATTCTTTACGGGAGCTTAAGACTTTTGGCCAGTTGAATTCAAATCCAACATTAGGGGAGAGATGAAATATGCCAAATCAATAATGCTCCAAAGCATGAAAAATGGAATTGAAATTATGGTGGTTAAACATGAATATTAAAATGTTTCTCTCCACTTACTTTTTTTTTTTTTTACTTCTGGTTTGCATACATGCTCTTTCTTTTAATGTATGTCCCTCAGCTTCTTTCAAGAGCTCCAAACTTTCTTCCCTTGATTAAGGGAAGGAAAACTCAGGTGTCTAGGAAGAAAGCTTGCTTCCAAAGGTAGCCCTTGTTAGCCTTTTCCATCTAATCCTACAGGTGGGATATTTCCAGAACTGAATGCACTCACACTTATGAGGGGAGAAAGCTATAAACATTCCTATCAGAAGAAGAAGAAAAAAAACTATCTTCAAGCTTGAAGAACAGAATTGTGAGTCCTGGTTTGAGCCACATTTCTTCTGGAAACTGGATACACTGGAAATAGCAGAAACATTCTTACCATAAATTTCTGTTCCATATAGAAGACATTTCTTAACCTTGGGATGGCACTACAAAGACATGGGCTGGATGAAAAAACAAAGTTTCTCTATCAGAAATGGCTGACTTGCTCTCCTACAACAAACGTCCCTTTAGCCCCTGGCCTGGAACAGAACAAAACTACATATCTATGCCAATGAGTCCCCAAAGTGTTTTTCAAAAGGTAATTGGACTTCCTTGTTGTTTTTTTCTTGAAAACATTTCACTTCTCATCCAAGAAACTTCTTCACTTCTGAAAATGAGAAGTGAAGAAGCTTCTTGGATGAGAAGCAAAACACTTTCAAGGAAAAACCAAGAAAGTCCAGTTGCCTTTTGAAAAGCACCTTTGGGATAATCATGATCTGGATGATTGAGAATCTCCATAGAATACAATATGTAAATAGGAGCATGTCAGAGCATGTTTAATTTAAGATACCATCCCAAAACTAAAAAATGCCTCTGAGAGAGAAGAGAAATTGTTTTACTTAAAAAACTAAAATCGTTTTAAAAATTAACTGCGTAAAAAATACATCAAATACTGTACACATACCAATGTGTGCTGAAAGCCTAATAAATTCCTACCTGTTAAAACGTGGATCTGCATAGGCATCAGGTATGTTGAGGACCTCACCAGTTCTTGCTACCTGACCAGCTATTCCTTTTTCAATAGAAAATCTGCATATATGTAAAGAGATATTAAAGCAATATGCTGATATGAAACACTAACACTTGTAACTGATGAATATCATTCATCACTTGATAGTACTCACAAGCTGGGACAAAAGGCAAAGTTAGAACCATTTCCTAACAGGTGAGGTATCCTATACACAAATTAATCAAGTCAAGAGCTAAGCACTAATATCATTAACATCTCACTGTAGCAGGATCTGCTCCCAAAGTACTTTTATAATAATGAAGATGTTTTAAGAATGCTGATTTTCCCTGAGTCAGGTGCCCTCATGAGTCACCTCTTTCCTGAAAGATTTCCTGGATAATATTCTGCACAATGTAGCGTCACTGATGCTGTGATAAATTTGTAACACCTTGTGAAATGTCCAAATACTCACATGGGAACCAATAGGTTTTCTCCTCCCTGAACAGACTCCACAGACTATATTTAGATTAAAAGTCTGTACTTTGTTAAAACTGTAGGTACGGATATCACTTTTGCCTAGACTCTGGGATGGAAAACCTTAAATAAGCTCCCAGGTTTCCTAAGAGGGTTAACATGGTCAATGCACATTTTCCATGTAGAATTTGAGGGGGGGGGAAACCCTCAAAAATGTAACATTAATTTGATCCCCTGGGAAAATACAAAGATTTTGCTCTTCTCTGGTTTTAGCCTCTCTGAACTGAGTCTTAAGGAATTTCAGAAAGTAATATCAGAGAGACTTTGAAAGCACTCAAAATATAGGCTATATTTGGTGGAAGATGATTCCATGGTAATGAAATTAAGGAGGCAGTTATGAAAAATGCACTTATGCTTATTAAGAGTATGGGGAAAAATTGTTTTCTATGCCACCAGTAATATTACACAATGCTGAGAAATACCTTTTCAATCACACAGGACTAATCTCTATTACCAAACAACTATTTTCCCATCTCCATCTAAATTCCTAAAGTCTCTGGAAATGCAGATATATATTCTTTAAATTGACTGAACATAGAATCATAGGGCTGGAAGGCACCTCAGAGGTCTTCTAGTCCAACCAACTGCTCAAGGCAAGAGATCTTATACCATCCCAGTCAAATCATTGTCCAGTCTACTTTTGAAAACCTCTAGTGATGGACCATCCACGGGCGGCAAGTTATTTCAGTGATTAATTGTTCTCATTGTCAGAAAATTTATTTTTACTTCTAGGTTTGATCTTTCTTTAACAAGCTTCCACCCATTACTTCTTGTCCTACCTTCTGGTGCTTTGGAGAATATGTCAATCCCCTCTTCTCTGTCACTGCCCCTCAAATACTGGAAGACACTTCTCATGTCCCACCTCCACAATCCTTCTTTTCAATAGGCTAGACACACCTAGCTTCTTCAACTGTGCATCATATGATTTAGCTTTCAGGCCCTTTATCATCTTTGTTGTTCTTCTCTGCACACTTGCTAGAGTCTTAGTGTCTTTTTTTGTATTTAGTGACCAGAACTGTGTGCAGTATTCCAAATGTGGCCTCACTAGTGCAGTATAAAGCAGCATTTTCACTTCTGGTGATCTTGATGTTATCGCTCTGTTATTGCAGCCCATTGGCTTTTTTGGTAGCTACAGCATGTTGCTGGCTCATACTTAAATGATGGTCCTCTCTAGGATACCTAGATCTCTCTCACAGCTACTACTGTTGAGCCAGGTGCCATGTATTTTATACTGATGCATTTGGTTTTCTCTAAGTACAGGATCTTACTTTTCTCCCCACTGCAGCCCTCAACTTACAACAGCTCATTTAGTAACAGTTCGAAATTACTGAAAAAGTGACTTATGACCATTTTTCACATTTATGACCATTGCAGTATCCCCAAGTTCATGTGATCAAAATTCAGATACTTGGCAACTGACTCATATTTAAGATGGTTGCAGTGTCCCAAGGTCATGTGATCACCTTTTGCGACCTTCTGGCAAGCAAAGGCAATGGGGAAGCCAGATTCACTTAATAACTATGTTACTAATAACAACTTCAGTAATTCACTTTATAACTGTGGCAGGAAAGGTCATAAAATGGGCCAAAACTCACTTAACAAATGTCTCACTTAGCAACATAAACTTTGGGCTCAATTGTGTTCGTAAGTCAAGGACTACCTGTATAGGGCTCAATGCTCATGTCTGTCAGGATCTTTCTGAATCCTATCTTCCAAAGTATTAGCAATTCCCCCCAGCTTGGTGTCATCTGCAAATCTGATGAGCTACCCTTCATCTAGATCATTTATGAAGATGTTGAAGAGTTCTGGGCCCTAGACAGAACCCCACTGCATGATTCCCTCCATGTAAATGTAGTTCCATTAAGAACTACACACTGGGTGTGGTTGGTCAGCCAATTGGGAATCCATTTGGTGGTGGTATTGTCTATCACACATTTTTTTTTTAATCTTATCAAGAAGCCTGCTGTGGTCTACTTTGTCAAATGCCTTACTGAAGTCCAAGTATACAATATCCATAGCATTTTGCTAGTATACTAATTTAGTCATTTTATCAAAGGCAATAAGGTTTGTCTGACATGATCTGTTTTAACAAACCCACGTTGGCGTCTAGTAATCACCTTGTTCATTTCTAGGTGCTTACAAATCCTCCACTCAATTATCTTTTCCAGGATTTTTCCAGGTATTCATGTCAAGCTGATTGGTCTATAATTTCCTAGATCCATTTTTTCCCCTTTTTGTAGACTGGTACCACATCAGCTCTTTCCTAGTCCTCTGGTAGTTTCCTTGTGCTACAGAAGCGCTGAAAGATTACATTCACTGGCTCTGATTACATAGGCCAGCTCTTTCAGAGCCCCGAGATGCAAACCATCTGATCCAGGTAATTTGTACTCGTCTAGAGTGGATAGGTATGATAAGAGTTTTGCAGAAGAATCAGATTGATAGAAAAGTGTAAGAAATGAATGAACCCTTTCATTTAAAACATAAACTCCATTTACTGGAAAATACAGGCTGGAGCTATAATGGAAAAGATGTAGTTTAGAACAGATAATTTCTATCCCATTATTTCAGTTCCATCAGCCATCCATTTGTAGACACTTTTGGGGAGAAAAGAACACCTTTACAGAGTTCTAAATATAGAATGTCAAATTCTATTTATGGTACTGATACAACCCTGAAAGTTGGGGATACATCTATCCAACCTGAGAAAAAGCTATCAGGACTGTATACTTCTTTGTCCATACCTTCCAACCTGACTTAGAGGCATGGGGAAATTAAGGTGATTGATTGCTTGTTGTTTTTATTTCTGCTGTGGCTTGTTGCTCTTTGAAGTGTCCTTCAATGATGGAACTCTTGAAGAGTTCTACAGCAATGTTGCCTTTCTTTAAAGGCAAGGCAGGAAGTCAAGTACAAGTTAAGAGGACGTCAGTCCTTCCCTGAACACCACCTTTTTAATACAATAAGCGTGGACAGATTTCTTATTTATGAGAAGAAAATTAAGATAATAGCATGCCAATAACTTCCAAAGTTAATTATTTGAATATTCTTATTAAACTGGGTGAAATTTATAACCTTGTTAGGTACTGGAATAATGCATAAATGGCGAATAATGTGATCTATCATTCAGTTTGCTCATCCCCTATTCTTCTGAGTGAGTTGCCATATAAATTGAATGAACAAATGTATCCGAAGGCATCATTATAATTTCAGGCAAATAATTCTGATGATACAGACTGCTATTTCAAAACATAACAAAACTAATTTCAATGAGAATGAAATCATAGAATGATGAAAACTGTCACAGTATCTGTAAATATAGACAGAAGCTGAATTAAATTATGAAACTTGTAAAAACAGACTACTATTCTTACCTTATTTCTTTGGTCTTCCTGAAGACCGGCTTCCCTTCATGTACTTCTCCAATATCAAACAAGTCTGAATACAACTCATTGTTCTTCTGATCTACCTGGAAGAGTGCACAGCGATCTGCATTCACCAGATTTTTTGCATATATCTATAAAGAGCAAAGATGGATTAACCAAAGTGGGTGTGGGACGAGGCCGGAATTGTCTTATACTTATATACTAACAGTAATTAATCTCAAAACATATACAATTTCTGTCTTGTTTATGGAGCTAGGTGGATGGTTATATACTGCAGACATGTTCTACTTACCTGTGATTTCATGTTGAGAGACCCACTAATTTTGATTAAACTATTTTCTCCAAGATCAGGTTTCACCATTCTGCGATTGTGGAAGATGAGGTTCTAAAACCCCTCAATCTTCAGAAATATGGTACACAAAAACTTCAGATGTTGTGAATTGTAATCTAACTAAAATGTCTGATGATTCAAATGGCAGGCGCAAACTATTTTTTCCTGGTGTTAATGTTGCATTATCGTTGCATTATAGTAAATAATATAACAAGTTGAAACAAAAGGATCTTTAAACAACATCGGTATTTTAGTCCTTTTTTAGTTTATTAGCAGAAAACAAGGGAGATCATCTTTTTTGCCAAAAGCATGGTGCAGATAAAAACACATATTTAGCTCAAATTACATTTCTTTCCCAATAACATGTATTTATATAATGAAAGAGGAAGCTGAAAGAAAGTAAATTATCACTGTTTTTATATAATGTACTTAAACAAATAGTCAAGCAAGTTCTAACATATGTTACTATTAAGAGAATAAATAAAAGGTTCAGTTCAACATGTAACTTTGAGTCTCTGCTCTTTAAGCATTTAAAGATCTCTAGAAACACATTCTTATTGCTGGACTTTTAATAATTGAATTTAATATTAATTTTATGTTACATATTAAAGTTTTGTATTTTGTTTGTTTTTAATGTTGTCTCCTGCTCAGAGTTTATTTAAATAAATGGCAGGATATAAATCGTATAAACATTTAATAATCAAAGGCTCCTCTTCATGTTTTGTTAATTCTCCTTTCCTCCCATGGCATCTCTGTGAAGTTCTAAGGAGATCTCCAACTCTCTAGAATTTATCTGCCGGTGGGACAAGGATTTACTAAGAAAAGGAAGAATTTGCAAAAAAAAAAAAAAAGGCCCTCTTTTTTCTAAGATAGGAAGAATTCATGAACATAGAGCTCTGCTCAAATAGCTTTTGTTCCAAGCTACTCTTGGCAAGTGCTTGTTTTTATAGAGTAAGTTATTCCAAAGTGTTTCAGATTCATTTTGAAGCCTATAAAACAATTTTAGAGACAAAGCTTATTTTGCTTTGTATCTCACCTTACTATCTCTACCATTATTTATAGCACTGTCATTATTTTTTCAATATAACATTATATCAAAAGTTAGATATCAGATCCATAATCTCATTGTTAAAAATTACCTAGCTGCTCTTCCCACCTTGATTTATTTAAAACATTTTCAAATTTTTATTATAAATATCCAAAACAGCTTGCAAAGGACATACATGTAAAAACCCAGCATTAATACATGAAAATAAAACAGTGAAATTTTAAGAATCTGATTGTATTACTACTGGGAATTAATCTTTCAAATGGTTCTCAAAATATTCACTGGTTTCACAAATATTCTAGAACTCAATACTGATCACCAAACCCCAGTTTACATAGAAATGCAGCAGAGAATTGCACTTTCGCAGTGTCTGGCAGCTATTGGGATCTGGATAAGAGATAACAGGCTTCAGCTGAACCTTGGTAAGATGTAGTGGCTATGGGTGCAGGGAACCTCAGGATCTAGTTGTTTATCATTTTTAGTTCTGGATGGGGTTGCACTACCCCAGATAGACCTGTTGCGCAATCTGGGGGCTTCTCCTAAGTTCATGACTCTTGCTCAAAGAGCAGGTGACAGTCATGGCTTAGGAGGACCTTAGTGTAATTCATGTTGTGCATCAGTTGTGCCTTAACTGGATCAGGAGGCCTTGCATACAGTCAACCATGTCCTGGTCATCTCTCAATTGGATTACTGCAATGGGCTCTATACCATTTAAAAGTATTCGTAACCCACAGTTGGCGCAGAATGCAATGGCGGGGACAATTCTGGAGGCCCCTAGAGTGGTGCATATAACACCACTGTTGTGCAAGCTGAATTGGTTACCAGTCTGCTTCCATGTCCAATTCAAGGTGTTGAATTAAAACCTTAATTCAAGGTGTTGAATTAAAACCTTTTAGACCAGGAATCCAGGATATCTGAGGGGCCATTTCACCCCAATGGGATTAGGCCACCCCACTTGTTCCAGCAGAAGGAGCTTGTTGCATATAACCCAATCTGTTAAGGAATTTCACTTGGTGGGATCAAGGAGAAGACTCTTTTCCACTGTGAATCTTGCTCTGTGGAACATTCTATCACCCACCTTCCTGACCTTCCAAAAGATCCCCAATGGAGGCACCCTTTGCTGGAAGTGGTTAATGGAGAAAGAAGAAGACTTCAACCCCATGCCACCCATCCTCTTGGTTCTATTTTTTTAAATAATTTTATTATTAAAGACTCTTCTCCTTGACCTTGCCCACCAGAATTACTTAGCAGCTGTGGTCCATAGCAGGTCTATTCCACTGCTGCAGGTGGGATGGGCTAATTCCATTGGGGTGAGAAGTTTCTCAAATACCCTGGACATATAGGGTGTTTAAAGGTAACAATCAACACAACTGGTAACCAATCCAGCTCACACAATAGTGGTGTTATATATGCCACCCTAGGAGCTCACACAACTGTGCACACCACTGCATTCTGCAAAACATGTACATGTTTTATATTGTTTGTTAAAACTTAAAATTCTGAAAGCATAATTGCTGTATGGAAGAGAGAGATATATAGGTCAGAAGTAACAGTAACATAACTTCTGCATACCACATTTCAAAGATTCTGTGGTCTCAATAATACTGAAATTTAAGTAAAAGTTACCTTACCATTATATTTTCAAGTAGAGAATCTATTGCAACTATGTTATCAAAGTAGGTTCTGTAAAAGAAAAAAAAACAAATATTTTATTGTAATGAAATTCTTTTCAAAAAAATCTAATGATCTATATTGTTTTAAATTTACCAATTTAAAAGATATTTTAATCTATTTAAGAAACCTTATATTATAAGTTTTCTTACTGATCTAATTTTATAGGTATTGGGCTCCAAAAGTTATCTCTAACAATGAAAGGAGTTATGAATCGTATACTAGTTTAGGACCTATAAGATTGGTACACCAAAGGCAAGTAGTAAACCTTATGAGGGTGGGAATTTGGGATTTCTCCCAAGGAACTGATTAAAGTTCCATCACCTTGACAGCACTTGTTCAAGTTTGACTGCATTTTTTTCAGCAGATGCCTAGAATATTCCTTACAGAGGTTATCCGGGTGATCCGGTGGCTTGCTGTAATGGCTGGTGGGAATGACCTTGGGAGACCAGGAAAGAGATGCTGCCTAGGGAACAATCAGATAAGAGGGAGCACAGTCCACAGCTGCATGGTTGACAGAACAAGAGGCTCAGGAGAGACCGTCCCTAAATTATCAATTTATTTCCCATTCAAGGAAGTTGGTCAGGTTTTAAATCAGTATCTGATATCATTAATAACTGGATGCAGGGGAAAAAAATCCTAAATAAAACAAATGTAGATCTGTCAATCCAAATACAGATTAAGGAACAAAATTTAATGCCTAAACTTTCTCCAACTCTTTGGATTTAATCTTGAATCTAGAATACCTGGTTTGGAACGGTGTCTGTGTCACGGGTTCTTTTTTAAACCGTACCAAATTAGATTAACCCAGACTCAAAAGAGACACAAACAGTGGTGGGATTCAGCCAGTTCACACCAGCTTGGCAGAACCGGTAGCTAATTTTTTGTTGCCCAGGCCCAGAATGGACTTCCGGAAGTGGCATCCACACAGAGAACCGGTTGTTCACATATTTGAATCCCACCACTGGTCACAAAGCATTGGACCCTGGACCAAGTGGTTTCTTTATATCTCCCTATAAGCAGCAGAGATGGGGGGGGGGGGATTTTTATTTTGCAAAACAATCGTATTCTATAAAAGTGATGTTCATTAAGATTTCTGTGTGCATATGTGTGCACACACGTGTGCGTGCATGGGCCACTTCCTATAATCCCTATCCTATCCTATTTACAATTCATATTACAATATTTTTTCTATATTACACTATTACAGTAACTATTGCTATTCCCTATAGTATTGACTGTGCAATTGACTATACATCCAAGTTTCCTTCTTACAAAACCTGTTCAGTCTTCTTTCCTCTCTCTGCAATTTCATCTATTTCCCCCACCCCCCTCTGTTAATGGCCCACTTGTAGAGCACTTGCAGCTTTTCAGGTTGTGTTTTGGCTTGCTGGGACTTTATACTTGGTTCTTATCTGGGCTACCCATTCCCTCTGAAGGAAAAGCACCTTCTTTCTTTTGGCTGCTGCATTTTGCAATGTAATGGTAGGTGCAGAGCTCCAAACAGAAATGTGGTATCATGTTGTACCCTAACCCTCTACTGCCATCCTGTCCTGTCCCCTCTCCTCCCACACCTGTGTCAAGGTTGCAGCTTTATTGTAGGGTGTATTATAGCATATTATTTTAGTGGAAAGCAGGATATAAATATAACAACATGTAACACTGATTTAATAATACTGGCTATTATAAAATAATGATCATATGGACCTGTTCCTGTTTATGAGTATACAAGTAGTCCTCATTCAGTGACCACAATTAAGATTGGCAGCTTGGTCATTAATCAAAGCGATGTGAAACCATGAATGTGTTTATGGCCTTATTTCAGCTTTCCTTTGCTTTACTGACCTGCCAAGGTTGGAAATGCGAGGATTGGTTGCAAAGTTGCTTTTTCAGCATCATCATAACTGTGAACAGTCGCTATATGAGGCAGTCACTAAAAGAGGACTACCTGTAATAACCTCTCATTATTCGTATTGTATGAAACTGCACAGTGAATACCCTTAAACCAACTTCCAGAGCAATGAATAATAAACCATAATAAATATATCTATGTTAATCATTTAAAAACAGTCATAATATGGTTGCACAGACTCACTTTTATGTCACTTACTTTGATACATCAAGCAGGAAGTCATTCAGTTCAGTCTGTTTGGCCAAACCCTTGGATACCTGGTGCAAATGTTGGGAAGACTATTGCTTATTTAAGCAGAAGAACAGAATCAGAATGAATCTACAAACATAGCTATTACCTGTCCAGGATTTGCTAAGAAGAAATAAAGCAAGGAAATACGTATATAAAATTCAAGCCTCACATACATTGTACTTCAGTTTGAGGTTAATTGTGGAAATATGTATGCTAATAACTCTAACCATATATTTGAAAAACGGCACTGTCCTGAAAACTATTCCCTGCCTTCACTTTTCAGAAAAGTGGAGTCTTAACTCAAAATGCAAACCTGATCTGGACTGATTTCAAATTAAAAGGAATAATTAGTAAAGCCATTTGAAATACAGAAATGATTAAAAAAAAGGCCTTCAGCTTACTGTCCATTTTTTTGCAATATCCAAATATTACAGAACAAACTAATGATATTTTATGTCCTTACAATTAAGTTATTCCACCCAGGAAAACTAACATTTAATCCAGAGACTTACCTCTACTTGATGCATTGCTACTGAGACCCAGGCAAGGTTTGCTACCGCAATCTGAAAAGAACACAAACTTTGGATTACTTGGAAGACATCAAAACTTTGTGTTTTGAAAAGTCTAGTAACATTTACCCATATTTGGGTTATATAAGCAATAATGAAGGGTATGCATCTAGTAAAAAAAAGTTTATCAGTTTAAATGACTTCTAGGTAACTGGGTTACATTAACTCCGTTATTAATTTTCCCATTAAATATTACTATATTTATCTATTTGATAAATACACTACTCAAGTTATCTAGCAGAAAATTAAAATAAGAACGTGAATTAAAACAATAATGTTAAAATATCATTATGTAGAAGATTATAGAAGTGTGCAAAACCTATGGCAATCATCATGTCTGAAATATGCTTTACAACAGAGATAAGCAACTATGGCCCCTTTAAGACCTATGGCTGGCTCAGAAATTCTGGGAGTTGAAGTCCACAGGTCATAAAGGGACCACAGTTGTCCACTCCTGCCTTACAACCCTTCTGAAAATGAGGGTGAAGGTTCGTTCTCCGAGCTTGTGGGTTGGTTTCCGAACATTTAGTTACCAGGCTAGGTAACATCTTCAGCGGAGTTTAGGGGATGTCAGTATCAGTGTTCTTCTATTTATATCTCTGCTGAACATGTTACCTAGCCTGGTAATGAAATGTTCAGAAACCAAACCACAAACTCGGAGAATGAACCTTCCCCCTCATCCTTCACCCAAGCTACAGATATTCGCCACTATTATTTTTGGAAAATTTCTTATGCTCTTCTACCTATAACAAAAATGTTCCAGATTCAAAACAGGCAATGCCTGTAGTAGGGTTGGAAATGTAAATGAAATGCTTTTATTTAGTTGCTCATTTAATACAATATAATAGCCACTCCCATCTCATAGTCTTCATCTCTTTGTGGAAAGATAGCAGTACTTAATCATATTAGTGTCCATGGAGAGCCTACATACATTGCCTCTAAAATGCCAAGTTACCCAAACCAGGAGTAAAAAATGATATGGAAAGAAGAAGAAAAACTTGGTTTAACTTTATCCTATTTTATTTGAACTCAGATGCTACTACCACAATATCTGAAAAAAATCTACAGTATTATCTATACCTATAAGTTATAACTAGTTATAAGTTTAGTCCAAGAGACACGTCAGCAAACACTAACTATTTGGATTACTACAAACAAGCACTTTGCAATAGATCCTTTGCAACCTTCCATTATTCATGTGAGAAGTAGGACAGAAGGGAGGGAGAGATTGGATAAAGAAGTGCTCTCCCTAAGGAGTCCAACCTTATTCTGTGCCTTGCTACAATCTGGCAAAGACATCTACAAATAAGATGGCAAAGGTATCTATAAAGAGGATGCTTAAAGCCAGTTTTGGTATAATGGCTAATCATCAGATATGATGATGGAATGTAGTCCAGATTCCCAGGAGGGAGGGAGCACATTCTAGAGAAGCAAGAGACAACTCAGTTCAGATAGTTTGTGTGAGAGAAAAAGGGTGAATACAGCTCCTTCCTAACTGTTCCCCGAGTATATGCATCACTTGCTTTGGTTTGGCAAGATTCTGTCTATGGGTTTTGACACAACTGCTAAAACCAAGTAGAATGATTGTGCAAAAAGCACTAATGGCCAAATGAAGGATGTTCTACTTATTGTCTTAGGGTCATGATGTCACTGTATAAAACTTTACTCCTGATCTGATGTGTCTTGGTAATGTCATTTAGCAATAGAATATCCTCAATATAATTTCCAACCACAGAACTACATGCTAGCTGCATAGAATTACTGTATATATGAATATGCTCACTACTACATTTAGGATTTACCTCTTGATGACTGAGATGGAAAGTTTCATTACCCCATTTTCGATAAAGCTCCAGGATACCAATTAGATCTCCAAGCACGGTAACAATTGGCAAACAAAGTACAGACTTGATACCAGTCCCTGATTCCAGCCCAGTTCCTTTGGGAAACCGTTCATCCTAGAAAGGTAAGTGCCAAAGAAGCTTTTATCAAAAGGCAACTGGACTTTGTTTTTCCTTGAAGACTTTTCACTTTATTAAAAAGAAAAAGCTGAAATATCACATTGGCATACGTATTCAGACCCTTTACATATATACATATACATATATTATAGTAATTAAATAAAAGAAGACATCTGGAAGACACCCATGCACCACATTGGGTTCAATCTAATGGCTGTCTATTTGCATCTAAATGATTATAGAGCCTACAAGAACAATCTCAACTGGAGTGGAAAAGAGTTGTGAAATGGCAAACATCAGCACTGCTGCCTCATAATACCTACAGCAAAACAGATGGACTGCAGTGAAGTCACCAACATAGCTCTGATGTTATTTGTTTTTCTCATGACTAGACAAACATAGTTAAAAATTTCAATCCTAGTGAATAAGCTATAAAACCTTCTGGATTTAGTCATCCATTTTAGCCAAAAATTAATAACTCTTAACTTGAAGTCCTTGATTTTCTGAAGACTTATTTGGAACCTTCGCAATAGATGTGCTTCTCATCCCATTCCCAATATTCCCCTTCAGAAGTTCCTTTCCATCAATACTCAGAAATTTCACTCCATCTGACTTTTTCTACTCAACTAAACTACTCTTTAATGGTCTGTCCAATATTATTTTCAAGGAAGATAATCATTTACCCCCAAAATATCTTCTATTAATAATGTTTTCCTAGTTTTGGCTACATGAGCAGATATTGTAGTGCCGTATTTAACTGGTCCTACAGGAACAAGTACCGGTTGTCCATCCTTCATTCTTGGTGGTGTGAACATACAAAGACTCTGAATAACAAAAGGGAGAGGGAAAGAAAGTCCAATTAAATTGTTTTCACAATAAGTCATTAAACACATATGAAATCAAAACCTAACATCTCACATTCCATGTTGGTGCTGCTAGAAATATGACAAAAAACATTATAAATTATGGTTTTGTTTCAAGTTGATCTCATGCAGCCAGATGAACAGTAACAGATTGCCTATGTCAGCCAATCCATTATTACATAGACCAATCTCAATTCATAATTAATATTCTATATCTCATGAATGACCATCTGAAAGCTCAGAGCGTGTACCTACCTCAAGTCTGTATAATCAAACTCATTAGAACATCATGTGAACTTAAATAGAAGAAAATAAAAAAGAACTTAAAATATAAATAAGCTACACCGCATAGAACACACAGAAAACTGACAATAGAAAAAGATCCAGTGATCCATCGAGTCTGTCCTTTAAAGCTTTTGTTTTTGTTTTCTTTTTATTTATTTTTTATTTATTTATTATTTTTATGTTTCTAATGTGAAATAATACTTTCTAATTCCATTGCTACATATCAGTAATATCTTCCCATGCACTAGGATGTCTTCTAGAATTCTGTACACTCAAAATGAATTCCAGTTACCTATGGGACAAACTGCCTCTATGACTTCTGCTTAACCATGTCACAGCTACAAAGCACTATCACTTTGTGGGACCTTCTCACTAATAGCATGTGCCCTTATGCAACTACATGCCCTGAGACTCATCTGGTCCTGACCTTTTAGAGCAGACATGTCAAACTTGCGACGTCACGTGATGTCGCACGACGTATCGGGACTGTTTTGCCATTGCCGGCAATGGGGTGGGCGTGGCTTCCACGTGACGCATCCAGCCCGCAGGCCGGCAGTTTGACACCCCTGTTTTAGAGCTTCCATAACTCCCTTTTTAGACCCTGTAATCCTTTAATTTTGGGTAGAGTCACAAACAATGATCAAATAACCCCAGAACATTGCAACCATTGTAAATGGCACATGCCATTTGCCAAGTGCCCAAATTTTGATCATGTGACCATGGGGATGGTGCAATGGTAGTAAGTGCAAGGACCAGTCATAACTCACTTTTTTCCAGTACCATTATAACGTTAAATAGATGCTAAACAAATGGTTGTAAGTCAAGGACTACCTGTATTATTATCCCCCCTGCCCCCGTGTGGGCCATTGTATTCTTTAAGTGAGTGTTTGTTTGGTTTTATTTATTTGATGTTATTTACCTGATGTTTTGTAAACTACATATTCTGTAAACTACCAAAAATCCCTTTGTGATTAAAGTGGCCCACAGTCAATAAATACAATAAATAAATGAAATATAAAAGTGCATTTGTCTAAATGTCTTACAGTGCTCTTACAATTAAGAAGCCTGGCTCGTTGCTTGTCTATAATCATATTCATCTGAATGAACCTGATTTTTACAAAGTTATAAACCACTGCAACAGTAGCTCTATATTTTGAGTTGCTACCAGTGATAATTCTTTAAAACTCATATGAAAGGGGGGGGGGGGACCCAAATATTTGAATTCATTTATATCACCACATACACTGAAATCAGATAAGTACTTCCCCTACAATATTGAGGATCAACACCTGAACACTAGCAAATATGCTTTGGGTGATGAATACTTGTGTCAATCAATTTCAAAACCCCACTGTTGAGTATTCAGTTAAGACCTGTAGGAAGATTGGTATTCATCATCTCTCATCCTTCACTAATTCTCTCAGCATTTCATCTGGAGCAAACAAATCAAGCATGCATTTCAGATTTATATTATTTCTTTGTCATGTATCTGCATGAATAGACTCACAAACCTAGTGTTAGACTTTTTTCTAAGCAGATACTCAAGAGTTGCTATTCTAATTCAGTCTTAACTCAGCTTTTTTGTACTTTTCCTTCTCATTTCCTACCATTCCAGTTTCATTTCCTACATTCATTATTGTCACCTAGTTGAATAATGTTTTCCCTGAATCATATTTATATTTATACATTTATTTATACATTTCTTCAGAATGTACATTTTCCCCAAAACTCATTTCTGATTTCTCTATTGCCTGAACTTCAATATGCAATTACTTACCAACCTATGGATTCCTACTTATGAACCTATTTATTCAACTTATAAATCAATTTTATGTTGAACAGCTGAAGGCAGTTGTAAAGTACTGACCTGATATTTGAAATAGGAAAAAGAGAGATCTTGCTTGTAAGTCCTAATGATGAGTTTGGGTCACAGCCTAATTGTCAAGACTAGTCTTCTTGGTGGCAACACCCAATATGGAGTAGTCTCTCAGAAAAGCATGCTGCCTCACTGCCACTGTCACTAAAACTCTCTTAGTTTAAGCAACAAATGATCACAAAGATTCTAGTCTATGGGGATAGGTTAAACACATGTAATGCACAATTAATTTACAGTGTCTTTTCAATTATGTAATTCTATATTTACTAGGCTTGTCTATAAGAATAATTGAAAAGAGGTTTCACTGCCAAAAAAGGTCACTAAAAGTATTGAACAGAAATATGCTGAGAGTTCCAAATAGTTCAATATAAATAAAGTAGTCCTAGTGAAATGCCAGGAAATTAATCATGTCAGGAAACTGCTAATTTAATGCAATATTGATTATGAAGGCAAATATATGTGTCCCAGGATAATGTCGCCAAGACTGGAGGTTTAGTCTTCCAAGCTTTCGGACTTGTGCTGGAGCTCATCACACATTCTGGTGAGAGAGAAGTTCCCTGAGGATGGGCTCTGGCACTAGCCCGACAGCTTGGAAGACTAAACCTCTGGTCCTGGTGACCAACCCGGATTAGATCCTGCAATATTATTATTATGAGATTATGTAGGGAAATCTGAGCTTCTGAGGTGAAAAGCAGAAATCTCCAACTCCTCTACCCAAAGTCCTCTGTGTCTACAGAATATGGATCTGATTTTTGCTTTAGGGAAACTGTCTGAAAGTTCCTCTACCTATCTTCGTCTTACCTCACATCCTCTCCTTGAGTCTGATGTATGTGAGAGATACTCTCCTACTTACTTCTCAAAGTCAAAGCTAGATTCTCTACAAAAATTGGGGAGAAATATATAATGCAACCTACTGGTTATATAGCATAGATCCACGTGACTTCAACATTCAGGTCCGCCTGGCCTTTGAGAGAATAATCATTCTCTCCTTTCCCTAATTTTGGTGCACAACTTCTGTTATTTTTCTAAAAGGATCAGAACTTCTCTATTTCCAGCAAAAAGAAAGGGCTTGTGGAAAAGCTAACTCTGTATATGACCTAGTGAACGCATCTCTCTTTCTCAAAAAGGTGTGGATTGTATGTCTGAGATGAGTGAAATACGTATGAGCCTGGCCTAATAGTTTAATAGTGTGTAGTATCATGAATGAAACTTCATACCAGCTTAATATTAAGCTTGTATACTGGTAATATAGCAATAGCAATAGCACTTAAACTTATATATCGCTTCACAGTGCTTTACAGACCTCTCTAATTGGATTACAGAGTCAGCATATTGTCCCCCAATAATCTGGGTCCTCTTTTTACTGACGTCGGAAGGATGGAAGGCTGAGTCAACCTTGAGCCGATGAGACTCCTCTGTACTTTGTCTTATTTCTTGGGATATCTCATCACTTTTAAAAAGGTTTTAAGATATCTGGGGTATCTGAGTGCTATGGTGGTCCTAATGGTGATAGGGCTTCCATATGGTAAATTTCTATTTTTGTTGACTATATGTTTCTGGTTTGACAATGTAATATGCAATATACCCTTTTTTGTATCAATAAATTAAAAAACTAAAAGATTGCCATTCAAAGAAGGACAGATCCCTTCTCTATTGATCCAGTGTAGAGGACAGAGAGTCAAATTCTCTGTCCTCCACACTGGATCAATAGAGAAGGGATCTGTCCTTCTTTGAAGAATTAAATTTACAGGAAGGCAGATTCCAAATAAATATTAAATACAATTTCAGAATAGCAACAACAGTTTGACAATGGATTCTTTGTTGAGCAGGAAGTGATTTAGCCCAAATCTTGCATAATGAAAGAGCTAAAAGAGGCTGCAGCATTTGCTTGTCTACAAATTATAACCCATCAGTACTGTATCTCAGTGCTTACAATGTACAAGGGCAATTCGGAAATAAACCTGTGTTTGGTTATCAATGATAGACACTTGCAGATACAGAACTTTTATTATACATATTAGAAAACTACAACATTACATTACTTTTTGACATAATCGCCATTCAAATTGAGGCACTTGTCATAACGTCTTACAAGATTTGAAATTCCTTAGTAGTAGTCGCTCGGTGCCAAATCTGGGCTATGGGAGGGAGCGGTCAAAAATATCCCAATGGAACTGCTCCAAATGTTCTTGGGTGTGTCTAGCACTGTGCAGGCAAGCATTATTGTGAACCAACACCACACTAGAAGTCAGCATGCCCCGAAACATGTTATGGATGGCTCATCTGAGTTTTCGTAATGTTTCACAGTAGACTTCTGAATTGATGGTCGAACCATGCTCCATGAATTTCACTAGCAGTACTCCTTTGGTATCTTCATATTTGGTGGGATTTTCTATGGCATCACTTCCAGTGTGGTGTTGGTTCATGATAATGCTCGCCTGCACACTGCTAGACACACCCAAGAACTTTTGGAGCAGTTCCATTGGGATATTTTTGACCCCCCCCCTCCCATAGCCCAGATTTGGCACCGAGCGACTACTACTAAGGAATTTCAAATCTTGTAAGACGTTATGACAAGTGCCCAAGAACTTTTGAAGTAGTTCCGTTCGGATGTTTTTGATCACCTCCCCATAGCCCAGATTTGGTGCCAACCGACTACTACTAAGGAATTTCAAACCTTGTAAGATGTTATGACAAGTGCCTCAATTTGAATGGCGATTATGTTGAAAAGTAATGTAATGTTGTAGTTTTCTAATGTGTATAATAAAAATTCTGTATCTGCAAGTGTCTGTCATTGATTACCAAACGGAGGTTTATTTCTGAATTGCCCTCGTATATACTGCTTTTAGATCGAGGGCTAGAAGTAAGTTTCCAACAAGGTGCATCCACAGTACTGATTGATTTAATCTGATAATTTGGTGAATTTTAAAAAGAAATCATTGCAGAGGATGTTTGAAAAGTATACAGAGAAGAAAACTGTTTCAATAGTTTAATTCATCAGCTACATTTAAGAAACTAACTGGCCTAGAATAGTTATCCTCTGTGAAACTTTGTGCAATATATTACACAAAACACCCTGGAAAGGAGATTATTTCTATAAATTACAGTTTTCCAAATTTATACTTACATTATTGCATTCTCCCAGGAAATACAGTGCAAACCCATCAGCCTTTGTAGCTGCCAAAACAATCATTTTAAAAAGTTAAAAATGATTTATGTTCTATTTCTGAATACAGTGCTTTCCTATTAGCATAAGTATATAGTTTAAACATTAATCCACTATATAAAGCATTAAACATGAAGAACTGCATAACATAACAAAAAAAATAAATCCTGCATTCATATATTCCATGAAACTGGAACATCAATGTCAATACTTAAATATCAATAAGTACCGTAGTCAATGGAATTACACAAAAAATATGTTAAAGAGTAAACAGCTACTGTTATAAACAAGTGTTCAAATCTATGTAAGCTAAATACTGACATATTTTACTAATTAAATAATTTATTCAGTAGAAACTGAAAAATACAAGTCATATATACTGTACTACCCAAAAGAATGGATTTGAAGTGCTAGAGCAACTTAAGAAAAATATTTTCCAATCATATTTGTTGCTCCCGGCATGTTTACCCCATTACTTCATGTTAATAGCTTGCAGCTCGTTTCCTGCTTTGAATTCCAGCTGCTTTGGATCCAGAAGTCATTGCTACCTCATTAGTATAATCAATAATGAAATCTTAACTCTTGATGTAATCACTCAGGAAACAGACTGAGTGAATAAAGCCACAACATCCATTCCTTAACAACAGTATCTAATACCAGCACTGCACTGAAAGGTGTATAAAATGGGAAGATAAGGAAAAACAGGAAATATTCATCTAAAACCACCTGATTCCTACATATAAAGGATAAATGCAAACTAACTATTGATTGTGTCAAAAATTAAGTTCGTGTTTTTACACATGCCCTTTTTATCACTACAGTGAAACCTTAGTTTAGTAAAATTGGATGCATGGAACTTTGTATGCAATTCTTGTCTCAATTCATGTATGTAATTACATCATTACATAGATGATATAAATTGATGCAAATAATTTAACATAACATAATTTGTGGCATTTAGGAAATGCCATCATTACACAAATCAAGCAAATCATCATTATTATATGATTCTGTGTGTAACAAAATCCTATTCCTCCAATTACTCTATTAGATTGTACAACAGCTTGTACCAAATTAAGAAAATAAAAATGATTTTATGATTATAGAGTATAAGAAAATACAGTGTCTTTAATTCACTTTATTTTTTTTATTCATTGATTGATTCCTAAACTTGTATGTCATCAATTCCATTCAACCCATGATGGCTTAAAGTATTAAAATCATTCATGATTCATATAACACTATAAATAATAAAATATCCACAATAAATATAAAACATTATACAGGTAGTCCTCGACTTATGACCATAATTGAGCCCAAAATTTATGTTGCTACGTGAGACATTTGTTAAGTGAATTTTGCCCTATTTTATTACCTTTCTTGCCACAGTTGTTAAGTGAACCGTGGCAGCTGTTAAGTTAGTAACATGGTTGTTAAGTGAATCTGGCTTCCCCATTGACTTTGCTTGTCAGAAGATGGCAAAGGGTGATCACATGACCCCGTGAGTCAGTTGCCAAGTGTCTGAATTTAACCATAGGGATGTTGCAATGGTTATAAGTGTGAAAACAGTCCTAACTCGCTTTTTTCAGTGCTGTTATAACTTCAAACAGTCACTAAATTAACTGTTGTAAGTCGAGGACTGCCTGTATTATTCTCAGGAAATGATTACAGATTAAAACATCCACAGTAAGCAGTAAAGTCTGGCTCTGTGTGCCGGAGTATAGTGTGAAGGAGGGCTTGGGTGCAGTGCTGGGATGGAGAAATTGCTCAGATGGAGGCAGTGAATGTGTTACAGAAGCACCAGAATCTAGGCCAGGGGTAGGCAACCTTGGCTCTTTTATGACTCATGGACTTCAACTCCCAAAATTCCTGAGCCAGCTATGCTATGCTGGCTCAGGAATTCTGGGAGTTGAAGTCCACAAGTCATAAAAGAGCCAAGGTTGCCTACCCCTGATTCTAGGCAGAGTCTCTCTGTCTAAATTGCTTAAGATAGATATGGGTGGTTCTCAGTCCCTTGGGGATGAGAAACTAGGTGGGAAAGAATCCAAACAAGGAGAGAGGAAAATGGTACAGGAAGACATTTCAATGGTGATGGGCATGGGTAGGTATAGCTGGAGATGGCGGAGAGTCATTCTTGGGGAAGGGAGCTCCAGCTTTATACCATTACCACATTTGGGCCACATGTGATCAACCCCAGGAACTGGTTTCCAAAGTCTTGTTGGCTCTGGCTTCCAGCTGCGGCTGCTTAATGCCAGGCTGACCTACAATTAAGCTCACCTCATCCACTATTTGATAGTGGGTGAGACTGTTGACCTGGCTTACATCATAAATGTGGTATTAACTACAACTCCAGGGCAGGGATGGATGTGTGGCTGTTTTTCATTCATGAGTTTTTGATGGGCCTCCAGAGGGCCTGTCCCAAATATCACCAGTCATGAGACCTCTTTGTGAGGCTGGGCCTTAGGGATCAGTGGGGATTGCTGCTGACTTACCTCCTCCCTGCAGTGTAGCTGCATCCCTGCCTGGGCTCCTGGATGCTGTATCTGAGATCCCCAGGCTCAACCTGCCATCTCTGGGCCTGGGTTCCGAGTCAGACAGGCATTTAGGACCATCACGGCAGCCATGAACCTGGTCTAACTTATTCATGGCCCAACTCAACACAGGGGTCACACGTTAGATCTGGTGTTTGCCTTGGGGCAGTGACATCATGATCTGGATTTGGGGGATATTAACATCAGTCCCCTGCCATGGAAAGATCATTCCCTGTTGGCCCTAGAGTTCTCTGCAGCTGCTCTCATCACAGGGAACCTCCTCAGGATGGGGATGTTGCAATAGTCCTTGGTCTCATTGATCTCTTAGTAGTTTTCAGTACCATTGACCCTGCTACCCTGAACAGGTTCCAGGCCTTTTAATATTTTTCCCCATAGGTGAAGCTTTATGATGATATTCTATGAACTGACACGTCCTCAAACCGATGCATAAATTCTACTTCCAAATATAAAACATATTTTCCTACCTATTTGAATGATGGTGCTCAATTCATACAAGAGCAGTTGATTGTTCCCTGCTATATCCATCCGTTTTTCTAAATGGCTGTTCAGGTCATACACCATTCCTTCCATATCAGAATTCTGGTACTATTGGAAATAAGGATACATTTCAAAACATCCTATGAATAAATAATTATGTGGCATTTATGAGAAAAATAAGTTATTTTATACATGAAAAATTCGGCTGAAAAAAACATTCAACGTTTAGACAAAAGAGAAAGCTGAATCACAAGAACCTATTTTTCTAGACAGTTTATCAATATCAATTTCCTATGGACTAGATCCAGATTAAATCATTTTTTTCTGTACTGAAATCAACTGTACGTTAGTCATAGCTGAATGCGCTGCATACAAATTGTTCCAGATTCAGTTCTCAGCATCAAAGGGCAAAGCAAGGCAACACAATTTTCTAACAAGTTATACCAATTGGAGTAAATAATTCTGTATTGAACTCACTAAAATGTATATTTGATTTAAGGCAGCTTCCTATATTTCTAAAAATATATAATTAGCATATTTTGGAAATGTTGATAGGTTAAAGTAGTGACTCCTATATTCCATAGAAAATAAAAAGAAACTGATAATGTTGGATACATCATCTCTATCCAACAAATTATTTTCTTCCTAGTACAGAATTGAGAAAGGATCACCTGGTTGTCTACTTTCCATTTCTGTTCTGCTACTGTTCTGCACATTAAAAGTTAAGAGAGGAATAACCCAGGGTCACTCCTTTTGGGACCACAATTGCTTCCAGGAGCTTTGGGAAGTTTTGTGCCTTTAGATATTGAAAGAGATCATGTAGATCAGTCATTTCCAAACTTGGTAAATTACCCAAAATTGGGTAAAAGTGTTTTTTGTTTGGGAATGATATACAAACCATTATCAAGCACAACAGGGGCATTTAAATTGACTTAAAGGTTTCCACATGTACAGGCAGTCCTCAACTAACCATCAGTCACTTAATGAGAACTGAGGCATAATACTATAGTACTTACCCTGCTGACATGCTTAGGAGCTGAATCCTCTGTTGGAAAAGGAAGAAAAGAAATGGATAGTCTTAATACATTTCAAATCATTTCAGAGAATAGGAAAAGAACCAGTTTCTATTTAAAAAAAAAATCAAAGTTGCACAATTATTCTGACACTTTCTTCCATATTTAACAAAAATTGAAACAGAAGATTTTCAGCTCCTATTTTAATTGCACATGTTACTTTACATTATAACATTAACTGAAGAATAAGTCTATTCAGTTAATTGGTAAAACTAATTTATTATGCAGAGTACTCCTTCATATGTGTCAAGTAGCTGTCAGATCCTTTAAAAAAAATCTACTCTGAACCAGTTTAACATGACTAAAGATACTTAGAAACTACTGTAACTATATATTCTACCAAGTTGTTCTTAAGTGCCCTTAGAATTTTGATAAAAAATACTAGCATTTCTTTTGGTGAGAAGAGACAGTAGTTTACCAATTGTGTTTGAAAGTTAGTTTTTGTAAGATTATCATTTAAACATTGGTCATAATTACTTCACATGTGATATGCTGACTATAAGAAGTAGAAGCAGAACATATGACACAACTCAACAATTGCAGTGCTTCATCATCCCACTCTACTGGATAGGGGATGGGATGGGATGGGATGGGATGGGATGGGATGGGAAAAAGAAAAAAAAAGAAAAATGGTTGTCCAATCTCTTCTTAAAAACTTCCAGTGTTGGAGCATTCACAACTTCTATGTAATCATACAGATATAAAATTTGCATTCCTGTTTGTCTCAGATTTTGGTGCTATCTGATTCAATGTTCACTAGACTACAGACAAAACCATGTGAAAGCAATGAACGGAAGACACATTTGTATTGTAGGATGCACTAAAGATGTATTTTCTCATAAATTCATGTTTCTCTCTTTTGGTCTCTCTTTTTACCATATTGGAATGGATAGCACTTAATCCAGACCATGACAATAGATTCAATAAGATCCAATAAATTTAAATACAATCCATATAAGAGCGACAAATTGATACTAAGTCATTCTTCTATTAGGAATCATAATATTCAATATATTCTGGAAAGATTTGCACTTTCCTTAAGAAATAGAGCTTTTAGTTTAAAATGCTTTTTTGGCTATCTTATGACTTTTCTTTGATGATAAAGAACACTTTTAATTGGTTTTAGCTAGGAAATCTTGATTAAAGAAATCCTGCCTTCAGAACTGTAAGTTTTGCAAGTTTCCACTTAAATTAATGCAATGTGCTGTAAGTGAACTGCCTATGAATATGGGTTAACAACATCTTCGCTGCACAGGATGTGCATACTGAAAGAAACAAGGAATTACAATTACACTGCGTTACAGTACTATTGTATGTCTCAAATCTCCATTTCAAAATCCTGATTCTAACCTATAAAGCACTTCAAAAGTGGAATCACAGCAACTGAATGACCAATACTTATACCATATATTGCTACCTGTATCCTGAGATTGTGAACTGAGGCTCTTATTTCCTTTGAACATTATTAATATGGAATAAAATAAGTATTTTTTTTTCTTTCTGGTATTATACTAACAAAGAATTAAGGGAATGCTGAACTAAATTGGATGAGCAGTCAGTTCTGCTCATGTTTCTTTCACGGACTTTAAAACGTTTCTCAAGAGTAATATGTCCAACTTTTCAATCCACCATTTCCATCACATCGACTGTTTTATAGGTCCAGTTTAGACTAATTCTGATCCTTTTGAAAATGTTAGAGAAATTTCATGATTTCATTTGGATTCAGCATAGCAGAATATTCAGATGCAAGGGAGGTTTAACATCACAATTCGCCTTCCTCTTTTCTGAGTTCAACAATCTAGACTGCAGTTATATTAACATAACAAAGTGAATATTAATTGTACATCTTGTATAGCACTTAGATTTTTATTTGAACAGTAATAATTTTTATGAACACTCTAATAATATATAGTATAAAATAATCAACCTATCAGCTCATATTTCTTTTTAAGCAAGAAGTCCAGACTTGACATATTTGGCACTTCTGTAAATGTTCAGATATTTGAGTGAGTTATAAAAGATAATTTTCTTCTGAATATTGGTAGGAAAAGTCACATTCATACCATAAGCTCACTACAGTTACTTAGTTTGGAAGTAAGGAGTTTTTGGACTTCCAGTTGTTAATATGATCAGCACTATGACTGCCAAAGATAAACAAAAATATTTTTTTGTTTTGCATTTCATGCATATATCTGTAACAAAGGATTAAAAACTGGATTATATATTCCAGGAAATAACACAGCTTTTTGCATGTGTACTGTGAATTCTTATAATAATATTTTATAATGTCTAGTATATCTAGAATAAAAAAGTATTAAGAATGTGAAAAACTGAAGATTTCATGGGCTGTAACGTAATGTTATACTGAATGTTGTGTTTTCTTTTTCACGCAGACTGCAAATGCAAAAATCTGCACTGTGTGTGCATTACAGATAATGTTGTCATGCTGTTTAGACTGGTTGCCAAGTCCGTAGGTTATGTTGCTTTCTTTGTCTTTTGAATTTTATAGAAAACTGCCAAATGAAAATATGTGCACCGTTCATGTGCATTACAAAGAGGTTTGTAGTATACATAAAATGAAATATGTATTTTTTCCTACAAGCCCAACAAGCACATTGTGACTCAGAGGTTTGCCCACACCGTGGTTAATTGAAATACAGTACACCAAACCAAAAATCAAGTCCCTCGATTTTTCTGTACCATTTTCTGTCTTACTCTCTTAGTCTCACATCTCCATTGCTCCATTTCATTGTCCTCATGCAAAATCTACATCCAGATCAAAATGCTGCAGATACAATATAGTCAAATAAATTGGTTCCACCTCAGTAAAGAAGTGACACAGAGCATATAATATATGCAACAGTCAAGGCATAGTATATATTGTGGGAAGCTGGACTAAAAGAAGATAAGCAAGATTTTAAAACTGGAGGAACATCAATAATCTGTACTATATTGATGGCATGACTGTATTCTTATCATTAAACATGCAAATGAAAGTGATTGTAGCCAAGGAGCACAGTAAAAACATGAGACCAATTGACTATGAAGATAGTAAAGTGGTAAGATACTTCTGCTTCTTAGGATTCCAGCAATCAAGATATATGCCACCGATTAGCACTTGATAGAGCATTTATGAAAACCTTGAAAAGATATTCAGATGTTGTGACTTGTCTATACCTACAAAATTAGAATTGTACAATTCTGTGTACAATTATCGTGACATTCCATGGAAGCAAAAGTTGGACTTGCAAGATGAAAAGACTCAATTACAGTGGCAATAGATGCATCATTGGAAGACCAGGTTGGTGATGGATCATCTTGAAAAAAAATATCTATCTATGTGGTCACTAAACGTTGATACCAATTTGATAGTATATAATCAGTCAAATTTTGTTTGACAATACCTTTGATCTGAAATACATAAGACAATATCAATTCCAAAAAACTTTTAAGAGTTTCTTAAACTCTTTTTCAACTCTCTGCCTGAGAATGAATATTTTAGCTGCTACTGATATATATATCTTGTCTTTTACCCTCTTTAAGTAAACAGTATATGATAATATTAGGAATGTTAGATTGCACTAACTGTTGCTAAAATTCCTTCCTCAAAATGTGATATTATGCTATTCACACATCTTCTCCTAAGAGCACAGTGGGTAACCTATATCTTGTACTCAATCAAATTTTTCTCTAATTAACAAAATTCAGAAATTGGTGGTGGGAAAAGACAAAGGAATATTGGCAAAAACTGGAAGATCAAAGATAACTGGTTAATAACCATCTATGGAATAGAGATAGAATATTTTAAGAACAGCCCCGCTGGCTCACATCAAAGTCCATATTAGCCCAGCATTTTATTTCTCACAAATAACCCACAGAAGCCTGTGAGTTGTTCACCAACAGGGTGAGGAAATACCCCTTTCCCATAGTTATCCCTTTGCAACTTTTTTATAAATATGCTGTTCTAAGCCTGAAGATAGCATTGGTTTTTCAAGATTGAATATTCCCCAAAAGCTTGTTTTCCGTGATTTATTCAGTCTCTTTAGTGGCCATCATCACCATATAAAAGGCTAAGAGTTAATGTGATTAAAAAATAGTTTCACAATTCTCTTCAATTTAGTCTTTCAAAGAAAATTATTAAACTATCCAAATGTGGGAGAAGAGATTATAACAAGGTTAGAATGTTAGAATGGTTGGTTGCACAGAACTCTGAGCAAAGAAAAACAAAAAAATGAATTTGTCCATAGCCTTACTGGGCCATTATAATGCTAAGGATTACCTAGCTATATTTTAATCAAGACAAATATTTTCAGACAGAACATAGCTGAAAAGTTTCTTAATGCCACATTTAGCAGCATTGTACAGCTCTAATAAGTTAGTTGGTTCTGAGCCTTATTTGGCAGATTGTGTACACAGACATTGTTATCAGCCTGAATCAGTCCACTACAGGATTAAAATCACTTCATTCACTGATAGTTCATTCAGGTTACAGTCTGCAATCTGCCACCCTGGTGCAGTGTGCATTGGTAAATAGATGGTTTTGGGCTTCCTTTTTGTCACCCAGCCAGCTTCTATACCAGGGGTAGGCAACCTTGGCTCTTTTATGACTTCAACTCCCAGAATTCCTGAGCCAGCCATGCTGAGGAGAAAGGGAGAGGTTTCCAAGCTGAGCCATGCTGGCTCAGGAATTCTGAGCAGGATCTTTAATCTCTACATCACATTGGCTCCTGTGTGCACAGATAGACCTTGACTTACAGCACAATAGGGACTGGAATTTCCATTGCTAACCAAAATGGTTGTTAAGTGAGTCACATCCAGTTTTACCACCCTTTTGCCATGGTTGTTAAGTGAAGCTGTTTAGTGAATCACATGGTCGTTAAACGAATCCAGCTTACTTCATTGACTTTGCTTGTTGGAAGCCAGTTGGGAAGGTAGCAAATAGTGATCACATGACCCCAGGATGTTGCAACTGTCATAAATACATATCTGCAAACTTTGATCATGTGACCAGGGGATGAATGAATGGTCATTAAGTAGAGGATTACTGTATACATACTGTGCACCTATGTTTATATGAATGTATATTTAGCATATATAGAGAGAATTTTATGTACAAACATAGACAGTATATAATTTTGTATACGTATTACACATAACACAATTATGCATTGTAGAATGAAATTAGACTTCAGGGGCTAGAATAACACTGATGGGAGTTTCAAGTTACTGAGAACTGGTGCTTCACAGGCCAGCTGAGCTCTAAGGATTTGGCTCAGTAACATAAGAACAAATTGTAACAAACTCTGTGTCTGTTTTCACTATATCGTAAAAAAAAAATTGGAATAGTTTCAAACCGAATGCAAACTATTGCTTCTTTTTTGTTTGCCCTTTGCCAGCAAATATCCCTGTGAGTTGTATATTTGTGTATATGTGTGTGTGCGCGCACACATACTTTTTACTTGTAAATATTCAGATTTTCTTTTTGTTGCTGTTGTTTTTGCAAACTACCTGAATAAAAAGCACAAACCTGAATTGTAATTCAACAATTGAAGAACAATTAAAGTAGACCCCTGTGAATTTTCTATTAGCACTATTAACCTATCATGGAATAGAACACATATTGTTTTACGGGATCTTTTTCTTGTTTCCATACTCTTTAAGTACCCTGAAAGCAAACAGACTTTTGCTGAACTCTATAGTGCAGTCCTTAACATCTGCAGTGAAGTCAAGAGTGAATAGTTCCCTCTCATTTCAGACCAGCTGAGAAGAGAAACAAAAGAAAACACCCCTTGAGAATTGTCTGCTAACGTCAATAAGGGTAAGGGGATCATTAGCAATAGAAATGATATGTTACCACATGGGAGACAGCAGTGATTCAACATGGAGCAGATTTACGTCAAGGGAAGTTTTCATTCTCTCTGAAGGAATCCTGCTGTAACTACAACATGCATACATTTGTACTAAAGTCACATTTTATTTATTGTACTCTAGGGACTAAAAGCATTGCACTAAAAAAAAAAAAAACTTCAAATGTCCTCAAGACAAATGTGAAGATGAGAAAACTTACAAAAATGTATTTCTTTCTCTTTTCTAGGAATCTGTTGGTAGTCATATTCTTTCTTCTAACAAAGGTTTATATTATATATATAAAACAGTGGAAAATTCAGAAGACTGCAAGTCATCCAGGACCCTATGAAAATTCATAATGAGGCAGACTGTCTACATGATAAATGCCTTGTTTGGAAGTATCTTAAATCTCCTGCTACTCAAGCCACACAACATAAACCACTTTTCATGCAGTCTTAAAAAATAAATGTATGGAAGAGGATTTCATTTTGCTTGCTGCATATTCACCCCATCTTGCACTGTCTGCAAGATTGTATACACTGTCTTTGATATATGAACATGTTTAGAGTTTATGATGAACACAGTAGTGTTTCCAAAATGTGAGCTACAATAATTGATTGCTTGTTTAAGCAAGTCCAGCAATACTGTCATCCAAATGTAAGTCAGGTAATGCATTTCCAACTTCCAACATCATAAGCCATGTTAGATAGGACTAATGTGAGCTACAATTTAACTACATTTGGAGGGACATTTATTGCTTATATTTGCCCTAAAAGTTCTGTAGTTGCAGTTTCTTTCACCAACTGGTGCATCACAATCATGCATGCTTTGAGAATCTCTAGTTCAAAATATTTAAGTGATGAGGATCACTATAAGATGAAATGTCACAGGATTCAATAGTCTTAAATAAATTGCATGTGAAACTGGTTAGAGAGCTGGATGGATACATAGACGGTGTTTATGGGTTACAGCTATTCTCTGCATATAGTCTCATGGTACCTCAATGCACACCTCTAAAAAATGCTTGTTGAGGGGGGGGGGGAAAGATAAGGATGAATCTATTAAGACTTGTGATCTTCTTCTACTCACCCAATATTTTTAAGACTGGTAAAACAAATAACTTTCACCATTGCCTTGACCATAAAGGAAAATCTGACTTTTGTGCCCATTTTTCTTCCACCAGTTTTCAAGTTGACTAGTCTTTAAGTACTTCTTCGTTAACAGACAAAACTTTTACCTTTAACATCAGAAGGGGAGGAAGTTCTTCTCAATTCCTAGTTGAGTTCAGAATTCAGAATAAAACAGCTTAATTCTAACAACTTTTAAAATTAAAGTAGTCAAGAAAAACTTCAGTGTTATAAGTACTCAAAATACCAAAGCTAAATGCTGATTTCTTCAGATTCTAATTAATGCATACACTAAAGACTATTGTTTTTTATTCCTACATTTGATTGCTAGTCTAATTGCTGGTTGCTCTTTTCTCATTGTTTTAAAATAGGAGTAAAAAAGATTGTTCTGTATCAGAACCCTTGAGAATACACTTACATTTGTCTTTGACATTCTCACCTGATTCTGAATAACACAACCTTTATTTGGGGATATAAGACAATATTTCAGTTTCAAGATAAAATGATGTTCTGATGCATTACATGTTTCAGAAATATTGATCAACTACCACTTCACCAAAAGCCAAAGTATTGTTGCAATAATGTCTAGTAACTGGGTATTCTTTTTGTATTTTTTTTCAAGACTCTTTCACGATAAACACTGTAAATGAATAAGCGTAGTTGCAGTGTACTACTTCAATCCCAAAGCAAGCTCTTTAAATTACAAGAGCAGAAAACATCTCCGGGTGAATAGTAATACTACTCTTTCGTATGAAATAAAATGGGATTGATAAGCCAGATACATACATTTTCTTTTACAGTTAGGCAGAAGGCTTTCTAGCGAGATCTTCAATTTTTCAGTATTGTTGAATATAAAAAATTGGAATGTATAGCTCTGATATGTATGTATTGCTTATCTTTTCTACTTTGGATAAAGGAGAATCAAGTGGCCACAGGAGTTGGACAGTAATATATTTGAATAAATATAAATAAATAACTAATAAAGCAAAGAAGACAGGAAAGATTAGACATTAGGAGAAGTAAATGTTGGAAATAAATATAGGAGATCCACAAAATATTAGTGCTTGAGGCACCAGGCTAGAAACCAGGAAACTCTGAGTTGCTCCTCAGGCATGAAGGCCAACTAAGTGACTTTCAGCCAGTCACTATCTCTCAGCACAACTCACCTCAGAGGGTTGTTGTTGTTGTTGTTGGTAAAATAGGAGGAGGAAGGAGTATTAGGTATATTTGCTGCCTTGAATTATTTATAAAAATGATAAAGGCAGGATAATAAAAATCAGATAAGTAAATTACCTAAAATGCGCTGGATATTGATATTTACACTTTGAGGCATTTCTGTTGATGGATTTTTATTCACTTTTAAAATTTAATAAACAGTTCACCTTTTCAAATTATATTTAATCAGTCATAATAATCTCCTATATCGATGACCACTTGCAGATCCTATGTAGGAATAACTGTGCAGGGCAGCCTATTTTTCTATGTAGCTGTGCATATTATTTGAAAAGGGGGGCAAAATACCATACCGATTTCTGAGCTTCATTTCTTTTCTTTTACAAGAAATAATAGACATATGGAAACAATTCTGCCCAAATGGATTGGGATCAGAGATGAATTGAAAAAGCTTAGAGTAGAAGTAGGCTATCCTGAAAATTGGTGGCATGACTTCCTAGCATTCTCAAATGGGACAGCACATAAACCAATTTTAAATTAGGATTAACTAGTTAAAAATAATTTCTTTCCACAAATCTCTGTACCTCAGAATGAGACAACTTTACCCATTGCAGCCTTAATTCACTCTTCCATAATCTATTAAGAGCAGCCTTAACCAACAAAAAAAATGTGCCCTGCATCCTGGGACCTTAATTTGTTCCCTTCTTAACTATGGCTACCTCTTCTGAACCCAAAATGCTTTTTAGAAGTAAGACAACATAATGGAAGAGGAAGATGAGGACAATGATGACAGCAGACAAGAGAATTCTATGACTATCTTATAGGTATCTCTACAATGACTGGTTAGAACATGCAGTGTAATGGTACTCAAATAGCTATGATGTAATTCTATAAATTGAGCAAGAATTCTTTACAGTTTCAATCCTGAGAAGAGAAAGTGTCTGAAAGAAGAATATGGACTTCAGACAAATTATTCTTGACCATCATACTCAGCAAAAACATTGCCATGGATTTTTCTTCCTACTTTTATTAATAGAAAGGAACTTTCAGATAAAAAGTGAACCAGTGATCTCTGATGCACTCAGGATAACTCTGAATGCTTCTACACCTAAAGTAGTTATCATATGGATTAGGAATTTTCACAAATGTCTTACTTGGAATTGGGGAAACTTTCTGCACTCAGAGCATTTGTGGAAACTATTACTGAAGGTTGAACACATAATATAAAAATTAATTCAAATAATAACAGCAACCTATTACCACTCTATGGTGAAAAACTATAGACCCATTAATTTCTCATGCAATAGATGAGCTTTTAGAGGTATAAAAGAATTCCCATTAAATGACTATTAGGTCATTATAGGCCAGCTCATTATAAATTTAGAATCTCTCAGATTATAGAATGAATAGAAAAGTATTCTTGGACCTACAGCAAAATTACCTTACAGAAATTTAGCAACTATGCAAGACACTGTCCTTGAAATGATTTGTTTTATGTCCATTGACCAAATATTACTTAAAATGTGCAAGATGGTAAAATTTTGCATTTTGAAAGAAATAAGAAAAAATATTTGAATTTTTCTTCTTGGGTCTTTTCTTAATGGAGGATGGAGAGGAATATAGTGATGTATAGATGGAATAAATACATATGGTCAGTTTTCATTCACTTGAAATATCTTTTGGGTCTAATTTTTAAAGATTTTAACTTAAATTTAGCAACAACAAAAAAAAAGTACCATAATAAATTGTACAAAACGTTGCTTGCTATAGTATGGAACTCTAAAACTCTTAGACTTTCAGCTTTATAGTATTTTTTAAACAGCCACCTCCCACATACACACACATGGGGACAATCATATCTCTAGCAAAGATACTCTCTGAAATATTCATTATGAAGACCAAAATGCAAACGCCAAGTAGGTGTTTGCAGCAAATCCTCTCCTGCAGCATACAACTAGACTTGCCACTGTGAAATATAGTAGGAAACTATGAGTCAGCTAAAAATCAGTTACTCAGATTACTTATTGTCTGCCAAAATGATCAGTTCTCATGCTAAAGGGAAGGGGGGCTGTTAGCAGTAGGAAATGTTCCCTAATTTCAATCCTAAGGCTTTAGATTTTTATTTCCAATGATGTCCAACCACTTCCTTTATGAATAACTTCCTGATCTGAAACCAAGCCATTCTGAGGAGAAGATAGAATTTATTTTAAGTGGTTTTGTTTTGGTGCCTTTATAAAAATTCATCTCTTCTGTTAGATATGTGTCTGGTCTAGTATAGGAAGTCTTTAGTTTGTGTCTGTTTCTGAATAGACTAATGAATAGAAATACCCAGGGCTTTTTTTGTCATAGAACGCCCAGAACGGAGTTCCGGCACCTTTTTTGGATGGAACCTTGTAGGGTAGGCAAGGTGGGTTGTATGACGTGTGTGAGTTCCGGCACCTTTTTGTTTCACAAAAAAAGCACTGGAAATACTTATCATCATGTGTTGGATAAAGTTTTGAGAGCAGATGACTATATAAGTAAATGAAAACCAAGTGAAATACAAAATAACGCTTTAAAAATTAAACTAAGAAAGCACTCAAAATAAAAGCATCTACTCACACAGGTTTTAAAAACTGAAGGTGTTTGAAAGTTTCAGAAGTTATATAAAAGACCTCGGTGAACAAAAAACTTTAGTTCATATAGAAAAGATCACATGGAAAAGACAGAGCAAAATATTGTACAGTCTGGTTGACATTATATTCCCATACACATCCTCCTATTAAAAATAATATTTTTAAAAAAGAAATAGGGGTTTATGGAATGAATTACAATCTTTTATTTAGGGTGGGGACCACTGGGGGCCAGTGCATTTTTATGTCAGTGAATTCTAACAGGTATCTTAAACATCAAAATAAAGAAGTTAATTCTGTTCATATTCCAGTGAAAAGAAGACAGCTCCTTTCTCCACTTTTTACTACTGAATTCACCCATAGTACTGTGAGCATACTCTTAATAGCCTTACTACCACTGTTTTGTTCTTCCTGCCTGCTAGTCACATACCTTACAAAAGAAAAGGGAACTGCTTAGTCAGAAAAACAATACAGAGAAGTGTTTCTTATACATGCTCTCTGTTTAGCCAATACACTGAGGGGGTGGGAAAATCTGGCTGGAATAATATAAATAATATTTTTGAAATTAGAATGAATAGAAAACTGAAAAAAGTATCACAGAATACTGGTGCCATTATTTGTTTATTTAATAGTATTTCTAAATTTTCCTCGTGTCAATGGCCAGTGGAAAGAAACAAGCCAAGAAATTAGAGGAAGAGTGCTGGCATACAAGCCATTAACAAGGAGACGGATTGCTATATCTTGCTTCCCAGACAGATCTGTGAGGAACTGCTGAAAAGTAGGAGGTATGTATAAGCAACCAGCAAGATCACATTACCTTGCATGCCATAAGAAGAGAGGAGGTGATGTATACTGGTTAATGTGTTGGACTGGACAATGAAATCCCAGGTTCAAGTCCACTCACAGCCATAAAGATTTGCTTTGGGAAAAAATGAGTAGGGCTATATATGTTGCCTTCAGCTTCTGAATAAATCAGGAGGGGGGAGAGAGTCAAGAGTGGCAGTGCTCACTACCTCTTTTAAGTTGATTTAACTATTTGTGTGCATTATACAGAAGGGAGAGAAAGATGTTTTTCGGTGTTTGAGGCCATCTTCCTCAGGGACTGAGGAACTTACTTGAAAGGGTGGCTCTCTCTCTCTCGCTTATGAATGAAATAAGCCAGTGAATAGACTTCAAATGGAATCACAGCAGCAGATAACAAACCTTGCCAAAAAAAAGTCTAACGCTTTCTATTAAGAAAGAAGATCTGGCTTAGCCTAAGATTTTCCTCTCAGTGTTATTATTGCTGAAAGTTTATCAAAAGTCAGCACTTCCCATAACTACCTCCTCACCCAGTAATCACTGGAGAAATGGAACTCTTCTAACTCATTAAATATGACAGGCAAGCAAACTATTGTATGTATAATAGGATGAACTTTAAGCCTTTAGTTAATTAAAATGTGATGTTGATCAATCGGTACATTGAAAGAACCACAATGCAGTTAGGAAACATGAAGGAAGCAAAGACAGATTTCTAATTAACTTTTATGTCATGCTCATTTCATCTAGATAAGCAATCCACAGCTCAGATAGGTACCACTGAGCCTATAGGTCTCATTCAACTTTTTTTTTAATGCAAATTTTGATTCATTTTTTTTTAAATGTAAAACTGACACTGCAGTGTAGAATATCAATGTGTACCTTGACAGATAAAGAAACCCTTTGATTTGACTTTTAATTCAACCAGATCAATTTCTTCATTTAGAATCTATATGCACTGAAATGCAATTATGTACTTTTCCAAACTTTGCATTTCTGATTAAAATGTGCATGAAAATTCATATAATTGCTAATATTTAGAAAAAGGCACATTAGAGAGAACTGATAATGTGCATAAAAACTCAATACAATTTTATGAACATTTTTTAAATTACAATTTCATATCAAAATGGAATAAAGCTAACTTTGAAACTCATGAAAAATTGAGGAAGTGGTGAAATTAATTTAAGCTAATTTGTCTATTTGTCCTCTCATCTTGTGCCTTTTGGTATTACTAATGTATATATTACCTTGTATTACCAATATAATGGAAGAATTGCTCTATTAAAATGGAAAAGAATACACTTTTGCAACTAAAAACTAAATGTATAATGAATTTATTTTCATAATGAAAGATGAGGTAATAAAATGATTGATACCGCTATATTTAACATGCTATATTTAAAATGCTAGTTCTTCTATTACAAGAAGTTCTGGCAAAAAAATATGGAGAACTTGTGTGGTTCCATAATAAAGGCAACAGGTGGTCACAATTGCTCCTATTCTGCTATAGTCCTAAGGAAGGTTCCAGGAGCTGTAGCTGGCATTTTGAACAGTTATCTCAAATAGTAATTGTGTGTGTGTGTGTGTTTGTGTGTTTGTGTGTTTGTGTGTGTGTATGTTAGTGTGTGTATGTAGAAGGGGGTTTACAAGCATACCATTTTTTAAAGTTGTCGATGTGCATTTACAAAAGTAAAAATATAAATACATTCTACAGTAAGTGCAGACAATCATAAACAAACATTTGTCCAGAGATTTTCAAAGTTATTAAGAATGTACCTTCCTCTTTATTTTGTTTCCTTTGTAGCCATTTTTCCACCGTTTCAGCACCGACGCTCTCTAACACAAATTCATCCAGTACCTGAGGGTGAAGAGAAAGATAGGCCTTCACTTTTTCATCTGTCAAACCTGCAAAAGAGAACATTATTGTTTATACCATTACTATTTCAAGGGAAAACGTAACAAGAAAAAATATCAAAATCCTCACTCAGAAATTAGCTCTATTGTGCTAGGAATATCTCAAGAAAGGCTTTACAATGCTTAATTCAAAGGCCATAAAGAGATAAAATAAGACACACTCAGCAAACAGAATGCTATATAGAAGATTATTAAGGGATAATTATGTATGAGAAATGTCTATGGAGATTCTCAATCATCCAGGTCATGGTTGTCCCAAAGGTGCTTTTTCCAAAAGGCAACTGGACGTTCTGGCTTTTTTTTTCTTTGAAAACATTTTACTTCTCATTCAAAAGGCTTCTTCAGTTCAGTTCTTCAGAAAGAACAAAAAAACAACAACAAGAAAGTCCAGTTGCCTTTTGGAAAAAGCACCTTTGGGATATGAATGATAAACCTAGTTTAAGCAAACTGAAGCTGATCCTGTTTCATACAAAAATCAATATGATGGCATGTTTGAGAGCCAAGGATTTGAAGGATTTGAAACTGTGTTTATGTTAACTAGACAAGCAGAAGATTTTCATATAGCAAAAAAGAAGAGGAAATCTAAGTTGAAACATCAACAAACTCAATATTAGAAAATATGGTATGTTAAATTAGAAACAGGCATAGTGAAACATTGTACAGTAAAGTCATCTGTTATTGATTTCTGACATATATGAATCCAAATAAATTTTAAATACATATATGAAAAGAGAAATAACAGAAAAATCAAAGAAAGCTAAGTATTAGAGTGCCATATTTTCATCCCCATCCATTTTACAACTTATACACATTGTTGCCTGTTCATACAGACTGAAGATCTGAAAATAGACACAAGTAGGTTAAAAGCACTTCTGATTCTGAGAGGCAACTAAAGCTGAGAAAATAGAGTCTGCAATCACAACAGAATAGTGTGCAGTGGCAGCACATGGAGGCATAAAGTGAAGCAATATGTAGTCGCAGAGACCATTCTACCCTTAAAAAAAACAAAGCAAAAATGTCCCCACTACAAGTAAAAAACAAGACAGTGAGATAAACACACCAACAGTCCGCGCCTTATGACCACAGAGCCCAAAACTTCGGTTGCTAAGTGAGGCAGTTGTTAAGTTAGTTTTGTCCCATTTTACAACCTTTCTTGCCACAATTGTTAAGTTAATCACTGCAATTATTAAGTTAGTAACATGGTTGTTAAGTCACTCTGGCTTCCCCATTGATTTTGCTTGTCAGGTCTGATCACATGACCCCAGGACATTGCAATCATCATCAATATGAGCCAGTTGCCAAGCATCCAAATTTTGATCACTTGACCATGTGAATGCCACATCGGTTGTAAGTGTGAAAAACGATCATAAATCACTTTTGTCAGTGCGCTGTAACTTCAAACAGTCACTAAATAAATGTAAGTCTTTTGCAAGTCAAGGACTATCAGTAGTAAATGTTAACTAGAAGAGTAAGTTTTAAAAGAAAAATGTAGGCATGGTTTGTACTACACCACAAAGCTGCAATTATTTATTGAAAAGAAAGAATTGTAAAGCTAATTGCTTTGATGGTTAAGGATAAGGAAAGCAGTAAACCTTATGAACTCTAAAGCTTCCTCCTTCCGTTATGTATTCAAGATGGACAGTGATTAATAATTATATGTTACTTATATGTAAGGGTGTAGGTCTGTACATATGTTATATATAGGATGTTTAAATGTGTGTTATGTATGTGTACACTTTGAGAGCAAGCAACTAAATTTCATTTTTAACATGTGCCATTGTGCCCACAGTAAAAAATTACAATAAAGGTTATCTATCTATCTATCTATCTATCTATCTATCTATCTATCTATCTATCTATCTATCTATCTATCTATCTATCTATCTATCTATCTATCTATCTATTGTGATAACATAAAGAAAAACTCCAGTTTTTATAGCACATAACAAAATTTTAAGTTAAAAAATGCCAAGTTCCACTGAGGTATTTCCAGATTCAGTCAGAAAGACAATGTCATGATTAGTGATAACATACAAAGCTGGAAAGTGATAATCGAGTGGTCAAATTGCTGCTTCTGTTAAAAAGAATAATAGTTTATTAAATTTATATGCCACATGACTTCCAAAGACTCTGAACGTTTGTTGATCCTAAATGGGTTAAATGTAGTTTTGCAGTTCAAAAATGAAAAGAGGTCAACATACAATAGTACTGTATGCTGCAAGCATAAAGGTTTGCTATATGATGTTAGTGCAGCATGGCTGGTTCTGCTTCTCTGCTTTTCTGGACTAAATGAATGAATAAATAAATAAATAAATAAATCCCTCAAGTCAAGCTTTACTCCTGATTAGGACATGAATTATGTCCATATAGGGGCTTTTTTGTCAACAATGAAAAAACTATCTACTGCCTTTTTTTGACTTCCCCATGTAATCGTCAGATTTCCTGGTGGTCTCCTGTATATTAACTGGGTTTGATCCCGCTGATCCTCACTAATATCAGCCCAGACAGCTATGTACTGCCACCTGGCGTAACATCTTCCATAGGAAACAGGATCAAAAATAGCTCCTAACAGATTTCAGAACATTAGACAAGAGTCTCACACGTAATTTGAAAAACTTCCCAAAGCTTATCTACTTTTTCTCTACATGCCAAGATTGATCCTTGCTCATTCATACATTTAATGAATTCCATCTTCAGCAAAAAAAAATTCCATTTATAACTTTAAAAATACAGTTAACTGTAAGTCACAAGGAAAGTCACAAGGAAGAAGAAAATGGAACCAGGGTAATGCCCATACTTTAGAGACAACCATACTTATGAGGTTGTAGCCTGAATGTACAAGAAAAAAAGAAAAAAGAAATTACATGGGAAGATTTTTACTGCAAAAATCAGAGCGGATAGCTAGGAAACAAATCAGTTTCGTTAAGTGACATGGTAGAACACTGAGCACATAATTGAACACCTCTTTAAAACAGGAATAGCACTGACATTTTTGTTTTCCTCTTGGTAAAAAAAGAAGGAGACAATACATTGGCATTCTGCAGGATAAATGTGACTTCTTATAAAGAATATTTTTTCTTTCAGTAAGGTGCTGGCTTCCCTCCCAATACTGCAATTCCTATGCCAAAATGGAAAGCCTGAGAAAATTCAGTAAAGCACATTCTTTACAAACTGATTTTCAGTGATATGTTCCTTTAATTATTCCATTTCACAAACTAATTTATACATTTTATCAGGGAATGTGTCTACCAAAGACTAAAACTTGCTAGAATATGCCTGCATTTTGTATATCATACAATTTAAACTATCTCTTTAAAACAGTAAAGAAACCATAAACAAAGGCAGCCCTGTGCCAGTACTAATTTGATCAAATAGATAAATAAAAGCAATAATTATACCCTAAGAGATATAAGAGATTTAGGCAGAAAATGTTTAATATATGCAAAAGAATTTCATTTTTGATGAGCATCTTTCTTACCCTTACTTATATCCAACTGATGTCCATGTACTTTGTTGTTCATAATAATACAGGATCACAATCACTAAGTTTAAATCAAGTAGTATTATCAAAACACTACAAAGCAGCAGCTTGCATTTCTCTTAAAACTTTATGAGCTTTGATATACAATATTTTTTTAAAAAAATTATTTCACCACAAAATTATTCCTACCTTTGTAACTGGTATGATACAAATATTTTTCAAAGACGTATCGGAAACAAGTACATCAAATTGCCTAGAGGGAGTAAGTTACATGTTTTTACAAACAAAAAACACTCTGAATATAAAAGTGTTAATTAGTTCTGCTGGGGACCGCAATGACATCTTAACTATAATAATGCCTTAACTACTGCTTCTCAGTGAGAGTATATGGGAGATAAACATTTTTTTTTACATTAGCAGAGTGAATAATGTTCATTACCATCATCACTGTGTTTCCAAACTATTGGAAGGATTTCTTATGTGTTAGATATTTTGCAGCAACCATATACAGTAAATATGATGAGTTTGTTTACTCTCATAGGATATACTGTATAATCTTAAAACTACCCTGCTAAAGAACAATAATAAGATTTGAATGAGGAATTCCTCAATTCACACTCAGTTTATATTCTATACTGTAAGAGATTATACATGTATGCAGGTGTGTATTTGTGTCACAAGTTCACACATTTTCACCTCACATTACAGCAGCATCTGGATACTGGAAGTTAGTACAAGGATCCTCACTTAATGGCTGTTTTACAACTGTACAAAATTATAACAGCCACAAAATGGATGTTTTGTAGCCCATAAATGGTCTTGCTGCCCCCATGATCACATGACTGCATGTCAGTGGGATAGCTTTATGACCCATCATGGTATTTTGTGATCACATGACTGCAATTCAAATGAATGGGTTTGCTTAACAACCACTGCAAAAAAAGGCTGGAAAATTACTTCTGGTCATGGATGCCTATCAGACACAAAATACCAGGTTCATACATGAAGGTTTAAATTAACCGATTTATTGCTAAAAGCCTATGCACAGAAATCTACTCAGATTAATGGTCAGCACCCAGACATAATTGGAAAAGCACTAAAGGCATTCAACGGGGGTTGGGCTTCATTCTTTTGTGGTTACATAACAATTCTAAACTGATGCCTCGTTTAACCCCCTCCCTCTCTCTCTGCCAGTCTCTCTCCTACAGTGCCTCAGCTTGCAACAGCAATGACTTACGACTATAATTCCAGGCTCAATTACAGTCATAAATTGAGAACTACCCATATTCAGAATGCTGTGATCATAGGCATTATACATTCCTCACAATATTTGCTATTCAGGAAGAGTGAATGATAGCAGAATTGTTCCTTACCTCTCACCAATACAAGATTCCATCAATAAAGAATTGTATTTCTATAATAGCTTTTTAAGGCACTCAGATATTTGTTTGTTTTGTATTGCATGCATTAGATACTAATACCGTTAAATGGATTCTTCCTTTGTTCAAAAATTAGAATTCAAAACCACAACAATTTTGTAATATTCTTTTCAAGTCATTTTTGTTGCTGTTGGTGTTACTCATTCAAATATAAAGGAATGCACTGCAGCAAAGATGATATATGGCGTGAAAGCCAGCTGGATGACTTTAGGCCAATCATTCTCTTTCCCAGATCAACATACTTCATAGAGTTGTTGTTGTGGGAAAAATTTAGAGGAAGGATTATTAAGTATGTTTATTGCAAGGAGATATATATTAAATATGTATATGTATGTGGTGAAGGATATATATCTATATGTTCAGAGAGCACCAGGAACCCCTCATTTCAACCCTGAGCTACAAATATTTTCCCTTATCTGTGCAGTATCTTAGCTGTTCCTAACACAACACTCTTCTAGACAGAGAGAATTGACATTGTTTCTGGAATCTGTTGGAACCACTTTCCCAGGTTAGGAGCCATAGCCCCAAATGCTCCTACCATCACTGGACCACTTTGGCCTTATTTTCCATGAGCAGCTGCATAGCATAGTGGTTAGAGTGCCACTCTGACACAGGAGACCTGGGTTCAAAGCCTGGAAGGTACCTACCTTAGGCAAAGGCCCTCTAACACCTCACCTTCCTATGTCAGATATGAGAGAGAGAGACAAACTAAGAGAGTCATGTCAGCTTCAGTGTTGTCAGATTAACCAGGTCTGTCCCAGATTTGGGGGAATCAGGACAATTTGATGATAAATGGGGTATTGGAACGAATCATACAGGATAACAATAACAGTAAGGATAAAAAAACACTGTGTGCATTCCATAATAACTAGAGTTATGCAAAGTGTTTAAAAGAGTTTTGTCAAAATTTGTTTTGCATCTTCTACCTTTTTTAATCTATAATATTTTCATTTTAACTTTGTTCTTAGCTCTTTTTTAACTTTGGGGGGGTTGTGCTTTTATACCATTTTTTATATTTTTATTGTAAACTACCCAGAGTCACTTATGTGAGATGGGTGATGTATATATGTTATAAATAAATAAATAAATAAATAAATAAATAAATAAATAAATAAATAAATAAATGAATGAATGAATGAATGAATGAATGAATGAATGAATGAATGAATAAATAAGTACATACATACGTCTGTACGTACATACACATACATACGTACATGCATACATGCATACATGCATACATACATATTTTTAAATCACATTCCAGTTCACTTTGAGAATGGCTGTAAAATATCACTATTTCTAACAATACTAAAGTTGTTCTGAGAAGAGCACTGAATAAATTCCTTATCCATATGCCATTCTGCATGTATGGGAAGATAGAAAAAATATAAATTTATGGAGCAGGAACAAAATAAACAGTAATAATACACTCCACTTAAGGATTTGTTTCAGACCCAATTCAGCAGTTCATCAAAATAATCTGCTTTATCTTTGATGTAGATCTGATTTGGTATTTGGAAATAAGAGCCTCTCACTGTTTTATTGGAAATCAGTATATGTCTCCATTCCCAAAATCACTTTATTATATCTGGACTAACATTGCAGGATGTTATTATATATGGTATATTCTATTGTTTGCTCTTATAGCAATTATGTATAAGGGGTTTTTTTCTTTTCTTTTTGCAACTAAAATAACTTTGGGAAAGTGAAATTAATACCATCAATTTTGAGAATGACAGATTCAGGACCTGCATGCAAGAACAATATTTGTATCTTCAGAGTTTCAAGGAAATGATTAACATATTTTTGTTCTGAAGATTATGTTTAATACAGAGCTGTCGGTAACTGGGAAAACTTCTAAATTTCAGAAGGATAGTAAAACTGATGCCTGTATAATGGAATCAATTTTGCAAAAGGGAAATGATTCACTTCCTGTTTTCTTGGTTGGGGGCGTGGTAGATTATATTAAAATGACATATTTCATAAATCTAAGCAAAAAGTCAGCAAAATTTCAGAAGAATACTAGAGGTTCCTGATGTTCTTATTTACTCATACAGTAGACAAAATTTATTTATCTTAAATGTTAAGGCAGGCATCATACAGGAGCAGTGATGGTTTTTAATACATAATAAATACAACAAAACATAATTTTACAGATTGCCTTAGCTAACAACTCAGCAAAGTGCTGAAATTGCAAATACTGAACATTTCTAATATTTAATTAATATTTTTCTTATTTATTAGATGATATTTACTTATTTCCAAACTACAATTTCACTATTTTCAAAGGAAAAACAGAAAAATGCTATAAAGATGAAAATATAAACTTTTAAGAAGCAAGTTTACAATACTTCTCTCCAAGAAAGTGTTTGGTTTAGGAGAAAGTTATGAAAATATTTTTTTAAAAAATTGTTTTTTATTTCACTGCTATGATTATATGTAAACTTTAAATTATAAACTACAATCTTCATTGCCTTAAATTTACATAGGTCTGGAAAAACAGACTTCATCTTTTTCCCATCACAACTCTATTGTTTAATCCTCTAGTTTTCTAGCTTCCTATATTTAATGGCAGCATTATATTTTGAAGGTGATGTATCTATTAACCTCCTTCATTTGCAAGTAGTGGTATCTGCCAACAGAAAACCTTTTAAAGGACCTTTACACTAGCCTTGACCCATTGGTATTCATTTCAAGAACACTATTAACAGCCCTAGCAACTTTCTATTGTTTCAGGCTGTGCAATACTTCAGATGGATGGCAAAAAGATGCTTCAAACTACAGGAAGTGTAAGCATACCACTTATATCGAACTCTTTAAACCAAGTGCATCTTTTCCAAGGACTGTACAGAAGCTGTGATATGAAGCATCTTTTTACCTTCAAAACCAACGCATTTCACAGTTCTATTATTGCCATAAAACTTTGCTGCTTTGAGATTATTCTTTCTTTCCAATGTCAGCATAATTTTCACACCCATAATTTTCAAATAAGTGATTGATTTTAAATTATTCTACACTTCCAATATTTTCAAATTAGTTTTTTTTTTTTTTAAAAAAAGGCAGTTAATACTCTTTCACTTGCTGAGGTTGTACAAAACTATAAAATGAGAACTTTCTTTCTGCTTTTCCCTCATTTCTCTCTGTGTCAGACAGTAGGAAAAGTACTTTTAGTAAGGGGGGAAAAAACACCTGCCAAATCATATCCCGAGAAATCAAATTCATGGCTAAATCACAATGGCTTCATTTTTAATATATAATGTTAAAGTAGATAAGAAGCTATTGAGCAGACCCACTGGTATCTGATGCCATCCCTGATGTTATCACTTTCCAATGGGCTTGATTCAGAGTAAGCATTCTCTCCTAGTCAGTCAAGGGTCTCTCTCTTAACAGCACAAGAACTGAGCTATGAAAACAGAAGCAGAGATAGCTAAGATATATGTGATATTTGTTGAACTTTGTTCTGGACTTTTACAAGTTCTTTCAAGGCTTCTAAAAATGAGATTACCCACATTTAATCCTAGCGACCATTCTAGACTAAAAGAAACTACCTACCCTGAAGACACACAGTGAGATTCATGGTCAAGTGGATATTTTAATCTGGGTTTTCCCAGTCTAACACTATACCAAACTGCCTGAAGTGTGGCTAGTCCAACACTATGCCAAACTGTCTGAAGTGTGGCTAGACAATGTCTTTCCCAAATAGCATAAGTACTTGCTAACAATATGCTAGGAATATTTTCAGAATGTAGATACTATTGACGAGGATGTCAGACGTGAAGATCAGGATCACACATAAGTTCTAGTTCAGAAGAGTTATTGCTCAAGCCTATACACAAGAATCTTATCAACTAATGTACAATACTAAACTGGTACCTGCTAAGGTAAAAAGAATTCAATATGGGTTGGACTTGAATCGTTTGTGGGAATATAACGATTCTAGGCTGATGACTTGCTTAATTCCACCACCACCACCACCCGCTCTGTCTGTTCTTCCCCTACAAATATGTAGAATATTTAATAGATGACATTATTGACTCTTGGGGGAGACTAAATAAGAGAAAAATTGAAAAGTGTAAAGAAAAAAAGGGGGAAGGAAAGAAAAAAGATATAAGAAAAAGGATACAAAAAAAATTACTTTCCCCCTCATCAAGACAAGCACCAACATTTTAGTAACTTATCACCTTCTCTAATATTTCTTCCTGTACCTCATCTCTTATCTATAAATAAAGTATAAAGACTCACCATTCAAGCTTAATAAGCAAAAGTCCATTAAGAATTACCAGAATATATATATATATATATATATATATATATATATATATATATATATATATATATATATATATATATATATATATATATATATATATATATATTTAAACCTTAATCAAATTAATCAGTTTCATATTTATTTACTTTACTTCTAACTCAGTAACTTTTCATTTTCTCTAAAAATGTAACAATATTCTTTCCCATATCTTATATAGTTTGAATCTGCAAAGATGAAGTCAGGAAAGCCAAGATTCAGAATGAACTAAGACTTGCAACAAATATCAAAAACAATTTTAAAAAGTTTCTTTCAACATGTAAAAAATAAGAAAAAAAAGTGAAGGAAATGATCTGTCCACTAATGGGATAAGATGGCAAGGAGGTGACAGGCAGCAGAGAAAAAGCAGAACTGCCTAATTCATTCTTTGCATCTGTCTTTACGCAAAAGGGAAAAATAGCCCAACCTATCAAAATCAGTACCGTAAAAGACAGATTAGGAATTCAAGTCAAAATAGGCAAGATAATTAACTGCCCTGGCAATATGGCCACAGGAAAGGAAAGATAGAGTCTTGGAAACAGAAAACACCAGGTTATGAAGAGGATAAATTAAGCTATATTATCATTATTTCCTCAGCGTGCCCCTAGAAGTCTCTGATGACTTTTTCTCCTGCAATTAGGCCTTACAATGTAGTAGCTAAATACCAGCTCAGTCCAGAATAATCTCTCTGTCTTATGTGAGTTTATGATCACAAGGTTTACTCGTTTTATGTAACTGAGATTGAAAACTGAGATACCCATCTATAATTACAATTTTATTTTTTATCATCTCAGCACAATTCAGGTTTAAAAGGAGTTGCTTTAATATTATAGGGATTCCTCTGTTTCAGAGTTCCCATCTATCACAGTAATAATTTTGAGTATGTGCACAGATGATAATTTCAATAATTGCAGTTAGAACTAACTAACCAGTTCTTCTATCCTCTAATGTTACTGCAAACAATATGTGCATTATTTCATTGTTAAATAAATAAACTGCCAGTTTTTAACCAAAGAGAACTTTGGAGAAATATTTTGGAATTCATCATAGCCAGTGTTGGTTTTTGCCACCCAGGATAATACGGTGTTTTTTATAAGCTCAATTACCTGAAAACTATCTAGCTCCAAGCACTTTTTTGATAAAGCTTAAACATCATCCAATTCTAGTCAGTGTTTGTGGAGAGAGGGGGGAGAGATCCAGTCCCAAGTCTCTACTTTGGGCAGGGCTCAACTCTTTTTCTATCATAGATTTGACATATTTTAATCTGTTTGGGGTGAGAAACAGTAGGTGGTAACTGTAACCAAGGGGGCTTTTGCACAAATACATTTGGTGCACCAATTGTACCCTTTCCTAGATCAAAGGGCATTGCTCATAGTTATTCATAGTCTCAAGTCTCCCAATTGGATTACTGCAATATGCTCTATCTGGGGCTTCCCTTGACGAGTATTCAGAAGCTGCAGCTGGTCCAGACTGCAGCAGCATGGGCAATAATGGGTGCACTTCAGCATGTTTATTTAACACCACTGCTATATGCATTATATTGGCTTTCAGTAAGCTTCCAGGTACAACTCAAGGTGCTGGTTACATGGCATTGTGCCAGGATATCTGCAGGACCACCTATCACCAATGGTTTCTGTCCAACTTATTAGATCTGGCAGGATGGACATACTCCAGGTCCCACATTTTGGACAGAGAGGACTGCTGGTTTGAAAGAGGGGTCAAAGAGGCCATCTATGTCAAAACTGAACAGCCCCCTCTCAACAGAGGGGAAGGGATATGACATCATCTTTCTCCAGTCTACAACACAGTGCTTTCAGCAGTTCCAAGATGGCTCCACACCCACTTGCACTACTTGGGTGACCTTGGAGACACAGATAAGCCTCCAGGTAGCTTTAACGACTTGCTAAAAGAATGCAAATGAACAGCTTTCTGCAGGAGTATAAATCTTTCCATTCCCCACCATCCAGTCAGAGCTGAAGAAGCTTCTTGGATGAGAAGCAAAATGTCTTCAAAGAAAAACAAGAAAGTCCAGTTGCCTTGTGAAAAAGCATCTTTGGGATACATATTTGCACTGTTTTGGTTTAATACTCACAAAGTGGATAACAGGATATTGGAAGACAAGTAACAGTTATACATGTGAATGTGATGGCAAATTATAATTGAAAAATTTGGAATCTATCAAACTATGAAAAAATTTGGACTTACCATAGATGGCCTGAAGCTAAGAAGATTGTTTTATTCTGATGAAAAAAACTCTAGTATACCTGATTTAAAACCCAGAATGAAACCTATATGTTCACTTTCTGCACATGAACTAGCTGTCAACATTGAAAATGAGCATGGCTGCGGCCATCTTCCTTATTCATTTTCGGTTGACACATTGAAAGAAGGGAGGGGGGATTGCCAGGTGCTTCGCTAGTCAAAATAAACCTTTGTCCCGTGGGAACCAAGGTCATCAGCTGCTCCCGTGACTGCAGGCTGGGCTTTTCGTGAAAAGCCCACCAAGAAGATGTATTGGGGAACGTAGTTGCTTGCATAGCCTTAGGGGTGGGATTTCTTAACTTTGTATTAGGGAATTGTTACGTGTTTGTTCAGATTTGGTCTCACTTTTGACATGCCGATACTTTGTAACTAATAAACATGTTCTTTGAGGAATTTCCTAGCCTTGGAGTTCTGCTTTATTTGTCTTTGTCTGTTGGAACTATGACACTAGCTTCTTATTAATGTTAAAGAAAGTCCAATCAATATTGCAACATGCAATCAACGGTTAATTTGTTGTTTTTGAACTGCCATTGTATAAGCCAACATGGGTTTGTCAAAAACAGATCATGCCAGACAAACCTTATTGAATTCTTTGACCAAGTGACAAAATTAGTGGATAAGAGGAATGCTGTGGATATAATTTACTTGGACTTCAGTAAGGCATTTGATAAAGTAGATCACAACCTACTACTCGATAAGATAGAAAAATGTGGGTTAGACAGCATCACCACCAGATGGATTCGTAGCTGGCTGACCGGCCGTACTCAGCGTGTGGTCCTCAATGGAACCGCAACTACATGGAGGAAAGTGTGCAGTGGGGTGCCCCAGGGCTCTGTTCTGGGCCCAGTGCTCTTCAACATCTTCATCAACGATTTGGACGAGGGGATAGATGGTGAACTCATCAAATTTGCAGACGACACCAAGCTGGCAGGAATAGCCAACACTCCAGAAGACAGGCTTAAGATACAGGAGGACCTGGACAGACTTGAACACTGGGTGCTATCTAACAAAATGAAATTCATGGTGACAAAAGTAAGGTTCTACATTTAGGCAATGAAAAACCAAATGTACAGGTATTATATATGTGGGTACCTTGCTCAATAGTAGTAACTGTGAGAGGGGATCTCGGATGCCTATTGACAATCCTTAAATATAGCCAGCAGTGTGCTGCAGCTGCCAAAAAAACGCCAACCACAGTGCTGGGCTGCATTAACAGAGGGATAGAATCAAGTCCGTGAAAGTCTTATCCCTTTAACAATGTCCTTGGTAAGGCCCACTTGAATACTGCATCCAGTGTTGGTCACCACGTGTAAACAAAGATGTTGAGACTCTAGAAAGAGTGGCAGAGAATGGCAACAAGAATGATTAGGGGACTGGAGGTTAAAACATATAATGAACCGGTTTGCTGGATTGGGTATGTCTAGTTTTAAATGAATGAAGGACTAGGGGTGACCATAGCAGTATTCCCATAATCTCAGGGGTTGCCACAAAGAGAGGGGAGTCCAAGCTATCTCCAAGGTGCCTTGAGGGACAGGACAAGAAGCCGTTACTGGAAACTATTCAATAGAGAAGCAACCTGAAACTGCGTAGAAAACTTCCTGACAGTTAGAACAATTAACCAAGGAACAACCTGCCTCCATAAGCTTGAATGCTCTAACACTGGAAGTTTTTAAGACAGACGTGACACCTTTGTCCTAATGGTGTAAGGTTTCCTGCCTGAGGCCAGGGGGTTGGACTCGATGACCTACAAGGTCCCCTTCCAACTTTTTTTTTTTATTATTATTATTATTATTATTATTATTATTATTATTATTATTATTATTATTATTATTATTATTATTATTATATATTAGTATTTCTTTATTTTATATTTAATTATTTTTTCCCTTTATCTTCAAATTATTTTTGTTTTTGTTTCTTTGTATTTACAACACACTGTATTTACGGCCTTTTAAAAACTGTGGATCAAAAGCAATAAAATATAGAAAACATTACCTAACAACAGGTATCATTTAATTTATCTGAAAAGCTGAGACTGAAACTTTATCCAAGAATTATTTGGTCAGAGTTAAAGAACTGAAAAAAATATGAATGAGCAATATTGACATATCTAATCATATGCAGATTTGCTATAGCTAAAACTCAACAGTTGGATCACATTAACCGAAGAATTATGCACAGATGGTTCAGAGGCTTGGGAAAAGAAGAAACAGAACATAATGAACATCTGATAATTTGTTGCAATGTACAGTAACAGCAAGTATCATGATTGTCAAAATGACTAAATTTAAAATGCACACTAAAGGGTAGAAATATTGCCATTCATCTTAATAGAATTTTCAATGAGGCTTCTACCTTTATATTATGTTAAAAAGATAGCATTTACACATGTGAACATATACACACATCAATTAAAATGGAAGCAGATAGTTACAGAATTAATAAAAGTGAAAAGAAAATAGCAGCAAACAAAAGTTTGAATATTTAATCCTACTACAAGAGAAATTTTGGAATAATTCATGCAACATAAGAAATTATTGTACTTTTTGGCAATGATTTATTCTTCATTGTGCAGAACTTTGAACTCTGGAAATCTGCTCTAGAGAGGAAAAAAAGATCTTCCTGAACTGAATTGCTGGAAGGAGAGAGAATAGGCTACATTGCATCTTCTTCTGTTCTTACTTGCTCACACTAATGGAAGCTTCAGTGAGATTACAGTCTCTTCCATAAACAGAATGAGCCTTTTCATTACTGGATAACACATTCAAGCTTTAAACCTAGTATTTTGTGAGACAAACCTTGAAATACATATGTAGTTTTCTTTAACTATTGAGACGCATTCTGTTTTACAAACACTGCATGCTGCATTCTGTATCTAATTCCAGGAGCATAATGAAATAAATGTAACAATCCATGAATTAAATACTTTTCTAGTGGACATTTACTGTTGCCAAGTAATTTAGAAATAATGTTAAATAGTTTTGAGCAGACAGAAATCTGGCTCTGATTCAAGAAAAGCAATAAGATGTTTTTTTAAAAAAAAAATACAACAGAGCTGCCTTTTTCAGACAAAAGACCTTTCTTCCTCTCTGGCACACAGGTTTAGGAATAAAGCCAAGGTGCTACTTATCAGCTGTTTGACATCAGGAGACAACTCTGTGCGTCACAAAGCCCAGTGGGGATTCCTGGCTTATGGCAAAAAACAACAACCATGTGGTTCTTATCAGTTTACAGAGTCTGGTACTTCAATTATTACAGTATGAAAAGGGAGAAAGGAAGGGGCAAGGAATGAGGTACATTAAATGAAATTGAACATTTAAAGACTTCCAAGTTAAGGTTTTACGGTACAGACCAGTGTTTCTCAACCTCAGCAACTTAAAAATGAGTAGACTTCATCTTCCAGAATTCCCCAGCCAATTCTGGAAGTTGAAGTCCGCCTACTTTAAAGTTGCTGAGATTGAGAAACACTGGTTATATAGGCAGTCGCCCTCTTTTCCATTTAAATTTTCTTCATTCCACTTCCTCCTCACTGGTGCAATTTCACAAACATAAATAATTTCCAAAGGGGGTAACTATGACAGGAGCCATTTGTTTTAAATTGGGAATGTGCAATCCTAATGGGTTAAGAAGCAGAGTATGCTATTTACTTTGCCCTGCACAGAGTGTCAGCTGCCTAGATTTGCATGGACTAACATTTGCGGATAGTATAATATTTCATCTCATCTTGCAGAAGCAGCAGCAGCAGCAGCACATGGCTTACTTAGCTTATCTTTGCTTCTGATAGTATAATCAGATATAATTATAACTTCTGAAGAAAAAAAAATATCAACTATTCCCTCTTTATGAAGGGTTAAATCAATATGTAGAAGACAAGCAGACAGCAATATTGCCTTACAAAATAGAAGAGAAATTACAATAAACTTGCAATGCAAAAATTGCTTCCTGAAATGTTTGATATACTGCAAATGGTATAAATGTAAAAATAAACCCTAATAATGCTCTATTAACTGCATTTACTTTAATTTCAGTAAACCTATAGAGATTTTACTAACTTCCTTGCTTTGAATTTTGCTTTAAGGAGAACGTGCAGCATTCAAATCACATACTATTTAACTAGAGTTCTTTAAAACCATTTTAATTCCTAGATATTGTTAATTCAGATAACTCTATACATACAACTTTAGAAAGCATTTGACAAGGGTTTTTTTGCTTCCATATTCTCAGCCCACATCTCCCAATTTCACTTCCTGTAATGTATTCAGTTGTATGAGGCAGCAGGTGCAAGGTGGCCACGTGGTCACTGAAGAGACAGAATGTCTGGGGCCCGGGCAGACTTGTTATTTTAGTGCGGGAGCAACCTCTGCATTCATTGGTTAGCATTAACCAGAGCTCCATGTATAAAAAGGAGGGAGCTAGTTTCGTTTTCTGTTCTGTTCTGTGTATGTATTAATGAATAAACCTTTGTTATTGTTAAACCAGTCTCTTCGATGTCTACCCAATCGAAAACAGAACAATTGGCGACGAAGGTGGGATACTGCTGCCACCTTAAAGAAGGCCCTGAATCAACCTAAGGAGGGCCGGACACGCAGAGGAATGGCGTTCCTATTTGAGGCTCACTCACCCGCCAGTATGCAAACGCTGGGGGAGAGTGCTGCGAGGAACTGCCTGGAAAACCCTCTAACTTGTGGCAGCATAGGTAGAGAAGGGACTTGGCATGGCCGAGCTGGGTCGGCTAGCGGAGTTCGACGTAGCTCACCCGGAGTGGTGGAGCTCGTACGTCACCCAGGCTGAGAACTACTTCCGCGTTAACCGAGTCACAGAAGATGAGCTGAAGGCCGCCACGCTACTCTGCGTCTGCGGCCAAGCCATCTTCGACATCGCGGAAAACCTCATGTCCCCAGTGCCATTGGAGACAGTGCCCTATGGAGAGCTAAAAAAGATGCTCAAGGAGCACTTCGAGCTGAAGCTGTCGGTCATCGCATGGCGGCACGCCTTCAAGCAGAGGGACCAGCATCCAGGAGAGTCTGTAACCGAATTTATTGCAGCCCTCCAACAGGCAGAGAGGCCGTGTGAGTTCAAGGACTTAGAGGAACGGTTACGGGACCGCTTGGTTTGCGGACTACAGAGCCGAGAGCTCCAGCAAAAGATCTTTGCAAAGGAGACGGTATCGTTCCAAGAGGCATTGCGAGAGGTCACCACAGAGGAAGCAGCCAGCGGAGCTGTAAGGGCCTTGCGGCTCTCAAAGAACACTTCCCCATCGCAGACCGTCCACCACAAGGACGTCAAAATGGACGAAGAGGCTGAGTTGGACCAGGAAGTTGACCTGGTGCGACAACTACTGGAAAAAGGACTGTCGAGACCCCTTGACAAGGCAGATCCCTTCTCTAGGTATATGGGGTGCGGGGGTCACCACAAGCGAGCCGACTGCCGGTTCCGGACTGCTCATTGCCGAGCATGTGGCAAGCAAGGCCATATCGCTGTTGTGTGCTTAGGGTGTGGAAAAGAGAGTGCCAAGAAAAAGTTGCCTCAGAAAGGTACCGGGGTACCCAGCCAAAACAGGGTGGGGTTCTGTGCCAGCAGGCGCAGCATCCATAGAACCGGGGGACAGCGGCCCTTGAAGAAAAAGCTGCAACTCGAAGTAAGGTTGCAAGGGGTCCCATTGCGGATGGAATTGGACACGGGGTCTGCCGTGTCCATCATATCCCAGAGCACCCTTAATAGAATTTGTGGCCGGATTGGTCAACGGCTGAAAATGAGGCCATCAAATCTAATTCTGACTGATTTCCAGAATTCCCCAGTCAGAGTAAAAGGGGAGGTCACTGCATTGTATTGTAAACTGTTTTAATTCCTAGTTTTACTGTACATTGTCCAGAGTCACTTTGGATGAGATGGGCAGTCCTATAAAATTGATTAAAGAAATATTCCAGCTATTACAGTTATCTCTGATTCATCTCCCCAATTTTATTGCTGTCATCCCCAAGTTTCCCTGCAATCAACAGCGATTTACTTTGTTTCTTCCTTTCACCTTTAAAATGACTACAAGTATTTCATGCAAAGTGTTTACTTATCCAGCCACTATGCTAATTTATAAGAATGTTTTAGTGTCCATTTTGAAGAATAAATCAGACAAACAGCTAAAATTCAATATTTTGCAGTGAAGCTTTCTTAGTGTAATGGAGTACAGAAATGGTGTTAAAAAGATATTCAATAATCATTATTTAAATACTAGCTTAGTCTTGGAACAGAGAAAGGAGTGACAAAGAAACTCAAGATGGTCCTGTCTTGATTCTCCTTGATATAAGAAGCAGGAAGGAGAATCTCTGTCAGGCTTTCAAAATGCTATTATTACACCTTTTAATAATAAAATATTATAACATCTGCGAGGAAGATACATCAGACCCAAATACCAAATCTTCATCTGAGGATTTGGCTGACAGAAAAGAAAGTGAGTACATTAAAGTCAAAGTCATTGGGCAGGACAGCAGTGAAATTCAGTTTAAAGTAAATATGTCAATGCATCTAAGGAACCTTAAAGAACCATATTGTAAGAGACAGGGAATTCCAGTTTCAATTCACTCAGGTTCCTCTCTGAGGGTCAGAGAATTACAGATAATCATACTCCAAAAGTGATGGAATGGAAGAAGATGTGATTGAAGTTTATCAGGAAGGGACAGAACACCATTCAACAATTTAGAATATTTGCTTTTTTCATTTTCCCTTTATCCTTTTTTATTTTTAAATAATAGTTCTTTTTTGTAATGTGATATATAACACTAAACTATATTCAATACCTCATTCCTGTGTTTGAAACATTTTGAAACAACAGACAATGTATAACGAGTACAGTACAAGAAAATACTTATTATACACTGTCTGTATCTTTATAATGAGTGTTTTGTAATTATTGTTTTTATACTGTGATTTTGTTTGATTGTTGTACGTTGCCCAGACTCACTTCTGGTGAGATGGACAGCTATATAAATTTGATAATAGTTTTGTGGCATTTGTTCGTGGTTTGGCCTGCCTCAAAGGGCTGAAAGCCAGCCCCCCAGCACAACTAAAATACAAACCCATAACTTCAAGCAGAGCTGCTGATGGATGCAGAGTGAATTGTCACAAGCATGGTAATATTCACAGTCACAATATTACCTATTGTACTATTCATTTTTTGTTCCGAGGGAGGTCCATCATAACCAGATGTTCTCCTTAGTGATCTCACTGCAGTACAGGTTTTGAAAAGATGAGATCTAGCAGATGTCCTATCCACATACAGACTGAGAATCCTATTTCTTTTATCTTAATAATTCAGACAAGTGTGACAGGAAAGTACATCTAGGGCTAAATCATCCATATTTGCAGAGTGGTTGTGATCACAAACAAACAGGCTGATAAGCTAACATTTGTTAGCTCCTTTATATGCAGGCAGTCCCCAGATTATGAACAAGATCTGTTCCTAAGTCTCTCTTTAAGTTGAATTTGTAGATAAGTTGTAGCAGATATACCTATGGTTCTTATTAAGTATCAGTTAGTCAAATATTTACTTTTACTTTGAAATAAGCATCAAGAGAGGTTTGCACAGAGCTTTTCCTTTTTTCATCATAAACGGCCTTGTAGCAACTGAGGCCCTAGGTAACTGTACCGTAAACTTTGGTGAACCTCTCTGTATTAAAATCTTGCTCTTCTAAGTTTGCCCTCCCTGCTTCAATAAGACAAAATGCTTCAGCTAATGCTTTTGTCAACAACTTTTTTTTTGGTTCAGGAGTTTTAGGTCCCAATCTCCTTCCTCAAATGCTATCATCTGCAGCTTTGATCATTTTATTTTTCCACTTTATTTTCGTTTTCCTTTTTTTTTTTTATACTAGCACTTGCGTTGATTTATGCTTCAGAGGCATAATTATGGTAATGTGATCTAACTTAAAATGGCAGATGCTCTTCTCCTCCCTTGAGCCAATGAATCACTGAAGCTGTGCAATATTTTCATGAGCATCATAACGTAGTATGTGCATTTGTTATTATAAACCATGGTATTTAACTCTATTTTTTAATATAATAGACTTTATGGCAGTCAGTTCATAAGTACAAGTTGTCCATAAAGTGGATGTTCTTAACCCAGGGACTGCTTGTATTAGAAACCCAGATTAATGACTAGCATTTCAGTTGAACTAATCTCAGGAAGACTTTAAAAGTTACTACTGATCTGTACGTTAAAGAACAGAATCATCTGGGCTATAATACCCTACGTTTTGTGACCTTTCTGAGAATACAACCTAGATATCATTATTGCATGCATTAAACTTTATTTTATCAGCATTCTAAAGATTGCCAAGTATTCCCAATCTAATTATTTAACACTGCTTTAGGTGGACCAGTACAGATAAAAAATAAGACACATCTTTATTGTAATGCAGTGTAACACAACAAATGTTTATGTTTAACAGAAGAGAAGGTAAATCACTCACTAAAACATATAAGGAACAGTTGCTGGAATTGGGTATGTCTAGTTTAATGAAGAGAAGGACGAGGAGGGACATGATAGCAGCGTTCCAATATCTCAGGGGTTGCCACAAAGAAGAGGGAGTCAAGCTATTCTCCAAAGCGCCTGAAGGCAAGACAAGAAGCAATGGAGGGAAACTAACCAAAGAGAGAAGCAACCTAGAACTAAGGAGAAATTTTCTGACAGTTAGAACAATTAATCAGTGGAACAACCTGCCTCCAGAAGCTGTGAAAGCTCCAACATTCGAAGTTTTTAAGAAGAGACTGGACAGCCATTTGTCTGAAATGGTATAGGGTTTCCTGCCTGAGCATATTATTACTACTACTACTACTACTATTATTATTATTATTATTATTATTATTATTATTATTATTATTATTATTATTATTATTATTATTATTATTATTATTATTATTATTATTATTATTATTATTATTATTATTATTATTATTATTATTGATCATCACACAGTTAGCCAGATTTTCAGACTGGATTTGGTATTTTTGTCCACCTATCGAGTCCTTACCAAGGACTTGGGATAGGCAGATGTGGATGTTTGATGGTATTACAGATATCGTCGCAGGATGGAAGCAGTTCCTAGTAAGGCCGCCTTTTGCAATTGACTAATGGCGAATTTGTCAATGCCAATGGTGTTCAAGTGGTGCTCCAGTTGTTTTGGGATTGCACCCAAGGCGCCTATTACTATTGGTACTACCCTTGCTTGTCTTTGCCACAGTCTTTCTATTTCTATTTGTAGGTCTTTGTATTTTGTTATCTTCTCCAGTTCTTTCTCATCTATTCTGCTGTCTCCAGGCACTGCCACGTCCACTATCCAGACTTTTTTTGTCGTTATTATTATTATTATTATTATTATTATTATTATTATTATTATTATTATTATTATTATTATTATTATTATTATTATTATTATTATTATTGACAATAAGTGCACAACAACTACTTTTCAGGAATGTTATTCTAAATGCAAATTTAGAAAGGTTTATACAAAACTAAAACTACTTTACACAGCATGGAACTATAAGATATGATGAAAATGTAGTCTTCTCTCAAAATGAATTTCCTTTTAAATTTAGTACAGCCCAGCAGGAGTACCAAGATTCATTTAAATATGTAAGTTGAATCATATAAAAATAATTATTTCGTACAAGCTTAATGAAGGAGCTACTTAAAATGCAGATGAAGGCCACATACACTGTACATTTTATTAACATATGACAAATACAATATAGATTTATGGAATAAATGCCTAATTTTTGCAAGTGTGTGTAATCTAAAAAGTACTTTCTGAAACTTATTACAAAAACATATTGCATAATTTTGGAACCCCTTGGTGAGATATTTTTAACAGCACAGATTATGCTTAGCTAAATAAAGCTATTTTACATTACAAAGATTTGGCACTATCAATTTACTCTCCAAGTATCTTGTAAAATAATATAAAATTCTACAAGGTTTCTCTAAAAACATAAAGTGTAATCACCAGGTTTATACTAAGGCATATAAGGTGTTTAAAGACATGTTCTCTTCTCCATCCCTTATACTACCTCCTCCTGTTTGCTTTATTATTATCAGCAGATAATATCCCATTTATTTAGTTTTGATATGTACCAACTATATCCATGGAATGGGATCACTGCCAACATTCTGCTGGGGGGTGTGAGGTTCTTCACACCTCTCTATTATTGTTCAATAGAAAAAAATGAATATTATCTTCATAACAACAATAAAAATACTTTTTTCCCATATGTGTTCCAAATAAAACATAGTGCTGGTGCGAATCTATATACTGCTTGCTTAATGAAAGTGGCAAAATGCCAATGCATAATAAAGACAAAGCAGAACTACTCAACTATTTTGGTTCAGTCTCCTCCAAAACTAGGGAATACATTCCATGAGTCAATCATGAAGGTCAGGATGGAAGAAAAAAAATGAGATTAATGGAAATATGAACAAGGAATACCAGTGTCAATATGTTTCTCTTTGAGTGTGTTTAAATTTCCAGCACTAGGATGCTGAACAAAATAGCTGACTCCATCTTTGAAAAATCCCAGACTATAAGTGAACTGTCAAACAATTACAGGAGATCAAATCTTGTACAGGAAACTACACATCCCTTGAACTGGAATAAATATCTAAATATAAATATCTAGAAAGATTCTACAGCACACCATAAACCAGTTTGATGTGGTGGTTGTTAGCCTAGAAACAAGGAGACTGTAAGTTCTAGGCCTTCCTTAGACATGAAATTTGGCTGGGTGATTTTGGGACTCTTTCTCAACCCAAGCTACCTCACAGAGTTGTTTTTGCAAGGAAAATAGAAGGCAGCTAATAATAATAATAAACTTACTAATCTGAAAGAGGATGGGTGGGTATGTTCAGCTATGGGGTCTGGTGAGTGTCAAAGCCACTAAGTTGAATAAAACTCAGGTAATCCAGCAGTACATTAGTAAGATGGCAGTCAAACATGATCTGCTGAGAGGATGCCTGGGGCAGCAGCAAATAAGGTAGGAAGATCAAACATTGGAAGTGCCATGCAAGACAAGATCTTGCATGGGATGTACCATCAACAAATAGGTGGCAGACATTGGGAAATCTTACCAAGCTGGAAAGGGCTGGACTAAAAGACAGCACTGGGGTACTGATCATAACAGCACAAGAACAAGCACTAACCAACAGATCCATAGAAGCAGGAGTCTCCCACACTAGAGAAGACCCAAGGTGCACACTATGCAGAGAGGCCTCAGTCCAACACATAGTGGCAAGGTGTAAGATGCAGGTAGGAACAACATACACTGAATGGTACAATTGAAAAGCTGGCATAGTGTACAGGAACATTTGAACAGTATATGGGCTTCAGACATGTCAAATTCGCGACATCACGTGACGTGCAACGTATCGGGACGGTTTTGCCATTGCCGGCAATGGGGTGGGCGTGGCTTCCACATGACGCGTCCGGCCCATGGGCCGGCAGTTTGGCACCCCAGGGCTAGATCCTCTCATGTCCAGATGGGAGAGCCTACAGAAGGTTGGCAAATAAGAGGGCTAAGATCCTGTGGGACTTCCAAATCCAGATGGACAGGCAGGTACTAGCCAATCAACCCAATATTATGGTAGGAGACCAAATCCAGAAGACAGTATAATGATAGATAATGCATACCAATGCCAAGTGATATGAAGAAGGAATATCAGAAGCTAGAGAAGTACCAGAGCCTGAAGGAAGAACTAGTGAGGATATGAAAATAAAGCCAAAGTGGTGACTTGTATGGATGGTATGTGTCCTCCTCAATATATACATACATACAATCTAGTGATAATTAAACTCTTCCTCATTTGAAGGCACCTTGAAAATCAGTGATTACTGAAAGTCAGTATGAATTTGTCAAAAATGGTCTTGCTCAATTAATCTTAGCTCAGTTTTTGATCAGTAACTTTCTTAGCAGATCATAGGAATGTTTTAGACATAATATAGTTTGATTTCAGCAAAGCAACTGATTGAGTTGCACATGACCTTCTAATTAGCAAGTTAAGTGGAAACAGGATGGCATTAAGTGGATGTATAACAGGCTCAATAATTGTAGTCAAAGAATGCTCACCATTGATTCCTCAGCACTGTGAAGAACATACAAACCTGGGATGTAAATTCTTGACTTTATCCTGCAGTGGTCAGATCTCACTTTAAATATTATGTCCTATTCCAGTGGTGGCGAACCTATGGCACGGGTGCCAGAGGTGGCACTCAGAGCCCTCTCTGTGGGCACGCATGCCATCGCCCCAGTCCTAGGCCTTCAGCTGGGTTTTATAAAACCTTTTCGCTTTAGGCCTCCGCCACCAAAAAAAAAAAAGTTCAATCAGTCAATTTCAACTTCTCGCAGGGAAAAAAAGAGATCTTGCAAAGTTGGAATTGATTGATTGAACTTTTTAGTCCCACCCAGTCTGCCGTTACCACTGCAGCCATGCCGACCCAATGGGCCACGCCGACCCAATGGGCCACACCCAGCCAATGGGCTACACCCAGCCAATGAGCCACATCCACCCGGCACTCGATGGTGCATAAGTGGGTTTTGGGTTGCAGTTTGGGCACTCAGTCTCTAAAAGGTTCGCCATCACTGTCCTATTCTAACACCTAACATTTAAGAGACATTTAGACATATCGGAATACAGCACTGTTCATATAGTTAAAAGGCTATTACAGAAAGACCGAGAAGAAAGACACGGAGTAATACATTACATTAAGTAATATAGATTCAAACTGAATATTAGAGGAAAAAATGTTACCATTTGTGTAACAGTGGAGCTAATTATTTACTAACTGGTGCACTCTCCGTCATCAGAAGAGTTTAACTAATGGCTATTGTGGATATTTAATTTGGATTCCTAGACTGAGCAAGGCAGAGGGACCCAAACTGAAGTAACAGTTCCTCTATTTCTGCATGCACGAGGTTATTCAAAGCAATTGTTTTCTTTTACTTAAAACATCTTCACCATTGTGGAGATAGGGTGGGCAAATTTAACCTCCCATCACCCAGCAAATCTTCCGAATATGCTAATTGCCTTTAGAAAGATATTTCCATCTAAAAAGCCATTAAAAAGGAGCTTCAGTTTAATTTTTCTTCCACAATTATAAAACTTTAGATTATCTGAATAATTTAGCAAACTCCGTCTATCACATCCAAATCAAAATTTGAAAGCTTAAGTAAAAGAAAACAATTGCCTTGAATAACCTCGTTCTTTCTGAATGATCAAACACAACTTGGATGTGCTGATTTATTTAGCACTGATACAAGAAGCAGGAGGGTGGAAGCTGGCAATACTGGAAGTAAACTGTGGGATCTGCAAGACCATTATCTTGGTGCCCTCACCATCTTAGGCTAAAAAAATGGGCAGCTGTCAGCCCTCCTGAGAGAGTCCAGGCAAGAAGCATGAGTACTCACACTTCATTGTAATGTTACAGTAACAGAATCTTGCAAATCTGAAACCAATTCTCCCCACTTTTACTTTTCAGAAAACTAGAAAGGGTCTCTTATGAGATGTTTCTTACAATCCTTTTCCTTCCTTATATGACACTTGACTAGGCTTCAGCTCATCTTCTTGTTTCCCAAGGTCATTTCCACAGAACATTACATCAGCAAAAAAGCCTGTTACCACAGAAAGTTAGGAGAAAAAGGTACTGTTTAAATTGTAGAACTGATCTATCTATCATCTATCAATCTATCTATCATCTATCTATCATCTATCATCTATCAAGCTATCATCTATCATCTATCATCTATCAAGCTATCATCTATCTATCAATCATCTATCATCTATCATCTATTAATCTATCATCTATCGTCTATCAATCTATCATCTATTATCTATCATCTATCACCTATATATCTATCATCTATCTATCATCTATCATTTATCATCTATCAGTCTATCATCTATTTATCATCTGTCTGTCTGTCTATCCTCTATCCTCTCTATCAATCTATCCTCTATCAATGATCTCTATCTATCTATCTATCTATCTATCTATCTATCTATCTATCTATCTATCTATCTATCTATCTATCTATCTATCTAACTAACTAACTAACTAACTAACTAACTATCTATCATCTGATTAGCTAGGTAGGTAGGTAGCTATACACAGAGAGAGAGAGAGAGAGAGAGAGAGAGAGAGAGAGAGAGAGAGAGAGAGAGAGAGAGGGAGTCCTTACTTAATGACAAATGAGACCAGCAACTCCACCATTAAGTGAAGCAATCCCTAAGTGGGATATAATATGACCACAACTGTCCTTTCTGGCTGGAAAGAGACAAGGCTATTCAGATTCACATCTTCAGCTTTTCTTTGCCTTCTAACCACATCCCTGGCCCTTTGGAATGCTGGAGTGCCTACTTATTGTCTCCTGCACATCAAAAGCAATGCAATCATGCTGCAGATTGGGCTTCGAACCCAGAGGAACATTATGCAAATAGCTTAGAGTATTCTCTTGAAATCTCTCCCTCGCCAATCTCTCAGGACAATGTATACTGACTTAATGGCTATCATGTGACTGAGGGAAGTAGCAAAAGTCATAAATAATCTTAAATGGGCTGTAAAGCTATTTTTTTCAGCATTGTCATAACTTTGAATGATTGCTGAATGAAGGAAAGTGAAGAGTACCTATAATAGGATTTCTAGATTCTGCAGTAACTGATCATAATACTGTAATATTTTTCCATCTCCAATAAAAATAAGTTCATTGCTATTGTCTGAGATTTTATTGCCATGCCGAGATTGAAATTTGGATATTTTTCCCAAGTATTTTTCTTGATGTGCAGTATCTTTTTTCTTAGAGCTGAAAGAAAGATGAATGAGTTTCTGACCATTCTTGCCGTAATTATCCACATTCTGATAATCCATAGCTTAGATTATTAAAGTGAACATGGTGCTGGCTGAAGATTGCTCAGATTGCTCAGAAACCTTGTTAGAGAACTGCTAAATGAGGGACTGCAAGAGATTGCATGATTAGGACTTGCCATCATATTTTGTAATGTGAAACAAACGGCTGCCTTTATTGGAAGGAGATTCCAAAGTACTGGATGAGTCCTGGATTCTAACCTGCTCTATACTTGCTTACAGAATGGGCCTGTTGCTGAAACACAGGCATCAAAATCGTTTGCTTGGTATAATGGGCAAGTTAGCATATATTGGGGATGAGAGTTCTGGAAAAATGAGGAGCATGACCAGGGTATATCTTTAAACCAGCAGTTCCCGATCTCTTGTTTATATGGACCATCATAGTTTTTGCTAATTAGATGTAATTATATTGACAATGTGAGAGATGTAGACCCCCTGGTGTATATAATTCTCCCAAATGCATCTACAGATCTCTTTTCCAGTCTGGTTTAGGACATGAAAGGCTCAGGTTTAAGACTCCACTCAACTATGGAAGCACATTAGGTGACCTTGAGTGAGTCACTCTCTTTTAGCCCAACCCACCTCAAAGAGATGTTGTGAGAAAAAGTTGGGGCAGGGAATACTATGTAGGCCATCTTCAACTTCTGGGATAAAAGTGGGATACAATTATAACAAACAAATCAAAGTAAATGTAACCATTTAAAAAAAAAATGCCTACATTTCATAATATCAATAAATCTTATGAAAGCTAACAAATCTTGCATGATTTGATCTCATGAGATTTGAGGCCTTTAAAAAATACTTTTCTTAGAGATCACACAATGAACCATCTCATAGTTGACCACTTTGCAGAGCATGGACCAGATTTTGGGGATTACATTAAATATAATCAGTTTTCTTGAATTTAATCTAGAAGCAAAATGATAAACCCTGCAATTGTCACAGACCAAATAATAGTTGAAGCCTCTGACTAATTTTTAATGATTGTTCCACAATGTAATAAAAATGTAAATACATAAATTTCTGACCTGCTCAAAAAACGGAAAAATCCTTCTAAGAAGCTGATGATGGAAAGAAGCAAATGTGGTAATTAGTTCAAGCTAATTCCAAGAGTATGACCAGACTCAACTTTAAAAGAGATATATTACATAACTGCATGTTGGTTACAATATCAGGTTTGAACCAAAGTTAAGTCAGATACAAATCCCAACTTAATCATGAAACTTAAATCTGACTAACCTATCACATAGGATTGCTATGATTGTTAAAACAAATGGAGAAAATTATGTGTGCTGTTATGATTCTTTTAGGAAAAAGACATGAGCTTTAAGTGTAATAATTTTCACATGAAAATTTCTCACCCAATCTTCTCTCTGCCAGCCCAAAAGACATTGCAAGTTTATATTTGAAGTTGCTTCTACTCTCGGTTGGTAATGCATCTTGCGTTTTGGGTGTATTCCTTCTAGTTGGTGATTTGGTTGTTGCTTTAGAAATTTCATCCATGTTCTCATAATGTATACTCTCAACATCAAAGATATGGTAGAATACTGGCTCAATACAGACAGAAATTGCTGGAGTAAAAGAAACTATGTTCTCACTACATGACTGACACAGAGATCTGCCTTGCCTTTAACTGACAAACCAATTCTTCTTAGAACTTACACCTTTCCTTCTCTATGACATCACTTCAAAAGTACTCATCTTCATCTTTTATGAGTATCAGACTATTCTAAAGTAGTCTTGCAATGTTTTTAAACTGTATTATTTTCCCCCCCCTCATATATTTGTAATAACAAAAAGTAGAAATTTTAGAAATTGTACAAGTAAAATGTCTGTCTCCAAGCAAAACAATTGAAAGGCAGGAAAAAACATTCAAGTTCAGGAACACTTAAAAAAATTCTCAAAAGAAATTGAGGGTGAACTTTATAGAATTTTAATCTCTTTATTACTTTATAAGTAGCTCATACCTAATACTCCCTCCCACAACTACTACTCTGTGATGTGACTTACACTGAGAAAGAATGGCTAGCTCAAAGTCACAAAGCTGACTTTTATGTCTAAGGCAGGACTAGAACCCACAGTCTCCTGGTTTTTAGGCCAACATCTTAACCATTAGTTAATTCAAGGATTCGAGTCAAAGATAATGTTGAGTTCATCCGTTTTTATTTTTCATCTTTTCTGATGATCTAGCTTTCACAGCCACATGGTACGGCTGAAAAATAAAATGATCATGGGAATAGATACTCAGAATTTGCAAATATGCTTGTGAAATGCATTTAATATTTTGTCTAGATTTATCATAGTCTCCAAAGTAGCTTGTGTCTCTTTACTTCATAGCTACAGTCACTGTCCTCCTTCACAGGGTTATTGTGGGGGGGAAATCAGGAGATAGCATTATGAGCATTATGAGCTCCTGAATGAGAGGGAGGACATACAGTAAAGTTAATGTTGAGAAAAATAATCGAACACCGGGATAAATATTAAAAAAAACTGTTTAATAAACTAACAACTGTTTGATAAACTTAGCTTTCGTCGGCTAACTGCTGACGTCGTCAGAGTGGAATGCCGGAGGTTCGAAAGCCTGCTTATAAGACCGGCAGTTTTTGCACTCTGCTCATAGAACGCGTTACCGGTCTACCCGCCCCAGTTGACCGTATTGCTTCTAATAGTCTTGCATCCGTCTGTATACTCGTAAGCTCGGGGATCATCGCCTCTCTTGTTGTCACTCTCTTTGCCCGCTTTGGACGTAACTGGGTACACATTGCTATAGGATGGTCCCCCAGTGCCTCCTGTCCTGTGGCCACCCCCCCTTGTTGTAAGTGTGGCACCCCACCTCCCATCATTGGCTCCTGTACGAATTGTGCTGGGGATTTCTCCACTTTGCTGGTCATGGTTCTTTGCTGTTGCATGAGACAGCGGTTCTGGTCTTGTGTAGGCTGCGCCCGTTGCACTCATTGTGAGTTGTTACGCTGTTGTTCCCAGGCTTTCGAACCTCCGGCATTCCACTCTGATGACGTCGGCAGTTAGCCGCCGAAAGCTAAGTTTATCAAACAGTTGTTAGTTTATTAAACAGTTTTTTTATATTTATCCCGGTACTCGATTATTTTTCTCAATGTGAATGTACCTGGGATTCGCATTTTTAGTATAATTAAAGACAAGTAAAGTTAATAAATAAAGTAAGCAAGTAAGTTAAGCTTAGAATAATAAAATTTATCACCACTTCACTTTCTTTTCTACTTATTTGCACTGGACTGATGTTGCCTGCTGACACAACCTTGATTTCTTTCTTTTTTTTCACTACTGAGCATCAGCCTGGCTTTTGCACTTTCTCTTGCTAAAGGCAAGAGATTCCTTAAATCTTTCTTGCTTCCAGCTATCAATGTGGTATCCTCAGCACAACTGAGGTTGATGTTTTCCCAAGCAATGTTACTCCAGTTTCTATTTCTTCCTCTTCTAGAATTTCTTGTGTTATATGCTGCATGTAGGTTAAATAAATAAGTTGAAAATAAACATACTTGGCACACTTCTTTTCCCATTTTTGAAATATTTAGATATTCTATATTTTGTTCTGATGTTTTTTAGTCATCATGCAAATTCTTCAGTAAGCAAATGAGATGCCCTACAGCCATGTTTTTAAAGGTTATCTACAATTTGTTCTGGTCTAAATAGAATCTTTTTATAATTAATAAAGCAAAACTAGGTGTTTTATAGAAATTCAGTTTCTTTACCTTTATACATCACCTATAGCAGTATGATCTCAGGTGGCTCTACTTCTTCCAAATCAAGATTGTACATCAAGCATCTCATTCCAAGTATTGCAAAAATATTTGGTAGTCTTTAGCACTGCTCTTTTTTGATACTGGGAATATAAATGAATATAGCTCTTTGGCTACTGTTGTGTCTTTCATATTGGCTTCCATCCTGTATGTACAATTTACGGCCACAATTGAGCCCAAAATTTATGTTGCTAAATGAAATATTTCTTTTTTTTTTAATTTTTAAAAAGTTTTTTATTTATAATACAATTAAAAACATTGGACGTGACGTAACATTCCAGTTTGAACATTTCTATCAAATTATTTTAAATTCAATTTTTTATCTCTATAAATATATACAAACTTTTCATACAATACTAAATACATTTTCTCTATTTGCTAACCTACAAATATATTTATTTCCATCTTAACACTAATCTATAACCCCAACAGTTCTCCTCGATTCCCACCAATGGTACAATTTATCCCAGATTTCAAAATATTCTGATTCGCTTTTATCTTTCAATTCCATTGTAAGCCTGTCCATTTCAGCACAAGATAGTATTTTATACAGTATCTCTTCATCTGTGGGAGTTTCTTTGTTCTTCCATTTTTGTGCAAAAGCCAGTCTAGCAGCAGTCAAGATGTGCAACATCAAATAGACTATTCCCTTGTCGTATTTATCTGTGGTTATTCCCAATAAAAAAAAGTTCAGGTTTTAGCTCTATCTCCAACATTAATATTTCTTTCAACCATTTTCTTATCCTATTCCAATAATCACGGGCTTTAGGACATTCCCACCACATATGATAATAGGTCCCTATTGCTATTTTACATTTCCAACATATAGGTGAAAGATTTGGGCCCATTTTGGCTAACCTCGTGGGTGGGAAATGCCATCTGTAGAACATCTTGTAAAGATTTTCCTTATAAGAAGTAGCTAAAGTGAGTTTCCTGTTTCTTTCCCACAATTCTTGCCAAATATGTAAATCAATATTAAAGCCGAAATCCCTACTCCACGTTAACATAGTTTCCTTGACCTGCTCTTCAAACATTGCCTGATCTAAAAGATAGTGATATATTCTTTTAATCATTTTATCTTTGGTTCCTAATAATATTTTATCTAACTCTGTCAACTCTGTTTTTATACCCCAATCTTTTTTATCTTTCCTATATCGTGATTGCAATTGAAGGTATGCCCACCATTCCAGTTCTATCCCTTCTTCCTGGAGATTTTTCCTTGATTTCAATTCTCCTCTCACATCTAATATATCTTTATACGTTATTACTTTCCCTAGTTGTATGAACATTGGATGTATGTGCATTTCCAATGTTGAAATCCAATTTGGAATTTGCATATAATTTTGTTGCCTAATTTTAACCCAAACGTCTATTAACGCTCGTCTGATATAATGCCTCCGGAAATACTGGTGAACCTTGTATTTCTCATCCCATAATATGGCATGCCATCCAATCTGCATATCATGGCCTTCCAATCTTAATAATCTCCTGTTTTTTAATTGTATCCAGTCCCACACCCATGTTAATATTGCAGCTTGATAATATTTTTCCAATTCCAGGAGACCGAATCCGCCCCTCTCCTTAGAATCTTGCAATAATTTTAACTTGATCCTTGCTTTTTTCCCTTGCCAAATGAATTTGAGTATGGTTTTGTTAAAATTTTGAAAGAATTCCTTATCTAATTTGATCAGTATGCATTGAAACAAGAATAGTATTTTGGGTAGCGCGTTCATTTTAATTACAGCAATTCTTCCCAGAAAAGAAAGCTGTAAGTTTGTCCACCTGTCCAGGTCAATTTTAATCTGCTCCATTAGTTTGTCGTAATTATCTCCTTTAAGTGTGGCACATCTAGCTGTTAATTGTATCCCTAGATATCTTATTTTCTTTGTAGTCTGGATGCCTAATCTGTCAACTAATTCATTTTTCTGCGCTCTGATCATATTCTTAACAAGCATTTTAGTTTTTTCTTTGTTTATCTTTAGGCCTGCTATTTCACCATATTCACCCAGTACTTCCATTAGCCTTATCCCTGATTGTAGGGGTTCTTCAATTATAAAGACAAGGTCATCTGCAAAGGCTTGCATTTTAAATATTTCTCTCTTAATCTCCAATCCTTTGATTTGATCATCTTTCCGAATTGTTCTAGTTAATACCTCCAGGGACAGTACAAATAGCAACGGGGATAGTGGACAACCTTGCCTTGTACCTTTTTGAATTTGGAAACTTTCAGTTGTTTCTCCATTAATTATTACTTTGGCTACCTGTTTGGAATAGATTGCCTTAAACATATTTATAAAATTCTCCCCAAAGTCCATATACACTAGTTGGTTAAGCATAAAGTCCCATTTAACATTATCGAATGCTTTTCGCGCGTCGAGAAAGATTAACCCCATTTGTTTTTCATTATGAACCTCATAATATTCCAGTACATCTAATACAATCCTAACATTATTTCTTATATATCTTTTTGGCAAGAAGCCATTTTGGTCTGTATGTATAAATTCTACTAAGAATTTTTTGAATCTCTCAGCCATTATAGCCATAAAAATTTTGTAATCCGAATTTAGTAATGAAATAGGTCTATAATAAATGAAATATTTCTTAAGTGAGTTTGCTCCATTTTATGACTTTTCTTGACATAGTTGTTAAGTGAATCATTGCATTTGTTAAGTTAGTAACATGGTTGTTAAGTGAATTTGGCTTCCCCATTGACTCTGCTTGTCAGAAGGTCACAAAAGTGGATCATATGATCCCAGGACACTGCAACCGTCGTAAATATGAGCCAGTTGCCAAGCATCTGAATTTTATCACATGACCATGGGGATGCTGCAATGGTCATAAATTTGAAAAAAGGCCATAAGTCACTTTTTTCAGTGCCAGTGTAACTTTGAATGGTCTCTGAATGAACCACTGTGAGTCAAGGACTACCTGTAATGCTTTATTCACACCTTCCTATAAAGTTTCAGAGTTCTGCTGGTATATTATCAATTGCAACTTCACTGTTAACAATACTTTCTAGAGCCTATTTAATTTCACTTTCTATAATGTCCGACATTTTTAAATCTTACTTCAGAAGATCTCTGTCTTTGACCTTTGTGTCAAAGTTTCTGCAGGACAAAAACCAGAAATCATAATAAATGATACACAATGTGTCTACTCTGTTCACGCTGGCTTTTTACAATTTACAATAAAAATGGTCATGTAGGTGAGGATACCTCGACTCCCTTCCAAACTACTCCATTGTTCTCAGAGACAATTTCCTCAACCTGCAACTTAAGAGACAGAAGATTTTTGGGTATATGCGTGTATTTGTATGCGTATGTGTGTGTATATCAATATTAATGTCATAATCAAAATCAAAAGTAAAAAAACGTAAATCAAAATACAAGTATATATAAACTGGAAATCTAAACATTCAAAAGCAATAGAACCAATACATCATGCAAAGAAATAGTCATAATAATCCTACAGTACCCCAGGGCTCTGTTCTGGGCCCAGTGCTCTTCAACATCTTCATCAACGATTTGGATGAGGGGATAGATGGGGAAATCATCAAATTTGCAGACGACACCAAGCTGGCAGGAATAGCCAACACTTCAGAAGACAGGCTTAAGATACAGGAGGACCTGGACAGACTTGAACACTGGGCACTATCTAACAAAATGAAATTCAATGGTGAAAAAAGCAGGGTTCTACATTTAGGCAAGAAAAACCAAATGTACAGGTATAGTATAAGGGGTACCTTGCTCAATAGCAGTAACTGTGAGAGGGACCTCGGAGTCCTAGTGGACAATCACTTAAATATGAGCCAGCAGTGTGCTGCAGCTGCCAAAAAGGCCAACACAGTGCTGGGCTGCATTAACAGATAGAATCAAGATCACGTGAAGTATTAATACCACTTTACAATGCCTTGGTAAGGCCACACTTGGAATACTGCATCCAGTTTTGGTCACCACGATGTAAAAAAGATGTTGAGACTCTAGAAAGAGTACAGAGAAGAGCAACAAAGATGATTAGGGGACTGGAGGCTAAAGCATATAAGGAACGGTTGCTGGAATTGGGTATGTCTAGTTTAATGAAGAGAAGGACGAGGGGGGACATGATAGCAGTGTTCCAATATCTCAGGGGCTGCCACAAAGAAGAGGGAGTCAAGCTATTTTCCAAGGCGCCTGAAGGCAGGACAAGAAGCAACAGATGGAAACTAATCAAGGAGAAAGCAACCTAGAACTAAGGAGAAACTTCCTGACAGTTAGAACAATTAACCAGTGGAACAACCTGCCTCCAGAAACGGTGAATGCTCCAACACTGGAAGTTTTTAAGAAGAGACTGGACAGCCATTTGTCTGAAATGGTATAGGGTTTCCTGCCTGAGCAGGGGATTGGACTAGATGACCTCCAAGGTCCCTTCCAACTTTATTAATTATTATTATTATTATTATTATTATTATTATTATTATTATTATTATTATTATTATTATTATTATTATTATTATTATTATTATTATTATTATTATTATTATTATTATTATTATTATTATTATTATTATTATTATTATTATTATTATTATCTATGGTTTGGTAAAACAAACAAATCTTTAGAATTTTTTTTAAAATGTGTCCCCCAATTTTATAACCGAAGGCTGATTTGGTGTCAGTTTTTGAACTGGGAGCAGAATTGGGTAGAATCATTTAGTTCTACTTTAGTGTTTAGCCCACATTTTCTAGTAAGCCCTAAAATTGAGTGGATTCTTGAGAGAATACTTCCTCTTTTTATTTTATTGTGTGTTTTTTTGTGATTTCTACTTTCAACTTGAACTAAGAATGATACTTAAAAAGGTTGTGAGGCAAAAGGTCAGAAATAATAATAATAATAATAATAAAGTTGGAAGGGACCTTGGAGGTCATCGAGTACAACCCCCTGCTCAGGCAGGAAACCCTACACCATTTCGGACAAATGGCTGTTGATGCTGAATTGATGCTGAATCAATTAACATTGATGCTGAATGAACATGGATGAATGGAGTACAGTATGTTCAGGTGGTTTGCTCATACAGAGAGAATGAATTGGGAATAAATTATTAAATTATGAAGGAGGAGTGAATAGATTAAGACAAACAGGAAAAAATGAACATTGTGCTTGGATAGAATTCCTCAAGATAAAAGAGATGGGAAATGTAAAGACCAAAAGACGGATTTATTTTATTTATAAAATTTATTGGCCACCTATACCACAGGGTAACACTATACATCAGTGTACACATATAGCAGAAGGAAGAATTGTTTGCAAGCATAGAAAGACATGAAAATATTTTGTATGCTAAATTGCATTGTTATGAATTAGATTTTGCTATATTTCCCTTTTTTATATCAAGTCTTTGATCTTTTTTCATTACTATTTACTCCTTTCCTGCTCTTTGTATAACATTGTTTAAGGAATACATTTTTAAACTATTATACAGATAATAAAAAAACCTTGAATATCTATTCAGGTCATCAAAACATTTTTTTTTTGACCAAAACCCAAAAACCTATTAAAAGCTTAAATATTATGGTTCAGTTTTGAGGCTAATTGGACAACTTAGCTAGATTAATGGATGTCTATGTCTGAAAATGAAAATGAGATTTGTAATTAAATATTGAATAAATGTTCATGTCTTCTTTGATTATGTATTGGAACAGACTTTGAAAAAACTCAGAGGAACATCTGTTTATGGTTTGTAACCTAGAATTTAATATATGTTGAAAATTAAAAATCTCAAAATGAACTAAAAGTTTGCATTTATGTTTAGTTTTATTTTATTTATGCTATTTATATACTACTTTTCTACTTAAATCAGTTATTCAGGAATTATTTAATAATATTATGTAAGTAAAATAATACACAATTTTGACAGCTTGCATTATACATCATTCTGATCTGGCTTAGGGCCATGAATGTTTGAAGCCTTTTTTAATACTAATTGTGATTTAGCCTAATTTATGAATGGGGATTATTGATTGTTTATGCTTTTCTGTTTTATATTTGGTTTGATTTTGTGCCCCATCCTAGTCTCTAAATAGCTCATTGAAGTAGGAAAGGAAAAGACGACAAATCAGAAAGAGATAAAACAAGCCATTATTTGTTGTTCATCTGACTGCCTAGGTTTATTAACATCAATATACCAAGATTTTAATTATGGTGCATTGAAGTATATTGGCTTGACTCTAACCTTTATTTGCTCTACATCAAATACCAAGCTATAATACATAGATTCAATCATAATTTTAAACCCAAAACCAGGCATTATGGTTTAGCATTCATTACGAAGCCAGATATTGCTGACTCTGGCTTGCTTAACAAACCACAACTCAAAGTGATGCGAGATTGCAGCTTCAGCATTTGAACTGCCAGCATGGTAGCCTAATCTGGCTAAAGCTTGAGCACATTTACATGTGGTAGTATTTACAAAGGACTTCAACATGAAGCGAATTTACTAGGGATAAAATTAATGACTCATAGATTCCCAATGATAAACCCTAACATATATCTTAATTATTCTGCTCTAAGTAATATGTAAGCATTAGTTGCATAAGCATTAGTCATCCACCACTTTTCTGTTATTTGTTTTTACTGTCTTATGCAATATTTACGATGTTATGTTAATTCTATGTGGGGATCTAGATGGGAAACAACAGGTTTAGACTCAATCCTAGCAAAACCAAAAGGCTGTGGATTTGGGGGTTGCCTTAATGTGGAGAATTTCCATATTTAGTTCTAGATGGAATTGCAGTGTCCCAGACAAACCCAATGTGCAAATTAGACTCAGGATTCCTGCTTGAAAATCATCTTTGTACCAAATGCACCCATTTATAGATCTAGAAGCCTATTTGTGGTCACTCATGCTTTGGTCACCTCTTGCCTGGATTATTGCAGACCATTGTGGCACAGTGGTTAGAATGAAGTATTGCAGGCTAATTCTGCCAACTGCCAGCAGTTAAATCCTGAGTGGCTCAAGGTTGACTCAACTTTCCATCCTTCCAAGATCAGTGAAATGAGGACCCAGATTGTTGGTGGAATATTAAACCGACTGTAAACCTTTAAGAGAGGGTTGTAAAGCACTATGATGTGATATATAAAGTGCTATTGCTATTGCTAAGTGCTATTGCTAGTGCTATTGCAACACACTGTATATTGGGGTACCCTAAAACCATTTCAACAGTACCCAAAATTCAGAATGCAGCAGCCTAGGCACATATGGTTGCACTTTGTGTGCCCATGTTACATCATTACTTTACAAACTGCATTGGTTGCTGGGAGCTTCCAGCAGCAATTCAAAGTGCTAGTTATCATTTATAAATCACTTGATGACACAAGGCCAGGTAATTTCAGAAACACCTGCCTGAAATTAACTCTGCTTGTCTGAAAAGATATTGCAAAGTTGGGTTGTTGTGGATCCTGTCTCTTATGCAACTTCTTCTGGTGGGGCTCAACAAATATGCCTTCTCTGTCACTGGGTCTACCATTTTGGAACTGCATTCTCCTGAGATCCAGATGGCCTGGCTTTTCCTGCTTTCTGAAGGGCTTGAAGACCTGGCTTTTCCTCCAGTCAGACTTAATATCCTAACACAGGTTTGTCTAACTGAAGTCTTAGTCTAGGGGTCTTCAAACATGGCCCTTTTATGACTTGTGGACTTCAACTCCCAGAATTCCTCAGCCAGGCACACTGGCTGAGGAATTCTGGGATTTGAAGTCCACAAGTCATAAAAGGGCCAGGTTTGAAGACCCCTGTCTTAGTCCTTTCACCTAGGAGAGAGGTGGGGAACTATGGCCTATTTATGATTTGTGGACGTCAACTCCCAGAATTCCTGAGCCAGCATGGCTGGCTCAGGAATTCTGGGAATTGAAGTCCACAAGTTATAAACGGACCATAGTTCCCCACCCCTGACTTAGGACATCTCCTTTCAGCCCAGCTGTATGAAATGTTTGGATTTTCTTGCTCAAATCAGGCAATACAGACCTTAACAAACCTTGTGCCAGTCCTGAAGCAACAGTATGATCTTGCAAGTGAGAAAGTTTTAATGAGGTTTTAATGAGAAATTCCTTTTATGAATCATTGAAGTTAATCTCTGTGTGATAAAAATGAGTTTATGGGGAGAATGAGCAAATACTAAAAACATATTAATAATAGGCAACAATCACATACAGAGAATTCCAAATAAAATCAATTTATTCAGCCATGCTACTTATTTACTATTGGCTTATGAGTAGCTCCATGGTGAGATAGGTAGCAAGTAAATTTGAATAATACAATAAATAAATATTCAGCATTCACTGCAGAGTTCATTGTACAGAGAATGGTTGGCGATTTGGGCTTTCTTTTCACTGTTGATAAACCTTCCTTGTTCCTTTTTTCTCTTTTTTTCCCTTCTCCCCTTGAACATTGTCCTTTTTGCAGAATGTTGGAGATAAGTGAAAGGCAGCTCCTTTGGGGAGTTTGAGTTTTGTTTTGCACAATGAAGCAAAAGTCTATGTTTTGAACAGCATGGCCTAACCACACATCAGAATGTCAACTAGCAGGTTAACCTGTCTTTTCATTGGTTGAATGATAAAGCCACAAATTAAGTTACCCCAATTATGTCTGTATTAAAAATGGTAATAGCAAAAAGGCTTATGAGGAAGTGGAAGAGAATGAATTCTCTCTATTCTGTCCTCTCAGCATTGGGTTAATACAACTAAAGCTTCAGAACAAATATGGGAATAGAGTATATAAAAGCAAGTTGGAGACAGAAAGATGGGAGGATGATATAAGGCTGATCTCCCATCTCCTCAAAAGGTTCCAAAAATCAACAAAAATTACTTCAGGCTAAAAAAATATCTTTCTTTAATCAAAATGCTACATCCCAATTTCAAACACAACATTCTCATGTCTATGGAGATTCTCGGTCATCCAGGTCATGTTTGTCCCAAAGGTGCTTTTTCAAAAGACAACTGGACTTTGTTTTTCCTTGAAGATATTTTGCTTCTCATCCAAGAAGCTTCTTCAGTTCTGACTGAATGGTGAAGGATGGAAGAATTTATATTTATATGACTGCAAGGAAAACAAGGAAAAACAAAGTCCAGTTGTCTTTTGAAAAAGCACCTTTGGGACAAAATTCTCATATTTCCAAAATGTATCATGCTGCTGTAGAAAGCTCATATTGTTTCATCCCAAGAAATAAATGGTTCTAGTATTTATTTGGGAGAAAACCTTCAAACACATTAAAGAGCTTTGGCTTAAAACACATCCACTCTATGGAAACATTCCAGATGATATTTTTCCACCTAATGCACACTATCGTCCAAGAATCTGAAGTCCGGATCAAGAAACACCAGAAGCAAATACTCTGGTCTCTGCAGAGAGTTTCTACAGATGGATTATATTTTAGAGAGATGCATTCTTTAAACAGATTAAATATTTATTCTATTTATCAGATTGGAACAGGGTGTGTTTTGGAAGGAATATTTTTTCCTCAATCATTTACCCTACTGATCGGCAGTCTGCACACACAAAAAAAAGTTTTCATTATTGAAAATCTATTTCCCTTGTTTAGCAAATCAGTGAAATCAAAAGACAAATACCTTATTTATCATTCTAGTTAGTGTTGTGGTAAAAAATAAGAATAACACAACTAATACACGTAACAGAAACGCCCTTTAGGGTTATAACCAAGCCTAGCAAAGAAAGAGAGAGAACATACTAGTTGGCCCTATTACCTCCAGCCTATCTTTGCCCTTCTCTTAACTCAAGTTCTGTAAAGAAAAGTTTTCTGCATGTGTAATCTTTCTCTGCTCTTCATGATTGTGACTTCAGTGGTGTAGTGCAGACATATCACAGGAGATCCTCTGTTGCAGAATTCCAAGAACAGCAGTGACAAAGCGGGGGAGGAAGTGACTAATTTTCCCATGCCATAATTGTGCATACTGTATAGTTAGAATACAGATGCCACAAATCGTTCTTTCCAAGGAAACTTCAGCTTATGCAACTCAAGAAACAACATACAAAATAGTTCCCAAGTTACGACCAGTTGCTTAGTGATCTTTCAAAGTTATGACGGACCTCCCTGGGGGTAGATATGACCCAGTTCTGAATTTACAATAACTGCCCCCACAGTCACCCAACCGCATGTTGGGTGCTCAACAACTGGCCAACATTTACAGCTGTTTGCAGCACTCTGCAGTCACATTTATCATGGTTTTGCTGAAAACTGGCATTTATTTGGTTCCTGGCAAAACCAGCCCATTGCAAACTATTGGTTTGCTTAACAACTGCAGCATTCACTTAATGACCACTGTGGTCACTTTACAGCTGCAGCATTCACTTAACAACCATTGCAAAAATAGGTCATAAAATCAGGTAGCTCACATGGGTGACTGATTTTACAACCATCACAATTTATGACCATGATGAGCAGACTTTGTTATGGTCATAAGTCGAGAACTACATGTAATTTCACATTCTCCTTTACCAGCTATAGATCTACATGCTAGGTCATACGAAAAATCTGTTAATTCTGAAGTGCAGTTTTTCAGATATTAGAAGAAACAAGGAGAAATGATTAGAAGGAACAGGCAAAAACCAAGGATTTCACATTATTGTAGTAGTGGCTAAAATTGTGGAAACCTTTTGGGAAAAGTGTACAGTAGAAATGCCACCTTTGGTTATGTTTCCACCAATTTTTCTTCTAATTTCTTTATAACTATAGCCTTGTTCACTTAATAATACTATTTTACATCGCTTTCTGGGCAACCAGTCAACTCTTTGCACCATGACTTTAATTTTATTACATTTTACAAGCTCACTAAATGAAAGAACACAAAAAAACCCAACCAACTTGATAGCGATCACATAACACACTGACAAATGTCCTCCTCTCAGCTTCAATACATGACATCAATAACTGAATCCTAGTGTGATCTGATTGGCTCATTGCCAAAACAAGATGACACCTGATTGGCTCTCTAAACACTCATGCTTATTGGCTACAGTCAGATGAAGGAAAGCTACCTGATATCAACCTAAGCAAGTTGTGCTTCCTTTTTCTGGTTATTTGGCTATAACTTTTCATAGAATACAATACAGATAATTGAACAAACTTTGTTGCATTACATTCTTGATTAAATTATCTTTCCATTGATATATAATTTTATGGTCCTACTCCAAAAAAAATGGTGTTATTAGCCATCAAACCTGAAAAATACACTTTTCCCAAAAGGCTTCCACAATTTTGGCCACTACTGTAGGCATAAACTTATTATCTCATAAAACTAATGCCATACTCTAGAGATTTCAGACATACTTACATATATTCCAAATGGGACTTTTCTCTAATGTTATATTAGAAAACTACTTCAGAAATTCATCAATATTTGACAAGGAACTTTCTGTGTGATGTAATTAAGATGATTATAAAATTCTCTCTCTGTGAACTTTGGGACTCATGGATACTGAATTAGATAATTCTGTTCCAAGATTTTGTGAAGAATCTGGCTAGCTCTCTAAAATCCTTATCAGGAACAATTATTAGCTTTTTGATGCTTAATTTTTGGGGGGGGAACCCTCTCGTCTGATACACTTATAAATAATAGTATTGACTAATTATACTGAAAGGCATACCTACAAAAAAAAAATTTCTAAAACCAGTCTGAGAAAGTTCTCTAAAAGACAAGTTATAGAGAAAAACATGCAACTCTGATGATTATTTTGGTTTTGTAAAACCTGAAAATATTTCATTTATTCAAAATAGCTGTGACATTCTTCTAATTATACATCTTATTTAATATAAACACATTATAGTCGCTAATAAACAAATCAAAGTGATTATTTTTTTTATAAGGAAGAATGTAATTTGCCAATGTTCAAATTACAAGAACAAAAGTTTTTTGACATTGGTCAGTTGTTTTGCCTCAGGCCAAGGCAGAGCAATAAAAGAATGGTTCAGCAAGTTTTAAAAACATTAAAATGCATTTCACATGGAAAATCACATGGAAAGTAATAACTAAATAATTTTTAACAACCAACAGCAATCCAAAGCTGCCTTGGGCTACTTTAACTGTTCGTTACTCAGTCCATTTTCAGCTATTGACACCTTTATGCAGTATAAAAAGTCAGCTATGCAGTTTCTCATAGTTTAACAAGTGCATAAGAGATAATAATAACATTTTGTTTAAATGTTAGTAAATGCTGCATAAAGGATAAGGAAAATCGGTGTATAACCACTAAGTGTAAAGCTCTGTAGTCTGTAAAGGAGTTGTGTGATGTTAGCGTGACTGATACATTTCATATGATACAGCCTTCTCTTGAAAGTACACATGAGATGCAAATGCTAACAATGCTGTGTCTGCCTCACTTGCATAAACACCAAACCATCTTCAACAGGACAAAGCTGTTCGTTTCCTTTAATGACAGATAAACTGCAAGTGAACTCCACTGGATTCTTAAAAAGTTTTTTTTATTCTCTCATTATTGAAATGAGGATGTATTTTATCTAACAAAATACTAATTCAAATGGAATCCAACAGGAGAAGAAATAACATCCTTCAGTCATACTTGCAACAACCTTCAAAAACAACTTATTTGCACACTGAGTCTTTTTATCAAACTGCTGAAATCATTAAGGCAGGGGTCTTCAAACTTGGCCCTTTTATGACTTGTGGACTTCAACTCCCAGAATTCCTCAGCCAGGCACGCTGGCTGAGGAATTTTCGGAGCTGAAGTCCACAAGTCATAAAAGGGCCAAGTTTGAAGACCCCTGCATTAAGGCATTCATGAGGGTTAGGATTGGCATGGTTATTAACTATTTCTTATTCATCTGCCATTAATGGTTACATTTTGTCATAGTTATTACCGTGATTATCAATGGAGGACAATTTTCAGTTCTATCACATCTTGTAGAAGTTCATTTGATAACCAAAGAGGTTCTTTTTTTTCTATTGTGGTATCCATTATGTGGACTACATCTGTTCTAAAACTAAAGAATGCACCAGTCTTGTCACAATTCAGGTACGTGCTGAAAAATGTTAGTATTTTACACAACATCTTCATTATCCTCATCCATAGTTTTACAGATAAATATTTAAATTTATATAATGTAACATGCAATGAATTAGGACAGCAGTCCCCAACTTTTCCGGCTTGGCAGACCGGCCTGGGGGGGAGAGGGGATGGTTCCATGCAAGTGGCAAGCGCACACATGACCTCACACAAATGGAGTTTCACCTGTGAGCACCCGCCACTCACACAAGCAGTAGTGGCCCGCAGCCCGGGGGTTGGGGATCCTTGAACTAGGACACCATAATAACTAAACCTTCACAATGGCAGAGTTTCCTTCAACTATGATTCCAATCTATAGGACATATAGTATTTCTGTATAATATCATTTAATTTGCTGATCTCTTTACCTTGTGTTAATTCACTGATATTCTATTCTGTGTCCCACCTGGTTTAAGATATTGAGAATTATGTCAATGCTGTACTATAATCTGAGTAGGAGAGGACTTTAGTTGGTTTGTGTGCTATGATGATGTAGTAGTTGTAAAAGATAAGGTACTTTTTGATAAAGTAGCATGGGTATCCATTTTGTTGGAAGATGTTGTATAGGCAAGAACACCTTTTCTGGTATTCTGGGCTGTTGCGTTTATAGTCATTTAAATAATGTTCTTGCATGTCTCCTTTTGTGGGAGGTTGGGTTGTTAGTTTGGTAATAGAACACTTGGTTAATGTGGGTTGTTTTTCCAATAGAATTGCATTTCTAATTTGCTGCTCTTTCCTCTGCTGAGGTATATATCAAGGAAGGGTAGTGTGTTATTGCTTTCTTCTTCCCTTCTGAATGTTATTCCTTTGAAAATGTTGTTTCATGTGTCTTTTAGATTGTTTTATGTGTCTTGTCTTAACAAAACAAAAAATAAAAGAGTTGTTCATTTTTATTATGACAAGATGTCATCTACATACTGTACCAGATCCATAATGTCAGTTGTACATGCTAGAATGCTATCATTTCTAGATGCTGCATTACAGTCTCTGCTATGAGTCCTGAGAGTGGTGATTCTATGGGTGCATCTCTGAGTTGTTGGTATATTTGTCCATCAAACTGATAATAGGTAGTGAAGCAGGTTGAAAATGTCCATGGTTCTGGGTATTTCAGTCCTAGCGTATTTAACTAGGTTGCGTTGTGTAGTACCACAGCCACAGATTCTCTCACTAGTTCTGGATCTATGGACATAAAGAATGCTGTTATATCAAATGAAACTATAATTTTAACTTCTTCTATTTTGTGGTCTTTGATTTTCTGTAGGCACCTTAATGGGAAGTTGATAGGATTTGCTCCCCTCTATCCAATGTCCAAGTTTTTTCTGTAAGTTCTTTGGCTATGTTGTATGTTGGGGTCCCTGGTAACAATACAATTAGATGAAGAGATATGTTGGGCTTGTGAATTTGTGGACTAGGACAATGGATATAGAAATGACTGATACGGCTTGTTACTGCTCTTTAATTTTTTAGTAAAATTACAGCAAAGAGAATCTGAGGAAATGCCTCTTCCCAATGACATCTGCCCATCCCATCAGGTCCAGCAGAAGAGGTTTGTTGCAGGTGCTGTCCAATTAGGAAGATGTCATCTGGTAGGACCCAGAGGCAGGGTGTTTTCTGCAGCTGCACCTGCTCTACTGAATATCATTCCCTCACCTCGTACCCCCCCTCCCCGAGATCAGTCTGGTTGAGACTTTGATGGTCTGCAGAACTGGCTTTGTCATCTGGCTGGGGTTCAGACAGTGGTGTGGCAGTATCGTTCTTGAATTGCTAGGCTCACCACGTGATTGTACTGTATGGATTTGAATTGATTTTTAGACATTTGTATTGCTTATATGACTTTTATTTTTTATATTTTTGGTAATATTTATGTTTTAATTGTAAGTTGCTCAGAGTCACAAATGTGAGATGTGTAAGAAAAAAAAGAGAAAGATAAAAAGGAAGAAAAATAAAAAATAAGAACATAATAAAGAAAGAAAAAAGAAATATATAAAGAAATGGGGGTTTTTCCCACTGGGAGAAAAGTTAGTTTAGCCAAAGATTAAAAAGATAGTTCTGAGTTCTAACATCCGTGGGGACCAAGCATGTCTCTAAACATAGAGCAGCATTCTTAGTACATATTGGAACTACAAGAGCAACTTTAATAGACTCGGACACCACAGAGAAACTGAGAATTTACCTTGGCCACAAAGACCTTGCAAGCTATAGGGATAGGGATAAGTGCCAGATTAAAAAAGTATTCCCTTTTTATCATATTCAGTGAGACGTGAATGGAATGGAACACCATTCCAAAGTATTTATACGTGCACACCTACTGTACCTGATAGTATTCCCATTGATGTGCAGTGTATGAAAATTGTGTGCAATTACAAAACTTAGTTTTCTAATAATTTCTTACTAGTTTTTCCTCTAGGCAAGAGGTCAAAGTCTTCAATGCCCTTCTCATTCCCACCTGATAGATGGACACGATTATGACATTGTCTGCATATAAAAGAGCTGGAACCATTGCACCTCCTATGGACCAGGGTGGGGATTGATAAGTGGAATAGAGATAGCATGGATTATTGAGTTACTACGTATTAAAAAGCAGGGAACTAGAATACATCCCCAACTGACCCTTTCTAAGTAGTGCTAACTCCAGAAAGATGTCCCTAAGGGAAATACAATTCTTAAACTGGTGACAGAACAGAGAGTCTGAATGAGAAGAAGCAACCTTTTATTTGTTGAGGATCCCCGTTATTTTTCCCATGGCCCACTCAATATCTACATCTGAGGGAAGCAATCTAGGGACTTGGAATGGAGTGCCAACAATATGCATCTAGCTTCTGCCATCTTTGTCGAAGTAAGTAGTTGATTAACTTGACCTATGCCCATAGTTGATAATGGCTGAATGGATTGAAATAAAATCAAGAAAAGATTGAGATGCTGTTGATTAGTAAGAATCCAATCTCTGGGATCAGAATTCAACTTATTCTGGTTGATTTTGTGCTCCCCCTGAACAGCTAACCCCAGTCAATGAGTGCTCCATCTCTTGACAGCTAACCGCAATCAAGGAGCTTCTATCTCTCAAATGGTTGTGATCACAAGGAACTTATTTGTACAATTATTTCTAATGCATTAACATTCATAGATCAATCAGATCTAGAAATAAATATCCATGCTTTGTGGACACTGTCATTTTGAGGAGTGGCTCTTACAAAAATATGGGATCTTTAATTGTGCCTTATATATACATCTTCCTCAGGATTTGTTCTCCTTAATATTAGAGCCAAGCATATCATTCCAGTTCAGTGATTTGTGGAGTGTTTAATGATATCTGCTAATATGCACACACACACACACACACACACACACAATCATGCCATGCAATAACAAGCAGAAATCCATCCTGCTCACTTTCTAGAATAGTACTTTCCTAATTTTCAAATTGTTCAAAAATTGAATAATATTTCCTTGTATTTCACTGGATTCCCTCTGCACTTGTTAATTACATCAAAGAATTCTGTTGTAGTTTATCCCCTCTTCCTAATGTCATTGTCCTTTACCAATAAACTCAAGTGAATGCCCAAACCAAGAGATTTCATGATTGTTTAGTATTTTCTATATTTGCATATGAAAAACACAAAAAAAATCTGTGTTTTAGGATCAAAGGTGACTGTGCTGAAATAGCTATTGTCTCCTCTTATTCAAGCATTAATCTCTGTACATGTTAGAGGAACTCACAAGATTTACTTAAGCCAAATAAGCTTCCATTCTCATATTTCAGTAGTAAGTAAGAAGCGATCAAGTGTTGTATCTAAAATTAAGGGTATAGATACTTCATTTGAAGGCTCAAATTGGAACTCAGGAAATAGGCTGTTCTGCTCTCAATTTTCATGCAAATGTCTGCTTCTAAAGTAAGATTGAGAAAAGTAGTGCTCTTACACATAGTGTTCAAAACATGAGTAACTTTTTAAAGTTATTTAACTATGAATAAGTTATTTCTTATTCAGCAGAATAAGAAATATTCAACCTAGATACAGTTTTAGGGAGGGATGAAATATGCCAGAATTCATAAAAATCCATGCAGTGTGTTCAAGTTATACTCCTTTGAAATTTCATTTTTAGGAGAAGCCATTTCTTTATTTATGTGAGATAAAATTTAACGAAAAGCAATAATATTCTCATATGTGATGCCCAATCTTGCTGAATTTTAAATGAATGCATTAAAAGCAGGTTTTGCAAAGAGAGTATTTCTTCAGAATTCCACAGAAGAGATTAGTTGCTGCCAAGCTAACTCAGATTAATGCTGATCCTGACACAATCAGCAATTGGTCAATAAACACATTATGAAGCAAATATACTTCTAAACTAAACCAGCAAATACACAGACATTCTTAACATACAAGTTTGCCATCAGATACATAAATATCGCCAAAGACAGGCCGATTATAACCTGATTACAAGTATTTTCCATTTCAATCATACCTGTAAGTCACTGGATCCAAAACACCCACTTCTTCTCACTGCCACAATGGCATTTTACATGACCTATGAACGTTTCCACGTTCATATCATCATCTTGTATACCGTGTCAGAGTTCCAACTCAGAACTTCATGGACATCAAATTATAGAATAATTAAAACTTTTTCTGAATTATCCTGCTACACTATGGAACTCAGGCTTTAGCCTAATCTAGTGCATAGAAGACAGCTCACAATTTTTTTTAAAAAAGAATAATATGATAAATGTGTTATCTGGATTAAAAGCAACATTACAAGCACAGAGAACCTCTGTTTAGCTAAAGGCCATACCTTAACTATCAAATGAGCACTTCCTGTCAAGTCCACATAGTTTCTGAATTTATACCAGGGCAATGATAAGAATCTTGATTTTTACATGGGTATTTGAACATCAGACTATTCAAATATTAGTATTGTAATATCACTCTATAAAGAATAGATTGGAATGAACTATTTGCAGTTTATCAACCAGCAGAGGGAGTACAATATACTAAATTGCACTTATCTTTTTTTTAAATTAAAATACATTTCAAACAGTGTTGTGAAATAATTTGCTAATGCATTATAATATATAGAAATGCATGGGTAGAACTGTTAAGGAAAGAAGCTTATCCTGGAAAAACATCTAGACAGCTTTTTATTTTTTAATGGCCATATTATTAATAATTATTAAATATTAACATTAATTGTCAATATAATTTATACCTGACCTTTCCTCCAAGATTCTAGGTTACCTATGCCCTTTATCCAAGTCTATAAAATACAGACTAAAAAGTAAATTAACTGTTTCAGCATTTTCATAGACCTGTTAAAATATTTATGCATAAAATAGTAACAGTTCTAATCAGTTGCCATCAACAAATCTGAAACACCTAATTAAAATAGTAAAAAAAATAAAAAATTCTGTACACATGAAAATAGAATCTGATATCTTACTGATAATAAAATAGGAGCCACACACAGCCAATACACGAGGGAAAGTGGCACCCAATTGCGTTAATGCACAATTGATATATTTGTTTTTTAGGTCTTTGTAAGTTATTGATTGGATGCATGCATAGCTTTCATAAAAGAATCAGGAGCAATGTTTTACTTGCTGAATTTTTCCATCCCGCTTCTTCCCGATACATTTGCCTACAACCTATAAGAGTGTGAGGGCTATGTACTGCAAGATATTTGTAAATATCAATCCACTGAATTGGATTTAAATCCACGTTTTCTTGTTTGTGCTTGGTTGAGAACATAATCTATCATTTGCTCCTGAATAGCTTTTAATCTTGCCAAGACACCTTGAAGTCGGTGACATCTATGAAATAAAACAGTTTGCACAGAAAGACAGTAACATGACAGCATCCTGAGATACTAAAATTACATGAAACAAGTGACAGGATTAATTTTTGCTATTACCCTAGATTAAAAATAATGACTAAAACAAGTGAATCTCTTTTTCTGCATTACTAAGATCAACATTACTTAATGTAATGAAATCACATGGTAAAGGTTAAATCACCTTCCTATATAGTCCAACCAAAAAATATTTGAAAATAAATATTCACTATTTTAAAATGTTCTTTGAATTATAGATTCAACATCTTTATAATTAATCAAACTTGATAATAATCCAGTTATGAAATTTAAAAAGTTAATGCTCCCTCACTAATTTGTAGATTATGTAAAATCAGATCTTTTGATTCTAGCACCTACGAGTCAAACAGTAAAAGATAGCTTAGGACATAGAAGGTAACTGCAAAATAGTCACATCATTTATGGTTCAGGAAAAAAACAACTGTATGGAATTGTGGATGGTGATATAAGTAGAACTATGTGGTAGTCATAAAATAAAAATGTCATAAATTATGTTTTAAACATATTTGCATCCCTCTGCAAATCATCCATTTTCCTGGTGCTATTTTCCAAAAAGCAATATCTGACTAAATAGTTCACAATGCAGTTCTTACTTGTGTCTGAATAAATATCTCCTGTTATTGCATGCCCCAGGTCAAAAAACTATCACCAGAGAAGGAGATTTCAGGTTTATTACTGAACAAACAACAGCTAGCTATTTGAAAACCTGATGTCTAGATCTGTACCCTCTAAAAGCAAAGTTCAAGATCCAAATATTTACACATCCACAAGTTTAAACACAATCAAAAAAAGAAGCTATAACATTTCACAGTTCCAAGATATTCAAATGACAAAAAGTCCAGACCAAAAATATAGTACTAGATGTGAGCATAAAATTTCACTCAGGAGTACAACACTATCTGTGAACACAGATTGCTCCTTCTTGCCTAAGTCTCAGTGTGTAAACAGTATCAGTCTCTTACTTTGCTCTGCATCCTAGAATCTTTAACCATACTGGATCTCTCTAATTTAAACTTTATAATTAAACTTTATAATTTTGTCTTAGAATCCAACTCTCCTGGATACTCTCCTTCTTTGGAAACTTCTGTTTCAACCTACTTTGGCTTCTAATCCTGCTTTCCAGTTTTATGGTCAGTCACACAGTCAGCTAGATGTTTAGACTGGATGTGGCATTTTTATCTACCTATTAAGTCCTCCCCAAGGATCTGGAATAAGATTATTATGTTTGATCACACCATCAGACAAATGCTTAGACTGGATTTAACACTTTTATCCACTTTTTGTGCCTTCCCAAGAATCTGGGATAGGCAGATATTGTTTAATGATGCTAATTACGATTTGTCACACAGTTAGCCACATGTATTAGTATTAGTATTAGTATTAGTATTAGTATTAGTATTAGTATTAGTATTATATTAGTATTAGTATGTACATGCTGCTCAACTATCAGTGACACTGGGATAATTTGGCTTGACTCAACTGGGATTCAACCTAGCTTAATATTGATCAGGGGTCTTCATAGTCAGTATTTTTTAAGTAAGGCATGTCCCTCTGCCTCTGCTTACTGGGGAAGAAAATATGTCTCCTTTGGAAAATATAAAGAAATCCAGTTTATCAGTTCAATAATCAAAATGTTTCCTTGGCATCCTTTCCAAGTAAAGAATCTCCAGTGGTATTTCTGACTTACCTAAGCCCGTCATAATCAAATCCCGCAATCTTTCATTATTTACTATCCAGGGAAAAAATATAAGAGGACAGAGAGCCTACTGCATTACTTATACAAAAAGCTGATCTTCATGGGAGAGTTATCAGAAGGAAGTATTTTATCTAAATTTTATCTTTATGAAAGTCATTTAATCAGGTATACAAAACAACAGCTTGAGGATTCTGCAACATTTTAGAACAAAGTGCTTTGGACTGATGAAATAAAAATCAAACTGTCTGCTACCATTCAAGATGTATATGGAGAAAAAGAATGAAGCATTTGATGAAAAGAGCAACTGGTCAACTGTATATGGCTGAATTATGTTTTGGGGTTGTGTGCCAGTGACACAGGAAATATTGGATACAGGAAAGGAAGAATGTATTTACTAAACATGAACATGTTGTAGAAATTAATATCCCAACAGTCAGTGAAAGAAATTAAAGATGAAAAAAAAAAGGGGGCTGGACATTTCAGCAAGACCACAATTTAAAACATCCCTAGAAATCGAACAAGAATTACAAGAAAGTATAAAGATTTTAGAAATGCCTTTACTGTCCTCAGGCTTATTACTGAAAATCTGTCAGGTTGTTTCAAACATCAATGCATAAAAGAAGACCTAAAATATTTTTGAGCTAGAAGATTTCTGCAAGGAAGAATGGGGAAAAAATAAATAATTCTTAGCTGCTTAGTGGAAACATTTGAAAGCTGTTACTTCTGTCCAAAGGGAATGTTACATGATAGAAGGACATCCAAAGTTTTGTACCTAATATTTACTTGAGTTTAATTTTCCTTTGTAAACAATTGCAAATAAATAAGAAGTTTGCATTCAAATATACAGGAAGATGTTATGTTGAACTTTATACCATATCAGTTTCTGTTTACACAAGAATACTTGAAATGCACAATTTGACCAGAGATGCGTACACTCCCCATTATATTTTACTGTAGCTTTATGACAAGTGTACATGTTATTTCTTCTGAACCTATTCCTTGTACAAAATATTTGCTATATATTTCATATGCACACACACATATATGAGAATTTAGAAAAAAATAATCCTCCACTTCATGAAGTCTATTTCTCCTAAAATTGGTTAATGGACATTTGTATAAGTGGAATACACACTGAGTTTAACAGAAACATTAAAAAAAAGAGACAGTTTACAAGTAATTTGGTAGTATTCTATAAAATGAAGGCGATCTACAGAAATGGTCAATCACTATAACATTAGTAACATGCTGTGTGTAATTACTCCATAGGACAAAGATAGTTCAATACTTATTTATTCCAGATTCATATAAGGTGCCAAGAACTTTTTAATTTTGTTCTAACAAGCTCACCAATTAACCCAGAAGGCACAAACTGAATGGTTGGAAAAAATATTTAAATAATTAGAATCATGTGGCTGAATTTTTCTATGTAGTATATACACACTTTTATCAAAAGCCCTAATTATTCAGTCTGTTTCTGAGTTAAGGGGTTCCTTTTCTATTTCTTTGGCAACGCTGAATGGTTATAGTTTGAGTCATTTCATTGCTAGCAAGTTAGTAAACAATAAAATTGTTTCTTTTTCATTAACAAGCAAAGACTGTGGACTTAAAATCTTGGTACGGCATACCTGGGGTTTCTTTCTTTGAATAGTTTTAGGGTTAGGGTTAGGGTCAAGGGTCATCTATTCTATTCATTCTATACAGTATGTACATTACACCTGGAAACAAATGCGAAAAGAGCTGGCCAAAACAGATAAATACAATTTCCAGTTTCAGAAAGAAACAGCTTTCTTTCTTTTTAATCCCTCCCTGGCATGAAAAGTAGTTTTCTCTGTTTTCTCTACTCTATAGCAAATATTTGTTGCTCAGGGCCCCTCATCTCTCTCCTCTGTATTTTTTCATCAGGAAAAGTTCTGAAATCTAGCCTGTTAAGCCACAGGAAACAGTTGAGGAGAGCAGCACAGCGTTTCTTGCCAAGGAAATATGCTCTGAAGCAAAGGCTTTCTATGTTTAATGCAGCCAGGAGCCAATTCTTACCCAGCCTTACATGGAAAGTCTGCAGCGAAAGTAACTCCTTTCCAAAAGGAACTTCAGCACAGGACTCGTAGTTTAGCTCCAATTGTCCGGCGACTGAAGTCTTCTTTCTCCCCCTACCTTCCAGATGAGCAAGTGTTCCTCGCTGCTCTCTCCTTCCATCAGGAGATAGGTGGGACCCACACACACACACACACACACACATTCATTTTCAAGCGGAGGGTTTGCCTGCGGACTTCCCAACCCAACCCGGCGCCGCTGCCCTCCTCTCTTGGGGTCAAGGGAAGAAAAGAAAAGCCCCCCTGTCCCCAGCCACCCTTCTTCGCCCTTCCCCCATCAGCCCCAACACCTACTTGCGCTCAAGAAACACTCGGTAAAGCGCCTAAAGCAGCTGCCCGACGAAGATCCATCTTCCATGGCTAGCCTTAGCAGAGGGGAGCAGAGACGGAAAGGAAAGGGAAGATGCCTTTGTTGCTGCCGCCGCCGCCGCCGCCTGAGCACCCTGCCCCTGCCTGTCGGGCGGTCGCCACCGGCGGCCACTCTTCCTCAGGCTTGATTGTAGGACCCACAGAGAACAGAGGGGGGGCGCAGGAGGAACCGATCCCCGCTGCCGGCGACGCCGACCGGTGGCGCCTTTAGAGCTGGAAGGCAGCAGGGTGGAGGAAGGGGCGTAAAGTCCGCTTGCCGCTGCCGCCGCCGGTGTAGGCAAATCCAGGGAACTGCTATCGCTCCACCATCTCTCGCGGCCGCCTGGCTTGCTCGCTGGCTTTTCTCCCCTCCTTCCCGCCCGCGGGGACTCGAGAGGTTTGTGATAGAAGATGAGGAGGGGAAGAAGAGGCGGCGGCACGAAGTAAAAGGAAGATGGAGAAGGGGAGGGGAGGGAAAGGAGGAGATTGGAGGAGCCGCTTTGTTGCGTTGGAGACGATGCTGCAGGAAACTGTCCCTTTTCGCGTTGCCGCCGCCGCCGCCGCTACGAGAGCGCGGGAGGAGCTGCCAGCAGCCCAGGCGCTTCCAGTAGGAGCTCCGCTGCTGCCGCCCGCCGCCGCCGCCGCCACTCCGCCTCCAGCCAGGGGAGTGAAACCGGCTGGAGCTGAAGCCGGGCTTTTCCCCTCCCGCTGCAGTCAGGGGGGGCCGAGGGGCGGGCTAAGAGCTCCTTCTTGGGGTTGGCCAACGAGCCTCTCTCCCGCCCTTTCCGCGGAAGTTTGAGGTAGGACGTTTAGGAGGGCGCCGGAGAGACAACGAAACAGAAGCTGGGTGGTCATTCGGACGCTGACGCCGCCAACCCCCACCCACCCCCACCCCGCCAGCCCTCCGCCCGTTTCCGAGCACGTGAAGTGCAGGCAATTCCCACCCCCACCCCGCCGCCTTATGAATGTCTTCAGCCTACCCTCTTAATTTCTGTACTTCCCTTCTTTACGGGAAGAAGACAGCAGCGCTTTCTCCCTCAGTTCTCCCTCAGTTTGAAAAATAAAAATAAAATAAACAGCCCGCGCGCGCTCAGCCACCACCCCGCCCTTCTGTTTCTTCTCAGCAATATAAATGTTGTTCCATCTGTAAACGAATTGGGGAAAGGGCGGGGGGAGAGAGAGAATCCCTGCAGTGCTTCCAATTTGCAGCCGCGGCCGCAGAAAACACCCAATGGCGGAGCTTCGCGCCTCAAAGCCACCCCCCCCACACACACACACACACACACCGCTTTCTCGCTTCGCCTCACCTCACCGCGCTTAGCACTTCCCTAACGCTAAAACTACAGTACAGCAACCGGTGGGCTTGCCAGCTTTGAAAAGCCCGGAGCGGTGGGAAATAAAAACAATAAAAGGGACGCTCGTGCAGGAAGACGAAACCCTCGAAGCCTGGCAGGCATCTCGGATTCTGCCCAAAAGATTTTCCCGACTTTTTTTTTTTTCCACTTGACTGCAGTGCGTAAATTCAGCCAGAAAGTTTTGGGACCATTCAAGAAAGCGAGAGAAAAGCAACCGCCACGCCTCCTCCCAACCATTTGCCCGGCGAGTGTGTAGTGCTGTGCTATATATACTTTCTAGAAGAGTTTAAGTCCCTTTTTTCCCCATTGGAAACCTGAAAGAACTCACTCACTTTCCCATTCCAAGCCAAACACCTGCAACCTACAGCAGCAGGTAACCCAAGAAACTCCGCCATTCATGCTTATGCTCCACACTCTCAGCTACTGCCTTCCACTAAGGGTTTGGTCCAAATAAGGGTGCAGGCGCAGGTCCTCCCCTTAAGGATCTTTTTTGTCAGAAAGCCACAGCATTCTTCACTGCCACAACAGGAAAAACAACAACAACAACAACAACAAAAGCACCGGCTGGACTGAAGCCTGTATCCGCCGCTCCCTCCCTCCTCCTCATACGTCCACCTTTCCCTGCTCGCCGACCTTAAGGCGCTCGGGGCAAGTTTGGCGCGACCAGGAGGAGCTGCGAAGCCCACTAGTCCTTCCTCCCTCTGGACCAGCCCACCGCCTGCCTCTCAGAGGGCGCCGTCCCGGCATAGGAGGAGGCCGAAGTTCCATCGAGCAGTCCCGGCCTACTCCTTTGGGATGCGGGGCGGCCCGCTACCCAACCGGGCGAAGGGCATTTCAGCACCCCCTACGAGAAGGAAACTTTCCTTCTCGGGCGTGGCGCTGAGGCAAGGCTGGCCTTGGCAAGGGAAAATGTAGATGCGTGCGCCACCCAAACCTGACCAGCCCCTGCCATTTGCGTCCCGGTTCTTCTCGGAGGCAGTCGCCGGCTTCGGAGCCCGCCAGCCTTTAACCGAGTTGCGTTATTTCCGAATTGACTCTAATCGGGGAACCAGCCAAGGGGCCAACTCCAGCAGTGTGACGCGCGTCCGCGAAAGAAGACAGCCAGCTCGGAATCGCTGGAGGGCAAAAGATGCGTGGACCAGGACTTGGGTCCCAATGAAAGCTACCCAGAGTTGCGCCCCTCCACGTTTTCCCTGGAAATTGTTAACCCGAGAAAAACTTTTTTTCTCTTCTCTTCTCTTTCTTCTCCAGCATATATTTGCATACCGAATACGAAGAATGATGGCTTGGAATTCACTTGCTTAAACTTCAGCTTCCCGAATCTCTAATAAGTTGCAACTGCATAGGAAAGTTAGTATGTTTTATGCATTATTAAACTGAATCGGATCTGTTTTATCTATCGTAAGAGTTGAAGGACTGACTTCCAACACTTTCTCTTTTCTGCCACACAGAAAAAAAATATGTGTTTCCTTAGGTTATCCAACCTGCTTAACGGAGACTGAAGAAATATCCTCCCAAATGATTCAAATAAGCAGAAGTTTTCTCTGTAAATAATATGTCCTGAAAACTGCCATAAGGTAAAATAAAACACACAGACACACACACAAAGATTTTTCATTGCTTACTTTTTTACTCTAGTCATTATAGGTTATTCTGAACATCAACCCTGTAAAAGCTTTGGAGAAAAGAAAAATCTTCAGATCCATACCTGTTGAATTGTACAGTAAAATCCCAATCCTTTTTTTATAGTTGATGTTTATTCAATACTAGTTATAAGGCATTAATACTGCAATCAAGTCTTCATAAATGTTGGCAATTAATAACAATTAGTCTGTCTATTTGTATATCAATTACTGGCATTAATAAGATACTAATGTATTCCCATACTACTATTGTTTCACAATTATAAAATAGCTATTGCATGTTAATTGATAATGTGTAAGGCATCTTCAGTTTGAGCAAATTCTTATAGCTTATCTCTTCATGGTAAAGAGACTCCAAACACAAACTTCCTGAAACCTGTTTGCTTTCTTTTCCTATTCTTACTTTTAAAGAGGTGGATTGCCTGAACGTAGGTTGTGCAGTAGCATAATTGTTATGATAAGTGACAATAATCAGCATAATTTTGGAATTCCAGAGACTCATCTCAGGAAAACAATCAATTAACTGTAAAATGATACAATTTTACATCTAAATTCTAAATATAATTGTTTATTCTCAAAGAAATATGTATAGAGCTGTATTGTGTGTGTTTGCTGACTGCCTGTTTATCAATAATTATTATAAAAATATTTGCTCTTATTTTTGTGAAAAAATAACATGTTTCTCTTATATGGTTTTGTCAGTTTTGAATTGTTTGGAGATATATATAAGTACATACACATAGATACACACATACACCCCCCCTAAAGGTACCCAATTATTAAGCAGAATAAAGATGTTTAACACTGAAATTGATTAGAGAGAACAGATTACCTACATACACACAAACACACACACACACACAGAGAGAGAGAGAGACGTGTGTGTATGTATATTTCCAGCCCAATTTTGCTTTATTATGAATAATGTTACCTTGCATTTCTCAAACTTTGCTTTCAGCAAAACAGTTCAAAAATATGTGATAAAATTAAACATTCATTGAATATGTCTTGCAAAGTTTGTTTTTCCTTAGATTTCAGTCAATTTTTTTTACAGATTTCCCTAATGCTAACTTTTGAGCATAACTCTGGGCTACTCTATGGAAATTTTTACTGTTATCCAAAAATTACATAGAGATTCTGCTGTTTTCCACATTGATCATTGCTGGTTCAAATATAGACATTATGGCTAATGGGATCAATGAGTAGAGCTCTCCAAAACAAAAACTGTAATATGATTCATGCCTATAGATGTTTTACTCTGCTTCCTTTTCCTAGATAAACCATTTCCACACTGTGACTTTTACTAACTTACAGTACATCCAGTGATTACTGTGATAATATAATACCTGTCTTGATTAGCACAGTGACAACGGTATGGCATTATAAATCCATGGGTTAGAAATTATCTAGGCCCATGGAAAACTCGTATGTCCCATAATTAATGACAATTAGCAACTCCCCTTAAAAGCTGAATGATAATATAATGATTTTATACACTTAATTGTGTATGATACACACACACACATACACACATACATACACAAATTCCCTCCTCACCCTTATGGGTGGTATGTGTCTTCCTCAATCTCAGGTCCTCTACCAAAGGCATTACATTTTTCTGGCTATAAGAGAGCTGGTGTGTGTGTGTGTGTGTCTTTGTGTGTGTGTGTGTGTGTGTAATATATGTGTATGTATATCTATACATACACATATACATAATTTATTATTTATTAGATTATATTTTATACATATCTCTTAGTCTTTCTGCTGCTATATATGTTAATGCCAGTGAACTTAACATATCTAATTGCTCAAAAAAGTTTCAACTGATATACTTTTATATAATAATCAGACCTGTTGAAATCAGTAAGTCTTTCCAAGCAGAATTGAACTTGTTCTGGGAAATCAGTTTTCATTGTTAGAAAATATACTAACAGAATAAATTTCAGGCACTTTCTGCGTACATACACAGTACGTATACTGTTTACATATACTGATCATGAAGAAAAATAAGCAAATAAGCATAAGCATATTGTGCTTGTAATAGGTCACAAGTACATATTTTACTTTTATTGATTTGTTCGAAATGTAAAATCATCCATCTCAAAACAAGTCTCTGGTATACCCTCATGTTAATTTTGACTTTCAAGTCTGCTCTGTTTATGAGGGAAATATGAGACTGGTTGAATTTGCAATATGATTTATGCTTCCACGGGATGCTCTGGAAGTTCCTCAAGTCTTCTGGAGCATGGTTGGAGGGAAAATAGGGACATCTGCAGAAGACAGTTGAAGTTTCCACATTTTATCGTGAGAATCTGTTCAAGAAGCAGGAAGTCTAACCTAATGACAACCCATATAACCTATACAAAACTGGACTCATAAACAACAACTGTTGAAAGATTTAATAATCAAGGGAATTAGTAAATCATCACTTAAGAAGAAAAGAAGCAGATGAACATGGAATTTTATTACTGTAATGCACTGGAAATAAGTAAATATAAGTTTTTTTCAAAATAAAATTTTACTGTAATGATTGGATTATGGCTTCAGGTATAAAGCTGTAATCTACAGCGGCAGCATACACCTGATTTCTCTCTGTTTTTTCTTTTCATTCCTGTAACTATAGAGCCTGCAGCATCTACAAACGTTGCCATGTCACTCTCACAGTCTCTTAATGACAAGGGGAAAAAATAAAATAAGCTGAAGGTGATATGGAAGCTCTTGACAATTTGATATTTATCCATCCATCCAATGTTACACATTTCAGTGGTTTGAATCTGAATTTCCAACATTAGAAAGCACACTCAAATTGCTTTCATTCTCACTAAAGCATTCCCATAATGTCAATATAATCGTTCTCTCGGGAGAGGCATATGACTTGAGGTGCAGCAAAGAGGAAGGGCAGAAATAACCTGTTATCAAACAGTTCCTCTTGCCACCAATCTGGACCTAAACCAGTTGTAATGGAATTGTGGGTATAATGTCCACTTTTGTTACAAATATAACTCATATTTATCTCTAAAGAAGATCTCATCATGCAAAAGTGATCCCACTGACAGAAAACAGGAAAATTACAGTTAAAAAAATAAAACATGCTTACCTTTATTATATTTTCTCATTCTGAAGAAAATTGTCTGAGGAAAAAAATGACTTACACATTTGAAAGAAAGTCTATATGCCCAGTGCTTTGCCCATATTGAAACATTTTTAATTCTTCAAATCAGAGGACTCCTAAATATTCCTTGAAAGTTTATTAAATTTAAATATGTAAACTGGACTTCATGAATATTACCCCTTCGATACCATCTGTTTTCATTTTTAACTACTTACCTTTAATAATTATACTTTTTGAAATTTTAAATTTAGTTGGACTCTCTTTAATTCACCAATATAACTTTTAAAAACTGTTAGTGCTTAACAGCATATAATTGGTAGAGGGGGAAAACAACTTCAGTCATTGCACTATATTAACAAATCATGAATATTAAACATCTAGCAAATGTTTATTACAATTGTTTGCAATTGCTTTGCTGCTGGAATGCAACTTAGGAGATGGAACATTATTTTGCTCTGTTACCATATCTTGGGCTGAAATCAGTAGAAAGGTTAATATGGCTTCTGATCAATCGTTATATATTAAAATGCATGTTTTTCTTGGTTATATCTTTAACTTCTATCAAAATATTAAGAATTGTGGATTTCGGGATATAACGAGGGACTGACAAAAAAGGAAAAAGTGATTTGCAGCGATTATTGAAATGTGTTGGGGGAAAATATTGTTTGTTGACTGAGAGGCAAAGAGGCAAATATTGGAGGTTTTTAAGAAGAGATTGGACAACCTTTTGTCTGAAATATTATAGGATTTCCTGCTTGAGCAGGGGGTTGGAATAGAAGACCTCCACGGTCCTTTCCAACTTTATTCTGAATATTATTCTGAATATTTTCAAATAATATGGTCAAGGTGTGTGGGGGGTGAGGGTGAGCGATTGTTCTGCTTATAGCATTTTAACCTTTTGTTGTTACAGTATGATAATGATTTATTTGTTTATATTTATTTTCTGGGGTTTATGTGTCACATTAAGCCAACAGGACCCTGAGCAGCTTATATGAGGATTTTTTCCCCTTAGTGACCAAGTGGCTTTATAACATTATCCAGCCAATCAATAAAGCAACGCAAATCATGTTCTCATCATAGTTGTCCTGCCACAATGGTTGGATGGTTCTAGGAGATGCAGTAAGTTCCTGGTGAGGAATAACTGATATTTATCCTAACATCTGTTTGTTTCTTGTATTAGACACAAGATGGGATTTTTAATAATCAACTGCCATTCATGTAAGCTAAGGACTGTAGTGTGCCTATCTGGAGAAATATGAAAAAAGTAGCTTTGAAACAGCAAAATAAATACATATCATTTCAGGGTGCTAGTCGAGGATTTTGTGCCTACATTAGGTTAAGATTTGCTTAAGTAAACAGTCCATTTTCTATTTTCCTGTTTTTAAGTGAATATTGTACTCTACAGCATATAATACCTCAGATAGTCAAATAATATCACCTGTTGTTCAGAGAGCTTAGCAACTGAGTTTACATAATTTTTATTTTCTATAGTTTTTTACTGTAATCTACAAATCTTTTGTTACAAAATGTATGAAATGATACAAGGGAAAGAAGAAGATTTGTGCCTAAATTTTCAATTATTTGACAGTGTTTTCTAGATCAATTTTTTTACTTGCACTCATTCATAGAACCCTTTAGTACCTGCTATAATTACTCCTATTGAATTCTAAGTTTATTTGGAAAGCACTGAGGGAAAACATTGTTCTCAAATGTTTATCCTGCAGAAGTTCTCACATTACACATATGATTGCAAGCAGTGGTTGATCAATGAATTATCAGACTGGTTTTTTAAAATAATAACTGATTGTTTTTTAAAAAATAATAATAAAAATAATAGGATGTAATGTATTCTTAACCATCAATGGAACCCAACAGTCTTCTTGCAATTCTTCTAATTTGCTTTGGAATCTGTGGAAGACTCCAGAAAGAACAATGTGATGCAGAAGAGGCTTCAGAAGAAAGATAGTGCACAAACCTCTGTCAATGAGATACTGGATACAGAAGAAAACATATAAATAGTGCTAACAAATCTGCAAGGGGATGCCTCCAAAAATGCCATATGCAGCAAGGACAGCATGCTTCTTCTAAAATTTAGACCCATAAGCTCCCCATCCTGATAATGCTACAGAAGTGATTAAAAACGTATCAGTTCTCCCAGGCTTTGGGGTAGGGTGCCTGTTGTCTATTTCTTATGGTATATGGTATGTAGTTGTACAATCACAGAAGTTCTTCTTTTTATCATTTTTTGTTGTTTTTAAGTGTAAGACATCCAGACTCTAATAATAAGTAATCTTTCTTTTTAAACTGTTGAGTTGTTCATATGCAAATGTAATTGATTCAATTAGCATGTTATAAATGAGATTATTCATGAAAGGCTTCAATCCAGTAGAAGAGGGTATCTCAGGACACATAAGATAGATACAAAAAAATCCTTTCCCTCCAAGGATAGAATAAAAGATTCCTTTAGATGGGAGAACACTAAATTAAAACTTAAATGTTTTTTTTGGGGGGGGGAATAATATAAAAGCAAGAGTCACTGGAGAAGTTATGATGCTTGAAAAAACTGAAAGCAACAAAAAGAAAATCAACAGAAGACAAGGACCTAGATATAATCACTGATGATATAAGCAGGAGTTTACAGGAATGAAAAAAAGTCAAGACAATCCTGGAAAAAATTATGTTTCTTGGGAAAAAATAAGCCATTAAGAGTCCACTCTGAAATTGTTTAAAGATTAACTGCTTCTCCTGCAGGTTTTTAATGAGGCTCTTTATATTTGTTTCCCCAAATCTACTCTGTCAGAATGGTCACCTCAGTTTCTTGAATCTAATGATAACCGTGATTTTTTGCAAAAAAAAGCTTTCCCAATATAACCAAGAAAGAAAAGCCAAGGGTAAGACTGATTTTGTTTTCAACAATTGCTGCCACACTGTAATATTTCTCTAGTGAGAAAGAACTGTTTATTTTAACTAAGTCTAGCTCTTTGTTTCTGTAAATAGATTTCACTTTAAAGAGCAAGACTTACAATATTCAGCTTATTTATCTCTTCTTTTTGCAACCAGGAAGGAGCAGATATAATCAGGGTGTTGAGCCCACTTTCCACCACATTACTATATTCATAAGACTGAAATGCTTTTCTGATTGTTTGGAGCTAAAAAAAAAATCATTTCGATTTGTAGCCATGTATGTAACTTAATTGCCTTAAGAATTGGAACTGTAAAGTAATAGTAAAAGAAATTCATACCAGGACTGGGAATGAAAAGTTTGTTTATAAATTCCTAATAAGAAAGAAGAAATGCCTTGCTCTCCATACCAGTACATTATGTGAGCCTTTATGATGGAAGTTAATAAACTGACAACATGTCTGGCTAGAATATTGGCTACTGCAGGAAAAATGCAAAAGAAAGAAACTATAATTTGAAAAAAGATTAGAAGATGTATTTTCTTATCCACTAAACATCTTTCTAGTTTATCATCTATCTATTTTATATTAATATCAAAACAGAATTTTCTCACTTCATAATTCAATACTGCAGGTTCCTCATTAGCCAATTTAAAAAACCTCAAAAACCTTTAAATAAAAGAGCCCTGGTGGTGCAGTGATTAGAATGCAGTATTGCAAGCAAACTCTGCTAACAGCCTGGAGTTCAGTCCTGATGGAGCTCAAGGTTGACTCAGCCTTCCACCCTTCTGAGTTTGGTAAAATGAGGACCCAGATTGTTTGGGGCAATATGCTGGCATTGTAAACCACCCAGAGCACTATGATATAGTATATAAGTCTAAGTGCTATTGCTATTGTAGTTATGTTTGTTGTTGATCTTATAAAGATTGTAGCTTCTCTTCTCTTCTCTTATTGATCTTGCTTCTGTGATTTTAACAGCAATCTGAGGAACAGAAATTTAGCAGGCAACAACTTTTCAGACCATGAAGTAAGTGGTGTGAAAAGCTTTACCTGATAATTTTTTTTTTGTTTATTTTGTGTATGTGCTAATTGCTCAGGAACAAAAAGCCGCAAAGTAACAGGTGTACTTTAAATCATTATCGTATTATGTCTGTTTATAATTTTTCTAATAATGAAACTGATATGAACAACAGCAGCAATTTACAAGGAAGGATTTCTTTAAAAATTATACAAAAAGCAGTCAGTAATGTTCAGAAATAAAAATACACTCCAGCAATTGGCAGATGGCTTCACGAAGACTTTCACATTTACTGTTTTCAAGTTCTTGACAGTTTTACAAAAATAAAGCCAAACAATAACAACTACTGCTTTCTATAGCTGAAAAGGAAAACTAGGTTGCAAGGATGAGGCAAGTAGCATAGCCAATAGCAATTGCACACAGCTGCAGTGTCCCACCCATGGCTGATGTGGCTCACCCATTTGTTAATGAATTGTCAATGAAACAGTGCCATATGTTTTCAAGTGGAGCAGCTGGCTACCTTGTTGGGTTGGGTTGTTTTTTTGTTTAACACAGAACAAATAAGGCAGAGAGCCTTTGCTTGCCCCACTATCCAGCTGAAGGCTATGCTATCTCTTATCTGATTTTTCTCCAGGCAGCATCTCTTCACTGTGTCTCCCATGGTCTTTTTCACATACCATTATAAAAGAAGATATTTCAGATCTGAAGAGATACAATAACTCAAACTAGGGTTGACCAAATACTGTTGTGTTTGGGAAATAAAGGGTGCTAAATATTTTAATGGCTTTCTTTGATAAGATTAATCACCCACCACCCACCTGTATAGTTCTGTTATGCTGCCTCACCACCCACCTCCAGGAGGGATGAACAAAAAATACTAGGGGTATGCTTAAGAGTATATACTCCCAGCATGGTCACTCAAGGCATGAAGGCCGTCCTAATTGCCCAGCCAAATTATTCTAGGCAGTGGTAATATAGGAACATATGTACACTCAAAAATAAATCCCAGGGGGCATTGTCAGGAATGTAGGAATCAGGTAACATTCTAGGTTTGCAATTCTAAAGCAATAGAATTTTTGGATCTTCTACTGCAAGGAGGAGAACATGAAAGAGAAAGAGAGAGAGGGAGGGAGGGAGGGAGGGAGGGAGGGAGGGAGGGAGGGAGGGAGGGAGGGAGGGAGGGAGGGAGGGAGGGAGAAACAAATTGATCTGATCCTGGATATTTAGTCCTAATGCTGAATAGTATTCATGTCAGCATGGAAAGATCTGCAACTATGCAATCTCCTATTCTAGGAAATAGATTAGGAAGCCAGGTAATGCTAGAACAGACAATGGAGTACCAAGGTTCAGTGCTTTTCTGGTTCTCAAAGTTGCCACCAAACCAAGAGTAAATCATCTCTATCTACTCTGCCTCCCACTGAAAATGAAAAAATACCCCTGCCCCATTTGTTCATTCCCATTGGAAGCTTTAGGTTTTGGATGTTGGAGATCTCTAATGTAAGACATGGGATTTCTTTGGAAGTTAGTTTAGTTTAAATGCCTCAATAATTCTGAGCTTCATTTATCTGAATGGTAAAGCACAAGATTTTTAGTTCCACAATTTATACTAATATGCCTACACATACATATGCCTCCCAGTCCTGCCAGGCTGCCTTATAGCAGAGAGAGTAGCTGCTCCTGGAAGAGATGAGTAAAGAATGCTGAACAAGTGTGCCAAGAATATAGATACCTAGCAAGGTTACCAAAGCATGAATGTCATCCCAGCTGCCCAGCTAAAGTAAGTAGACATCTGTATTGGACACCAACAGTTGTATTTTAGTGATAATGTCATAATTTCATATTACACAAAAAATAATAAACAACTACTATATTTCACAAACTAAGCCATATGGTAGACAAAAAGAAGTGATATTGATACTGTGCCAGATGATGGGCCCTCAGGTCAGATGGCATTCGGCAAGCTATTCAAGAAAACCTGAGGATCTTTCAGAGTGCAATTGATGTTTATGATGCAACTAGATTAAAGACTTTGAAATGTGTACTTCTGGAGGTTGCCATAAAGGAAAATAAAATCCACATCTGTAAAGATAAAATTATAATGGAAATGTGGAACATAAGAAACACAAACATAGAAAAGTTCATAAAAAAGGAAATGAATCCACTACATGTTACCATTTAGGAATTAGCAAGTTGAAATGGACTGGAATTTGACACTTTCCATCAGAAGTTCATAGTGTTTATTCAGGAAATGAAAAATAGGAATTGTGTGGTTTCCATAGTCAGAAAGGCTACAACAAAGATAATACTTTGGGTACAATGACTGATGATATCAATTAGACTTCACAGATGACCCTTTAATACAACAATTATCCAGGTTTATGTCCCACCACTGATGCAGAAAAGAGGATGTTGATGGATTTATGGTCAACTTCAGACTGAAATCAACAGAACATGAAAGAGAAAAATGTAGATTAAATGCCCCAAGAAGCAGAAATAACAAGAACAGTATATTAGATTCTGCCAATCCAGTGATTTCTTCATTGGCAGATTCTTCAAACAACCAAAACAACACCTATATACATGATTATCCTCAGACAAAACACATAGAAAACAAATTCATTATATTATTGGTACAAGGAGATGGAAAAGCTCAAATATAACAGTCAAGATATGGCCAAACTCTGATTGTCAAACAGGTAACAAACTGCTTTTGTGCAAGTGCCAACTCAAGCTAACGAACAAAGCAAACAAGGTCTCATGATATAATCTTGAAAATACACCCCTATTTTTAAGGAGAACATCAGGAATCATTTGAAGTTCTGAACCTCATTGATAGGGAGCCAAAAGAGCTATGGAATGAAACCAAAGAAGCTAAGGATTAATATGAAAAGTAACTAAGAAGCAGAAGATAGCAAACTGAATGTCAGAACAAACAGTAGAAATTTCCAAGAAGAAAAAAGAAGTCAAAGCCAAGAAAGACAAAAATCTAAGAAAGACTTTCAGACAGTGGTTAGTTGAGACAAGAAGTAATACCTGCAACAACACAGAAGAGGGAATCAGGCAAAGAAAAGCAGGGAAAGTTTTCCAAAATATCTCTGAAATTAGAAAGCGATTACAATCTTGTCCTAAAGGGTACAAATGGGCAGAGCGTCAGTCATTCAAGGAAAACCAAGCAAAGACTGAAGGACTATTCTGAAATCTGCACAGTAGAGATGTCAACTTCTTAGAAGATATTCCCTAATTACAAAAATCTGCTCTACTAGAAAAGTGAAATTATACCAGCAGTTTGGTCATTAACAAGTCAGGAGGCTACAGGAACTGATCAAATATATGCAGAAATATGGCAAGCAACTGAAGAAGAATCTATAAAGCTTTTAATCAAATCATGGCAACAAATCTAGAGAATGACATGGTGTTCCAACTGATTTAAAGAGTCTACATTTTGATACCAAAGAAAGGAAACCTAATAGCATTTGCAGACTTTCACACTATATTATTAATTATCTAAAGTCATTGGTTGTTGGATGGCATGTAAATTCGATGTATTATTATTATTTAGCAAATTAGGATCATCCAATATAGATTAGAACTACATGAGAAAAGAAATATCAGATGTCCAAGATTTTAGAAAAGGCTGAGAACAAGAGACATTATTGCTGATGTATGATGGATAATTGAAAAGCTAAAGTGCCAAAAAGAAGTCAATATGACTGTACGACTTCATTGTCTAAAGAAAGGATTGAACATTTCTAGCTATAGAATGTCCTTAAGAAAATGGCAATCCCAGAACATCTATGAATCCTTATGCAAAAATTATACACATGACAAGAAGTCACAGCCTGGACAGAATATGGAAAAACAGACTGGGTCCAGATCATCAAAGGACTGAGACACTGAAATGATAGCTGTGGTGGCACAATGTTAGAATGCAGTATTGCAGGCTGACTCTGCTTACTGCCAGGAGTTTGATCCTGATCAGTTCAAGGTTGACTCAACTTTCCATCCTTCCGAGGTTGGTAAAATGAGGACCCAGATGGTTGGGGGCCATATGTTGACTCTGTAGTGCTGTTAAGCACTATAAAGTGGTATGTAAGTCTGTGCTATTGCTATAGTTTCAGCTTTTTATGACTGACTATTCTAAAAAAAACCAGTAGTTAAGAAATACACTAAAATATACTAGCACTTGGTAGAGCAGCAATGAAGGTCTTGAAAAAGGTATTTAGGTACCATGATGTTCTATACCTTAATTGATTAGAATCACAGACAGCCTTGAAAAAGGAGTTGGAACTTTCCAACTCAGCATTTTCCCAGAGATAAAATTATTGAATGCCCCATGCAACTCTATTATGTCAGTATTTGGATGTGCACCTGAGTATATGTGTAAGTAATTCTGTTTAAACAAACCATATCCATATTAAATATGCATCCACACTATTCAGTACACAACTGAAGATGTAGATTCACCAAGTGGTACATACATAACAGTTTGCTTTCATGTTATAATAGTATGTGGGAATGACCTTGGGAGACAGCAGGAAGACCTGCAGCCTAGGCAATGGCTCTTCCTCCTGTCTCCCAAGGTCATACTTACATACCGTCATGCATATAAGGGAGCTGGGGGCTCCAATAGCTTATTTGTTATGCATCTACCATTTTGCTTTTTTACATGCTCAACCCTTTCTGCTTTAGGAGTAGTATCAGCAAATCAGCATCTGTATTCTGTATCAACAAATCAAATGATATCAAAATTCAATTCCCATTAAGATGGTTATGTACTCTACATAACAGAAGAAATTCCTTGATACACTGCCCAATAGAGTCAAATTTGGAATAAGTAATAGCACGAAACATGTAATAGCACGAAACATGAAGGTGTCTGTCAAAATTAACAAAGTAGACTGAATAGACATATAGCCCTTATTATACTGTGATGAAATGTGTTTCACAGTACGTAAGTGTCAGTAACTATTTCTACAGTCATATATTGTTTCCTTTTGAGGATATGTGTAAGAAGCCACTCTACTTCGTATCTCTGTAAGTCATATTGCTCTTTAATTTCTTTTCTTCTAATTCAATTTCTTGCTTGCATGATGATTCTTTCTAAACCCCCATTCCATTTTCTAAGTATTGTTTTGAAACTGACTTTGCCTGATTTTGGCACCTCACACCTACTCCCAGCTCCTTGGATTCCTTCCTTAGGGCTTTCTCTGGGAGCCAAACTCTAGCTAACTTGGACCATAACCTTACTTTTAGCCAATCTTGATTGCCAGCAATCTTTCATCTCAAGACCCAGTGATCTACTGCAAGGGTCTGACATAATCAAATAAATGTCATTAAGGAATACAAAATTGGACATAAATCCAAACTGATTTTTTTTTTGTTTTCTTTTTCATAGCAACTACAAAATATCTGAAAATAATCAAGCAAGCCTCCGTTAATGCAATAATTTTTGAACTTGATCACATACCCCTTGACAGCCTACCACCTACTAACTTTTCACAGTCACCACAGAAGATTTTTTTATTTAAATAGTTTTAATCTCCAAGCAAGCTTTGTGCCCAACAGTATTTTAGTGCACTCACCAATTCTGTCTTGGAATAGGGAGGATGAATTTTCAACTGTCCCACTGCTTATTCATAATAAATGAAGGAGTTGAGTATGCAAACTGTTGCACAATAATTTCTCAATATATTTGTGCTTTTTTTCAGAAGTAGTTTTATGGATACATATCATACCACAAAAGAAATTAAAATACAGGCTAGATATACAGCTGCAACAAATGTTGAACGGGAAATTCAGAAAATAAAATGAATATCTTTGCCTTGTTTTTTGTTTGCATTGTTATGTATTGTCTTTCTCACCCAAAGTCGTTATGATGTGGGTGGCCTATAAATGTGATTTATAAATAAGTAAATAAGGTCACTTTGAACTACAGATTTTTACTAAAATTAGATTTTATTTGATCAAATGTTATTCTCTTTGTTATTCCACCTTTGAAATCCACGAACTGCTGATTTAAAATCTTGCCAGCCTATGGTTATCTTATCTAATTTAAGTATTTAAATATTCTTCTCTGAAAACTGTTGACTTGTTCAATACCTATCTATGATAAAAAAATGTTCTTTATGCATATCATGTTACATGATTCCTTTCCAAGTAAGTGGGAAAAATGCTTCTATACCTTAAAGTCAGGCTATTAGGTGGCACAATCAGACCATTAGTAGTCAAATCTCCCATAAATACAACATTTTAATGTTAACACATAATAGAAAGAAAGCTCTCCATTTACCAGTTTCGGATTCACAAAATAATGAATCCCTGCAGGACAAGGAGAGATTGGGATGGGGTTACTCTCGTTTCATTGGTGTAGCATTCAAAAATTATTTAAACACTGACTTCAAGCAAAGGGTCAGAACAGAGTTGGCAACACATAGCTGTGTCTCTGGGCATGTGTTAGCCTTGCAAGGTAGTCCAAACAAGAAGCACAAACAGGAATATTAGCTCTATCTTTATTGAAAGGTTACAAGTCTAAAAGTACCCCTCCTGTCTCTCATTTTTATTCCTTTTTTATTCTCCCCTTCTGAGATGTTTTTCCACCCTGCTCCCTTCAGACTCAAGTTTCATTTATCAGACCATTGTCTAGGCTCATTCATCTTACCTCCCAAGCTCTTTCCCACAGACCAACAGGAAACAGCACTCAAAAAGCCAAAGAAAATCTGAGGTCAAATCTTCCTTGTCTATTTTGATTATCTTTAGCACATAGCTGAAGGATTTCTATAACTATTACTGAAATGTTAATTAATACAAAGCATGGATTCTTTACATTTTAGGCTACATATTTACTCAGTAGAGCAGAATTGATTTGGACTATGCACAAATGCATCATCTCTCTGCCGTTCATCTGAGCAGCCTCATTTTTCCAGGCTTTGTGTAATCCTCAGAATGCTACTGCTTCTTTAAATGTTGCATTCACTTTAACAAGTGGCAGTATTTTCTTTTTTCAGGGTCCTACTGAAGCCTGAAAAGGTCTCATGGTTAAATGTCTAACAGAGAGGTGTAAGGCTTTTAAGAAATGTCTGAAACATTTCTTCCAGAACATTTTTGAAGCATGTGTAGTCCTATTATTCAGCAAATAGGTATTTGAACTGGCAAATACCTAGACTATATAATTCTCAGAGTCCACTTAAATTTATCAGGATTTAGACCAAGGATGTCCAGCCTTGACAACTTTAAGACTTGTGGACTGGTATAGCTGACTGGGGAATTCTGGGAGTTGAAGTCCACAGGTCTTAAAGTTGCCAAGATCGACACCCCTAATTTAGATAATCATACATCCACCCTGTAATGTGTAACCAAACTCTTTTTCTATGTGCTATGAAAGTTCATACCAAATTTAAACTAAGCATTCTCATTTCAACTTGCATTAACTAATCATAATCAGAATTATAGAAATTGAACTAGAGCTATCCTCTTTGAATTCTGTGTATAAAAGGGAATGGGTAGCAGTAATCATCTTTTAAAAACTGGGGGAGGGATCTGCAGAATGGCGAAGATACATGCGTGTAGAGAAGGTAAGTAGAAGGTGATGAAGATTTTTTAAAAATATATATATATATATATTTGTTGATTTATTGCTACTCCTGAAGCCTAAGTTGTAAAATCTTTTCCATTGATGCAATTTCCAAGAAAAGAAATTGGTTGGCAAGAAAAAAAATGAGCAACTATTTCATCGTGTCTTCTACAGCTTGCATGTCAGCAGTTATAAGCTGTTTCTGAAGCAACTGTGGGAAATGCCAAGCCCAGTGCACAGAAAGAAAGAAAAAGAAAAAAAAGGGGGGGGGGAGAAAGGGTCTTTTAAATCTTTTCCTAAATATATACCTATGGAAGGCTTTCAAGGAAATACCATAAAGTTTTGTCTCTGTGGAGAAGCAGCTCCTAAAAAAATCCCCAAAATTGGTGTCCCCAGGGTTAATTTGCACACAGCCAAAACTGGCCTCATTTTACCCATAGACTCTCTCTGAAATTCTCTTTCCAAGGGTGCAATTAGAACAACTGCTATTTAATGTGAGTGTAGCAGGTATTTGGAAAGTGTCAAACACCAAGGAGGAGGCTTAGCAAGAGCATGAGAAATGTCTGACAGCCTACTTTCTGAGCATGAGTATTTCCCAGGTTTATATTTTAGGGAAGGTGTAAGTAATCTAAGAGAAGCATGGGGACAGCACTACCGAATGCTTGTAATACAGTTTCCCTGAAGATCTTATCCATTTAATCTATTACTTTTATTATGAACCAGATAAACAATATCTGTGAGCATAAACCAACTTTTACAGATATGCAAAAATGCAAAATTGTTTAGCTAGGTTTCCCTAAATGTGCAACCAAGTGGCTTTTAATCAGATGCAGCTAAATTGAATGCAACCTGGCTGAACATCCTTAGAACCAAAAGTGATCTGGGTGAACCAAAGATAGAGCTTATATATAGAAGACAAGTAGGTGTAAAAATAAAGCAATATCCCTTGACTAAAAAGATGGTTTGATTTAGATTTGTTGGGTACATTGTTCCCATTCATCATTTCTTCCCTATCATTGTGCAGAAGAGATGATAGATCATCTGATGTCCTACTTTACAGTTCTATTCTGCTATTTTTATGTACACAAGTTGGAGTAACCAAAATTCTCTTCCTTGGGACAGAGAATTGTTTCAAGTGGCTCTGGAAAGTTTTGGGTAGGTAGCAGTGGTTGCCCAGGCCCAGAATGGACTTCTGGAAGTGGCATCCACACAGAGAACTGGTTGTTCACATATTTGAATCCCACCACTGGTAAGTAGGTAAAAAGATTGTTCTTCCCTATTAATTCATGTCTATACTTTTGCCTGGTCTTTTATCTTGATTTTGCCAGTTAAATATTTTTTAATGTTTAATAAATGAAAATCAAACTATACACTTGCTAGCTATACTGAATGTTTGCTCTGATCTTGATGCACAGGAAGGATTGACTAGGAGTGGACAGGGTGGGCAACAAATTGGAAATTACCTACAACAATTTTCCAACAACATTCTCATGAGCAGTTTATTTTCCATACAACACCCACACACAAACTTTGCTGCAGGCAAATAACCAACCAAAGCATAAATCCTTCAACTTTAAATATATTGTGCTTGGAAAGATTTATCCTTCTGACCCATTTTCTAGATGCAGAATAAATTCTCCATATGCAGTCCTCCATGCATATCTCCCTCTGCACACAAATGCTCCTGTCTCAATAATTAGTGCTGATTCACATGTACATTGGATGCAGAAGATATCTTTAAAAATCTTGTCTCGAGGCAAAATAATAGGATAAATTGCTGAAGTAATCAAGCAGACTGTTCCATTCAGACAACTGTCAAAGGCCAGTAGTCTTTACTGCTCTCCTGCTTACCAGCAGTTCTCAACCACCCAAAATTAAAAACAGGAAAAGATTAGGAACTAAAGCTAGTTTGAGTAAATTAGGATGTGGTGATGTACATACGTGTGGTACTGTCCCAACGCTCCTTTCTTAAGGAGTTCTGTTCTTTTAGCTCTTCAATTTTATATATGATTTTACATGGTTTAGGATTTTACAGTAATAATTCAACATCTTCTTATATTGATTATTACACTTTGTGTAAGTTGCCCTGAGATAACTTTTTAGTTTTAAAAAATAGCATAGCAATCTTTTGGTAGATAAACAAAAATAAAATAAATGCTCTTCTAGCTATTCTTTTTTTTTTTTTAAGTACTGGACCTGTATAGCAGATTACACAAGATGCTATTGGCTGTCTTCTTCCTGTGCTACATTTATGTTAGCAAGGTATCATTTACATAAAGGACCATAAAGGACCACCCAATCTTTTTTTAAGTATGTGCACAAACTTGACTGGGCCTAATTCTATTATTTTTAGAAGCACACATAGCTAGTAACAAAATCTAACAGCACGCTAACGAATATGCGGGAGAGTTAAAAAGTCAAAATGGCAACCACTACCACATGATAAAGTTCAATATTTTTAGTATGTCTTTTATCATACCACTGCAATCAACATCTTGACTTTTTATGCTCTTCTTGCAGATATTCTTAAAGCGCTCATCTATAATCCAGGAGACTGTGAGTTCTAATTCTGCCTTAAGCATGAAAGCTGACTTTGGACAGTCACTCTTTCTCAACTCAACCTACCTCACAGGGTTATTGTTGTGGAGAAAACAGAAGGAGTATGAGATATGTTTGCCACCTTGAGTTGCTTGTGAAGTAGTAAAGATGGGATAAAAATCATATAAATAAATAAATTTAAAAATTATAATTAACTGAAACAAGGTCTCTAAATTTACCCTAACCCATATGGTGTAACCAAAAGAGTGTTGCAACTTTAACTGAGACCCTATATCAGACCTTTCTCACCCATCTTCCTAAGCAACAAAAACATTTGAGTGATCTTTTGTCCATCATTACCCTACCATTGTTTTCTAGAAACTAAATTTATAAAACAATTAAGAATCTTTCATAACTGCCATGCAATTAATTCATTTGTTATGCTTAACTATCAACCAAACTAGCATAAGTCATCAGCAATAGCTTGTCCTAAATTCAGTAACAAAAGTGGATGGTGGATGGAAACATTGCATCTACAAATGGCTAACTTTCCACAGTACTAAGCTACATATTTTAATGTTTACATCTGCACTTTATCAGAAACAGAGCTTTGCATCTGGTTGGGATCATTAACATGGAAGTAAGATTTGTTGAACAGGCTACATAATTTCTACATACTACAAATCAATGTGGATGTCACATTAGGGGAGATGCAAGCTTTCTTTTAAAAAAGCTCAAGTTTCTTCTTCCTGACAAAGTTTAAATGAAAGATTAAACCCAGGAAAATCAGAAATGTGGTTGTAGGGATGGCATTGATTTTCTTTATTCAGCCAATAAATAATAAAACTTCCCTACTTAAAAAACAAACTTTAATGGGTATTCTATTTTTAACTTTATATATCCTTATCAAGTTATTATATTTGTGAAACCAGATCAAAGATACTAGTATAAAAACAACCATAAACTACTGGGCAGTGGGATAACTTAGTAGACAATCGTTGTTCAGGGATATTAAATTTCGTAAAAATAGTCGAAAGGGCTGCAAATATTTGAGCTAGCAATTCACTCATATTTGATTTATAATAAATGGATAATCAAATATTCTTCAATGTATTTGAACATAATTAACCACAACTACGGGTTTCAAACTCGATCAAATCACGTGACATATCGTGATGTATCACGAGGTTTTTTGCCTTTGCGGAGCCAGTGTGGGCATGGCCTGTGCGTGACGCATCTGGCCCACGGGCAGCCAATTTGACACCCCTGCTATAGTGTGTAAGGCTCTTTAAAAAGTTATGTGTAAAGGACCAGCTGAAATTCTAATTTATGATGCCACAATATTCTACAAATCAAAGTGAGTGTTATATAGGCCACATTCTAATGTACTGAATTCTTCCATATGTCCCTTTTACTTATATCTGCCAGAGTATCACTAAAGTAATGGTAGTGGTACCTTTACCAGTAGAAGTAATAGCTATGTGCCTTTATCTAAACACATTTAAGACCTGCCTTTAGGTAAAAATAAAGCAAATGCTTCTCTTTAAAGCAGTATTATCCAACTTCAGCAATTTTAAGTGCGCTTCAGCTTCAAGCATGTTGACTAGGGAAATATGGGAGTTGAAGTCCACATATTTTAAATTGCAGAGTTTGGGAAACACTGTTTTAAAATAATCCATTGCTACCAGCTTTGCTTATTATCAATCTAAGCAACATAAAAGTTTGATTCACAAAGGTAATAGCTTAGAAATACTATGACCCCATGGATGTCATTATTTGTAGTCAGTGTTAAATTATTTTGAACTATGTGTTAATGAAAAGAATAAGTTTTAGGAATATTGTCATTATTCTTGGCCCGGAATTCAAGCTAATTATTTGTGATCTATGAATTTGTAGCACAGGTCATCAACCCCAAGTTTTAATCCACTGTGAAAAGCTAGAGGATTGGTGATCTTTTATTTTTTTCCCTAGTCTTTCTTTCAGAGAAGCCCAGTGTGGTTTATAAAAGAATAAAATCCACTTTTAAATAAAATTATCACTAGGCAGTTCACACTGCAGTGGAGAGGACTAAAGTAGGGCTCTCTTGGTAGCAACAGGTCAATTATGGATCTGTCTCCTGAAAGATTTTCAGTGTCGCCTTAATTTCTTCTTTCAGAAAAGAATTGAGAGACAAATTTGGTCATCTAGACTTTGAAGAATGACAGCACTCCAGAACCAATACTGTCTTTTACATTGCCTGTTATTTTGGTTTTGTCTTATTTAAAATGAACAGTTATTTTTTTTTTTAAACATTGATTTCATTGCAATAAAGACATCTCTTTTGTCTGCAAGCCCATGTCCAAAACTTTAGACACAACTTCTGATTCAGAAGATTTATTTCTTTAAAAGTACTGGAACAACCCCGGACAGTGAGTATTGCATATCTTTACTTCATACTTTTGTTTCTTCAATTCTAATGCAGTTTTTAATTGCTGGAGCCAATCTCACAAGAATTAAATACCCTAGAGTTGATCTTCATAACCTTCAAGCCTTCTACATAGTTTCCTCATGAAATAAGGCTGGTACCCCTCAATGAAAGACTGGCTTCCACCTGACCCAAAAATAAAAATCTTCTTGGAATGCAAAAGACTCTTAGTTTCAGTAAGCAATGGGCCATATATCTTTTCTTTCTTCATATATATGATCATATATCATATATCTTCTTGCTGACTTGTCTTTTCCATTCCAGCAATACAAATTTACCATAGACTGGTAGACTACAGCATACTCTGCAAGGGCAGAGTCTATGCCATCATTTTTATTGTGTTGGTCCTGCATCATTGATACAAATAGTCTGCTGCGTATCCTCTCTTGTTTGCATGCAATGTTTCCTCCCATCCTTTCCATGCTTATTCTGGGCAGCAGTATATTCTAAAGTCAGCCTGGCTCCAGGCTTTTCCATTATCCACACAGTTTTCATATCAAAGATCTGATATGTAAAGTCTTGATTTTTAATATATATATATATATATAAAACAGACTTTGAAAAGATAGTTACTGTCTTTAGAAAAATAGAATTCTTTGTTGTTTACTGAATCGGTCCAAAGTTTGGTATAGTGTTTTAAGAATTCACAGAAAGCCTTAAACAGTGTAAGACAGTTCTAGCAACTAGTTTCACAAGACCACAATGCCCAGCATAAATAAGCCTCCAAAAATAAATATCTGCAAATAAAAATATAATTTTTGCATGCCATTTCATAACTATCATTAATCGTTGTTCCCCAATCCCTGATTCTTCATAGCCATCTCTTATCAAATTAAATATAAATGCTATTATCATAAAATGATGGTATCCTTTTCAAAATTAATTCATCCATAAAATATTTGTAATGTCTGCCAGTCCTGGAAGTTCATGAGGCACTGTAAAATACAAAAAGGAAGTGCTTTGTTGATGACTGCAAATGAGTACATTTGCTTTGTTCCAAAATATTATTGTCTCTGTTTCAAATAAATCAGACATGTTCCAGCTCCTGGAAGGCTAAAAAGCATAATCATTAATACATGGCAAAATACCAATTTTTGTTTCAATTTTTCTTTTGAGAACTGTCTAAAACAGGGGTGTCCAACCTCAGCAGCTTTGAGACTCATGGACTCCCAGAATTTACATGCTGGCTGGAGAATTCTGGGAGTTGAATTCCACACGTCTTATAGTTGTCAAGGTTGGACACCTCTGATTCAAAAGATCTTTTTCCAAGCACACACACACACATACAGACAAACAAAAAGTCTAGAGAAACCAGATGAGAAAAACCTCGACAAAACTATTTTCCTGACTAGTATTTTTGTCATCTCTTCTTAAAAAGTTTCCCAGATGACTGTTGTAAAATCTCTAAAGCTTATAATGATGTTCTTACCTTCATGTGTACCATTTTTGTCTTAAATGTATCTGTATACAACAATCCTCATGAGAACCCTTGTTCCCAACAAAAGTAACTAACTTATGACCATTTGTAATCCCATTATGCAGAAGATGAGTACTGCTGTTCTTCCTTCTGCCTGCTGGGCAATCTAACAATCTAATCTTTGTCACTTTATGAAAGTCTTTTGATTGATTTGTCTTTTCCTACTTCTTCCTAGTTTCCCAAGCTAATAGCCCCAGGCCAATAGCAATAACCCCATTGTGGCCATTTTGTAGAAGGAAACCACAAAACAGATTGGCAAAATAACATTAATTAATTTTGATTGAGCAGATCACCAAAGACAAGCTGTACTCCTTTGCTTGCAGTGCAGGTCTTTTCTTATACAGACAGCATGAAATTTAGGCAGTCATTCTCAAGGGTCTGACGGACAGTGTCTTGAAACACAGTCTAAATATTTCACATATGGGTTCATCTGAATTTCAGAGATCAGGGAATACCATGGGGTAGAGCCACCCCTGGAAATAAATGTAGCTCATGGGGTATGGATTATACATCTTTGAATTAAAGTTAGAGGTTGCAAGAGCAGAAGACCAAGCTTTCCCATTATGAGCAGCAATTGTAATGTGAGGAGAGTGGTCCCATCTCACTACCGCATTTTGATGGGAATGGAAAAAGGCTGGCAGCGATTTCTCTTAGAAAACAGAAACTTCTGTCGAAGGAAAAATCTTCATCAGGGTCCAGTCCAAGCCGGGAATAATCAAAATGGAGACTGCTTTAGAAAGAAGGTTGTAGTTTATTGAAGAGGAGAGCCAGACAGAAAGATGGCTCTGGGAAAACTGACCACATGTAGCAGGGAGTGGTGGCTTTTATACCTTCTAGGGTTCTTGAGGTTGTTTCCTGTTCCTGTTTGAGGCTTTGTATTTCCTGTATTATGTACTTTGACCTGAGTCTGAGTGTATCCTTTTGATATTGGTGGGTTAATCCTATTATGTTTCCTATCCTTAGAATTTGGGTGGGGGCATGTATATTTTAGGGGTCTTTGTCTTCTTAATTTCTTCAGTTTCTAGCTGGAAGGCTCAAATCTTTCTGAAAGGATTATTGAAGTTGCATTTCTAAAAGCTGGCCTCTGCCTAGGGGCTGGGGCTGGTTTCTGGGGCTGGTTTCTGTCTTTTTAAAGATCTTCTCCATTATTCCTTTGGGGAAATATATTCTGCCTTTTTAATATTTCCCAAAATATTTCTTTCTCTGGATTCTTCCCACACTTCATTAGAGCAAGTAGGAGAGTTTAGCTAGAAAGGCTTCCCAAACTTTGCTAGAAATAACTAAAGTCTGTCTGTGTGTGTGTGTGTGTGTGTGTGTATGTGTGTGTGTACATATTTGCACAGTTCTCAGGTGGCAGAAAAACTGCTGAAAATAATCTGTCTGTACTCAGTGCTCAAGGCTGTCGAAGAGCACAATGTCTCGGGCTGGGTATACTAAATATAGAAAGATCAATTGTTACGGAGGTGTTTTTCCAAATGAGAGAAGCCAAATGTGCAAAATGCAGGTGCCAAAAGAAAGATCACTTTGTGAAAATCTACTGTAAAAGACTACTGCAAGAATTTCAAAATGCAAAAGGAAAAAAAACCTTAATATATCTAAAATTGGTAGTAGGCGTATCTCTTAAGATGGGTTTGGGAATTAGCACAACAAAACAGTTAAACATGGCTATTTTTTCTTTTTATATTTACACATCTTTCCTAAAAACACAGAGGTGCAGATAAGGGGGGGGAATGTTATGTAGTCGGTAACCATCACCACCATGGCAAATCCTGAGAGACATTTCACTGCTATGCAAAATTAGCTTCTCCTTGCTAAGTAGTTAAACTGAAACAGTCATGATAAACATTTCAGTACAAGATCATTACTTTCAAATCTGTTATATAGAATAATATATAATTATATTATGATAATATATACTTAATATTTATGAAAAAAAATATAGGTACAATTATACAGCTCAGATAAACAAAGGTCTCTGTATATTATAAATTGCATGACATCGTTGTTAAATTTTATCCTTAGTTGTTTCCTGCCATGTAATGGCTGCTTCTATATGAAAGTAAAGTTCCTGTATAAATATCGTGTTAAAAGTTGGGAATTCAAGAATGAACAGTTGTTACAACTTAGTTACATTTTATATTTCCAAAATGCACATGTCATACCCATACCAGAGAACTGCCGGCTGTAATTAGCAGCGTGTTTATTTTCAGAGGAAATTCCTTTTATGCAGAATGGCATGCCAGCATAAAGCATAGCAGATGCATCTTGTCTCAGAAAGTGCACAAGCTCCCTTGCGCTTTGTAGTGAACTGCATTTAATGTGAAGCTACCACTCAAATTCAGAAGAAATAACGCTTGCATGATTTTACAGATTTAAGAGCTAACTATGCAGGGATGTTCCTTCCAGACCACAAAGTTATAACTGAATGGGCTGCAGTTCCATGCTGCTCCTGTTGTATAAAAAAACCTGGAAATCCTCCCACTTGGACACTTAAACTTACTAAAGAACAGTAGAAAGTTTCCTTCATCCTCCAAGATAAGGAATTAAAATACTATAGCTGATTAACAGTATATTTTACCAGCGAAAGTGTAGGCTAGAACTGGAAAGACCTAAATTCATGTTAATCCTGAGTCATGGAACTTCATTTGATTCCTTGGGCCAGTCATTAACCTACCTCACAGGGTGGTTGTTGGAGGGGGTGGAATGAGGAAGAAATGTGATGTCTAGAAATCCTGAAAAAAAGCAGAATACAAATTTGCCAATAAGTAAATTCAGATGTGAAGCTCCTGAATGTGCAATTTACATCTGTAACTATAATCTATAAACTATAATCAGACTGACAGCTACAGAAATAGTTTATAAAGATGGATGTGTTCAGTTCAAGGAGACAATCAAATTGAGATTCAAATGAATCTATCAGTCAAGCTGACTTTTCACATCAGATCACAAATAAAATCAAATAATCATATTGGAAGCCTCAGTACAAGCACAAAAATAACCCCTGACCCTAATGAAATCAATCCAATTAGTGATTTGGTTTGAACATCCAGATGAAACCAAAATGATTATCCAAATCAATGTGGCAATTCTAATCACATTTTGCATGAGTTGCACACAAGAGTAATGAAGTAGAATCACAATATTCCTGGATCACAGTCACTAGTATTTTTTTTTTTACTTTGATCCAATTTCATATGTTTACTCTCATCTCATGCACTGGAGATTCTTCCAGGTTCCAGTTTATAGGTATCATTATACCTTGATCCAAAGAGAAAGAAAAAGAACAAAGTATGTTCAGAGCACAAATAAAATTGTGGCTGGTTGGGAAATATTGGGCGTTGAAGACCACCTATCTTAAAATTGCCAACATTGAGAAACATCTGAAATAGACAATCCATGCAACTTTCAACCTATCCAGTGTTAATTACTCTAAAAATGTTTCCACCCTCCAAGACTGTTTTTATGATGGAGCTTTACAGCTTTACATGAATGGGTTAGTGCAAGCAAAAAAATCAAGACAGGAGACATTCTACAAGAATTGTGAAATTGACCTGAAGGGCTTAAGAGTCCATAAAATCAGCATCCAAAATGGACAGGAAAGGGGGAAAAATTCAGAGGGAAAACCAAAGGGAAAGAATGCTCCTATCTCTGATACTATCAAGGGACTTTGGAGCAGGAAAGGTTTGGTTTCTTTTTTAAAAAATGTAGTCAAATGTGTTAGGAACAAAGGAACGGTAATTTTAATCTGTTCACATTTACAGACATGAACTGGATTAAAATAACAAACAGGGCAGCAGCCACAGTGCTCTTGGCTATAAAAAAAACGTGACTTTTGTAACCCTTATGCATCTCCCCATTTAGGAGCATGCACCTCTTGATTACATTCCAAACAGAAACATCATTTCACTCTTCTATTTGTCATTATGATAACTCAGTGACACCTGTCCATGGTTTAATTTTATAATTATAATTTATAATTTTAATCATTTAGGTATCTTAACATTAGAAACTAGCTGACTGCCTGGCCATGCTGATTCCAAACTTCAGTCTCTGCTTTCTTCATATTCAGACTGAGCAAAGGAGCTCTTCTTTCTCTCCCAAATCCCATATTCATTTTGGAACAAACTCTCCGTACTTTCCTCATCCTTTTTTCCTAAAGTGCAACTGATAAAGTGTGAGATCCACATAAACAGCATCTTAAGTTTCAAATGCCTTAGGAATTACAGTTCCTTAGAACAATTCCTAACTCACCATGGGCACAGAGGAGCCCTGGGAATTCAATCCAGTTTCATGTGGAATCTGATACATTCTGGGAAAACCAAATGCCAAGGCTTTGTAACAAAGGGCAGTCTCTTTATCTTCCCTGTTCAAGAGACTAGTGGCAGCAGCATCCGGGAAGACCAGACAACACAACAAGCATCTCCCAGTTAGGATGCTTTTACTTCTATGACTGTGACTACTGACTGTAACTCCACTGACCATATTTGTACTTCTGGTCTAATAAAACAGGCAAAACCATTTCTGTAATACCAAAGCCATTCCTCATGTCTAGCCAAAGGATTAGCAGCCCACTGATCTAATTTGGTCCCAACAATCATGTTCTTATAATGTAAAAAAACACCAGCATTCAACAATTAAAATCAAATTGATGGACCAAATTAATTTTGGTAAATGATTCTGGGTGCCATTAAATGATCTCATGGCCCACGTTCGGTAAATTGTCCAAACTGGTAAGAGACAAGGATCAATAATCTTTACTAAGTAGATTTTAACAGCCTGTTGTAAGTATTCAAATGGTTTGTTTTCTCTGTCAGTAGATATTAATTTACCACTGTTTCTATAAGCATGAATCAAAAGCATGATTGACTTGCTTGGTGAAGAAAACAGACACAATTGGTAAAGCATATGAAGTAATCACAGGTTCCGAATGTGTACCAGACAATTTTGGAGTAGCATTATGGCCAGGGTAGAAAAAAAACGGAAATAAAAGAAAGTAAAATGAAAGTAAAATAACTACAGGGAGTCCTTGTCTTACAACAATTGATTTAGTGGCCGTTCAAAGTTATGACAGCACTGAAAAAAGTGACTTAAGACCATTTTTCACACTTACGACCATTGCAGCATCCCCCTGGTCACGTGATCAAAATTTGGCCACTTCGCAACACTCCTATTTATGATGGTTGCAGTTCCCGGGGTCATGTGATCACCTTTTGTGACCTTCTGACAAGGAGTCAATGGGAAAGCCAGATTCACTTAACAACCGTGTTACTGACTTAACAACTGCAGTATTTCACTTAACAGCGGTGGCATTAAAGGTTATAAAATGGAGCAAAACTCACTTAACAACTGTCTTGCTCGGCAATCAAAATGTTGGGCTTAATTGTGTGACAAGAAGTGTGTGGAGTTATTCTAATGAGAAAAAAACATGCTTAATAGAAATCATAGGGGCTTTGGGTAAAAAAAAAATGTTTATGAGAGAATGAGAGTTGCAAAAACAAGGAAGAAACTGTATAAAATGTATGGAGAGAAGAAAAAGTATCAGGACAAAGCACCCTATTAAGGGTAAGCAAGGGAAGGAATAATTTATCTAATTGTGTCTCCTCTCTTTCTCACATTGAAATGTAATAAATGTTTTGCCTAACTACACTGCTGTAGCTGTAGCCTTTCTCAGAGGCAGGATCCAAGTTTCATATAGTGAGAAAAATCTTGTCTCTGCACTCAGCATGTCCACACAGCTATGTAAGCTCTCTGTCGCTAGTCAGGTCATTTTACCCAGAGATTCCAATGATCACCCAAACCTCATGAGTATTTTTGTCTTGTAGAATAAAAGGGAGTTGGAATTACTGAACAACGCAGAAGACCATTGCATCTCCCAGGAATCCCTCCAGCCCTTCTTAGCAACGGAAAAGGCACAGATCTGATTCAATAAAACACATTAAACCATCATATGATTTTTGGCTTAGCATGTTGCAATTGCAATTTATAATCTGTGGATTATATCTCAGCATTCTGCATTAATCCAGGATAATTATGTCTTATTTAATAAATCACAATCAAGTAAAATATGACTTGCAGCAGTGTATGGGCCCAATATGGGGCTTAGAAGTTTTGATTTTATTCTCAGCACAGCAAAGAAAATAAAATTCTGTTTTAATATTAATATAAAATATTCACCCATGTAATACAAACAAGAGAGACAATTTGGTGTTATTGTTAGGCTAGAAACGGGCACAGTCAGTCTAGCCTTGTCTTAGGCACAAAGCCAGCCGGGTGATCTGGACCAGTTGCTCTTTCTCAGCCCTAGAAAGGAGGCAATGGAAAACCATTTCCAAAATCTTGTCAAGAAAACTGCAGGGATTTGTCCATGCAATGACCAGGAGTCAACAATGAATTAGATACACACACACACACACACACACACACATAAACACAAGCAAGAAATATAGAATGCTTTCTGACACTGCAAGTAATCGCAATTGACCTGGAGGCAAATAAGAATATATAAAACTAAATCTGGCATGGAGAGGAGGCATGAAGGAGGCCCACCTTATTACAATAAAAGGGACAAAGAGATTGCCTGGCTTCCATCTTCAATGGGGCAGATTAGGGAAATATAAAACCAAGCATCAGCTTCAAGATTCAGGTCCAAGAATTTGCTGCCTTAGCCACCAAGTAGGACTGGAAGTTATACTTTGTTATTAATTATAACCTATGGATTAGCACATTTTTCTCTGTGTGTTTATATAATCCTAGCTGACATAACCTCCAGTTCATTTTGGCTGGGGCCCAGAAATCACTGTATAGTTTTCCAAAAATGTCCTAGCTGCTACTTGGATGAAGGATAAATAATTATTTAAAAAAGGAAAGCAGGCCTTTTGACCATGAGCAAAACAATCTCACATCTATATTAAAGTGGAATGTTTATAAGTACAAGTTCATTTCTTGCAGAATAATATAACGTGTATGTTTAGCTATCAGACAGTTAAACATCTTTAAAAAAGCAGATTTTTTTTTTAAAAAATGGTTAAACCTGGCTAGCTTTTGCTCATGTTCAGGCACTTTGCAGGCATGCCGGCTAATTTCTGCAATTAGAGATGTAGTGTTAGTTTGCATCACAAATCTCCCAAGAATGGAATCAATTATCAAGAAAGAAGCAGCTAAATATGGGACTGTTACCAGGGAAAGTTGCAGCCTTCCCTTCACTAGAAATATACATATAGAAGCTGGACAACCCTCTAACTGTTGGGGATTCTTCTACTTGCTTTTCTGGTGAGAGCAGGGGCTTGAACTTGATAGCACAGAAATATCCTTTCATGTCTGTGATTCAATGAAAGGATGGGTAGTATCCTGCTTGAGCAAGGGGCTGAACTAAAAGATCTCCAAGGTCTCTTCCAGCTCAGAATAGATTCTGATTAGATAGATAGATAGATAGATAGATAGATAGATAGATAGATAGATAGATAGATAGATAGATAGATAGATAGATAGATAGATAGATAGATAGATAGATAGATAGATAGATAGATAGATAAATGATACATAGAGAAAAATGGAGAGACAGGCAGACAGACAGACAGACAGACAGACAAGACAGACAGAGCAGACAGACAGACACAGACGACGACAGACAGGCAGGCAGGCAGGCGGCAGGGCAGGGCAGGCAGGCAGGCAGGCAGGCAGGCAGAGCAGCAGGCAGGCAGGCAGGCAGGCAGGCAGACATAGAAAGAAAGACAGGCAGGCAGACAGACAGACAGACAGACAGACAGGCAGACAAATGGATTATTTTTTTTACTCCCAGTGACTATATAAATGAAATTATCTCCCTGCAATTTTGGAATCCTAAAATTCAGCTGTTAATCATATGGTTTTTTCAATCTTTACCAAGGTTCCCTGACTTTTAAAAATTGATTTATCATTTTTGAGAATATAGAATTCAGCTAAGAGTCTCCATGCTATAAACATAAATTAAGAAATTGGTTTACAAAAATTACTGTACTGAAACTGCTACATTCATTCCTTTCTTTTAGAAGTTACATGGTCATAATAAATCTGGCAGAATTAACCAAAGTGACAAGTCCAATATACTGCCTTAACATTATTGATGACATTACTGTCCATTATTATTCAAACAAAATTTGTGAATTTTGATGTTCACAAAATAAACTTTGTTTTTCTTGGCTTTCTCTGACCAATAAGTTCACTGTCTTGGTTGTTATGACAAAGAGAATAGACATTTTTAATTTAAAAAAAAGAAATACAGTTTTCAAAGATCATTGCTTATTATTTAGTTTTCAGCTATTTTTCCCCTGTACTGCTGATACATAACACATTGCCTTTATTGATATTCCCTTATTACTGCAATGGAAAAAAAATAAACTTCGAAAGAATGCACATAAACTAGCTCCAAAGATAAGACGGTACTACCTTTGTCAGCAGAAAGCAAATTAAATCATTCCATTAACTCGTATCTAAACTTGTATCACTCAATTACAACTCCATATAAACGTCTGAGAGACGGGATAATTATTAATGCCATTAATAATAGGTGAACATATTTTTAGTGAATGAACTAATACCAAATACGATTTGGAGGGGGGGAGTGAAAATTCAGTATGACCCGTCCTTCAGGTTTATATGCAGTCTGGAAGTCCTTCTTTTCCCCTTACTGCCATAAACTTTCTGAAGGTTAGATTTTATTTTATTTATTTATATCCTGCCTTTATTATTTTTATTATTAGTTCAAGGCAGCAAACATATCCAACGTGCCTTCTTCCTCCAGTTTTCCCAGGACAATCGCCCTGTGAGTGAGTTGGGTTGAGAAACAGTGACTCACTTGAAGTCACTCAGCTGGCCTTCGTAGCTAAAGCAGAACTAGAATTCACAGCCTCCTGCTTTCTAGCCTGGTGCCTTAGCCACTAGATCAAACTGGCTCTCAACATGAATTTATATATATATTGACAGAAACAGTAGGAGGCCAAGTTTGAAATGCTTCACATTTCTTCTTAAAGGTACTTTTGAAATGACTTTTCTTTTCTTTCCAAATTTTATTAATATTCAAAATAGTAATACGATGACTCATTCATCATAGATCACATTTACATGCAATCTCTCCACAATTATTCATCCTATTACATCTTAAGTTAATTCGGCGTTCTATTAATAAAAACAAAAAGACCAAAAGAATAGGCATTGATCGCAGCAAAGTTAAACTGATATTTAATATGGCCTTTTCATTTATTGTGAGTGTGCTGCATTGATTACATACATTTTCCTATAATTTTTAGCTCTTGTGATACATTATCTCATGTTATACAGTATAGCTATAGACCTCAATATACTGAATTATTAACATTGGGAAGAAATTTCTTTGTATCATTACCATTGCTATAATAATCAAAATACTGTAGATTAAATGAGTTATACATGAGTGAAATCTTGATAGTAACAGTAGTGTAAATCTAGACCGCATCTAGACACATATATCCCTGCACAAATACAGATTTCAGTCTTGCAACTATAATAAAAAAAATCGTAATTAGTTTATGCAAATTTTGAGGTGACATTTTTTCTGTAAAATATGATATTAAAAGGAAAAAAGTTATGGGCAAGACAAATAATCTTATTTTTAAAAAAATAATTGCAATCATTTATCTTCTAACCTCCATATGATATCTGAGCCACCTACATTGAGGTAATTTTCATATTCCTTTGAATAATTAAACCAATAACTATTAAAATTGCTTTGTTTAATTTTAAAGGAATCAAACACCACTTAATTTTTCAGAGTGGGTTTCTTGCTAATTAGAAATTGTTTTTGTAATTAGTAAAGATAATATAATTTCAATATGTCAGTTTCACAACCAAATTCTATTTTCATTCTTTTTTTTTTTTATTGGTGTTTGTTGCCATAATTCTGGACCTGAAAAAAGACCCTCAAATGATTTTTCCCAAGGAAAATTCTTCCATTAAAAGTTTATTCCATGTTGCCTGCATCTTATTTTGAAATACTGCCTAATTTTAAAGTATCTGAATCCCTTCCCTTATCAGCAATCACCCTTATACAGTACTGTAAAACTATTAAATCAGATTGTGCCTAGACTACAGTTGTATGCTTACAAGGAAAAAGTTTCATTTAACTGAATAAGACTCATATATGCATAGTATTACGATGTAAGTCTTTTAATTGTTTGGTCAAGTTATTAAAGCACCAATCTAGAGTCTCGGAGACGGTGAATTCTAGACCTGCCTTAAGCATGAAAGCTGGCTGAGGGACTTTAGGTCAGTCATTTTCTCTCAACCTAACCCACCTCACAGGGTTGTTGTGGGGAAAATAGGGGAAGGAAGGACTATTATGAATATTTGTTGCCTTCAGTTATTTATAAAGATAATAAAAGTGAGATGAACTAAATAAATAACATTTCAAGTTATTTGAGTATTACAAAAATGTTAATACAGGTAGTCCTCAGCTTGTAACAGTTCATTTAGTGACCATTCAAAGTTACGACAGCACTGAAAAAAGTGATTTATGACCGTTTTTCAGTTACAACCTTTGCAGCATCCCCATGGTCATGTGATCAAAATTCAGACACTTGGCATCTGACTCATATTTATGACTTTGCAGTGTCCTGGGATCATGTGATCACCTTTTACAACCTTCTGACAAGCAAAGTCAATGGGGAAGCCAGATTCACTTAACAACTGTGTTAACAACCTAACAACTGCAGCGATTCATTTAACAACTGTGGCAAGAAAGGCTGTAAAATGGGGCAAAACTCACTCAACAAATGTCTCATTTAGCAACAGAAAAATTGGGCTCAATTGTGGTCGTAAGTCGAGGACTACCAGTATTACCAAAATGTATTACAAAAATACAAAAATTGGTGTATTACAAAAAAATGTTAGCATAAACCAAGCATTTTAATGAAAGAGTAAACATCCTTGCTACACGATCTTACCTCTGATTTGCTCTTCTCTGAGTATAAGTATCTAGAGTCACCAAACATCAGAAGCTGACTCTGAGGTTCAAACATAGGATCTGAGTTTGTGACGCCCTTTACCAACCTGAGCTAAGAACACATTTTGCAGTGATGGTTTGAAAAGATGCAACAGTGCAGGCTCCAACATTTGAACTATGTAATAATCCCCTTGTTTGCACTAGAAAGAGAAGATTAATAAGAGCTCCTTCATATCAATCCAGGACTCCCTAGAATCCTCCCTAGAATCTCTATCTTTTAATTTTCCCAACTCAAGGACAGTCTCTTAAAACTTAGATTGCTTCACATGAAAGCTCCCCTTTCCCCCTTTTATCACTTAGTCAATAATGGAATTCAACCCTTTGTTTTAACCCCTTGAAGGAATGCCTATACTAATAGCTCACTATTCCTAAAGTTATAGATCATAGAAAATTGACATACTATGTGTTCATTTTTTCTGAGTACTTCAGGGAATATCCTTTCACATAACATTATTAATTCATCAGTTTTCCCATAATGGGTCTCTTGTGGGACAGTCCTCTGTATGTATAATCAGAACCACCACCACGTTCCGTGGGGTTTCTTTTCTGTTTTAGAATTGTAATCTTTTGTCGCTTAAGACAAAGCAGCATAAGAAATAGTCATTGTGTTTAGGATGGGCTTGTGTGAATTGCAAATCAGATCAGATCTGCTGAAGGTGGCATGAATTCACACTGGGGGTGTGGGGCAGGAAGGTGTCTGAAGGTTTGAAGGCTGCAAACAGGAGAAGGGAGAGATAGTGCCTACATCTCAGAGGAAATCATTTAGATCAGGGATGTCCAACCTTGGCAACTTTAAGAAGAACTTGTGGACTTCAACTCCCAGAATTCTCCAGCCAGCCATGTTTTGCAGTTTTTAAATCAGGGGTGATTTGGATTAAGGAACAACCTTCAAAACATGATCAGGGTTTAGCACTTTTGCAAAATGAAAAAGGCAATAGACAACCTTGCGCCTACACCTCGAGGAAACTTACAGATATGGAGAGATGGTGGATGGTTTGGGAGAAGGAGGCTTTTGCGATGTGATGGGTGTTGCTAACTTGGTACCATTTCCTGGAGAGGTCAGGGGGAGGGGGCACATATTTTCCACGCTGACAGCATTTAAACCTTTAAAGTCCATGCACAATCTCAAAGACCCATCTTTTCTTTGAATAACACCGGGGCAGCCACACACGATTTAGTGGGCTGGATAAAACCTCTGGTCAGGTTCTTGTCAATGTATTCTCTCAGTCCCTTCATCTCCCTGGGTGTCATAGAGTACATCTTGGGCTTTGGGAGTTTGGCACTGGATAGGATTTCAATTGCGCAGTCGGTGGTTTGGTAAGGCGGAAGTGTGTCACATTCCTTTTTACTAAAAGCTCCTGCCAAATCATGATATTCACTGGGAATAAGTTGGATCCCTGGTATTCGCTCTAATGTCTCTGGAAGTTCCCCCTGAGTCCCAACTGCAGCAGTTCCCTTGATCTCACTGGCCTCAGTGGGTGGAAGGGGCCCCCATCACTAATCTCAAAGTCCTCACACCGTTCTCCCACCAAATGGTGGGATGCCATTTATCGAGCCAAGCCAAGCCTAAAATTACAGTCTCTGTCATTTTTGGGATTATCACAAAGCACATGATTTCCCAGTGCTGTCCCATTTCCAAGCACACCGGCTCTGTCAGGTGCATTGCAGGGGAACCTCCAATAAGGGACCCATCCCCCTGTTCAAACTTCATGGCTAGGGGCAACAGTTTAGCACAAATTCCCATCTTTTTCTTTGTAGATTTAAATTAGAGAATTGTTCTTTTATCTCCTTTGTGTTATTTTTAACCTGATCACAAGCTAAAGCAATTGGTTTTTGTATTAATTTCAACATGGAGAGAATTTCTTTCTGTGGTTCATCAGTATTTTCTTGGTGATGTGGCAAGTTAAGGCTACTGGAAACAGATGTTAAAGATGGTGTTTAAAGCTGAGTATGAAGCATCCATTTTATTTTTTTTTGTAAATAGCCTTTATACATTTATCCAACCAATTGTCCGTTCCCTAAGCAGATATAAATAGAATTCAATTTTTTCTGTCCAGTAAGAAATATATCCTTTCTGTCCAGGGAGAAAAAAGAACCATTGAAGGTTGTTTAACAATCAAGATTTATAATCCAAAGTGTTCCATATGTTTCTTCTATAAGAAAATAAATCCACAATACAGTTCTAAAAGTCAGTATTTATGTTCAAAATTCAGACAGGCTAAATTTAGAATATTGTTATCATTTCTGCCACACAGATAAACAGCCCCCAAGCCTGTTGCTTTTTTCTCAGCTGAAATTCTCAATAGTAAAAGCTTCCAAGGCCAGCCAAAGTCTTATCTAGTTCTGGGCTTCGAGCCAGGTTTCTTTTAGGCATAAATAAATTATAGTGCTGTAATTCACCACTAGATGTCATCAACACCATTTTCTAGTTTTTAGATCCAAAACTTATATTGTAAACTTTTCAAGTCTTTTTTTTTAAAAAAAGGTCTTAAAAACATTTTTAATCCGCAAATTTTCAAGCTGTATCTATATATTAATTCCAAATAAGTCTTATAGATTTCGCCATTTTCCCCAAGTAATTAATTTGCTGCTTTTCTTTTCTGAGGGAATGGGGCAGAAGTTCCCTTTCCCTCTTTTATTGGGGCAAGTGCTTTGGGCAGATTTGCAGGAAGAAGTCTTAAAATCATAAAGAGAGGATCAGGTCTCACCCAGTTTTATCTACATTGCTATAAAGTTGTTTGGTAGTGCTTGTTGTCTTCCGTTGTCAGCAGCTTCGGACTGGCTACACAAATGCAGCCAGTCTTTCCCCCGCCAGTTTGGAGGGCTTCCTCAAATCAAACGGGAGGACTGCCGCTCTCCCGCAATCAATGAGAGTCCCCTCCTTGCTTGCCGCCTATACGGGGCAACTTTCGATCCTTTCCAGGGTCCCCCAGCAGGGCAAAACCAAACGTGAAAGACGGAGCCCCATCTTCCTGCATCTGCATCGCCACGACATCAAAACTGGAAGCCTCAAATTCCCATCTTAAGTACTGTGGGGAGGTTGATTAGGCACCTGGTGCAATCCGAATCTATTAGAACATTTAAGTCTGTTTGGGCCCCTGTTTTGGGTACTGTAATCTTGGCAGGAATAGTGAAGGGTGGAATGGCTCAACTTGCCATCAGATCGTCTCCGCCTTCTTCATTGCTATCGTAAGGTGCCGGCATCGGTAGATGTTCAGGCGGAGCTGAAGGGCAATAGGTTTTAGCTTTATCCACTGTATCCCACCAAGTTGCAATTCAAGCCCAAACTCCAGCAAAGGAAGATATTAATGCTACTTCGCTCATGGTATCATTTTGGTCTAATTCCCTATTTCTCTCTGTCTCCAACCTCTTTCTAATAGCATAACTTTTTAGTTTATAAAACTGAGCACAGAATTTGCTCAACTGATGAGAAATGCTTTGGGAAACTGTATATTTATAGCAAATTTAAAAATAATAGCTATGGTTCAAAATATATCTTCCCCCTGTGGGGAAAGATGGCCAGATGGTGGTTGTGTCTATTCACTGTTGCCCAGGAGAACAATTTTGATGGCCAACTTGATAATCCTCTTTTGCTCTATCATGTAGTTCACCCTCAAAATGTTGATTGAAAACTTCTTCAAATTGAATATAATGTCAGATAGCCCTTTACTGAAAAGGATGTCCTCTAAACAGTCCATTTGAGTTGGGCAGCTAATAAATTCAAATAAGTAAATAAATGATACATACTGACTTCAGTATCAGTCAGTTTTTCACACAGCCTGAATAAATCCAAATGTTTGAAAGCATTTTTAAAAATCCGCTTAGGGAATATATTTTTATTATCATTTTTAAAAAACTAGAACAGAACTACACTATCATAGGAATCTTGTTTTCTTCAACAGAGGCCTTAAGAAAAATCAGCATATTTCTCTGAAATATCTTTGTGTATAAATATTCTCACTGTACTGGACATAGGCAGCCATGAGAGGGAGGCAAAGAAGACAAATTACAAAACATGCATCGCAACATTGCAATACAAACTAAAATACTTGCATACTTGCATACAATATTGTGACATGTATAAAAGAGCAGAGGTGTGGTGTTAAAATTCCACTCATTTTGTTAAATTATTCCCAAGCACAGTTCAGCAAATTGAGAGGTGAGGTTGGTAGGCTTGTGAGTACCAGCACCAAGTGTTATAATACATACGTAATACATATCAGGACATTATAAATCAACCTAAGAATTCTGATTTTGATTCTGATTTATTTTCATAGTCAGAATGTAATAAATAACCCACACAACATTTTTCTAGTGGAAGATTACCAGGATCTTTACCAAACTGGTGCCAATTTCAGTTGTTAGCTATAAGAGCTACTTAATAGGTTTTTCTAAAAATTTGGACTTCCTCAGGATGAATCACAAACTGAAGTTAGCTTTGCAAAAGCAGAACCAATGACTAGGTAGACCAGGTCTTTGTAGCCTCTCTGGATAAAAAGGAGATGGGAGGTCACCCACATGTGTCTTGGATGATACTTCTTAGTGAGAAGATCAAAGGATAGTGGTTTTGAGTTTGAGTTTGACACTGATCAATCATTGATCATTGACAGGATCAGTCAATGGATGCTCATTTTTTTCCAAAACTGAAATAGAAGAGAAAATGGGTACAATCAAATCTGATAATAACCCTGGTTTGAATTCTTTCCACATTCCACTCAATCTATGAAACAAATAAAAACCAAGATTAATTTGCAGAATGTGATGAGCGCGCACACACACACCCCTTCAGCTGCAGTTCTGTGTCACATGCATCCATGCATACTAATATCTTAAAATATGATGCTAAGTTCATTTACTTTCTAATCACTTTCAGAAATTGTCAATTAAGCATCTTAAAGCTAGAATCTTTTGGAGCAACAAATTTGAAAAGTCCTCATTGCGTGAATATCTTCGATCTGAGCAAAATAAAAATTAATTATAAGATTAAGAACTTAAAGCATTTGAAATAAACAGAAAAAAAGCTAAATAAGATTTTGATCTAAGAAAGTTATAAACTTTCAGATAAATTTGGAATGTTGACTTTCAGTATAAGATTTTGGAATTAACTATTTAAAAAAACAGCTTATTGTGGAAAAGAAAAAAAATTGGCTACTCTGGTTATTGCAAGTCATAAAAAAAGATAAGTGATAATTTTAGAAATCAGACAAAAGAATTTTTTGGGAAAAAATACAAGCATGTTCTTGATGTTAGTTAATACTGTGGCTTACAAAATGAGATATTTGAAGAAAGGGGCCAGACATCAACAGCAACACTGTCAGTAATGATGTCTGTTTCCATAGATAGACTATATCTAACAGATGTTAATGACAGATGTGATGCAAATGTTATCTGATAAGAGAAAATACCAAAAGTAGAATTACAAGGAATAGCCCTTTGACTCCAGAAGATAGGCTTAAGATACAGAAGGATCTTGACAGACTTGAACATTGGGCGCTATCTAACAAAATGAAATTCAATGGTGAAAAAAGTAAGGTTCTACATTTAGGCAAGAAAAACCAAATGCACAGGTACAGTATAGGTGGTACCTTGCTCAATAGTAGCAACTGTGAGAGGGATCTCAGAGTCCTAGTGGACAATCACTTAAATATGAGCCAGCAGTGTCTGTAGCTGCCAAAAAAGCCAACATAGTGCTAGGCTGCATTACAGAGGGATAGAATCAAGATTACGTGAAGTGTTAATACCACTTTACAATGCCTTAGTAAGGCCACACTTGGAATACTGCATCCAGTTTTGGTCACCACGATATAAAACAGATGTTGAGTCTCTAGAAAGAGTACAGAGAAGAGTAACAAAGATGATTAGAGGACTGGAGGCTAAAACATATAAGGAACGGTTGCTGGGAGTTGGGTATGTCTAGTTTAATGAAGAGAAGGATGAGGGATGACATGATAGCAGTGTTCCAATATCTCAGGGGTTGCCACAAAGAAGAGGGAGTCAAGCTATTCTCCAAAGCACCTGAAGGCAAGACAAGAAGCAACGGATGGAAACTAACCAAAGAGAGAAGCAACCTAGAACTAAGGAGAAATTTCCTGACAGTTAGAACAATTAATCAGTGGAACAACCTGCCTCCAGAAGCTATGAATGCTCCAACACTGGAAGTTTTTAAGAAGAGACTGGACAGCCATTTGTCTGAAATGGTATAGGGTTTCCTGCCTGAGCAGTGGATTGGACTAGATGACCTCCAAGGTCCCTTCTAACTTTTATTATTGTTATTGTTATTGTTGTTGTTGTTGTTGTTATATAAATGACAGGCCAAGAGAATGACTTGGAAAATGTTTTGTTGGATTAACAGAAGAGCAAGCCTTGAAGAATTCTGTGGAATAAAATAAAGAACTGAAGAGAAATAAAATCCTATTACAGATAGTCCTCAACTTAAGACCACAATTGAGCCCAAAAGTTATGTTGTTAAGTGAGAAATTTGTTAAGTGCGCGTTGCCCCATTTCATGACTTTTCTTGTCACAAGCAAATCACTGAAGTTGTTAAATTAGTAACACAGTTGTTAAGTGAATCTGGCTTTCCCTTTGACTTTGCTTGTCAGAAGGTCACAAAAGATGATCACATGATCTCAGAACACTGCAACTATCATAAGTACATGCCGGTTGCCAAGCATCTGGATTTTGATCACATGACCATGGGGATGCTGCAATAGTCATAAGTGTGAAAAATGGTCATAAGTCACTTTTTTCAGTGCCGATGTAACTTTGAACGGTCACTAAATGAACTGTTGTAAGTCGAGGTTGTAAATACAATATTTGATTGAACTAAAGATTAGGACCGTTAGATGTAAAAGGGACGTATATACAGTTAGTTTATTTGAATGCCATGAAAATAAAATAAAGATTATGTAATTTGATTTAGATGCCATTACATATTTAATCTTTTTCTGCATATCTTGCAATCTAAAACCTATCTTAGAAGTTGTTTGTTCTAACAGTCTAAATATAAATGCAGTAAGTCAATTTCTCCACAAAGTCTTCCGACTGTTAAGAGTTATAAACTTGTTAAGAAATAAAACAAAACAAACTCTGACGATTTGTTTCTTGCTTTGCCAGCTGCCTGAAAAGCAAAGCTGAACAGTTTTATTCCAGGTTGTTTTTTTTTCATTTTGTTTGTCTTTCCATGAAGTATGTACACATAGCTAGAAAAAAAGTAGGTTACTGAGCAGGACAGCTCCAAAATTTCTTAAATAGAATGACAGAACTGAAGGTCAGTTTCATTTATATGACATTTGTGATTCAGACTATTAATATTTTCTTTTGAAAGCAGAAAAACACATATTTGTGTCTTTACATACTAAATTGTACACATTTTAATTTAAAGTTTAAATTTAAACAGACAAATTAATATGCAACAATAGGAATATCAATGGAAGACTTTGAGAAGTCATTGTGAATATTACATTTAATGAAAATAGTTCAAGATGTTCTACTACTGACATATTCCTACTGTGTTGACTGCCAAAATAATTCATTTTTTAAAAAAATTGTAGATGTGCCATAATCAAGTCAGATCCCTTATACTTGGTGGACATGCTGTAAAGTCCAACAGTTCTGGAAGATAATTGTTTATAGAATGAAAAACATTTTAAAAGTAGGAATTGTCTTTCCTACAAATTATTTTTCTATTAAGTTTCATTAAATCTTATATCCCTGCAAGGATACCTTATGCCATTTATTGAAAATAACTATAATTGCCATCCTTCTAAGGAAAAGCAGTAAACTAAACTATGATATTATGCATCGATGCTAAAAATAACTTCATATCTGAAAAACAAGTCTGACACAGAATTTAATTCACCCTGGAAACCATTTATGGATCACAATTCTACATATAAATTCCTACCTCATTCAAAGTTTGGGTTTAATAGAATAACAGAGTCGGAAGGAATCTTGTAGGTCATCTAGTCCAACCCCCTGTTGAAGCAGGAGACCCTATACCATTTCTGACAAGGGGCTGTCCAGCCTCATCTTGAAAGCCTCCAGTGATAAAGCACCCACAACCTGTTCCATTGATTGTTCTCACTGTCAGAAAATTTTTCCTTAGTTCTAGGTTGAATCTCTCCTTGATCAGTTTTCAACCATTGTTCCTTGTGTCCCCCTCCTCTCTGTGACAGCTCCTCAAATATTGGAACACTGCTATCATGTCACCCCTGGTCCTTCTCTTCACTAGACTAGCCATGCCCAGTATCTTTAATCTATTCATTTTTGCCTGAAGAGCCAAATAAGAAATATAATGTTGACATAAACTTTCATTAAAGGTCATTCTGACTTTTGATTCATATTATGCTGGCTGTTGTAGTTAACTTTTTAATATTTGATCTTAATGATTTTGAAACATCAAAGTAATACAAGAAATATTAATATGCAACACTGATATAATCTTGCCTTGAAATGTTAAATTAATTTTATAAAGGCTGTAACTATTTTCTTTCTATTTTTCTATTTTTTTATATATTTCCTGTATGTAATATTTTGAAATATCTACTAAAATACTTTTAAAAAGTGAACTGCAGACATATAAAAATAATTTGAGTCTTCCATTCCTGCATCTACATATGAAAATGCCAAACATATAACTCACTATTTTCTAGTTCAATTCTGGGTCAGTTCAACCCAAGCTAATATGTAGTAAAATGACCTAAATTAAGTAATATTTGTTGACTATTCTAATCTGTGACTAACACATGTCAGTGGCATAGTTCAACATTTTGAAATGCAGATACTCACTCTACCCAAAGAAAATTGCAATTTTTCAGAAAGTTTTGACCTGTAGTAGGCATCTGTATGCACACACAAACACACACACACACACACACATACACACACATATACGCACGCACACAAGTGTGTAAATTTAGGTAGATTGTTGTAATTATGGAATTAAATTCACCAATTTGACAATTTGCAATCAGTTTCTGATTAGGCTCAAACCTTATATTAAGGTTTGGGACCTTGGAGGTCTTCTAATCCAACTCCCTGCCCAAATTAGGAGTCGTTATACCATCCCAGATGATCTCATTGCAGTCACACCAGAAGCAATTAGATAGTTAGCTTGCTTAAATATCGAATTATAACATCTATCCCATTGCAATTCTACGGCTTTATGATGCACTATGATGGTTTTATCTTAATTTAATATTTTTATCTCATATATTGTTTTGTCCACTATCTATCTATCTATCTATCTATCTATCTATCTATCTATCTATCTATCTATCTATCTATCTATCTATCTATCTATCTATCTATCTATCTACCTACCTACCTACCTACCTACCTACCTACCTACCTACCTATCTCTATAACTGTTATCTATATCATCTATATCTATATTTGCTGATGCTTTACTTAAACTAAATTTGTATTTCAGTACTTGCATGATCTCTGTAGATGCCATATACTAAATAATAAATAAATAAATAAATAACCATGCTGGACAAATGTTCAATCTTTTCTTGAAAACCTCCAAAGATGGAGCACCACAACTCCGGGAGGCAAGCTGTTCCATTGGTTAATCGTTCTGTCAGGAAACATCTCCTTAGTTCCATGTTGGATCACCCTCTGATGAGCTTCCACCCATTGCTTCTTGTCCTGCTCTCAGGTGCTGGGGAGAAGAAATTGACACTCCTCTTCCTGTGACAGCCCTTCAGATATAGGAAGCATGCTGGAAGTTTGGTTTAGAACAGGGATAGGCAACCTTGGCTCTTTTATGACTCGTGGACTTTAACTTCCAGAATTCCTGAGCCAGCCATACTGGCTCAGGAATTCTGGGAGTTGAAGTCCACGAGTCATAAAAGAGCCAAGGTTGCCTACCCCTGGTTTAGAATGATGTATACAGCTAAGGTTGGGCAGCATATACTTTTCCTTGGCTACTTTACATTTACTTCTACTTTTATTTTACGTAAGCATTCTGGAAATGGGTCCATACATCTGGAAGTTTCCAAAGATGGAAAATATTTAATAAGAACAACTTAGTAACAATACAGTACTATTCCCTGCTGTTTTTTCCAACCATTTTAAAAAAATTGATAAAAATTGATTGGGGTTCCAGCAGTGCGATTTATAGTTCTTCAATCCATAAAGAAAGGAATGGACATTATAACAGCAGGCAGGCTGACAGGAAGAGTAGCACTGCCCCAGGCTCTACAACAAAGTTCATTTTGGGGGGGAAAAACCTCACCAGATTTTAAAAATAAGAACTCAGCAAAAATTGATGCAAAGTAAGTTGAGCTTTCTTGTGGAAAATTCTGAAACAAGACAGTTTTTAGCATTGGTATTCACTGTGAAGCACTATGAAGCACTGTGAAGCGGCATATAAGTCTGAGTGCTATTGCTATTGCTATTTTACTTTTGAAAGTTAACAGCAGCATGAACTCCCAAAGGTCAGAGAAGCAGCCCAAACTAACACAGCAATTTTTCATATCCATATTCTCTGAAATCCAGTGTCACAGGATAGCAGAGTATATTCTGAACCCATACATAAACCAATACAACCCACATTGTACTAGTGGTCTCTGACATTACACAATCTCCACAGCATTAACAGTTCTATGTGAATGCTATAGCATACATTTGCATATACAGACATATAATATACATGCAGAAACAAATGTTTGTACTACCTGCCTTAAAAAAAAACAGAACACTCATCCAGCCTAATCATATGAAAACTGCAACCCATCCCTCCACCTGAATTTAAATCCCAACTAACAAAAGCAGGAAGGCTGACAAACATGTGTTTAGCTGCTCTTTTTCTGCTCAATGCTCCAGTCCCAAATAAGTAGTCCTCATTTAACAACCACTCATTCAGTGTCCATTGAAACTTACAAAGGTGCTGAAGTAGTGCTAGTGGTCCTCATAGTTGACATGATTGCAATGCAGGTGCTTGGTAACCAGCTTGCAATAACAATGTCCCAATATCCCGTAGTCATGTGATCACCATTTGCAACCTTTATTGCTGGCTTTGGACAAGCAAAGGCAATGGGGAAGCTAGCAGGAGGTCACAAATGGCAACCACATGACATTGCGCTTAATGATGTGTGAGATTTGCTTAACAATAGCAACTGGAAGTGCTAAAGCATAATGTGACATTATGCTTAATGACTACGCGGCTTAGCAATGGAAATTCCAGTCCCAATTATCATCATTAAGTAAAGACTACTTGTATGTGGTCTAAGGAGTTTTTCCCCATGTTTCTCGTCTCTTCCACTGAAAGAGGCTTAATTTAGGCTATGCCAGTGTTAGAGTAGTTTTTCCTCATTTCTTCTTTGGAAACTTCCAAAAGCAGCCTCAAGGTGTATAAAAATCTCTTAAGCTTTGCCACTTATTATCACTGATTGTAGCGACTTGAAATGAAGGTCAGATCACGATCAACAAAGCTGGTATACTTTTCTGCCAACTCAAGGATGGGTGAAGAGCACATCCATTTATCCATAGAGAAAAGCTATAAATAGCAGTTGTGGCATGATTAACCCTGCTGCTAGACTGGACAGGCTGGAAGAAGGTTTTGAGAAAAAGCACCCAATCGCATGACAATAAACAATGATCCATTTGCACCTTTCAGCACTAGTGAGACCATACTTGGAATACTGATCCAGTTTTGGTCATCACGATACAAAAAAGATGTTGAGATCCTAGAAAAAGTGCAGAGAAGAGCAAAAAAAAGTGATTAGGGGACTGGAGGCTAAAACATATGAAGAATGTTTTGTGCAGGAACTGGGAATGTCTAACGAAGGGAAGGACTAGAGGTGATATGATAACAGTCTTCCAATATTTGAGGCGCTGTCACAAAGAAGAGGGGATCAACCTGTTCTCCAAAATTCCTGAAAAGACAAGAAGTAATGGATGGAAACTTATCAACAGTTAGTTCCAACCTAGAACTAAGAGTTCTAGTTCCAACCTAGAACTAAGAATAAATTTCCTAACAAAACAATTAACCAGTGGAACGGCTTGACTCCCGAAATTGTGGGTGCTCCAACACGGGAGGTTTTTAAGAAGAGAATGGACAGCCATTTGTCTGGAATGATAGCTTGAGCAGGGGGTTGGACTGGAAGACATCTAAGGTTCCTTCCAATTCTGTTATAGTTATTTTGTTGTTCTGTCTTCTAAAACTATGCTGTTCAAAATGCCCCTCTTGTGTGCCCCAGCCAAAAAAGCCAACCTTTCAGTCAGATCTTAAAACAAACCTCTCTAAGCAATCCTTTTGATGTTGAAATATGTTGAGATTGAAATGTTTTACATATCCCTGTTGTTTCCATCTGTCGATGACTGTCTAAACTGCGAGACTTTTAAGAAAAATTATTATGTTTGAGTTTTATGGGTGATCACAGAGGGACACGACTGCAAATCCTATGGATGACATTTCAATATACTCTGTGTTATATTTAACCTGTTTTCTTAACAGTGTTAAAATGAGATCGGGAAGGTATTTATACGGAACACTATAACAAATTGATTCTGGTGAATAATTTATTTCCAGGAATTTCATAATTTGTCATGAGAAAACAAAACTATGGTTTCAAAGAAAATAGCTTTACAATTTGTTTAATTAGCACAGTATCGATATATTGTTCAAACTGCAGAACTTGTAAAGGATTAGCTAGGGAGGATAGCTAGGGAGAAGAAGGCATAATTTATAGGCATGTAGAATTTGGTTAGAGTTATGGGGAAAAGTTTGTAACTCCTAGGTCTTCAAACTACTCAGGAATCTATTTATCAAGGTAATGTGACTGCAATTCAGACTGAATTAGT